>CM077669.1:207252985-208464771 GCA_039707655.1 Elymus sibiricus
ATCCCCACCCCCAAATCAGGCGAGAGGGTGGTTTTCATTCCTCACTTCATCTGAGGACTGAGCTTTCCGCTCCACCCCTTCGTTAGGGGCCTCATGTTCTTCTACGGACTCGACTTCCACGACCTCCCGCCGAACTCCTTCATGCACATATTGGCCTTTATCATCGTCTGCGAGGCCTTCTTGCAGGTCGAACCACACTTTGGACTATGGCTCAAGATATTCAATATCAAGCCGAAGTGTGTCGCAGGCGAACACGCAGACTGCGGCGGGGCGGTCATCAACAAGCTTCCCCGTGCAGGATGGCCATCCGGCACCTTCATCGACACCATCAAGACTTGGCAAAAAGAGTGGTTTTACATCACCGAGCCAAGGGAGGAGGGCGGAACTGTTCCTGCCGAATTCAGATCCGGTCCCCCGACCAGATTGACCTCATGGGTCCGAAAGGGCCTTGACTGGGGGTCGGATACAGAGGTGGACGACCTGCAGAGGCGCATCGCCTCCATGATTAAGGACAAAATCGAGCTGGCCAACGTGGTCCAGATTATGCTCCGGCGGCGCATCCTCCCCTGCCAGCGCCGGGACTCTCCTATGTGGACTTATCGGCTTGACGATGAGCCTACGATTCATCGGCTCTTCCGCACCACTCGGGAGAAGCTGTGGAAGGCGCTGTTCAAGGCGCAAGAGAACTGGCCAGCCGAGAAGGAGGACCGGGGCCTGCGCACCGATAAACCCCCTTCCCAGGTATAACATAGTTTCACTTGATCGGCTTCGTTTTCCTGAAGAAAATCTAAGCGCTTTCCGATCACTTCCGCAGGAATGGTTAAGCAAGGCCACGGGCATCAAATGCCCGGCTCCACAGCCCGAAGACCCTAGGACCCAGCTGCTGTCGGAGATGCTTGTCGTGGCGCCTTACAAGGCGCCAGAGAAGATGGAGAAGAAGAAGAAACCAGGCTGAAAAGGCCTGCGCATTAGGGACCAACAGGAGGCTGTGTCCGAGGAAACCCATGCCTCCTCGAATCAAGAGGAGGAGCATGAGGGCGAGGGGGAAGGCGATTCCCCCCTCGCAAGAAAGAGGGCGGCGTCATCAGACGCCACAGAGGATGTGCCTCCTCCCGCCCCGAAAAAAGCGCGTCGGACACAGTTAATTCTGTCCGACGACAGTTCGGACTCGGATACCGAGTCCGAGGACTTCGAGAAGGTCCCACAAAGGAACCTCAGGGTCAAGCCCCCAGCTCGAAGGTAAAGATTCGAAGACTTCCTAAGCTATTAGTGCTATGTTTTGAATGTTATTGACATGTGAGCGCCTATTGACTTGCAGCCCACCACGTGTTCTCCCCACCAATCAAGTCTCGGACGGGTAGATCCCGCCCGCCGAGCTAGCGGAGAGCGGCACCGTGTCACACCCCTCTCCTCCGGGCGCCGCGAAGGATGTCGCGGAGGTGTCATCCCAACAGGCTCCTTTGGAGCCGGACACCAGCGGTGGGGGCGACGACGTCATGGTCGAGGCTAATGCCTCGGCCGCCGAAGACCGGGGGGAAAAGCCCCTCCCGGATACTGAGGAGACCAGACGAGGGGATGTCCCATCCCTTCCGAGGTCATCTCCGGAGTGCACCATGCCTCCGGAGGCACCGGTTCAATCCCCGGTTGGAGATCGGGTTAACCGATCTCCACCGGCACCACCGACCAATGGGTGGCCGGCTATGGGGGAGGCTCTGTCAAGCGTCTCCATCTCCGAGGAGCACCGCACCCTTATGGGTGTGGTTTTACAAAGCATTCAGTCCGTTGATAGCGGACTGAAGGAGGCCTTCAAGGGTCTCCTGACGGGCTTCCAGGTAAGCCACGTAATGTTTTGTTAATTTACTATTTTTGTGCTATCGTTATATATATAGTAGCCCCCGAGCCCTAGGTGAGTTTGGAAAAAGTCACCCGGGGGTCAATCATAGACCATTAACCGGACAATGCATGAGACAATATTTGTTCGGAATGTTCCAATAGCCCTTAAGAGGACCGAACATGTTATCATGTTTATGATAGTTCGGAGGTTTGAATACATGTAAACTGATAGTGGTTTGTTATGTGTAGGCTTCGTCATCGGCGGCGACTATTAATGCCACCGAGCTAGACGAGCTAAATCGGAAGCTCAAGAGCTCCGAAGATGAGCTCGACGCTCTGAATAAGAGATTCGACGAGGTGCAAGGTAAGCCGGATTATAATATCCGAATTCTTCATCACCGTACTGTCTACGCAGTATTTTTATATGTTTGATGCTTACGCAGCCTCGGTGAAGGAAATTGAGAAGCTCAAGGCCGAGCTTCAGAAGGCAAAATAGGAGGCCGCGAGCTAGAAGGCGGCGGCCGAACGAGCGGCTGCCGCGCTCTCCGATTTAAAAGCCACCGGTGCCAAACATGAGGCTTGAGTGGAGGAAATCCAGCAGGAGCTCAAAGACGCCGGTCAAACGTGCGAGGACCTCGAGCAGAAAGGCAAGGAGCAGGCAGCCGAACTATCCACTCTGAAATCCGATCTCCAGAAGGAGCGGGTGGATAGGCGGTTCTTTGAAGAGCAAGTCCGCCAGGTCAAGGCTATCACGGATGGTAAGCCGTATTTACTGCAGTGTGTCTTCGGGGATAGCAAGTTTGCATTGCTTACCCAAGTGTGGCGTTCCTCAGGCGCCTGCTCGGACCTCCAGAAGAGCACAACGGACGCGAACCAGTTCTATGCTTCGCGGGGAGAGGGAGATGAAGCTCGTCTGTTTTGGGCGCAATTTGAAGCCTCCGAGCGCTCTCCTCACCTCGTTGAGCAGCTGAAGCAGCTGATGGAGCTACACCGGATGGCGCAGCCGGCCATGAAGGATCTCTGCATCCGGCTATGGCCTGATGAGGCGTTGCCGAGTAGCTACTTCGGCCTAGTGCAGAAGCTGAGCAACGCCTCGCCTCGGATCGACGCACTAAGGCGGTCCTCCTGTATTGAGGGAGCTCGGATGGCCTTCGCAAGGGCCAAGGTGCACTGGCCGGGTCTTGATCCGACGAAGATAGCCACTGCTCTGCCACCCCCTGGAAAGGAGCATAGGTGCCCTGAGCGATACTTCTCCGTAGTTATGGAGGGTGCTCAGGCAATAGAGGCTCAATGTTCGAGAGAAAACATTTATGAGTAAATACGTTGTAATATGTCCGAAGACCTTTTAACGCGTTTATGTTTAAGATGCATGGTTTATCATGTCTTTCGTGTTTTGCATCCTTTATAACTCCTGTGTGGCCGTTGAAACTGAAAGTTGCGAGTCGTCGGCTTCAGCCCCCATGTAGATACTACGCGGGGTGTCTCTGCCAACGCACTGCGACCCTTAGCCGAGCTATCGGTACCCGAAGGCGGTAGTGTGGGGCGGACAAGGCAATCGGACCATAATGCTTTATTGCTTTCACTTAGCCGTAGGGGCGCGAGAAAGGAGTGCGGGGGGCTGATGACTAGCCCCCAGGGGTTTGCGATTGTTCGGATGACCTGCGGCCGAAGCCGATATCACATGGTTTGTACGAATACCAAACCCATCGCATGACATGGAATAACCTCTAACGAGGTTTATTTAAGCTCGGATTCGCAGACCGGTTCTCACATACTGTGACAGTCAGTTTTCGGCTTTCTCCACTGAGGTGCTTGACCAGGCTAGCCGGAAGCACAATCGCAGTGGTTCTCCCTTTGCCCCTTTAGCCGAACGAGCGGAACATAAAGGGGCAAGCACAGGAGCCGAGCAACCCAACTATTGACCCAAGACATAGTTCAGAACCAATGCATATAAAGCGGAATTCCAAGACACCGAACGCAAAAACAGTTGTGCTTAGGGCGATTTTTTAAGTTCGAGCCCCCGGTCTATTAGCCGGTTGCATCGTAAAGTATACCAAACAGGTTCGCAAGAAGATGGGGAAAATAGAGAGTGTGCCAAAAAAGACAGCGAAGCGATCATATATGATATATCTGTATTTTACTCACCAACTCTTATTATTCAAATTGCCGATGCAACTGTTTACAGGTATTTAAAACTGAAATATAAACCTTACAGGAGGGGTTGTATCAGGGGTCTTCAATGGGTGACCTGACGTCCTCGATGTGCCCTGTCGCTTGTCCGCTCCTGCGTCTCCTAAGGAGTTGTATACCGCTATGGGTTTTGCTGTTCGGCGAGCGGACTTTGGAGAAAAATCTTGAGAAGTCGCCGAAGTGTGGATGAGCTTTACGCCTTAGCAGGTACTTTATGGTACCTGTAGTGTGTCCGAAGACATTTTGATGGTGATAGTTCGGTCCAGCCGAAGACTTACCCTTTGATAGTTTTTCCCCATCGCTGCCCATGGAATTTTGAGCATGAAGTTGTGCCTCCTCGGCACGTACTTTGCTGGTTCTAGGGCTGTGCGATGGGGGGCGAGTCCCTATTTATGGGGAGAAGAAGGTTCTGGTACTTCAGGTTGAAACCGAGCTCGCTTCCCAACCTTACGTGCTTTTACGGAAGATGTCGGCGTTTGCCGATCATCAGTGTAATGGAATTCAGCCGCCAGGGCCAACGCATGTTCCTCAGTTCGGAGGGAGCGCTCTGTGTTGCCATTGACAGTAATGACCCCCTTGGGGCCGGGCATTTTGAGCTTGAGGTATGCATAGTGTGGGACGGCATTAAAGCGAGCGAACGCTGTACGGCCGAGCAGGGCGTGATAGCCACTGTGGAAAGGTACGATGTTGAAGATCAAGTCCTCGCTTCGAAAGTTATCGGGCGAACCGGACACTACTTCCAGGCGTACAGAGCCCGTGCACCGGGCTTCGACGCCTGGGATCACTCCTTTAAAGGTAGTGTTGCTGGATTTGATCCTTCACGGATCTATGCCCATCTTTTTCACCGTGTCTGAGTAAATCAGATTGAGGCTACTTCCTCTGTCCATTAGGACTTTAGTGAGGTGATACCCGTCTATGATGGGGTCTAGGACGAGGGCGGCCGAACCCCCATGACGGATACTGATCGGGTGGTCACGTCGATCGAAGGTGATCGGTTATACCGACCATGGGTTATACTTCGGGGCTACATCCTCTATGGCGTAGACCTCTCGAAGGGCGCGCTTCCTCTCCTTTTTGGGTATATGAGTGGCGTATATCATATTTAATGTTTTCACCTCTGGAGGGAATTTCTTTTGTCCGCCACCGATCGGTCCGCGGGGCTCATCCTCGTCCTCGCTGCGTGGGCTCCTGCCTTGGTCCTCGGATGCGAGCTTGCCGGCCAGTTTGAATACCCAACAGTTACGGTTGGTGTGGTTGGCAGGCTTCTCTTGAGTGCCATGGATCTGGCAAGGCCTCTCCATGATCTTGTCCAGCAGGGTGGGTCCGTCGCGATTGCCTTTAGGAGGCTTCTTCCGCTGCCCAGACCGGGAGTTGCGGAAGCCGGTGTTAACGGCCGTGTCATCGGCATCACTATTGTTGTGCCGGCGCTTATTCTTTTTGCGCTTTGGTTTCCCGTTTCCATCCCGAACTTCGGAGGTTCCGAGGTCTTCGGGGTTGTGGCTACGTCTTGCTAGCCAGTTATCCTCGCCCGCGCAAAAGCGAGTCATGAGTGATGTAAGGGCGGACATTGTCCTTGGTTTATCCTGGCCGAGCTGATGAGCCAGCCACTCATCCCGAATATTGTGCCTGAAAGAGGTTATTGCTTCGGCGTCCGGGCAGTCAACGATCTGGTTTTTCTTGGTCAAGAACCGATTCCAGAATAGCCGTGCGGATTCTCCTGGTTTCTGGACGACGTTGCTTAGGTCAGAAGAGTCCGGCGGCCGAACATAAGTGCCCTGGAAGTTAGATCGGAATGCATCTTCTAGATCCTCCCAGCACCCAATGGAGTTTTCGGGGAGGCTATTTAACTAGTTCCAAGCTGGCCCCTTAAGCTTCAGGGGTAGGTACTTGATGGCGTGGAGGTCATCTCCTCGCGCCATGTGGATGTGGAGGAGGAAATCCTCGATCCATACGGTTGGGTCAGTTGTCCCATCGTATTGTTCTATGTTTACGGGTTTAAACCCTTTCGGGAAATGATGCTGCATCACCTCGTCCGTGAAGCACAGTGGGTGGGCAGCGCCTCTGACCCGAGCTATGTCGCGCCGGTGATCGGCGTCTGTCCTAGCCCGGTTTAGTTCCTGACCTTTATTGTTGCGGTCGAACCAAGGCCGGTACCCTTCCCATCTATCGCGTGAGTATCGTCTGGATCCGTAGATGGATCGCGTACGACCTGCTCTGTAGTCCAAGTCGTGCCACAGGTCGAACCTGTCATCGGGCTCTAGTGGCTCTTTTCCCCGTCTACGGGGTATCGTCGGCCTATAGCCGGTGTCGTCAGTCGTCCTGTCTCGTCCTCGAGGAGGGCGGTCTGGCTTGTCGTATGGGGCATGTTTGGGAGACGGCGTATCAGTGAGCTCATCATTGAATTGTGGCAGCAGCCTTCTGCGTGGATAGCTCTTAGGTTGGTCCGATAGACCGGTACCGTATCCTTCCTCAGCTGAGAGGACTCTCGTCCATCGATCGTTGAGGTTGTCTTGTTCGGCTTTAAGCTACCGTTCTTTTGCTTTCAGGCTACGGTCCGTGGCTATAAGCTGTTGCCTGAACAATTCCTGATCTTCAAGATTATCGGGGATGGCGAAGTCATCGGCTTCCGGGATGTCCTCCTCCTCGACAAGGGGAGGTAATTGTCGTCCTCGGAATCATTTAGATCGTCGGGGTTGCGCCGGTCTTCCAGCCTCTCCTGACCCTCTAACAGGTGTTCGGGGATTTCGGGATCGCCGAGGTCTTCCGAGGTGTCTCCGTCCCCGGTGCCGTCGATAGCTTTTCTTCCCTTTTTTCCTTTTGGCCTTTTATGCAGCTTTCGGCGTCTTGACGACGCTTCACCCGATTTTTCGCCATCGTTTTTCGGAGTGTCCACCATGTAGACGTCGTATGTGGAGCTGGCAGTCCACCGCCCGGTGTTAACGGGGGTGAGGGCGCGATCCTCCTCATCCATGTATTCTGCCTCCTCAGAGGCATAGTTCAACATGTCGGTTAAATTCTCGATAGTGGCTACCAAGTGGGTGGTGGGTGGGACGAAAAATTCGTCCTGACCCGCCTTGAGCCCGATCTGAGCACAGATCGGGGTTGGGTCATCGGTAATCTTCATCGACGAGATCCGATCTAGGGCCTCATTGAGTATCGAGAGCTCGATCGGGTCGGCCTGCTCAGAGATTCCGGAGTTAACCTCCAATGCGTCCGCGCATGGGGAGTGTCTGGCAAGAACAGGTGTCCGGACGTCTGGCACTATGACCGGGTCCGGACCGAAAGTCGGGTCCTCGCCGGGGTAGATCCCGTGGGCGGGACCGAAAGATGGATCTGAGGTTAAAGCCTCAGAGTCTTCAGGCGTGGCAGGCGAGACCACGAGCCCGGTTAGTGACAGGTCGCCCCGAGAGTCTACGGAGAATTCTAGGTTCCCGAATCTGACCTCTTGATTAGGGGCGAAACTTCCGACACGGCCTAGATGGCCGGTCGGGTCGGCGTGCAGCACAATGCTGCCGAAAGCGAAGATCTGTCCGGGGACGAAAGTGTCCGTATTTCGGACCTCTTCGTTGATGACGAGGCGAGCCATCGATTCCTTTGGCGATCATAGCGGAACTCTCAATGAAAGCACCAATGTCGGTGTCAAAACCGGCGGATCTCGGGTAGGGGGTCCTGAGCTGTGAGACTGGAATCGATGGTAACAGGAGACGAGGGAGACGATGTTTACCCAGGTTCGGGCCCTCCTATGCAGGTAATACCCTACGTCCTGCTTTATTATACTGATGGTATAAGGGTTACAGAGTTGATCTACCTCAAGATCGAATAGCTAAAACCCTAGATGAGTTCTCGTGGTCTACAACCTAAAGACCTCCGGCTTATATAGACGCCGAGGGTACCTAGGGTTTACACATGGTCAGTTACAAGTCGAAGGGATAAACATGCCTTTTCACTACTCCAAACGTGGAGGACACGCCACGATTCCCGAAGCTTCCTTCCTGGTGACAGGGTCTTCGATTAATCCAATGATCGGCAAACGGCCCATATAGTCCGGCCCATAAGAAATAGGTCAGCCACCCGAGGATCCCTTAAACCCGGACTCCCTCACACGGGGCTTGGTATTGGCTGAGAGGGGCGGTCGCAGGCGCTGACTGAGGTCCTGTGCGCGTCCGTCCCAAGTCGCGAAGAGTCGGCCCCTTCCCCTTCCCCGGCTCTATAAAGAGGGGGGCTGAGGGGAGGCGCTACTCATTCGCGCCCTCCCGCTCTCAGTTCTTCGCACATTGTCTTCTTCTTACCTCGCCTTCTGCCACCTTCTTCGGCGTGTTCCCCTCGAGATGGCAAGGGGCCGAGGTTGTGCTCGCGGGTCGGGTGGCGCTGCGAGGGCCGCTCCGCAAAGCCCGATTCGTATCGTGGTGACGACGGTGGGGGTCAGGCCCAGCTCCCGTGGACGGTCGATGTCCACGGGTCGTGGGCAGGCGGCTCGGTCGGCCCATGGGGGTCGCGGTGGTCGGATGGCTCCGCCGAACCATGGCGGCCGCAGTGGTGGCCGTGATGGCACACCTCTCCCTAAACCCCACGCGGGCCTCCACGCGGGGGAGGAGGTGCTGGATGGCGGTACCTTGCCGTCCCCGGAGCTAGCTGCGCCTCCCCCACCCATTTGCTCGGGCCATGGAAGGCATCTTGCCCTAGGGGTTATGGCTGCGGGCGGACGGTGATTGCAATGTCCCCGCCTGGGTGGCCATTGACCTCTCCACCGGTAGTGCCATGTTCCTGATGCGGGGGTTGCTTGGGCATTTCATCTCGACTAGGTGTTCCTATGGGACGAAGCGTGGATTAGTACCGCTAACATATGTATGTGTACAAGCAACAAGTAAATATTAAGCATGGGGCACTTCATGTCGTCCAGAGCCCGCACCAAGTTGGTGGCGTCGGCGGCAAGGTGTTCCTCCGGGTTGACTACACAGCGGCCACCGACCCATTGACCGCCATGAGCTCCTCGACCTCAGCATGATATGTGGCTGGGCTTACGCGGGGATGCTCGGCAATAGGGGTGGGGATGTGGAGGCATTGATACTTGTGATCTGCGTTGGGTTTTCTGTGAAGAGGAACGAGTGATTGCAGCACAAAGTGGGTAAGTATTTCCCTCAGCTATGAAACCAAGGTTTATCGAGCCAATAGGAATATCAATCCTCAACCATCTTCAGCGGCTGCACACAAAAGAACAAACAACTTGCACCCAACGCGGGCAAGAGGGTTGTCAATCCCCTTGATCTCGTTACTTGCAAGCAAATGAGTTGTGTAGATAATTGTAAATTGAAAAATAAAATAAAAAGTAAATAAAGGCGGCAAGGTAATAGTAGGGTTTGTAAATTTATAATTGAATAGACCCGGGGACCATATTTTTCCCTAGCGGCATGTCTCATGTAGGCAGCATACGGTGGGTAACAAATTACTGTTGGGTAATTGATAGAAAAGCAGATAGTTATGCGATTTTCATGGCAATGATCATGTGTATATAGGCATCATGTCCATAAACAAAATGGTCCAACTCCTGCCCGCACCTATTACTATTACTCCAGTCATCGATCGCTATCCAGCATGCATCTAGAGTATTAAGTAAAACAGAGTAACGCATGGAGAACGATGACATGATGTAGACAAAGTAAACTCAAGCAATATGAATAAACCCCATCGTGTTATCCTTAGTAGCAACAACACAAAGACGCATCATGTCCCCTACTTTGTCACTGGGATATAGAAACTTGTCAGGTTGAACCTACCACAACGCACCTCTCTCACCGATGAAATATCAATCTAGTTGGCCAAACTATTTCAATAAATCAAAGAGAATTACGAAGCTATAATGCTCATGCAATTAAGAGACATAATATATATCAGAGATATCTCAAATACTTTTCATGAATAATCCGAACATAAACCCACAATTCATCGGATCCTAACAAACACCCCGCACAATAGGATTACATCGGATAGATCAAAGCGAAGATGCGATGATCATTGTATTGAAGATCAAAAGATAGAGAGATTGCCATCTAGGTACTAGCTATGGACCCGTAGGTCTATGGTGAACTACTCACACATCATCATGAGGGCAGCAAGGTTGATGTAGAGGCCCTCTGTGATCGATCCCCCCTCCGGCAGGGTGCCGAAATGGAGCTCCAGATGGCCTCGCGATGGAACAGAGACTTGCGGCAGCATAAAAAGAGTTTTGGGACTGCCTCTAGGGTTTTTGCAATATATGAGAATTTATAGGACAGAGAACGAGGTCGGAGGAGCCAGGAGGGGGCCACAAGCCATCAGGGCGCGCCTTGTTGGCTTGTGGGGCCCTCGTGCGGCTCCCGACCTCCTTCCAAAGTTTCCAGGTCTTCTTTTGGTCTAGCAAAAATCATCAAAAAGTTTCAAGGCAATTGGACTTCGTTTGGTATTGTAAACCTAAAAAGTGAAAAACTTGCAAAAAACAGCAACTGGCACTGGGCACTGGGTCAATAGGTTAGTGCCCAAAAATATTATAAACTGGTAAATAAAGACTCGAAAAGTATCCTAGAATCATAATATATCAGCATGGAACAATAAAAAATTATAGATATGTTGGAGACATATCAAGCATCCCAAAGCTTAATTCCTGCTCGTCCTCGAATAGGTAAATGATAAAAACAGAATTTTTGATGTGACCTGCTATCCATTATGTAATCTTATGCATGTATGCTCATTGAGAAACGATGAATCAACAAATATTAACATAGTAATACTTATAAGTATAAGAAACAAAATCATCAATGTTTCAAAGTATACGATCCTCAAAGAATGTTTACCCCCCATTCATCTTATTATATTATCAAGGCATGGCTCCATCTTCACCACATTAATACAAATGTCAAGCACCACGGTGGCCAAGTCAGGCAATTGGATCGTACTTTTTCAATATGCATCAACTTTTTATTCTTCACGCAATACATGAGCGTGAGCCATTGGAAATAGCATTTAGGTGGAATAGAATATGGTGGTAGATAGTAAAGGGGCAAAAAGTGGAGAAGATAGTCTCACATCAACTAGGCGTACCAACGGGCTATGGAGATGCCCATCGATAGATGTTAATGCAAGGAGTAGGGATTGCCATGCAAATGATGCACTAGAGCTATAAGTGTATGAAAGCTCAAATGAAGCTAAGTGGGGTGTGCATCCAACTTGCTTGCTCTTGAAGACCTCGGGCATTTGAGGAAGCCCATCATAGGAATATACAAGCCAAGTTTGTAATAATGAAAAAGTAATTCCCACTAGCATATGAAAATGACATATCATGAGACTCTCTACATGAGGAACAAAGTGCCACTTTGAGGCACAAGTGTGGTAAAAGATAGTAGCAAAGTCCCTTCTCTCATTTCTCTCATTTTATTATTCAGAATGGTGGGCTCATTTGCCTCCCGCATCTTTATTTCCTCACTGGGACAATGCTCTAACAATGATGATCATCACACTTTTATTTACTTACAACTCGATATGGAGAATTGATATGAAGATATGACTCTATATTAATGCCTCTTGCAGTGTACCAAGATGTGCAATGATCTAGTGGGGCATGTATCAAAAATATGATGAACGGTAGCTTTGCCACAAATACCATGTCACCTCTATATGATCATGCAAAGCAATATGACGATGAACGAACTAGTCATGTGAAGTGACAATGGAATTTGCATGGCAATGTATCTCGGAATGGCTATGGAAATGCCATGATAGGTAGGTATGGTGTCTGTTTTGAGGAAGATATTATGAGGCTTATGTGCAACAGAGCGTATCATGTCACGGGGTTTGGATGCACTGGCAAAAGTTGCACCGATCCTTGAGGTGAGAATGGGCTATGCACGGTACCGAAGAGGCTAGCAAATATGAGAAGGTGAGATCGCGTATGTCCATGGTTTCACATTAGTCATAAAGAATTCATATACTTATTGCAAAGTTTTATTAGTTTTATCATAAATCAAAGTACTACTCGCATGCCCCGAGGGAAGAGGTTGGTAGGAGTTAACCATCGCGCGCTTCCGACCCGAAACAACACTAGGATATCAACGAGGAATAGAAATGCTCACACATCATCACCATGCCTCTTTAATTTTTAGACGAACAAGAAGTTAACCTCTCTTAATATAGACACTTTTATGGATCAACAATTATGAACTCACACCTTTTTCATATTACCACATCAATATCATTAACCCATAATTTCTCTATATGTGCTACGTGATGGTTTTGATTATCACTCATTGAATACCTAATATTTTTTGACTAGTCTTATGACCCATGCAAATTACCTTCACTATTTACTAACTCTCAAACAAATATAAGTGAAGAACAAGAGTGAAATCATTTCTATGAAATCTACACGCCACCGTGCTCATAAAGATATTAGTGATGTACTAGAGCAACTGCTAAGCTCAAAAGATATAAGTGAAGCACATAGAGTATTCTAACAAATTATGATGAAGGGGTGTCTCTCTTAAATAGGTGTGTCCAGAAAACAATGATTGTGGAAAACTGAAAGTAAAAGCAATAAAAAAAACAAACGAAGCTCCAAGCAAAACTCATATCATGTGATGAATAAAAATATAGCTTCAAGTGCCATACCGATGGATTGAGACGAAAGAGGGGATGCCTTCCGGGGCATCCCCAAGCTTAGACGCTTGGGTATTCCTTAGAATATTACCTTGGTGTCCCTTGCACATCCCCAAGACTAGGTTCTTGCTAATCCTTGTTCCTTTGTCCATCGTGATAACACCCAAAACTTCAAAACTTCAATCACACAAAACTCAACAAAACTTCGTGAGATCCGTTAGTATAAGCAACATATTGAATACTTTAGGTAGTGTTATTAATTGATTCTTATTTAATAATTGCATAACAGGCACTGTATTCTTCTCCATGGCTTATACCCCCCGATACAATCCATAGCATAATCAAAACAAGCAACTATGCAAGCAAAAACAGAATCTATCTAAAACAGAACAGTCTGTAGCAATATGTAGAGAACATATACTTCTGTAACTCCAAACATTCTGCAAAATTAGGACAACCTTGAAAATTTGTATAGAAATACTTTTTAAAAAATTCAGATCATTATCACACGCTAGTAAAAAAATGAAAATTCCTGTACTGGAGTCAAAAGTTTCTGTTTCGTTTCAGCATTGATTCTACTCATCTTATGAGTCATCCCAAAGTCTTTACTTGGCACAAACACTAATTTAAACAAAAAAACATAATCATTATAGAGGCAATAATCATGTTATCAAAAACAAAAATAAAGTTAAAAGCAAAAATTTAAAGATAACTATTGAGTTGCCTCCCAACAAGCGCTATTGTTTTATGCCCCTAGCTAGGCATAATGCATAGTTTCAAGTGTTGTCAGCTTCGACATCAAGCTCCTCAATAACACAAACATGGATAATAGCAGCAATAGGAGGCTTGGCAATAGCATATTTTATCAAATTTATAAAGTTGGGATGAAAACTAATCATCTTTAGATCCTCGTTTCTTTTGGTAGGAGGTGTACTAATGTTCTTTGGAATATATATGAACTTGGGGTTTTTGTTTTGAGAGGTACTAGCATTAGTTTTAGGAGGTGTGGAAGCGGAACCTACTTTGTCAATGACCTCTTCCATTTTATCAATTCTATTCAAACCTTGTTCTATCCTTGTCGGCGTTCTAGGACCGGGGGTACCCAGACCTGCCTGCCTGCGGCCCAGGGCATGGCCCACTTCATCAGCCAAGCACGGCCAGACGCAGCCCCACTCGAGACAAGGCCCTCGTGAGGCCCCTAGGCTCACGAGGAGGACCAGCGTCAGGACCGGCTAGGGATGGGCCTCCCCAGGCCCCCTCCGGAGCGGCGGAGATCTCTATGCAGGTCCCGGCCTCAGGAGTCAAAGATGACGCAAGGAAGGACAGGCGGGCGCCAGCGCGCTAGGCGGTGCAGTTTCCCCTTTGGTGCAAAGGGAGCAAGGACGTACGCGGGTTCCCAAGGCACCCCCAAAGGTTTCCATTCCGGTGCAACAAGACCACGACCACGAGTCCTGCAGGACGGATGTCATCGCTGAGCCCACCTCTGCATCATCGACAACTACTTTGCAGGCGAAGACCGCCTTTGGGCAGGGCGGGCATGTACTCCTGTCCCCCTTTGAATTTGGCTGTTGTGGGATCCCTTCCCGCCGTTGCGATAAGGGAAGAGCACCCGGGCCACCGCTATATATAGAGGCTAGGCTGCACCGTAGAAGGGATCCGGCGACCAGTCAATCCAACTGAACCACCACAAAGCCAGCAGAGGGCCGAGAACACCTCAGGAGCGCCCTCGCGAGGCTCCTCAACATTGTACTAGTTCATCCACCATACCTCTACGAGAGGTAATCCACCAAAGCAGGAGTAGGGTATTACGCTTCGCAGCGGCCCGAACCTGGGTAAACCACCGTGTTTATCTGCTTCCTCGTCATCGTGCGAGTTCATCGTCTTAGCCATCGAGTAGCGAGCAAGTTAGGGCGAGGCTACAGGGGATCTTCGCACACACCCCTGTGTTCAAATCTTGAGGGTTTTGCGGAGCCCGAAATCCGACATTTGGCGCGCCAGGTAGGGGGCATGTCGGAGCTTCGCCACTCGCGGCGGCAGCCGAGCCCCGGTTCGGCAACTCCATGGCGGGCGAGATCCCCAACGACGGCCGGTCCCCGGTGCGCGATGGCGCCTAGACGCGCAGGGCCGGCCCCGCGGTCGCCTGGATCCTCGGCGGGTCTCAGGCGCCGTCCTCCGGCCGCCATATCAAGCGGTTCCTATGCCACGTAGGAGCAGTTCGGCCGCTGCCCGAGCACACGCCGCACCGTGCATGGCCGGAGATCGACATCACCTTCGGCCCCGACGACCACCCCAAGACGACGGCAACCACTGGAGCGCTCCCCACGTTGTGCACGCTGACCATACGCAGCGGGGCCGTCTCCAGGACCCTCATAGACGGTGGCGCTGGCCGCAACGTCATCCCCGTGGAGGCCTTCGACACGCTGCAGTTACCCCGTGACCAGCTCGCCCCTTCAAGGCCCTTCTCTGCGGTGGTCGGGGGGTCCGTCGTCCCCGTGGGGCGGATGCGCCTCCCCGTCACCTTCGGCACCCGCTCCAACTTCCGAACCGAGCAGGTCGACTTCGATGTCGCCCACATCCACCTCCCATACAACGCGATACTTGGCTACCCCGCCCTCGCTCAGTTCATGGCGGCAACGCACCCGGGCTACAACGTCGTCAAGATGCCCGGGAGCGGCGGCGTCCTCACCATCGTGGGGGATGTCAAGGACGCGTCCCACGTGCTCAAACTCTCCTACAAAGCGGCGGCCGCGGCACGCACCAGCAACGGGGGAGCCGCACAGGCCGCGGAGGACCCCGGGGGTGTCCCCGACGTCGCGCCGGTAAAGAAGAGGCAGCTGTTCTCCCAGAGTCGTGCGGAGACGAGGCAGGTGCCGGTGGACGAAGGAAACCCTGGCCCTACCTTCACCATCGGGGCCGACTTGCCTCAAGATCAAGAGGAGGTGTTGGCGGCCTTCCTCCGGGCGAACAAGGACGTGTTCGCGTGGAGTGCCTCCGACCTGGTGGGGGTCCCAAGGGACGTGATCGAGCACCACCTCATGGTGTACCCGAACGCACGTCCGGTAAAGCAAAAGGCAAGAAGGCAAGCTCCGGAGAAGCAGGCATTCATCGCCCAGGAGGTCAGCAAGCTGAAGGAGGCAGGGGTCATCTGGGAGGTGCGCTACCCAGAGTGGGTGGCCAACCCAGTGGTCGTCCCGAAGAAGTGCGGGAAGGAGCGTATGTGCGTCGACTTCACGAGCCTCAACAAAGCCTGCCCCCAAGACCCATTTCCACTGCCGCGCATCGACCAGATCGTGGACTCCACCGCGGAGTGCGACCTCCTGTGCTTCCTAGACGCCTTCTCGGGCTACCACCAGATCAAAATGGCGGTGGAGGACGTCGAGAAGACGGCCTTCCTCACCTCGTGCAGGGTATTCTGCTACACGTGCATGCCCTTCGGGCTGCGGAACGCCGGGGCAACCTTCCAGCGGCTGATGCACATCGCCCTGGGGCCGTAGCTCGGGAGGAATGCAGAAGCCTATGTCGACGCCATCGTGGTCAAGTCCATGGCGGCCAAGACCCTGATCGAGGACTTGGAGGAGACATTCCCCAGCCTAAGGGAAGTGAACCTGAAGCTCAACCCCGAGAAGTGCGTCTTCGGGGTCCCCTCGGGCAAGCTGCTCGGTTTCCTGGTATCGCACCGGGGAATCGAGGCGAACCCGGAGTAGATCAAGGCCATAAACAAGATGAGCGTGACCCAGACCCTCAAGGAAATGCAGAAATTGGCGGGATGTGTGACCTCCTTGGGGTGTTTCATCTCCAAGCTCGGCGAGCGGGCCCTGCCGTTCTTCATGATCATGAAAAGGAAGGGCCCTTTCGAATGGACCCCGGAGGCGGACGCAGCCTTCGAGGAACTCAAGCGATACCTCACGAGCCCGCCGGTGATGGTGGCGCCTCGCCCTTGGGAGCCCCTACTGCTATACCTGGCTGCCACCCCCCACTCCGCCAGCGTTGCATTGGGGGCAGTCAGGGAGGAGCGAGCCGGCACATGTGCCGCATCGACGGCCGCCGGCGGGCCCCCAAGCATGGAACAAGGGGGCTCGCAGGATCCCTAGGAGCCCGCTTCCCCCCAAGCCGGAGCACCTGAGGCCCAAGCCGCCCCGACGGCCCCTGAAGCGCTCAACCCTCAGGAGGCCCCGGTCTCCCCGACGGCCCCTGAAGCGCTCAACCCACATCAGGCCCCGGTCTCTCCGACGGCCCCTGAGGCGCTCGACCCTCATGAGGCCCCAGCCGCACCAACGGCCACCGAGGCACCCAGACCTCTTGGGCCCGCCACGGGACGGGACACCGCAAGGGACCTCACCGTCATGGGCGACTCCCAGCTCCTCGTCAACTTCTCCAACAAAGAGTATACACGCAAGGACGAGCACATGGAGGCGTATTTGGAAGAGGTACGTAAGATCGAAAAACGTTTTCAGGGCTTGGAGTTGCAACACATCCCGCGCGGCGCGAACAAGGAAGCCGATGACATCGCCAAGAGGGCCTCGCACCGTGAGCCCCAGGAGCCAGGCGTCTTCAAGGAGCGGCTCTAGAAACCCTCCGCGGCGCCGCCTACTGAAGACCTGATGCCATGAAGTGAGGAGCTCCCCCCAGGGCCACCCTCGGGGGCTCCGGACTGTGGTCAGGCCTCAGGAGCCCGACTGCTCCTGGCCTTGGAGCCTCAGGCCGACAGCTAGATGCAGGAGTTCAGGGCATACCTACTTCACGGCACGTTACCGGAAAAGGAGGAAGACGCGGAGCGCGTAGCCCGACAGGCCACGGCCTACTATTTGCAAGACGGCGACCTATACCGCAGACGCTCGAACGACGTCACGCTGCGGTGCATCTCCAAGGAGCAAGGGTGCGAGTTGTTGGCCGACATCCACGGAGGAGACTGCGGGCATCACTCCTCGTCGCGCACTCTTGCAGGGAAGGCGTTCCGATCAGGCTTCTACTGGCCCTCGGCGCTTGACGACGCCATCGAACTGGTCCGGTCTTGCGAGGCCTGCCAGTTTCATGCCAAGTAGATTCACCAGCCCGCACAGGGCCTCCAGACCATCCCGCTCTATTGGCCCTTTGCAGTTTGGGGGATGGACATACTGGGGCCCTTTCCACGAGCCGCGGGCGGGTACCGCTACCTCTACGTCGCCATCTACAAGTTCACCAAATGGGCGGAGGTGGAGCCCGTGCGCACCATCCTGGCCGAATCAGCCGTCAAGTTCATCAAGGGCCTCGTAAGCCGTTTCTGCGTCCCCAACCGCATCATCACCGACAACGGTTCGCAGTTCACAAGTAACCTCTTCAGGACCTATTGTGATAACCTTGGAACGTAGATATGTTACGCCTCGGTAGCCCACCCACGGAGCAACGGCCAGGCGGAGCATGCCAACGCGGAGGTCCTGCGGGGCCTCAAGGCAAGGAGCTTCAAGAAGAAGCTTGAAGCTTGCGGTAGGGGTTGGGTCGATGAGCTTCAGTCAGTGCTATGGTCCATCCGCACCACCGCGACTAAGCCCACCGGCGAGACCCCGTTCTTTCTCGTCTATGGAGCCTAAGCCGTCCTCCCCCACGAGGTCAAGCACCAGTCCCCTCGGGTCTTGGCATTTGACGAGGAGCGTCAGGATGCCGCGTGGGAAACGGACCTCGTCCTTGGGGAGGAGGCACGTCGCCGAGCCTCGCTCCGGGCTGCAAGGTAACAGCAGGCGCTACGGTGCTACCACTGCCGTAACATCCGTTTCAGGACCCTTGAAGTCGGAGACCTTGTCCTAAGGCGGGTTCTCTCCAGGGAGGGCTTGCACAAGCTCTCGCCCATGTGGGAGGACCCGTTCAAGGTCGCTGATGTCTCCAGGCCTGGCGCCGTGCACCTGGAGACTCAGGACGGGGCCCCCATCTAGAATGCCTGGAACATCCAGCACCTCCGGAAGTTCTACCCGTGACACTCTCACGTAATAATGAGTGGGCTGTATACGCCCGGAGCCCCCCGAGGACGCGGAGGGGTTCCTTCCCACGCAATGTGGAAGCCACAGCTCCGCGCTGGCGGAGAAGACAACACTGCCCGCCAATGTCTATGCCCATGCAACGTGGATGCCCTACGCTCAGCGCTGGGGGAAGACGAAGATGAAGACTAGTCTAAGGGCCGGACGCGGCTGTTATTCGCTCTTCTGATGTTTGGATTCGCCGACTTTTTTGGAACAAAACTCGGGGCTTTTCCAAATCATGTTTTAAAGAAAAGGGGTAGGGATTTGTTTACATCGCCATTTCCGATATTGTTTTCTCTCTCTTCGAGAAGAGCACTCGCCTGCTCCCCTCCCCCTCGTACCCCGCGAGCGGGGGCTGGGGCACGGTGCTTGCACCTCGCCAAGGCATTGGCGCCCGGATCCTCGCATGGTACTCACGGATGAGTCAGCAGGCGCATGTCGCCTCATACTCGCTCAGGGGCTCCACTCACGTCCCGACACGCCATCTTGGAACCTCGGGATGCCCGCCCCTCCCGGGGCAGGAAACAAATTTTTTCTTTGGGAACAGCTTGAGCGTCAAAGGGGGCGCCTGAGCATCACGCCTCAGGAGCCTTACCAGTCATAAGGCCACTCGCCCCCCTTGATGTCGTCCTTGGTGATCCGGTCGGCATCGAGGGTGTCGAGGCCTCGCCTCGTGAAATGCGTCTAGGTGATCCGGTCGTACCTAACGGTGGTGGGGAAATGTGCGGGACTGGGACCTGCCGACGTAGAGCTACTTGAGAGTCAATTCGGAGCCACGGGAGGCCTGCCCCTCCCGAGGCTGGAAGCAAAAAATTTCGGGAGCCGCTTGAGCGTCAAAGGGGGCTGCTGAGCATCACGCCTCAGGAGCCTTACCAGTCATAAGGCCACTCGCCCCCCTTGATGTCGTCCTTGGTGATCCGGTCGGCATCAAGGGTGTCGAGGCCTCGCCTCGTGAAGTGCGTCCAGGTGATCCGGTCGTACCTAACGGTGGTGGCGAAATGTGCGGGACTGGGACCTGCCGACGTAGAGCTACTTGAGCGTCGAAGGGTGCTCCTGAGCATCACGCCTCAGGAGCCTTACCGGTCATAAAGCCACTCGCCCCCTCTGATGCCGTCCTTGGTGATCCGGTCGGTGTCAAGGGAGTCGGGGCCTCGCCTCATAAAGTGCGTCCAGGTGATCCGGTCGTACCTTACGGTGGTAGGGAAATGTGCGGGACTGGGGCCTGTAGACACAGAGTGCCGAAAGGGCTCCCAACCTACCTCGTTCGTAAGAAGAAGGAGCCCACAGGACGTCCGGACTCTCCGAGCGCCACAACCAAGCCTCCGTGGCCCTGAAGCCTACCGCGAGCATGTCGAGCTAAGTACCCTAATCACGACCGGAAGGCGATTTCAACCAACAAAACGCAAAGGCCAGGATACATGATAAAAGTGCTGATAAAGAGAGGCAAGCGCCCGAGTTCATTACACGCCCGCAGGGCCTCCCTTGGTTCTTTGATTGCAGGAACAGGAAAAGAGGAGGAGAAAGAAAGTGAGAAAGCCCCCATGGGGGCTGCCGCCCCAGGAGCCTCGGCGTCGGCACACCAACGCTCAGTCGGTGTCCTCCTCTTCCTTCACGCAGCCGTAGGGGCGCGCCGGCACGGACGCTCCTGGAGCGGAAGAGCGGCGCCACGGCGGCTGGCTACCTCCCGAGGCCCGGGCGCGGCGGCGCGTCGTAGCTGCTGTCGCTGCTGTCGCTCGGGCTCTCTTCGGAGCGGGAGTCACTGCTGCTGGAGGCGTGCCGCCCGTCGTGAAGGACAAGCTCATCTCCAAGATCTCTGCGGCCATCGTCTTCTGGGCAGCACCCCAGGCGCTCGCCCTCCCCCCCGAAGATCTTGACGAAGAGCGTCGCCACTCTGTCGAACTTGAACTGAAGGGTGCGCCTCCCCTTCAGACTACGGGCGCGGGCAAACGTCTGCCACCCGCGGTTCAGGTACACGTAGCCCCCGGGGGTGATCTCGACCTCCACCCACGACGCCGCGCTGCAGCAGCCGTCGGCCTGCAGCCATAGGCCGGCAGGCCCTCCGGCCGGCAGCGCCCCCACGAAGAAGCTCGGAAGTTGGAACCAAGCGGCCACCGGCCTCTCCGCCCACACCACGAACTCCTGGGCCGTGGCGGCCGGGTGGCCACCGCCGACCCCACCGCGGGCGCCACCACCTCGAATACTGTGACCGCCCGCGCTGGACGACGCCCCACCGCGGACACCGATGGTGACCCTGGGCCACGCAGAACCATGGCTGCGCCCGCCGGGAACCACTGCCGGCGTCGCGGCATACTTCCGGGGACGACCGCGGCCCTTCCTAGGCAGCGGAGCGGTGGGACTCTCCCTAGAGGCCTTCCCCTTCTCTGCGGCGGAGAACTTCCTCACTGAGGCCATGACTGGGAGAGCGGCGGCTTGAAGATTGGGAAGCAAGGAAGATGAAGATGTGTTGAGGACTTCCTCGCCCTCGCCCGCTTATATACAACCGAGGACCGCCGGCGACCCCTCGCGTCCCGGGAGGCGTGCGGCCTCTGAAGGGTCACATCCGCGTGGTCCGAAGCAGCAGCAGCATTCAAGGAAGGGCAATGATGGCCAGCGCCGCACACGGGCGTCGCATCAATCTGACTTGGAGCATTTCCTGACGCCCTCGGGGAGCGGGGGCGTCGCCGCCCAGACGCCCGACGCGTGCAAAGCCTGGCCCGCAGGCGTTAGGGCCCACGGCGCTTCGGGGCGCCCTCAAGGCTTTGCCCGGAAGCCAGCTCGAGCGTACCTTGGGCCCGGGGGCTACTGTCGGCATTCTGGGAACGGGGGTACCCAGACCTGCCTGCCTGCGGCCCAGGGCATGGCCCACTTCATCAGCCAAGCATGACCAGACCTAGCCCCACTCGAGACAAGGCCCTCGTGAGGCCCATAGGCTCGCGAGGAGGAGCAGCGTCAGGACCGGCTAGGGATGGGCCTCCCCAGGCCCCCTCCAGAGCGGCGGAGATCTCTATGCAGGTCCCGGCCTCAGTAGTCAAAGATGACGCAAGGAAGGACAGGCGGGCGCCAGCACGCCAGGCGGTGCAGTTTCCCCTTTGGTGCAAAGGGAGCAAGGACGTACGCGGGTTCCCAAGGCACCCCCCAAATGTTTCCATTCCGGTGCAACAAGACCACGACCAGGAGCCCTACAGGACGGATGTCATAGCCGAGCCCACCTCTGCATCATCGACAGCTACTTTGCAGGCGAAGACCGCCTTTGGGCAGGGCGGGCATGTACTCTTGTCCCCCTTTGAATTTGGCCGTTGTGGGATCCCTTCCCGCCGTTGCGATAAGGGAAGCGGACCCGGGCCACCACTATATATAGAGGCTAGGCTGCACCATAGAAGGGATCCGGCGACCAGTCAATCCAACCGAACCACCACAAAGCTAGCAGAGGGCCGAGAACACCTCAGGAGCGCCCTCGCGAGGCTCCTTAACATTGTACTAGTTCATCCACCATACCTCCACGAGAGCCAATCCACCAAAGCAGGAGTAGGGTATTATGCTTCGCAGCGGCCCGTCCTGGGTAAACCACCGTGTTCATCTGTTTCCTCGTCATCATGCGAGTTCATCATCTTAGCCATCGAGTAGCGAGCTAGGTAGGGCGAGGCTACAGGGGATCTTCGCACACGCCCCTGTGTTCGAATCTTGAGGGTTTTGCGGAGCCCGAAATCTGACAATCCTCTCATCAATAATAGTGTCTTTTTTCCTTTAAAGCTTTCAAAGTCATTCCTACCCGTGACCCAAGTTGAGTGATATGATTATGAAGTTTTTATCTAACTCCTCAATTGGTTCATTCGTAATCATTTTCTTTTCAATAGAATCTAGCCTTTGCATAACATGTTCCAAGGTCAAACTAGTTTCATTAATGGTAATGGGTGGTATCCCTACGAGATTTTCAATTGCATTATAAGCATCCAAGGTGTGACACATTAGGAAGTTCCCACCGGTGATGATGTAAAGGACAAACCTATACCAAGTTGTCACACCAACATAAAAATTATGAAGCACGGTAGTGGTGGATAACTTTTTAGTTGCTTTATTTTGAGCGAAGAAAATCCTATACCATGCATCTTTCAAACTTTCTCCTCCCCTTTGTTTAACATTGACTACATCATTATTGGGAGTAACGCGAGCAGAAGAAGAACTAGCCATGACTCCAAACAAGAAAACTAATGACAAGCAAAGATAAATATTTTTGTATTTTTGATTTTTATGAGTCAAACTAAATATAACAGCAAATAAAAAGAAAAACAAGTGAATGAAAATTTGTGTTAAGTTACTTGATAGTTGATGATGATATTCCAAGGCAACGGCGCCAGAAATCCTTCCTGATACTTGTGATCTGCGTTGGATTTTCCGTGAAGAGGTACGTGTGATTGCAGCACAAAGTGGGTAAGTATTTCCCTCAGTTATGAAACCAAGGTTTACCGAACCAATAGGAATATCAATCCTCAACCGTCTTCGGCGGCCGCACACAAAAGATCAAACAACTTGCACCCAACGCGGGCAAGAGGGTTGTCAATCCCCTTAATCTCGTTATTTGCAAGCAAATGAGTTGTGTAGATAATTTTAGATAATTGTAAATTTCAAAATAAAATAAAAAGTAAATAAAGGCAGCAAGGTAATAGTAGCGTCTGTAAATTTATATGTGAATAGACCTGGGGGCCATAGTTTTCCCTAGCGGCATCTCTCATGTAGGCAGCATACGGTGGGTAACCAATTAGTGTTGGGCAATTGATAGAAAAGCAGATAGTTATGTGATTTTCACGGCAAAGATCATGTGTATATAGGCATCACGTCCATAAACAAATAGGCCGACTCCTGCCTGCACCTATTACTATTACTCCACTCATCGACCCCTATCCAGCATGCATCTGGACTATTAAGTAAAACAGAGTAATGCATGGAGAACGATGACATGATGTAGACAAAGTAAACTCAAGAAATATGAATAAACCCCATTGTTTTATCCTTAGTAGCAACAACACAAAGACGCATGTTGTCACCTACTTTGTCATTGGGATATAGAAACTCGTCAGGTTGAACCTACCACAACACACCTCTCTCACCGATGAAATATCAATTTTAGTTGGCCAAATTATTTCAATAGATCGGAGAGAATTAAGAAGCCATAATGATCATGCAATTAATAGACATAATATATATCAGAGATATCTAAAATACTTTTCATGAATAATCTGAACATAAACCCACAATTCATCGGATCCCAACAAACACACCGCACAATAGGATTACATCAGATAGATCAAAGCGAAGATGCGATGATCATTGTGTTGAAAATCAAAAGATAGAGAGATTGCCATCTAGGTACTAGCTATGGACCCTTAGGTCTGTGGTGAACTACTCACACATCATCATGAGGGCAGCAAGGTTGATATAGAGGCCCTCCGTGATCGATCCCCCCTCCGACAGGGTGCCGGCACGGAGCTCCAGATGGCCTCACGACGGAACAAAGACTTGTGGCGGCGTAAAAAGAGTTTTGGGACTGCCTCTAGGGTTTTTGCAATATATGAGAATTTATAGGCCAGATAACTAGGTCGGAGGAGCCACGAGGGGGCGACAAGCCATCAGGACGCCCCCTGGGTGCGCCTGTTGGCTTGTGGAGCCCTCGTGTGGCTCCCGGCCTCCTTCCGAAGTTTCGAGGTATTCTTTTGGTCCAGAAAAAATCATCAAAAAGTTTTGTGGCAATTGGACTTCGTTTGGTATTATAAACTTGAAAAGTGAAAAACATGCAGAAAACAACAACTGGCACTGGGCACTGGGTCAATAGGTTAGTGCTAAAAAATATTATAAATTGGAAAATAAATACCCAAAAAGTATCCTAGAATGATAATATATCAGCATGGAACAAGAAAAAAATTATAGATACGTTGGAGACGTATCAGGCATGAGGGTGGTTCACATGCTCCATCTGAGCAATCGACCCGGGGCGATAATGGAGATCGGTGGTTACCTCACTAGATGGATGAGCGATTCTGGGGCAGAACGTAGATTTGGTTGTGGCGGCGGCGGTTTGGGCTGCAAGGAGAGGGGGGATATGGGGGAAATATGATGGGTGGGTATGGAGTGGGAGGAAAAGCTTCTGATATCGTGCGCCTACTGAAAATTTCGCTGCAAAACTCGAACCATACACGGGGGAAACATGCAACACAGACGAAGCGCATCAATTAACGTACTTAAATTCACAGATCATAATTTTCTCTAAAAACTACCAGTAGGTTTAAGTACTAGTACTTGGATGGTCATAATTAATTAAACAAACGTTTGGGCGACACACACGCAAACTACTTCTCCGATGTTGGCCAGACGCCCTCGCTAATCGCTATCGGCCTTATCAGCGGCAACCCACACCGTGCTTGGATCTTCAGCCAACTCTCGTCAATGGCTTTGGTAGCTATCGCCACGATCCTGAAGGCAGGTGGAGGCATCGGGCCATGCTGGCCAGAGGTCGTCATTCTTCTTCTCGGCCATGTTGGCGGCAACCCACCGTGCTTGGATCTCCGCCCAACTTTCCTCAGCAGCGTGTGTGGCCGCATCTTTCTTGGCACAGATGGACTCTCTTTTCTTGCATGTTTTTTCCTTATTACGCTCGGCCTATGCGGCTTTGACCTCTGCTTCATCCTTCGCCCATTCGGCGTAGGCAGCTTCATAGTCCACTGATACGTTGGCGTATCTATAATTTTTATTGTTCCATGCTGATATATTATCATTCTAGGATACTTTTTGGGTCTTTATTTACCAATTTATAATATTTTTGAGCACTAACATATTGACCCAGTGCCCAGTGCGAGTTGCTGTTTTCTACATGTTTTTCACATCTCAGGTTTACTATACCAAACAAAGTCCAATTGCCACGAAACTTTTTGATGATTTTTTCTGGACCAAAAAAGAAGACCTGGGAGATTCGAAAGAAGGCTGGGGGCCACACCAGGGCCCCACAAGCCAACACGGCGTGCCCTGGGGGGTCGCGCCCTGATGGCTTGTGGGCCCCTGGCGGCTCTCCCAGCCTCGTTCTCTGGCCTATAAATTCTCATATATCGTAAAAACCCTGGAGGCAGTCCCGAAACCCTTTTTATGCAGCCGCAAGTCTCTGTTCCGTCGTGAGGCCATCTGGAGCTCCGTTCCGGCACCCTGCCGGAGGGGGGATCGATCACGGAGGGCCTCTTCATTAACTTTGTTGCCCTCATGATGATGTGTGAGTAGTTCACCATAGACCTACGGGTCCATAGCTAGTACCTAGATGGCAATCTCTCTATCTCTTGATCTTCAATACAATGATCATCACATCTTCGCTTTGATCTATCCGATGTAATCCTATTGTGCGGTGTGTTTGTTGGGATCCGATGAATTGTGGGTTTATGTTCAGATTATTCATGAAACATATTTGAGTCACCTTTGAATATAAAGATTCTTATTTGCATGATCATTATAACTTCGTAATTCTCTCCGATCTATCGATATGCTTTGGCCAAGTAGATTGACCAATCTTCAGTGAGAGAGGTGCGTTGTAGTAGGTTCAACCCGGCGAGTTTCTATATCCGAGTAACAGAAGGGGACAAGTCGCGTCTTTGTGTTGTTGCTACTGAGGATAACACGATGGGGTTTATTCATATTGCTTGAGTTTACTTTGTCTACATCATGTCATCGTGCATTACTCTGTTTTACTTAATACTCTAGATGCATGCTGGATAGCGGTCGATGAGTGGAGTAATAGTAATAGGTTCTGGCAGGAGTCGGCCTATTTTTTTATGGACGTGATGCCTATATACACATGATAATTGTCGTGAAAGTCGCATAACTATCCGCTTTTCTATCAATTGCCCAGTAGTAATTTGTTACCCACCGTATGTTGCCTACATGAGAAATGCCGCTAGGGAAAACTATGGCCCCCGGGTCTATTCACTTATAAATTTACAAATGCTACTATTACCTTGCTGCCTTTATTTACCTTTTATTTTATTTTTAAATTTACAGTTATTTACAATTATCTACACAACTCATTTGCTTCCAAATAACGAGATCAAGGGGATTGACAACCCTCTTGCCCGCGTTGGGTGCAAGTTGTTTGCTCTTTTGTATGCAGCCCCTGAAGACGGTCGAGGATTGATATTCCTATTGGTTTGATAAACGTTCTTTTCATAACTGAGGGAAATACTTACCCACTTTGTGCTGCAATTACCCGTTCCTCTTCACGGAAAACCCATCGTAGATCACAAGTATCAGGAAGGATTTCTGGTGCCGTTGCCGGGGAATATCATCATCAACTATCAAGTAACTTCACACAAAGTATCATTCACTTGTTTATCTTTTTATTTGCTATTATATTTAGTTTGCGTTATAAAAATAAAAAATACAAAATATTTACTTTACTAGTTTGCTAGTTTGCATGTTTCGTCTCTAGTTTGCTTGCTTGCCTAGCTATGTTATCTTTATCATTATCACACACAAACAAAAAGTAAAAGGTAAAAATAAAGATAAATGGATCCTCATCCACTTGCTAATCTTTTCAAAAGGCCCGATTATGTTGAAACAATTGCTAGTGAGATTTCACTAGATTATCTTTATGAGGTCTTGCTTGAAAATCATGAATGTAAAAAGTGTGAAATTTATAAAGTGATTCATGATACTTCCTTGAATGAAAAGCATGATTGCCATGATGTTAGTATAAATTCTATGAGTATCAATTGTGATAATGATCATGATTGGGGTGATAATCATGATGTTTCTTGTGATCTTGATAAATCTATGCTTCATGATGAATCTATTATCGATTATGATATTTGCAACACTACTAAAAGCGGGTTTGATCCCACAACCTTGGACGATTAGAAGACTTGTATGCATATGGATCATAAAGAGAATGTTTTACATGATAGTTATATTGTTGAGTTTGATTATGATCCTACATGTAATTATTATAAGAGAGGCAAATATGGTTATAGGAATTTGCATGTTACTCAATTATCTCTCTTTGTGTTGAAATTATTAATGCTTCACTCTTCCTATTTGTACGTGCTAGATATTTCTTGTCTTGATAATTTGTTTTCCTATAAAATGCCTATGCATAGGAAGTATGTTAGACTTAAATGAGTTTGTGACATGCTATATGATGCTCTCTTTGTGCTTCAATTCTTACCTTTTATGTGAGCATCATTAAAATTTCAAGCCTATCTTAATGGCTATAAAGAAAGAGCTTGTTGGGAGACAACCCAATAATTTCTGTTTGCTTTTGATAACATGATTATTTCCTTTGTAATGATTATGTTTTTATGTTTAAATTAGTGTTTGTGCCAAGTAAAGCCTTTGGGATGACTCGCAAGATGAGTAGAATCGATGCTGAAACAAAACAGAAACTTTTGACTCCAGTACAGGAATTTTTGTTTTTGACTGGATCATGATAATGATCTGAATTTCTTACACAGTATTGCTATACAAATTTTCGAGGTTTTCCTTATTTTTCAGAATTTTTATAGTTACACAAGTATAAGTTCTCTACAGATTGCTAGACTCTTCTGTTTTAGACAGATTCTGTTTTTTACTTGCATAGGTTGCTTGTTTTGATTATGCTATGGATTGTATCGGGGGGTATAAGCCATGGATAAGTTAGAATACAGTACCTATTATGCAATTATGAAATAAGAATCAATTTATAACAGTACCTTAAGTATTAAATATGTTTTGTATACTAACATATCTCACGAAGTTTTGTTGAGTTTTCTGTGATTGAAGTTTTCAAGTTTTGGGTGTTATCTTGATGGACAAAGAAATAAGGAGTAGCAAGAGCCTAAGCTTGGGGATGCCCAAGGCACCCCAAGGTAATATTTTAAGGAAGGCTCAAGCGTCTAAGCTTGGGGATGCTCCGGAAGGCATCCCCACTTACGTCTCAATCCATTGGTATGTCACTTGTACCTATATTTTTATTCGTCACATGATATGAGCCTTGCTTGGAGCGTCGTTTGTTTTTGTTTGCTTTTATTTTCAGTTTACCACAATCATCGTTTGCTTGACACACCTATTTAAAAGAGACACACCTTCATCATAATTTGTTAGAATACTCTATGTGCTTCACTTATATCTTTTGAGCTTAGCAGTTGCTCTACTTCACTTATATCTTTTTGAGCACAGTGGCGTGTAGATTTTATAGAAATAATTTCACTCTCGCTCTTCACTTATATTTGTTTGAGAGTTAATAAATAGTGACGGTAATTTGCATGGGTCATAATACTAGTCCAAAAATATTAGGTATTCAATGAGTGATAATTAAAACCATCATGGAGCACATATAGAGAAATTGTGGGTTAATGATACTGATGTGGTAAAATGAAAAAGGTGTGAGTTCATAATTGTTGATTCGTAGAAGTGTCGATATTAAGAGAGGTTAACTTCTTGTTCATCTAAAAATTAAAGAGGCATGGTGATGATGTGTGAGCATTTCTATTCCTCGTTGAAATCCTAGTGTTGTTTCGGTCGGAGGCGCACGATGGTTAACTCTGACCAACCTCTCCGGCCAACCTCTTCCCTCGGGGCATGCGAGTAGTACTTTGATTTATGATAAAACTAATAAAACTTTGCAATAAGTATATGAGTTCTTTATGACTAATGAGAAACCATTTTTTTGAACATAGTACAGACGCAAGCGCTCATATACACACGCATACACTCACCCTTACGAACGCACACACGCACACCCTACCCCTATGAGCACCTCCGAGAGACTGAGTCGGCATATCATATTGAAATATACGAAGTCACCATAAGCGCCTCGTCGTCGACGGGAACGTCTCCTCCCACTGAATGTGCATCGTCGGAAATCCTGAAATAAATCCAGGAAATAAATGCGAGCACCAGGAGTTGAACCCTGGTGGGCTGGGGATACCACAGTCCCTCTAACCATCCAACCACAGGTTGGTTTGCGACTAATGTGAAACCATGGACATACGCAATCTCACTACCTCATATTTGCTAGACTCTTCGGTACCGTGCATAGCCCATTCTCACCTTGAGGATCGGTGCATCATTCGTCGGTACATCCACACCCCATGATATGATACACCCTGTTGCATATAAGCTTCATTATATATTCCGCAAAACAGCCACCATACCTACTGTCGGTGTACTAGGACAGGGGTATCCAGTGCCCCTAACTTATGCACATGCAGTAGTAGCAAAACCCCTCGGGAAAAGCTACCACACCACCAAGCAAGCATTCAAGAACCAAACCCCGGCAGCAACAACCTGCAGGGGGCCGAGCAAACACCGGCAACACCAGCACAATGGCCTAGGAGGGGCCCAAAGTGCGCCAGCCACATCCCCGGAGCCTGTCGGGGACCGAGGCGTGCACATCTCAGGAAGACCCGGCAAGCCATCCCCTGGCAGGCACGAGCTAACTAGCCACCGCTCCACCGCATCGCGACGCCTGTCACTTGTCGATGCGGTGTCGAAGCCTCAAGCGGCTAAGTAGCTCTCGCTAAGCACGTGGCGAGGCACCGGAAGGCAGATTATACCCAGTTGACACCCGTCCAGCAGCGTGTCAAGACCCTAAGCAACGGCCAGATAGGCGGTGGCGAGAGCTTGCCGGGGATGCACCCCCGAGCGCCACCTAGTCTAATAATCATGGTATTTTGTCCCAAATGCCAGAGTTAGGTATGATAACTCCGCTAAGCTATCTAATTGATGGATAAAGACTGTTTTGCCTCTGTGGTTGCCCCTTGCACTATAAAATGAGGCCCGAGGCAACCTAGCTCAAGATTCGGACTATTGGACACTTGTACTCGCGTAGTAGCTTGCCCCGATAGTAGCCCTTGCTGGGGTCGAGCGCTACGTGTTCTTCATGTTCCTACGATCAATCCACCAAAAGCAGGAGTAGGGTTTTACGCTTAGCAGCGGCCCAAACCTGGGTAAAAATGCCAGCGTCCTGATCGTCGTGCTGTCTCATGATCTCCGCTCTTTGTGCAACGTGACCCCCCTTGCCGAACCACAAAGGGACCTCTGGTCCCATAGGTGATCGTGTGCATCTGTGCCCCGACATCTTTGGCACGCCAGGTAGGGGGCGTGAGTCATTTGCGCGAACCCGAGTTCGTGAACAGGGAGTCGATCTTCATCATCATCCTCTTCATTCATGGCTCCCAAGAAGAAGCCCAGCGCGGCCATGCATCCCTGCACTTCAAAGGCTCCTTCGCATGCAGCCGCAGCCACTGTGGGCGCTGCGGCGGCCGCGAATGAGACGGGCGTCGTGGGCGAAACGACTGGTGTAGGCGGCGCCACCATCGTGTCCCCCACGGCTGAGGCTGGAGGAGGGAACGCCGGAGAGGAGCAACAGCAACAACGCCCTGGCGAACGCGCCCCTGGTGCCGCGAGCAGAGGGTACGACCGATCACCGCCTCCCCGCCGTGCGGATGGCTGTGGTCATCACGGCGGCGCACCAACCGGAGCAAGCCGCAACCCCCCCGTCTACGCCCATCACCAACGCGGCTCCTGGGCGCATGCCCCGTCCAGAACAAGACGGAGCATCGAGTGGAACCGCAAACCCGCGGACTCGGCCTCCCCCACGTCAGGCCGCCCCTGCGATCGGCGCATGGCGCCAAGAATGCGGCAACGCCCCTCTTGGTTCCACCAGCATCCAGGCGACGTCGCGGTCCGCCACTTTCACCATGCCGGACACGGCAGCGGAAGCAATGTCACGAGCCCAGCTTCTGCTTAACTTCCCGCCGGCGGCTGACAAGATGGATGAGTGGAGAGCTACCATCCAGAGCTTAATATCCTTCGTCGAAGCCAATAAATCTCAGCATGTGGAGCCATCGCGGCATATGCGTACGGCTATGGCAGCCCAGGCCGGCGATCGTGTCGAGGGGGCCACACCAACGGTGCACTCCCCTCCGCGACAGCAAACCCAGGAGCAGTCGCGGTGAACTTCACATGCTAACGAGTTTGACGAGGCATCCATGGCTTCCTCCGGTCCGCACGATCGCCAGGACCAGTGGCATATCCTGGAGGATCGACGGAAGGAAGACGCGCGTTTCACCATCGAGCGGCGTCGAGAAGCACACCGTGAGTCTGACAGGCGCAATGGCCCAGACACTGGTGACCCCGCGCCCACTGCTGGCGGGTACCTGCCTTACGAGGTGGGGTGCCCTGCCTTCACTCGTGAGCTGCGGCAGGTCCGCTGGCCATCGGCCCGAGCTTTCAAACCAGAGCTGATGGAGAAGTAGGATGGGAAGCTAAACCCGGCGGAGTTCCTGGGCATCTATACGATAGCCGTTCAGGCTGCCGGAGGAAGAGACGAGAAGGTGCTCACCAACTATTTCCCTTTTGGCACTTAAGCCAAATGAGAGATCGTGGCTGATGCACCTACCGACAATCTCCATCTCATCCTGGGCTGATTTGTGCAACGAGTTCGTCTGTGCCTACACAGGCGGCCATCAGGAGCCAGGACAGCCCAGCGATTTGCAAGTCCTGCCGCAAAAAGAAGTCGAGACTTTGCGGAAGTACATTCAGAGAATCAGTCGAGTACACCACAACATCCCAGAAATACACCCCGCAGCCGTGATTGCCGCGTTCCATTCGAACGTGCGCAACTGGATGATGCGGGCCAAGATGAATGTGAAACTCCCCAAGACTGTCAATGAGCTGTACACAATGGCGGACAAGTGCGCTCACGCTGAGGAAGGAAGGCGACTCCCTGGAGAGGAGGCTGGCGTCGAAGTCGACTCAGACGACAACGACGACGCACCCAGATCGAAAGGGAGGAGCCGGAAGCACAACAATAAGCGCAAGGGGAAGGCAGTATTGGCTGTGGAGGGCTCTGGTAATCTCGATGCCGGCAAGAAGGCCAAGGCCGAGACCCCCGGCAAGGAAGCTGCCGCATGCGCTGATTGCCGGGAGGCCGCAGCAGCAGAGAAAACTGGGAAGTCCGACGGGCCGTACTGCAAGATCCACCGCACCAAGGGCCATGATCTCCAAGAGTGCCACCAAGTTGAGCAGCTTGTCGAGAAGCAGAAGGCAGAGTACGAGAAGCGTGACAAAGAGAAGGGCCAAGACGCTGCTGTCGGGAAAGGCCGTGGCAGCAGGGGAAGCCGCCGCGGCAAGGCCCCGCAGCAGAAGGAAAGGCTAGCCAGAGGCCGTGAGAAGAAGGAAATAGAGGATATGCGTGAGGATGAGGATGAGGAGGAGGATTCTAGTGACAGAGAATTCCAGAGAGCAACCGAAGCCATGTGTTTTGACGGGGGTGTATCTTTGCACTCCTCTCACCGGCAGCTCAAGCAGTGGGTGCGTGAGGTCAACGCTGTGGAACCTGCCGCAAAGTCCAAAAGGCCGCTCAGATGGTCCCGCACGCCTATCATCTTTGATGAAGAGGACCATCCTGATCGTACCACCGCGGTCGGATGTTTGCCGTTGTTGGTTTCTCTAAGAATCCGCAACCTCAAGGTCACCAAGATGTTAGTTGACGGCGGGGCAGGATTGAACTTAATCTCTCCAAGGGTGGTCGAGAGGTTGCAAATCCCTGATGAAGAGCTCAAAGCTACGGGTACTTTCCAAGGGGTTAACCCCGGTAGGAGTCGACCTAAGGGAAATATCACTTTGCCTGTGATGTTTGGCGGGGAATTAAACTACCGAACCGAGAAGGTGGTGTTCGATGTGGTTGAGCTTCCCCTGCCTTACAACGGAATTCTTGGTCGCCCAGCCCTGGCAAAGTTCATGGCAACATCCCACTATGCTTACAACACTTTGAAGATGCCAGGACCCATTGGAATCATCTCTATCCCTTCCGACAAGAAGGATGCACTCATATGCGTGGATAAGATATATCGAGATGCGGTAGCAGCTGAAGTCGCAGAAGCGCCGGCTCCCGCCAACAAATCAAGGAAAGAAAGGAAGTCTAGTAGGGACGCCGGCAAGGACTCCGGGAAGCGCGCCTCTTCGGAGTGCGCTGCGCCCGTCGAGGATCTGCCAGAGAGTTCCACAAGCAAGAAATCCAAGGTCACCTATCTTAAGACGAAGAAAATCCCGGAAGGGCAGGATGGCGCTAGTGGCACGTTCACCATCAGCGCCACCCTTACTGACAAATAGGAAAGCGCGCTCGTTGCCTTCCTACGGGCGAATGTCGATGTATTTGCTTGGCAACCATCTGACATCCCCGGCATTCCCAGGGAGGTAATCGAGCGCCACCTTGCTGTCTGCCCCCACGCCAGGCCAGTCAAACAAAAGGTTAGGAAGCAAGCCTTGGAGAGGCAGCAGTTCATCTCCGAAGAGATCAGAAAACTTGAAGCAGCTGGTTTGGTCAGAGGAGTGTTGCACCCAACTTGGTTAGCCAACCCGGTGGTGGGGCGCAAGGCGCCTTGGGAAATGGAGGCTCTGCATAGATTTCACTTACCTAAACAAAGCATGCTCGAAGGACCCTTTTCCCTTGCCGCGCATCGACCAGATTGTTGATTCCACCTCCGGGTGTGACCTGCTTTCCTTCTTGGAAGCTTACTCCGGATACCATCAGATCTTCATGGCTAAGTAAGATGAGGAAAAAACCACGTTCATAACTCCGTGCGACACGTACTTCTTTGTACGGATGCCCTACGGGTTAAAGAGTGCTGGTTCTACTTTTGCCAGAGCCGTGCAGACTGGATTTGTACCGCCATTGCACAGGAATTTAGAAGCCTACATGGATGATATAGTTGTCAAGACCAAGGATGAAGGAACTCTCATACAAGACTTGGAAGAGACTTTTGCAAACCTGCGCAAGATCAACCTGAATCTCAACCCTGAAAAATGTGCATTTGGCGTCCCATCCGGCAAGCTACTTGGGTTCTTTGTATCTCAGTGGGGGGATAGAGGCAAACTCCGACAAGATCAAGGCAATTGAGCAGATACAGGCACCCAAGACCGTCAAGGACATCAGACGTTTGACCGGGTGCGTTGCCGTGCTAAGTAGGTTCATCTCCAAATCCGCCGAACGCGCCCTGCCGTTCTTCAAGATCCAGAAGAAGGCAGTCCCGGTAAAGTGGACCCCGGAAGCAGAAGCAGCACTGCAAGATCTGAAAACTTACCTTTCTTCCGCTCCCACCTTGGTCGCTCCTAAACCACAAGAACTGTTGCTGCTATACTTGGCGGCAACGAATCAAGTGGTTAGTGCAGCACTGGTGGTGCAGCGAGAAGTAGGTGAGGATGCAATCGCTGCGGCCGACACTGCCGGGGACAAAACCTAAGCATCCATGGCAGGACCTATTACAGACCCGGAGGAATCTCGGCGAGCTGAGGAAGGCAGTTCAAGGGAAGTGGCAAAGAAGAAAGTGGTGCAGCGGCTAGTTTACTTTGTCAGCTCCTTATTACAGGGGGCTAGATCAAGGTACTATGGAGTGCAAAAGCTGATCTTCGGCCTCATCATGGCCTCGAGGAAGCTGCGCCACTACTTCCAAGCCCATGAGATCACCGTCGTCACTCGCTTCCCGCCGCAGCGCATATTGAGGAACCCCGAAGCTACTGGCAGGATAATCGAGTGCGCCCTGGAGCTGTCAAGTTTTGGTTTAAAGTATGAGAGCACTTCCAAGATTCAGAGCAGGGAATTGGCATAATTCATTGATGAATGGACACCCACGCCAGATGAAGAGAGCCCAGAGACAGTCCTCCCCGGCAAAGAAGCACCCAAGGATTGGATCATCTACTTTGACGATGCTTTCTCGCTCCAGGGTGCCGGAGGAGGTGTGCTCCTCGTCGCCCCCACCGGAGAGCACCTCAAGTATGTGGTTCAGATGCACTTCCCCCAGGAGGAAGCTACCAACAACACCGCTGAATATGAAGGGCTCCTTGCCGGACTCAGAATCGCGGTGGAGCTGGGAATCAGGAGACTGATCATCCGAGGGGATTCACCACTCGTGGTGAAACAAGTCAACAAAGACTATCAGAGCCCGTTGATGGAGGCATACGTGGAAGATGTGAGGAAAATGGAGGAGCGCTTTGATGGATTGCAAGCAGAGCATGTGCCCCGTGCGGAAAATACCATCGCTGATCATCTATCAAAGTGTGCTGCGCAAAAGCTCCCTGTGGAACCAGGAACCTTTATCCTTCGCCTCACTCAACCTTAAGTATCCCCATCAACGATGGCCAGGAAAAGAAGAAAGCTAAACTCCAGCAAGCATTTCCCAGCATAGCTTCCCAAAGCCGCTGGTAGACAAGCTGCCGGGGACAGTCTCGCTTCGCATGGTGAGCAGCTTTCTCCTACGGAACCCCAGGTTCTCGTGGTCGAGACAAGCGCTCCCACGAACGAGGAGATGCCTTTAATCCTAGTTTTTGAGCCCGAGGCTCCAACTTGGGCACAACACATAGTCCGTTTCCTTCAAATAGGAGAACTCCCCGAAGAGCAAGAAGAGGCCGAAAAAGTAGCCCGTCGGTTAAGTATGTACCAGTTTGTTGATGACACTCTGTAAAGAAAAAGACCTAACGACATGAAATTGAAGTGCATTTGCCGGGAGGACGGACTAAGGCTATTGGCAGAGATTCACGGAGGTGTATGTGGCTCGCACATTGGATCTAGAGCTCTTGCCGGGAAAGCCTTCCGGTAGGGTTTCTACTCGCCCACTGCCCTCCAAGATGCAACTGAATTGGTCACCAAGTGCGAGGCCTGTCAGTTCCATTCCAAGAACATCCATCAACCAGCACAAGCTCTCCAGACGATACCTTTGTCCTAGCCCTTCTCGGTCTGGGGGCTCGATATTTTGGGCCCCTTCCCCCGCGCTGTCGGGGGCTTTGAGTTCTTGTTCATGGCAATCGACAAGTTCACAAAGTGGCATGAGGTGGAGCCAGTAAGGAAAGTGACCGCGCAGTCAGCTATCAAGTTCATGAAAGGGCTGGTGTGCCATTTTGGAGTACCCAACAGAGTGATCACCGACAACGGCACCGATTTCATGAGCGGCGCCTTCATGCAATACATCCAAAACCTTGGAAGCAAGGTCTCCTTCGCCTCTGTTGCCCATCCAAGGAGCAAAGGGCAAGTCAAGAGGATGAATGCTGAAGTGATGCGAGGTCTCAAGACAAGAACTTTCGATAGGTTGCGGAGGAGCGGCAAGCGCTGGATAGATGAGCTGCCGGTGATTCTTTGGTCCCTCAGAACGACACCGAATCGAGCTACCGACCAGACTCCCTTCTCCCTGGTATACGGGGTAGAAGCAGTGCTCCCCACGGAACTCATATACGGGTCACCTCGAGTACTTGCCTCCGACGAACTAGAGCAAGAGCAGCTACGGCATGACGATGCCATGCTCCTGAAGGAAGATTGTCTCCGGGCTGCTGTGCGTGCTGCACACTACCAGCAAGCCATGTGCCGCTATCATAGCCGCAGGGTACATGCCCGGAGCCTTGAGGAAGGCGACCTTGTCCTTAGGCGCGTTCAGTCTGCCAAGGGTACCAACAAGTTCACGCCGAAGTGGGAAGGCCCTTACCGGGTAGCACGAGTCACCAGACCTGGCGCAGTCCGTCTAGAGACCGAAGATGGCACCAAGGTGCTTAACTCATGGAATATTGAGCATCTCCGTAAGTTCTACCCGTAAGGCGCGGCTGCCGGGCGCAGTCCCCGGCAGCCACCTTTTGTACAAGCCGTGCCGAAGTTGCATGTAATCCTTTGTACAAAGCCAGACACAGACCCTGAGCAACAACAATAAAACTAGGCATGGCATCATATCATTGCATTGCACATTCGTTATGCATCTTTTATGGTTGCAATGTCGTCGACTATTTAAGTTCTAGAGATCTGCCAAAAGTACTTGTTGAGCCTATAATCCTTGTTGCTGCACTCTCTCCTCAAAGAATAGAGACCTCTTGCCCTGTGTGTTTTGCCACCAGGTAAAAATGGAAGGAGGACGAAGGAGCAAGGATGGCGGCCTGGTGTTTTCCAGAAAGGGATACCGCCTAAAAAGAGATAAGTCTAAATCGCGTATCCCCAAAGTTTTATGCTCCTTAAAGGAAATCCTTACTCTCTTTTTTCGAATGTGTTCGGTAAAGTTCCACCACGTGATGAAGACCTTTGTCGGGACGAGCTGTTCCCCAGCTCCTGATAACTTATCAGCTCTGGGGGACCGCGCCAATACCGACAAGGACCCCTGCCGGAGAACAACACCAGCCTGCTGCCGGGGGCTCGTTCCCCCTTTTTGGTGCTCGCGATTAATAGTGACCCGATAGGCGGTCCCGTGTGGTGAGGACGAACACATTGACACAGTAGAAACAATGAGAGAAAAGGATAGTACTCAGGGGAATAAAGTAACATTCATGCATTCGTTTGTCAATACAAATCGGATAAAAATTACATTACGATTAACTAAAACTTGGCGAACGCTTACATCTTTTGACTTATAAAAAGATAAGTGCCATGTAATGCCTTTCTTGTCCCTCTCCTCCTAGGAGTTAGCTGAAGAAGAAGTAGAGGGCAAAAGGAGCGCCTGGCTGGGATTCAGTGCCTCCCCGCCAGGACCAGAGGGACGCGTCCGAAGAACAGAAGAGCCCCATCCCCAGGCAGGGAGGACGAAGCCGACGGAGCGGACAAGACCGACAAGGGGGAAGAAGGCGGAGGGCAGGTGCAGATGGTGGCACTGCCAGAGCCTAGCTGGTGATGATGGTGCTACCAGGGAGCGCGACGCGTCGGAGCCGTCATCCGCGCTCCTGAAGCGTCGTGAGTTCACGATCGCCATCGTCTTCCTCATCGCCACCGCTCGAGGGAACGCCTCCGCCGTCGTCCAAGCTCCCGACGCGGCAGCCAGGGGACCCCACAGAGAGCATGGTCGTCCCCGGTGGCCAAAGGCGGGGAATTTTCCCCGCCCTTAAGAAGCACGCACAAGCGAAGAACTCCCACCCATACACGCCATCCAGAACGCTACGGGTGGGGAGCTTAACCGCGATAGACGGCGAACCACGGCTGCGACCGCGCACGCGCAGTCGGCGGCCGTGCGAACAATTTTTCTCCATCACCCTGAAGAAGGAGTGCGGGAACCACGGTCCACCGCGATGCTGCGCCTCCGTTGTAGACTCCGACACGGTGTCGACCGCATGGCGCTCCATCAAAGCTAAAGAAGCGGGCGACGTAGCGGCAGGCGTGCCACCGCAGCTATCCCCAGCGTGACCGCCACGCCGCCCGCTCCCCCATCCGAGACTCCTCCGGCTAACCTTCAGCCCAAAGTCATCGGTCCAGAGCGAGGACTGGGTGTGGACACAAGGGGAAGACCCTGCGATGACGAACAGACTCGCCAGGCCTTTCCCCCTAACCATCAGGGAGGAAGGGGCGATCCAAAGACGAACCAAAAGTGAAGGACGAGCTGTGTGGACTTGGGAGTAAGGAGGAGATGGAGCTGGATGAGCATCGCCACCGTGACCCCCTAATTTATCGGGGAGAGCACGGGGGCTGGCTCTCCCCCGCTCCAGAGCGGCCGCCCATCTCCACCAATCCCACTACCCACGACTCACGGGCGAACAGGTAACCGCCCCGTTGCTTCAATCCATGGCGTTGCGGTTTCTGCCACGATCAGGCCTTTAAGTCACGAGCGCCCACCGCGAACTCCTGGCTATGCATGCGGCGCGCGTGGCCGAAACGGCCTGAAGTGGTGGGATAGTGCCGACTAGTAAATTGGCAGTTACCCCCTCACATTGCGCGCCTGTGCATAAATTTTGGGCCTGACCCAACGGCACTGAGCAAGCACGTGTGGGCCAGACCCGGGGTCTCCTATCGGTGCACTAGGAAAGGGGTATCCAGTGCCCCTGACTTATGCACAGGCAGTAGTAGCAAAACCCATCGAAAAAACCTACCACACCACCAAGCAAGCATTCAAGAACCAAACCCCGGCAGCAACAACCTGTAGGGGGCCAAGCAAACACCAGCAACACCAGCACAACGGCCCAGAAGGGGCCTAAAGCGCGCCAGCCACGTCCCCGGAGCCTGCCGGGGACAGAGGCGCGCACATCTCAGGAAGATCCAGCACGCCATCCCCCGGCAGGCACGAGCTAACCAGCCACCGCTCCACCGCATTGCGACGCCAGTCACTTGTCGATGCGGTGTTGAAGCCTCAAGCGGCTAAGTAGCTCTCGCTATGCACGTGGCGAGGCACCGGAAGGCAGATTATACCCAGTTGACACCCATCCAGCAGCGTGTCAAGACCCTAAGCAATGGCGAGATAGGCGGTGGCGAGAGCTTGCCGGGGATGCACCCCCGAGCGCCACCTAGTCTAGTAATCATGGTATTTTGTCCTAAATCCCAGAGTTAGGTATGATAGCTCTGCTAAGCTATCTAATCGATGGATAAAGACTGTTTTGCCACTGTGGTTGGCCCTTGCACTATAAAAGGAGGTCTGAGGCAACCTAGCTCAAGATTCGTACTTTTGGACACTTGTACTCGCGTAGTAGCTTGCCCCGACAGCAGCCCTTGCCGGGGTCAAGCGTTGAGTGTTCTTCTTGTTCCTACGATCAATCCACCAAAAGCAGGAGTAGGGTTATACGCTTAGCAGCGGCCCGAACCTAGGTAAAACTGCCAGCGTCCTGATTGTCGCGCTATCTCATGATCTCCGCTCTTTGTGCAACGTGACCCCCCTTGCCGAACCACAAAGGGACCTCTGGTCCCATAGGTGATCGTGTGCATCCGTGCCCCGACACCTACCTATCATGGCATTTCCATAGCCATTCCGAGATATATTGCCATGCAAATTCCATCGTCACTTCACATGACTTGTTCATTCATCATCATATTGCTTTGGATGATCATATGGAGCTGACATAGTATTTGTGGCAAAGCCACCGTTCATCGTATTTTTGATACATGTCACGCTAGATCATTGCACATCCTGGTACACTGCCACAGTTATTCATATAGAGTCATATCTTCCTATCAGTTCTTCATATCAAGTTGTAAGTAAATAAAGTGTGATGATTATCATTGTTAGAGCATTGTCCTAGTGAGGAAATAAAAATGCGGGAGGCCAAATGAGCCCACCATTCTGAATAAAAAAATGAATGAGAGAAGGGACTTTGCTACTATCCTTTACCACACTTGTGCGTCAAAGTGGTACCTTGTTCCGCATATAGCGAGTCTCATGTTATGTCACTTTCATATGCTACTGGGAATTACTTTTTCATTATTATAAACTTGGCTTGTATATTCCTATGACGGGATTTGATATGTCTCCAATGTATCTATAATTTATGAAGTATTCATGCCACATTTACAACAATTTTATATGGTTTTGGTATGATTTGCATGGAACTAACCCGGACTGACGCTGTTTTCAGCAGAACTACCGTGGTCTTGTTTTTTGTGCAGAAATCAAAGTTCTCCAAATGCAACGAAACTTTTTGACGATTGTTTGGAACAAAAGAGGCACTAGAAGCTTCGTTGGAGGACCAGAAGAGCCACGAGGTGGGCACAACGCACCAGGGCGCGCCAGGCCCCTCTGGCGCACCCTGGTGTCTTGTGGCCCCCTCGTGGCCCATCTTCGCGTGAAATCGACGCCCAAAAATCCTATATATTCCGAAACCCCCAGAAATAACCCTAGATCAGAAGTTCCGCCGCCGCAACTCTCTATATCGACGAAAAACCAATCTGGAGGCCTTCCAGTACCCTGCCAGAGAGGGTAGATCATCTCTGGTGGCCATCTGCACCATCCCGGCGGAGGCCATGACGAGGAGGGACTAGTCCACCCTCGGGGCTGAGGGTATGTACCAGTAGCTATGTCTTCAATCTCTCTCTCTCTCTATCGTGTTCTTGAGATGTCACGATCTTGATGTATCACGTGCTTTGTTAATATTGTCGGATCATATGATGTTATTCCCTTGCTATCATGTTGTGATGAATTGAATCTTTCCCTTTGAGATGTTGTTATGTTGGATTGAATATTTTGGTTGACAACACTTGATGTACGACTTGCGTGAAATACCCATAGTGACATTGGGGTATTCTATTGATTCACTTGATATGTGTTGAGGCATCAACTTGCAGATTCCGGTCACCTAGGGGATCTATGCATAGGGGTTGATTGCATGTTTTCATACCATGTTCTCTGGTAGAAATCTTGGGGCACTCTTTGAGGTTCTTTGTGTTGGATTGAGTATTATGAATCTTAAATTTTTTGATGCGTATCGTATAATTGACTCATGGATACTTGTGGTGACATTGGAGTATCTAGGTGACATTAGAGTTCATTGATGCGTATCATATGGTGTTATTTTAGTATGAACTCTTAGATAGATCGATCGGAAAGGATAACTTGGTGTTATTTTAGTATGAACTCTTGGATAGATCGATCTGAAAGGATAACTTTAAGGTGGTTTCGTACCCTACAAACAATTTCTTCGTATGTTCTCCACTAGATAAGAACTTTGGAGTGATTCTTCATTGCACGTTGAGGGATGGTTATGTGATCCAATTATATTAGCTCACCCTGTGCATTTTAAAACCGAACCGAAAAACCATACCGAAAATAAACCGAACCGAACCAATTTTATGGTTTTTATGGTTTTATGGTTTCGGTATGGTATGAACTTTTCATACCGTTTTGAAGTTTGGTTTTTATGGTATATACCGAAAAACCGAATGGTTAACCGAATAAACCGAAGTACAAAATATATTTATATATCTTAGGGAAACAACCATACACGTTGTCATTTTTGTGTGCAGAAGCCAGATTTCCTATTAAGTGCATCTGTTTTCCTCCCGACAACGAGGTCCAAAACGGAGTATATAACTATATGAAGTCATATTTCTCTTCACAAGAATGCTAAGCACGTCCATAACCATCGAATTTATGCATGCATATACATTTCATATAGTTATATACTCTTCGTATAAAAAGATGTGTGTTTTGAGTCATAAATTTGTAAATTGTTATATGCCATTTTCAAATTCGCGTCAACTTTGGTTTATACGGTATATACCGAAACCATACCGAAATAATTTGGTATATACCGAAACCGAACCGTATATAAATCTCATACCGTATTTACCGAAGTATTGATACCGTACAAACTGAAAAACCGTATAAACCGAACCGTGTAAACCGAATAAACCGAACGCACAGAGTGAATATTAGCATTGTTGAGAGATTGCACTAGCGAAAGTACGGACCCTAGGACTTGCTTTCAAGCATTGCAATACCGTTTATGATCACTTTTGTTACTTGCTACCTTGCTGTTTTTTATTGTTACTATTACAAAAATCAATATCTACTATCATTACTACACTTGTATCACCATCTCTTCACCGAACTAGTGCACCTATACAATTTACCATTGTATTTGGTGTGTTGGGGACACAAGAGACTTTTTATTATTTGGTTGCAGGGTTGTTTGAGAGAGACCATCTTCATCCTACACCTCCCACGGATTGATAAACCTTAGGTCATACACTTGAGGGAAATTTGCTACTGTCCTACAAAACTCGGCGCTTGGAGGCCCAACAAAGTCTACAAGAACAAGTTGTGTAGTAGACATCAAGCTCTTTTCTGGCGCCGTTGCTGTGGAGGTGAGTGCTTGAAGGTATATCTTTAGATCTTGCAATTAAATCTTTTAGTTTCTTGTTTTTCACTAGTTTGGTTTTATAAAAGATAACTACAAAAAAATGGATTTTAGGTTGCATCATTTGTTTCGTCTTTATAATGTCTTTCGTGAAAATAAGGATTCAAAAAATTGTGCTCAATTGGTAGAGGAAGAAATTATAAAAATAGTTGATGAGAATTCCTTGAATGATGTGCATGATTGAAATTTTGCTAGTATGAATTCTCTGAATATTCATGATACTAATGATATGCAAAGCCACAAGCTTGCGGATGCTATGTTTGATGAAGATTATATTTTTAGTCCCCCAAGTTTTGATGAGCAAATTTATTATGATGAAGCCATGCCTCCTATCTATGATGATTATTGTGATGACATGTATGATATAAAGAGTAATGACAACCATGAAACTTGTTATGAAGATTTTAATATTCAATGTGGTTATGTCAATCAAGTATCTCATGATAGTTATTTTGTTGAGTTTGCTCCCACTATTACGAATGAGAAGAACTATGCTTATGTGGAGAGTAATAAATTTTCTATGCTTGTAGATCATCAAAATAATGCTTTATGTGATAGTTATATTGTGAAATTACTTCATGATGCTACTGAAAATTATTATGAGGGAGGAACATATGCTTGTAGGAATTGCAATAATATCAAGTTTCCTCTCTATGTGTTCAAAGTTTTGAAGTTATGCTTGTTTTGCCTTCCTATGCTAGTTGAATCTTGTTCCCATAAATTGTTTGCTCATAAAATACCTATGCATAGGAAGTGGGTTAGACTTAAATGTGCTTGTCATGAGATTCATGATGCTCTTTTGCATGTTTCAATTATAATTCCTATGTGAGCATCATTGAACTCATCATGCCTAGCAAAAAGACATTAAAGAAAGGCGCTTGTTGGGAGTCAACCCAACACTTTTAATTTCTGTTTTTATATATTCACATGATTAAGCTACTGTATTAATCATGTTTTGTGTCTTTTATTTCAATAAAGTGCCAAGTAAAGCCTTTGGGATGACTCACAAGATGAGTAGAATTGATGCTGAACCAAAACAGAAACTTTTGACTCCAGTACAGGAATTTTCATTTTTTACTGGAGAGTGATAATGATTTTTAATTTCTACACAGTATTTATATACAAATTCTTCAGGTTTTCCGAATTTTTCAGAATTTTTAGAGACAGGGAAGTATGGTTACACTACAGATTTTCACAGACTGTTCTGTTTTTGACAGATTCTGTTTTGCATGCATAGTTTGCTTGTTTTAGTGTTCCCATAACTTATATTCAGTGATATAAATTATGTGAATGTTTGAATACAGTAGTTATTATGTGCGAACAATTATGAATCTTGTCTTGACAGTACCTAAGTGAATGATCTTTATTCATTATACTAACCCATCTCACGAAGTTCAGTTAAGTTTTGTGTGATTGAAGTTTTCAAGTTTTGGGTGAGATATCGATATGGGGATAAGGAGTGAAAAGAACCTAAGCTTGGGTATTCCCAAGGAACCACAAGGTAATATTCAAGGAAGATCCAAGCAACTAAGCTTGAGGATGCCCCGGAAGGCGTCCCCGCTTTCTTCTTCAACATTATCGGTATATCTTACTTAGAGCTATGTTTTTATTCGTCACATAATATGCGCTTTTCTTGGATTGTCATTATATTTTGTTATTTTCTGTTAGGTGTTATTTATAATCTTGTTTTTCAATAAAAAGTTCCAAGAATTGCCTTAGGATGCTTGCATTGCATGTTTGATGTGTGCTGTGTAAAAACAGAAACTTTCTCTGTAGTGTTTGAATTTTCATATTTTACTGGAACGTGGAAGTTTCTGAAATTTTTACACAGTGTATTCATATAAATTCATTATCACGTCCTAAATTTTAATAATTGTTTGAGTTACATAAGTACACTATTTTCATAAATTTCTACAGACTGTTCTGTTTGGACAGATTGCTGTCATAGTTTTGTTATCTACTTATCCTATATTTTCCATAGCCTAAATCGGTAGATATAAATTGTAGAAACGATAGTAAATAGTAGATGATGTTTGGAAATTATTGTGCAACTTTTCTTGGCAGTACAAGAAGTGTGGACTTATTCTTATGTGTACTAACCTATCTCACGAGCTCTTTTCGAGTTTTTGTGGATGAAGTTTTTAAGATTTAGGGAAACCGTGATATAAAAGGAATTAAGGAGACACAAAAGATCAATATTGGGGATGCCCAAGGCATACCAAGATAATATTTTAAGAAGTCTCAAGCATCTAAGCTGGGGGATGCCCCGGTAGGCATCCCACCTTTCTTCATCAACAATTATCGGTTAGTAGTGGTTGAGCCCAAGTTTTTGCTTCTTCACATGATGTGTGCTATTTTTGGAATGTCATTTTATTTTGTTTTGCTTGCTTTTTTAATAAAATACTTAGATCTGAAAGTTTTTAGATGAGAGAGAGTTCTCAAATGGCTACCCATTTACTTAACTACTCGCTTGATCTTCACTTATATCTTTTTGGAGTAGCTTGTCATTTACTCTTGTGCTTCACTTATATCCTATGAGTAAATTGTTGAATGAATTGAATACCATGAAGTTCAAATTATATTTTCATATCATGCCTAGTAGTAGCTTCACATTGGGTTTAGAAAGTGAAATCTTTTGAAGCTTGACAATCACAATATTGGTCATACAAGCAATTCGTGAATGATTAGTATAAGGAAGAGAACTTTCACATCCAAATATATTATCTTGGACATCTTATATGATTGTGAATACCCATTAATTATTTTCAAACTTGAGAAAATTAGTTGAAGTTGTACAAGGAAGAAAATGTAATGAGTTATGGTTGTGTATATTTGCATAGAAGTTGTATTGTTATGGATCCTCCAACATCTGATGTTTCCTTAGGAAGTTTTGCTAGCAAAAAATTCGTACTAAGTAGAGATACTACTTGTGCATCTAGAAACCCTTAAACCCAATTTCTTGCCATGAGTGTCCACCATACCTACCTATGGATTGAATCTGATCCTTCAAGTAAGTTGTCATCGGCGCAAAAAGGCACTACAAATTGCTTCTAAATTTGTTTGATCATTTAGTTTAAGAGAAAATTGAACGTTGTACGAACTTGTGATGGCAAAGTAATAAAAGCGATGGACTGCATAATAAAGGTTGCTATCATAAGGGGCAATATAACGTGACGTTCTTTTGCATTAAGGGATTGTGCATACAAAACCAAAAAGCGCATGACAACCTCTGCATCCCTCTACGAAGGGCCTATCTTTTACCTTTTAGTATTTACTTTTATGCAAGAGTCAATAGTATGCATTATCATTTCAACCTCAATTATTCTCTAGTTGGCAAGCATCATGTGGTGGGGAAAGATCTAGGCACATATGGCCAGTCAAATATATTTGATCATGACTTATTATTGTTGACAATTATCTCTATGATAAATGAGTTGGGAGGCGAAACATTAAGCCCCTATCTTTCTCTGTGTTCGATGGATGCCATTTGTTCTAAATATTTGCTTTGAGTACTAGCAATCATAGAAGACTATATGATGATTGAGTATGTGGAGCTCTTACTTAGACTTTGTTGATAATAAGTTGAATTGCATTTGTTTGGTGACTAAGAATATAGGTTGTTAAGTTTCAAGAGAATTCATTGTTTGAACCATAACATGTGAATTGTTGCTACTTTATAATGATGAGTTTTATGAGGAAGAGTTGCTGTTATGATGCTAGGAAAAATGGTTGAAATTATCATTGATCAAACTTATGCACTATGCTAGCATTCACACTTCATAAATTATTTTCTTTTATCATTTACCTACTCGAGGACGAGTAGGAATTAAGCTTGGGGATGCTGATATGTCTCCAACGTATCTATAATTTATGAAGTATTCATGCCATATTTACAACAATTTTATATGGTTTTGGTATGATTTGCATGGAACTAACCCGGACTGACGCTGTTTTCAGCAGAACTACCATGGTGTTGTTTTTTGTGCAGAAATCAAAGTCCTCCAAATGCAACAAAACTTTTTGACAATTTTTTTGGAACAAAAGAGGCACTAGAAGCTTCGTTAGAGTGCCAGAAGAGCCACGAGGTGGGCACAACCCACCAGGGCGGTAGGCCCCTCTCGTGCGCCTTGGTGTCTTGTGGCCCCCTCGTGGCCCATCTTCGTGTGAAACCGATGCCCAAAAATCCTATATATTAAGAAACCACCAGAAATAACCCTAGATCAGAAGTTCCGCTGCCGCAACTCTCTGTATCGAAAAAACCCAATCTGGAGGTGTTCCAGTACCCTGCCAGAGAGGGTAGATCATCTCCGGTGGCCATCTTCATCATCCCAGCGGAGGCCATGACGAGGAGGGAGTAGTCCACCCTCGGGGCTGAGGGTATGTACCAGTAGCTATGTGTTCAATCTCTTTGTCTCTCATGTTCTTGAGATGTCACGATCTTGATGTATCACGGGCTTTGTAAATATAGTCAGATCATATGATGTTATTCCCTTGCTATCATGTTGTGATGAATTGAATCTTTCCCTTTGAGATGTCGTTATGTTGTATTGAATATTTTGGTTGAGAACACTTGATGTATGTCTTGTGTGGGATAACCGTAGTTACATTGGGGTATTCTATTGATTCACTTGATATATGTTGAGGCATCAACTTGCGGATTCCGGTGACCTAGGGGATATATGCATAGGGGTTGATTGCACGTTTTCATACCATGTTCTCCGGTAAAAATCTTGGGGCACTCTTTGAGGTTCGTTGTGTTGGATTGAGTATTATGAATCTGAAATTGTTTGATGCGTATCATATAATTAACTCATGGATACTTGTGGTGACATTGGAGTATCTAGGTGACATTAGAGTTGGTTGATGCGTATCATATGGTGTTATTTTAGTATGAACTCTTAGATAGATCGATCGAAAAGTATAACTTGGTGTTATTTTAGAACAAACTCTTGGATAGATCGATCAGAAAGGATAACTTTAAGGTGGTCTCGTACCCTACAAACAATTTCTTCGTATGTTCTCCGCTAGATAAGAACTTTGGAGTGATTCTTCGTTGCACGTTGAGGGATGGTTATGTGATCCAATTATATTAGCACTGTTGAGAGATTGCACTAGCGAAACTACAGACCCTAGGCCTTGTTTTCAAGCATTGCAATACCATTTATGCTCGCTTTTGTTACTTGCTACCTTGCTGTTTTTTATTGTTACTATTACAAAAATCAATATCTACTATCATTACTACACTTGTATCACCATCTCTTCGCCAAACTAGTGCACCTATACAATTTACCATTGTATTTGGTGTGTTGGGTACACAAGAGACTTTTTATTATTTGGTTGTTTGAGAGAGACCATCTTCATCCTACACCTCCCACGGATTGATAAACCTTAGGTCATACACTTGAGGGAAATTTGCTACTGTCCTACAAAACTCTACGCTTGGAGGTCCAACACGAGTCTACAAGGACAAGTTGTGTAGTAGACATTAGTCTTCCTCAAATGCCCGAGGTCTTGATGAGCAAGAAAGTTGGATGCACACCCCACTTAGCTTCATTTGAGCTTTCATACACTTATAGCTCTAGTGCATCATTTGCATGGCAATCCCTACTCCTTGCATTGACATCTATCGATGGGCATCTCCATAGCCCGTTGGTACGCCTAGTTGATGTGAGACTATCTTCTCCACTTTTTGCCGCTTTGATATCTACCACCATATTCTATTCCACCTAAATGCTATGTCCAATGGCTCATGCTCATGTAATGCGCGGGAATAAAAAGTCGATTCATATTGAAAAGTACAATCCAATTGCCTAACTTGGACACCATGGTGCTTGATATTTGTATTAATGTGGTGAAGATGGAGCCATGCCTTGCTAATATAATAAGATGAATGGGGGGCAAACATTCTTTGAGGATCGTATACTTCGAAAGATTCATTATTTTGTTTCTTATACTTATAAGTATTGCTATGTTAATATTTGTTGATTCATCGTTTCTCAATGAGCATGCATGCAAAAGATTACATAATGGGTAGCATGTCACATCAAAAATTCGGTTTTTTATCATTTACCTACTCGAGGACGAGCATGAATTAAGCTTGGGGATGCTTGATACGTCTCCAACGTATCTATAATTTTTGATTGTTCCATGTTGATATATAATCATTCTAGGATACTTTTTGGGTCTTTATTTACCAATTTATAATATTTTTGAGCACTAACCTATTGACCCAGTGCCCAGTGCCAGTTGCTTTTTTCTGCATGTTTTTCACATCTCAGGTTTACAGTACCAAAAGAAGTCCAATTGCCACGAAACTTTTTGATGATTTTTTCAGGACCAAAAGAAGACCTGGGAGATACGGAAGAAGGCTGGGGGCCACACCAGGGCCCCACAAGCCAACAGGGAACACCCTGGGGGGGGGCGCCCTGATGGCTTGTGGGCCCCTGGCGGCTCTCCCGACCTCGTTCTCTGGCCTATAAATTCTCACATATCGTGAAAACCCTGGAGGCAGTCTCGAAACCCTTTTTACGCCGCCGCAAGTCTCTGTTCCATCGCGAGGCCATCTGGAGCTCTGTTCCAGCACCCTGCCGGAGGGGGGATCGATCACGGAGGGCGTGTGCATCAACCTTGCTGCCCTCATGATGATGTGTGAGTAGTTCACCACAGACCTACGGGTCCATAGCTAGTACCTAGATGAAAATCTCTCTATCTCTCGATCTTCAATACAATGATCATCGCATATTCGCTTTGATCTATCCGATGTAATCCTATTGTGCGGTGTGTTTGTTGGGATCTGATGAATTGTGGGTTTATGTTCATATTATTCATGAAAAGTATTTGAGTCACCTCTGAATATTAAGATTCTTATTTGCATGATCATTATAGCATCGTAATTCTCTCCGATCTATCGATATGCTTTGGCCAAGTAGATTGATCTATCTTCAGTGAGAGAGGTGCGTTGTAGTAGGTTCAACCTGACGAGTTTCTATATCCGAGTGACAGAAGGGGACAAGTTGCGTCTTTGTGTTGTTGCTACTAAGGATAACACGCTGGGGTTTATTCATATTGCTTGTGTTTACTTTGTCTACATCATGTCATCGTTCTCCATGCATTACTCTGTTTTACTTAATACTCTAGATGCATGCTGGATAGTGGCCGATGAGTGGATTAATAGTAATAGGTGCAGGCAGGAGTGGGCCTATTTCTTTATGGACGTGATGCCTATATACACATGATCCTTGCCGTGAAAATCGCATAACTATCCGCTTTTCTATCAATTGCCTAACAGTAATTTGTTACCCACCGTATGTTGCCTACATAAGAGATGCTGCTATGGAAAACTATGGCCCCCGGGTCTATTCACTTATAAATTTACAAACACTACTATTACCTTGCTGCCTTTATTTACCTTTTATTTTATTTTGCAATTTAAAATTATTTACAATTATCTACACAACTCATTTGCTTGCAAATAACGAGATCAAGGGGATTGACAACCCTCTTGCCCACGTTGGGTGCAAGTTGTTTGCTCTTTTGTGTGCAGCCGCTGAAGACGGTTGATGATTGATATTCCTATTGGTTCGATAAACCTTGGTTTCATAACTGAGGGAAATACTTACCCACTTTTTGTAACAATTACCCGTTCCTCTTCACGAAAAACCCAACGCAGATCACAAGTATCATCCACCCACTTACTTGCGGTCGCGGGCAGCAAAGAACTTGGCGGGGTGGGATGCCATCGCCTCCTTACCAGTTAGTGTGCGGTCACAGGATGCCACTCGATATCGATATATGCAATGCCGTAGTTCGCGCTCTGCCTACTTAATTTGCCACGGCGCGCCTGATACTTGTGATCTGCGTTGGGTTTTCCATGAAGAGGAACGGGTAATTGCAGCACAAGACGAATAAGTATTTCCCTCAGTTAAGAACCAAGGTTTACCGAACCAACAGGAATATCAATCCACAACCGTCTTCAGCGGCTGCACACAAAAGAGCAAACACTTGCACCCAACGCGACAACAGGGTTGTCAATCCCCTTGATTTCGTTATTTGCAAGTAAGTGAATTGTGTAGATAATAGTAGATAATTGTAAATTGCAAAATAAAATAAAAAGTAAATAATGGCAGCAAGGTATTGATAGTTTTTGTAAGTATATACGTGAATAGACCCGGGGGAAATAGTTTTCCCTAGCGGCATCTCTCAGGTAGGCAACATACGGTGGGTAAACAAATTATTGTTGGGCAATTGATAGAAAAGCGCATAGTTATGTCATATTCACGCAATGATCATGCATATATACGCATCATGTCCATAAGCAAATAGGCCGGCTCCTGCATGTACCAATTACTATTACTCCACCCATTGACCGCTATCCAGCATGCATCTAGAGTATTAAGTAAAACAGAGTAATGCTTGGAGAACGTTGACATGATGTAGACAAAGAGAATTAAATCAATATGAACTAACCCCATGGTTTATCCTTACTGGCAACAATACAAAGACGTGTCTTGTCCCTTTCTGTCACTGGGATATAGAGCACCGCCAGATTGAACCCACTACAACACACCCCTCTCGCTGAAGAAATATCAATCTAGTTGGCCAAACTATTTCAATAGATCGGAGAGATTTACGAAGCTATAATGATCATGCAACTTGAGAATCAGGGTGTCTGTTGGAATCAGGGCTCCGGGGACCCAAAGAGGTTCGAACTGAGGGGTGCGCTGGTTCCCCCGTCCTTCTCTAGCTCGCAACCTCACGGCGACACTCCGGCGTACTCGAGCTAAGGAAGAAGAACAGTGGACACGGCAGTTTACCCAGGTTCGGGCCACCTTGCGGTGCAAAACCCTACTCCTGCTAGTCTGGATTGCTTGAGGATGAGAGGGAGTACAAAGGTGAGTTCTGGCTAACTGCCGGTCGATCCCCTTCTACGGAGGCAGCCTACCCTATCTTATACTGTCCCCGTTCCTCTTCCCACAAAAACACAAGGCAGGAAGGATTGACACAACGGCTAGTTTGAAGGGGGACATGACTGCAGCTTATCGTGACAAAAGTAGTCTTTGCTTGCAAAAGCCTCCTGCCATGACGCGCTGGTGGGCTCATGGATAATCTCCGTCCTGGCGAGCCCCCAGCCTTGGTCTTCTTGGACCAAATGGGAAACCTTTGGGGATTGCTTTGGGAACGGGCGAGCTGGCCCTGCTCCCTTAGCATGAAAGAGGAAATCCTCCTCATCTGTGCCTATTGGCATGACTTCTGGCGTCCCTCGGTGTGGCATGCGTCACCCACGTGAAGGTGCAAGACCGCGCAACCCCGCCGGGCCACCCTTGATTAGTCCGCCCCGCGAAGGCTTCGGGGGCAGCCTCGGGAGGCGACCTCATGAGGGGGGCTTCGCGAGGCTTGTGACGATGCTTGCTGACGTGCGCCTCGCGAGGCTGGAGCCATCATGGGTGTCTTGCTCGTGAAGTCCAATGGAGGGCCATGCTGGGCCCATGGCATGCGCCGCGTCTTGGGCTAAGGCAGACGGGCCTGGGTACCCCAGTCCCACGAGATTCCGCCGGTTGGAGGGGCGAAACGGTTTGGGCCCCAACCACCTACGGGTCAGGCACGATGCATGGCGCACAACGGGGCGCGAGACGCCCCCACTTCCCCACGACGCCTCGGCAACTGCCCAGGCTGACATAAAGCCTGCGCGCGGCGCGGGGCCATCATTGCTCTTCCTTGCCTTGCATCCATCTCGTTGCGCCTCCCTTCTCCGCGTGAGACTCCTCCCAATCAAATCTCAGGCAAGGTGCCCCCCTGCCGCATTCGCGACCACGACATGCAGATGGCGCCGACCGGCAAGAAGGCGAAGGCCGTGCCCCTGGCTGTAAGGCCTCCGGCTGTCGGGCCAGCTCTCCTGCCATCCTCCGTCGCCACGGAGGAGGACTTGGGCCCGGTGCTCCCGCTGATAGCCGGCGACAAGAATGAGGGGCAGGCAACCAAGATCTTGCCGGGTTCGGTGGCGCGGAGCAGCCTGGGGGAGTCCGCCTACCCCTTCTTCTACCACAACATCTACGTCAGGCTGGTCCCGCCGTTTTCTGAGTTCTTCTACGCCATCCTTTCCCATTACCGAATCCAGGCCCTGCATCTTCAGCCCAACTCCATCCTCCTCCGGGCTATATTCGCCTTCTACTGCAAGGCCTTCGTTGGCGTGAGGCCCTCGGTGGCGCTCTTTCGTCATTTCTTCAGCCTGCGGTTCACCGCCCAGGACCAGCGCTCCGCGTGTGTCTCCTTCATCGACGTCAAGGGCGAGAATATCCTCTTGAAGGCCGGGAAGAAGGTGGAAGGATATCGGCACCGCTGGGTCTTCATGGACACGTGTCGAGTCAGCCTACTCCTGAGGACCCTTGTGGCCCATCCTGAGCAGAACCCCAGGTGGGGCCACGAGAAGCTCACCGAACCGAGGGCGGAGCCCGTCCGGGAGCGGATCGCCGCGCACGGCAATACCCAAATGATAGGGGGATGATCATCAAGGAATTCCTGGGGCAGCGCATCGCGCTGCTCCAGGCACACTCGCGGCACGTGTGGGAGTACACTGGTGTGGGGGATGCGATGAGGCTGCACGCTGCCGGCCTGACGTCCAATGAGCTAGACAGGGTCCTGGGGGCTCTGCTCGGCTTCACTCCTGAGAATCCTCCTGAGGCCGCGTCCCCGCTGTACGGTTATGACGTCAAGGCGAAGTTGGTCGCAGATATGCCTGCCTTAAACGAATGGGGGCTCGTGCCAAGCGGTTGCGTTGGGTCGCACAGGGGCTCCTCCATCATGGTGTCGTCTTCCAACGAAGGTGACGACGGCGAGGACTCGGAGGCGACGGAGGAGGAGGAGGATGACGCCGGCCGGGTGCCGCCTCCCAACCACCGCCAGTCCCTGTGCGGTTTCAGGGACGATGACGACAACGTAGACGAGCGGCCCTGGGCGACGTCTCCTCGGCCTACCAACATGCTGGGGGGAACGGGGCCCAACCCCGCGACTACCCAGATACCAGTGGTGGGGGCAATCGCATCCGTGGCAACCGCATCCCCTCAGGGGGCTTCCCAGACCAATGGGAAGGAGGGAGACCTAGCTGGACTCATCAGGGACCGCGCCGAGTGCCCCTCGAGCAGCACCGGGGCAGCGCACGAGGGCGGCGAGGGCACGCTATCCGCCGCTGAGAAGAGGAGGAAATGGGCCACCGAGGACGAGTAAGTGCCCCAGTCCATTCTTAAGCCGCACACCTATGATATGTCGATTCATGCTAACCCCTCGCCCGTCTAGGTGCGAGGGAGGCGGCGAGGAGAGGAAGAAGAAGGTGATTGTCGGGGCAAAATTGACCCCCGTCCTGAAGGTGGCGTTAGCTTTCGGCCGTGGCTTCGGTGGGCGCGGGGGTGCCTGGCGCCGGCCCGGCGCTACGCTCGGGTGCACGGGCACTGCTACATCCGGGCGCACGGGCGCCACGGCAGCGTCTAGCGCCTCCCCCGCACGGCGAGGAGGTCCGATCGCCGAGGTCGCGGCTGCCCAGCGCTCGGCGCCGTCCGCCAAGGACGCGGCGGCCAGGCCTACGGAGAAGGAGTGGGCGCCTCAGCCTCCGCCGGCTATCCTTACCCCCACAACTGGATGTGATGCAGGGTGCGCCACGGGGCAACCTCAAGCTGTGCCTACTCCCGGGGCCCAGGAGGCTCGCGTGGTAGTCCCACCAGGCACGTCACGGGAGCCGAGCGCGGGGCAGGACTCGGAGCCCCCTGCTCCACAGGCAGATGACGCTGGGGCCTCTTTGTCCATGACGACAACAAGCGCAGAGACACCGCCCCCACCCCGCCAGGCTCTCACCCTCGTCAACTGCAGCGCCTTGCTTAGTCGCGGGGCCTTGACCGACGCTCGGGCCACGCTCGACCAGCTCGGGACAGACCTCTAGGATGCTGAAACGCATCTTGCCAAGGAGCGCCTGAGGCTTGCCACAGGGTGGCGCCAACTCGACACCGCCATTGAAGAGGCCCAGGGCCGGGCCGAGGCCGCCATCGCGGAAGGCAGGAAGGAGGCCACTAAGGCGAAGGCAGCTCGTGAGAGCAAGCTCACCGAGGCGGGGGCGGTCGCTAAGTGCTGCGAAGAAGCGGAAGCCAACTTGAAGGCGCTTCAGGACGAACGGGCCGCACAGGCACAGCAGCTCCACCTGCGGGAAGACAGCCTCAAGGCCCGCGAGGCGTAGCTCGCGGATCGCGTCTCCGAGTTGGCGAAGGTGGCAGCCGATCAGGCCACGGAGCGCGGACATCTGGAGATGCTATAGCGCAAGGTGACCAACGCCTAAGAAGCTCATGCCAAGCACGTCTCCGAGGCCAACGCTAAGCTGGACGCCAGGGAGAAGAGGAATCAGGCCGATACCGACGTGAAGGCGGTGGCGGACCGCACCGCCTTCTCTTCTCTCGAGCTCGGGCCCACAAGGCCCTGAGTTCTATATGCCGGGAGAGGTTCGAGGCTCCTCTTGCAGCCCATGGTGCCGGCTATGCCGAGCTTTCCTCCAAGCTCGTGGAGGAGCTCAAGGGCACGGCCCGGAAGGTGGATGGCATCCTGGAGTAGGAGTGCCGCGACCTCTTCTCTGTGGCGGTGACCCGCGTCTTCAGCCACCTTCTTCTCCACGATCCTGGCTTCAACTTCGGCGCGGTGATAGGCCCCGTCCCCGAAGAATCTCGCGGCGCCCTGGCGGAAGCTGTGGAAAGCCACGTGAGCACACTGCTTGGGAAGTTCTCCTGCAGCAGCGACGAGGAGCCTGGCGAGGCCGCGGTGGGCAACGGCAATGGAAGCGGTGACCCTTCTTCCTAAAGCTTCCTTTTATCATCCTATAATAGACTGAATCTGCCTCATGGGGGTGTAAGGCGATGGTTTAATTTGTGAAACACTCGAAGTTTGTAATAATTGTTTGTGATCCGTGGGTTTCCATTCCGTGCTTGGTTTCTCTCTTGCTTGCCTTCGTTCTCTACGTCGGCAGGGCCTAGCCCCGAGCGAGCCTCAGCCGTCGCTGGTATGTTAGGTCGCGATGTCTGGGACAAGGCCAGGAGGTGAGGGGCTCCGGAAGCTAGTAAGGGTTCCTGAGGCGCGATGCTCAAGGACCCCCCCTTTGACGCGCAAGCGGCCTACGTGAGGGAAAACGCTGGCAATGGCGAGGCTTCCCCGGGGGGGTTCTCACACTTAGTTCTCTGCAACACCAATAGGTTGTCACTTGCCGAGCGCACCTTGTGAGACCCCTCGACTGATCCGTCTGAGGAAAGATCCTGCGGACAAAAGCTTCCTTTCGAATGATGCACACTCGCTTGCTTGCACTTGGGTGTCACGTGAGGAGACCAGACACCAAGAGCCTTGGTGGGGTGACGTGTGCGGGAGTAGGCCCGCGAGCTAGAGACCAGTCCCTTGGGTTTTTCAGCGCTATTGGGACCAACCCGAGCACAGACATTGTGTCTAGCCCCTGCTCACGTGAGTCTCAAGGGGAAGCTGGCGAGCGCGTGACGTGGAAGAAGGTGAGGCTCTCAGTTGACTATCCACCTGCGTGAAGCATGGGGTTTCCACTGGGGCGTGGGTATGATCGCGGTTCGATCGTTCTGCCAGCATGGAGCATGGGGCTTCCACTGGGGTGTGGGCATGGTTGCAGTTCGACCGTTCTGCCAGTGCTGAGCATGGGCCTTCCACTGGGGCGTGGGCATGATCATAGTTTGATCGTTTCGCCAGCGCGGAGCGTGGAGCTTCCACTGGGTGTGGGCATGGTCGTAGTTTGACCGTTCCACCAGCGTTGAGCATGGGGCTTCCACTGGGGCATGGGCATGATCATAGTTTGATCGTTCCGCCAGCGCGGAGCATGGCGCTTCCACTGGGGCATCGGCATGGTTGTAGTTCGACCGTTCTGCCAGCGCGGAGCATGGGGCTTCCACTTGGGCGTGGGCGGGAGTTCTCCCGAGGCCAAGGGGTGCGCACCGGGAGGCTCCGGGGCATGTACAGCCCCACCTCGGTCTTACGTGGGAGGGTCACGGGTAGAACTTGCGGAGGTGTCGGATGCTCCGAGCACAGGGCTCAGGAGCTCCTTCCTCGGTCCTCAGGTGGTTTGCGCCTAGCTCTTGACGCAGTTGTGTGTTCACGTAACCTGTGACATGGGGGCGATGCACATCGGACGACCATCCCGAGGCCATTGCATGAAGATGTCGGACACCGAGGACCCAAACGAGGTGATGTGTGCGGCTCTAGCCTGCCAGACAGAGGTCAGTCACTCGGGTTTAGCGACGCTGCAGGGACAGACCCGAGCACAGACACCGTGTCGAGTTTCTCCATGGAATAATCAAGGGAAAAGTCGCCCGACGCGTGGCGCCCGAGGTGGCGAAACACCAAACTACCAGTCATACAAATTGGGACGCACCCTTACTAACTCACTCGCGATGGTTCCATGAGAGGGCGAGACACCAAGGACCTCTGTGAGGTGACGTGCGCGGGAGCAGGCCCGCGAGCTAGAGCTCGATCACTTGGATTTATCAACGATGCAGGGACGGAGCCGAGCACAGACGCCGTGTCAAGCCCCCAGTCATGGGGCGGCCGAGGGAAGAGTCGCGAGGGCACGGCAATTTCAGACGGTGACGAGGCACCAAACACAAGGCTTAAGCAAACGACATAAACTTAACAAAAGATAACCAGATTCGCTACACAACCAAAAAGTGAGGATGCTGCAGGGACGGACCCTTGCCAGCTTGAGGATAATGCAGCCCAAAGGGCGCCCTCAATTTGATCAAACCAAAAAGTCACCTGGCAATCATGCTGCTGCGGAAGCGTCGGGCTGCTTGGCGAGGCGTGCCGCGGAGGTTTACCTCTCAGGGACCGTGGAAAAGCCCAAAACCGATGCCCCAGAAGATTCCCCTTTTATTCATTATTACCGTGGGATTTATGTGGTTGTTGCATTCATCATCGCATCATTCGCATCATCTGCATAGCATCGGCACTCTGTCGTCGTCATTTTTTATAAGTGCATCCATTAGTAGTTGCCGGTTCTCCCCGTTGAGTGAGAAAGGGGTAGAATTAAAATTCCTATGCCAGGATTCCTCACCAGAGCATAGAAGAGGAGTAAAAAGAATCCTACTCTGCGATATATAACTAGACTCAAAATAGTTTTTTCACTAGACTCGACTCGGCCAAGGTCGGGGGCTCCTTGGTCGGTACTGCTCTGTTACCAACTTGATGCCCAAGATGCGATCCTATCCTTATTTTGGCTCGAGGGCCTCGACAGGGATAGAAGCGCACGCACCGTCCAGCATTGCCTCGCCAGCCTCTTTGCTCCGCTCCCCATCCCTCGTGGCCTGACCAGCCCCATCGCATGCCTGAGCCGCTCGCGTTTGTCTAAGCCGCACCGGTTGGTGAGCCGCTGCCTGCAAGCGACGCCCGCAGCCGCCCCTTCCTCCTCCTAGCTCACCCCACCTCTGCTGCCGCTTGCTGCCATGGATCGAGCACTTGCTCGCCCGAGCGTTGACCGTGTCGCTTGCTCATGGTCCAGCACTGCCCCGCGCGCCCATTGTATCCCTAGTTGACGGCCTCCTCCAGATCTCCCGCTTGCCTCCTTTGCTTTGCTGCCACCGCTGCCAACTATTGCTCTCTTCTACCGAGTCGGCAACGCCATCGTTTGGACAAGTCCCTGCAACCAAGCCCAACATCTAGACAACACGGGAATTTCGCCAAGTGTTATAGCAACCGTGTACCTCTACTGCCATCTAGGGAATGGCAAAAACCCAAAGCTCCACCAATAGGAGGATTTTTGGATTGGCAAGTACCCTTCGGATTTGTCAAGACCTACACTACTTCACCGATGATCTGAACATCTATGAACGTGTACGACTACATGGATTCACCAAGTCCATCGCCGCGTGAACCACTACCTTCGCCGAGTACCACTACTTCCACGACGTCCTCAACGACCCCGAACATCCACGGAGCGTGTACGACTACCGTCGCCGAAGACCCGTGTACCACTACTTCCACTACCGTCTTGAGAATGACTCCTTCCACGACGACCATGTGAACATCTACACCGCATCGAACCGTTTCACCTCGCCCGCATGCTTCGAAGGTATAACCCCGAGATGACCCAACGTGACATATGTGTGGTGTTTTTATAAGATGCTCATGTTTGCATCGTGTCCGAATTTTTTCGTGCCCGTTCCTCGTTTGCCATTGTCAACGTTTTCAAAAAATTGCATCTAACTCCAACATGTCATCCTCATGCATGTTAATAATATTTAAAATGATGTTGCATCAAAAAAATTGCCTAATGACTTACTACGCGGTTTGTATCATAACTAAATAACCGTAGCCCCGAATAAAATGATCTTTATATCTAACTTGACGAGAAAAATGTGTAGACTAACATGGTGCACTTTATTTTCATGTTTAACAAATATAAAATATGGTTAGTTCAGATCTGGACCAATTTTGAAAATTAACATATGAGGCTGTTTCGGAAATACTATATGTTGCTTTCGGCCTCATTTAAAATGCCTGGATGATGTAGTTTATTTATGTTTCACCTCTTGCCATGTTTAACAACATTTAATATTGTTGAGTACCTAAACAAGAGTGAACTAAATGATTCGAACGTGGAGTTTCGCCAATATGCAACTCGTTGCATATTGAACTTCACTTAATGTGTAGTAGTTGAATGTTGTGCTTTGTCATGCCTTGCATATTTAAACATGACATGCATCATCATTGTTTGCGCATCATGTCATGCATATGTTGTGAAGTTTACCATGTCATTTGTTTGTTTCCAGATTTGCTTCTTCTCGATAGAGTACCGAAAGCGTTCGGTATGTGAGGATTCGTTCGACTATGCCGTTCGTCTACTTCACGGATTTGTTCTTCTTCCAAGCGGGATCTCAGGCAAGATGATCATTTCCCTGGATACCACTACTATCATTGCTATGCTAGTTGTCTTGCTTCTATCGTTATGTCTCGTTACCTACCACTTGTATGTCAAGCCTCCCAACATTGCCATGAAAATCCTCTAACCCCCTCCACATCCCAGCAAACCATTGTTTGGCTAGGTTAGCGCTTGCTCAGCCCTTCTTATAGCTTTGCTAGTTGCAGGTATAGGTTGTTTCCATGTGATAACATGGATATCTTGAGTTATCACAATATTATTTCTATTTAATTTAATGCACATATATACTTGGTGAAAGGTGGAAGGCTTGGCCTTTTGCTCGGTGTTTTGTTCCACCTTTGCCGCCCTAGTTACTTGTGCTAACATGCTTGGGGTTGTTATGGGGACCCCCTTGATTTTTGTTTTGGGATAAAACTCTTCTGGCAAGGCCCAACATTGGTACTACATTTGCCTAATAACTAATAAAAATGCATAGGGACCCACCGGCACCCGCGGATAATTAATCAACAACCCGGGCCAGTGCTCCTCATGAGTGTTGGTCCAAACTAGAGCCACTTGTGAGGCCACCCCTAGGCAACTCGGGGGATTTCTATCAGGCCACCGTACGTAGTGCTCACCCGGTCCTGTCCTGAGAACGAGATACGTGGCTCCTATCGGGTTCGTCGACACGTCAGGCGGTCTTGCTGGATTTGTTTTACCTTCTCGAACGTCTTGTGCATGGGATTCCGAGGATACTTTGGGCTATCTCGAGGTTGAGGTTTTCCACCGGAATTCTGAAGATACTACGGGGTTATCTCGCGGTTGAGGTTTTCCACGCAGCTTGTGGCTAGTTTGTGATGGATGAGTTGGAGCACCCCTGCAGTGTTAAATCTTTTCAAGAAGCCGTGCCCGTGGTTATGTGGCAAACTTGGAAATTTGTTTAACATCCGGTCAGAGAAAACTTGAAGTAAACTCAAATAAAATACACCAACCATGTGCGTAACCGTGACTGTCTCTACTCGTGAGTTCTGAACCGAGAGAGAACACGGTGGGGTTATGTTTGACTCGTAAGTAGGTGTTCAGGATCACTTAGTGATCATTACTAGTTCGCGTACGTTTCTGCGTAGATCACCTCTCTTATTCTTGTACTCGTAAGTTAGCCACTCAAATAAATGCTTAGTGCTTGCTGCAGCCTCACCACTTAACCATACCTCACCCATTAAGCTTTGCTAGTCTTGATACCCTTGGAAATGAGATTGTTGAGTCCCTGTGGCTCGCAGATTACTACAACAACAGATGCAGGTATAGGTAATGTGATGCTTTGATGTGAGAGCGATGCTTGTTTGATTTGGAGTTCTTCTTCTTCATCATCGATCATAGGATGGGTTCCAGGCCGGCAGCCATGGATTAGCAAGGATGGATGTCACTTTTATCGTTTGATTCCATCCGTAGTCAGACCCTGCTCTTCTGTATGGTGATTGAATGTATTGTTGTATTTGAGATGATCATGATTTAGCTTGTGGTAAGTGTAAGCCAATTCCATAACTCATCTCCTCTTTACATGTACTTGTAACAATATCCATTCTTGCGAAACGATGAGATGCGCTTCTATCCCTGTCAAGGCCCTCGAGCCAAAATAAGGATAGGATCGCATCTTGAGCGTGACATACCGGTTGGCCCCTGAGCCCTTGAGGGCTCTTAAAGCACAACTTCTCCCTAGGTGGTTTTGTTCATTAATAACAACATATATTTCATTGGACTAATGTTTCCACTAAGTGTATCTCAGGAAAAAGTTCAATGATTGGTTGGCTAAAAGATTGTGTGGAGAACCTCCCCAAGGAAAGGAAGGAATAGGATTGGCCATGCTTCAAGATCAAGGACTCTACATTTTACATGTTGTGAGAAATCACTTTGAGTCCATAGGAAAGCCAATACTATTAAAAGGGGATGAGGTAAATATGATGATCTAGTTCTCAAGTGCTTAGACGTAGCCACCAAAATACCAACCCACTTTCCCACACATATCCTCTGTCCAAAGCCTAAAGTCTAAATTCGGTGACACCAACATTCCCATTCGGACTCACCGTGATTATCCAAGACAGAAGCCAAACCAAACCCTAGCATCTCGGTACTACCAACTTTTCATTTGGTGCCACCAAAAACAGTGACTAACTTCCTGGTTAGCCATTTTCTAGAATCGGTCCCACCGAGTTCTGAGAATCGGTCTCACCGAGAAGTTGGACCAACTTTCTGTTAGCCCATTTCCCCATATCGGTACCACCGAGATTCATATATCGGTCTCACCGAAAATGCCTAAGTTGCCACATTTTGAACTAGTCGGTGCCACCAAGTTTCTACTTCGGTTTCACCGAGTTGGGCAATAATGTTGTAACGGTTGGATTTTTGGAGATGCCTATATATACCCCTCCACCACCACTCACTCCCAAGAGAAGCACTCAAAACACACACCCACTTGCCATATCCAATTTTCTAAGAGAGAACCACCTACCCTTGTGTTGAGGTCAAGATCATCGAATCCAACCATATGGATCTTGATTTCTAGCCTCCCCAAGTTGCTTTCCATCCAACCAATATCTTCTACCCATGCCAAACCTGTGAGAGAGTGATTGAGTGTTGAGGAGACTATCTTTTGAAGCACAAGGGCAAGGAGTTCATCATACTACCACATCTATTACCTTTTGGAGGGTAGTGCCTCCTAGATTGGTTAGGTGTCGCTTGGGAGCCTCCTTCTTCATGATTGTGGAGTTGAACCAAGAGTTTTTAAGGGCATGGAGATCGCCTACTTTGTGAAGATCTACCCCGAGTAAGGCTAGTCCTCCGTGGACGTAGGCCATCATGGAATAGACGAGGTTGCTACTTCGTGGACCCTTCGTGGGTGGAGCCCTCCGTGAACTCTCACGACCGTTACCCTCTGTGGGTTGAAGTCTCCATAAACGTGGACGTACGATAGCACCACCTATCGGAACCACGGGAAAAAATCTCCGCGTCTCGAAATTGCGTTTGATCTTCCAATCCCTAACCTCTTACATATGCATGTCTTTACTTTCCGCTGCTATACGCTTAGACTTGCATGTGTAGGGTGAATTTGACTTTCTACAATTGCTAAAATCTGCCCACAACTAAAATTGGGAAAAAGTTAGATTTTTATTTGGTCAACTAGTCTAATCACCCCCTCTAGACATACTTTCGATCCTATAGGCTCGCGAGGGCCTGACGTCTCGCGAGGCGCCATCGCGAGCTGCGCTAGCCTTTGGAAGGTGGCATCGGCGTTCTTCGAGCCAAAGGACATGCTGACGTAGTTGGTGGCGATGCCCCTGCTCAGGCCAACGCGCGATGGCCAAAAGAGGTCCTGGGAGCCGGCCCTGTTGAGGCCCGCGATGTCGACGCACATGCGCACCTTGCTGTTCACCCCGAGGGGGGCAACCGAGTTGATGGGGCGACGGGACGACGCTCGCCTCGCATGGCCCGAGCCTCTTGCGGCTTGTCATTCTCTTCGGTGATGAACTCTTGTTCCTCTAGCGCCTGGCGCCATATTACTTGCTCGCGGGGGCGCACGTCGAAGCATGCCTCCAAGTGGTGCCCGAGCACCTCCCTCGTCACACTGGTCAGGTCAGACGCTTTCCAGGTGGAAGCCCCCGAGCCTGGCCTGAGGGAGGAACCGGGTGCGCCTTCCTACGCTAGGGGAGACAGGCGCCGGCAGCAGCTGTGGGGCTCACGACACTGGCATCGGGGGCCACATTCTTTGCCTTGGGCGGGCAACAATTGCTTATTTCTTGGGGGCGCGGCCTCGCGAGGCCCAGCACCTCCTTCGTCATCAGAATGCTCAGTCGTGACAGCTTTATAGGATAGCTCGAGGGAATAGACCGCATCCTTCTCATCGCAGGCGATGGTGATGACGCCACTGCAGCCAGGCATCTTGAGGATGTTGTAGCCGTGGTGGGTCGCCGCCATGAATTTGGCCAGCGCCGGGTATCCCAGGGATTGCATTGTACGGGAGGCCGATGTGCGCCACATCGAAGTTGATGAGCTTGGTGAGGTAGTTGTCGCGCGTACCAAACGTGATAGGGAGGCGGACTTGCCCCAGGGGAATGGTGAAGACATCGGTCACCCCAGAGAATGGTCTGGTGGGCATCAGCTGGTCATAGGGCACCTAGAGTATCTCGAAGATCTCGACAGAGAGCACGGTGAGGCCCGCGCCTCCATCGATCAGGGTCTTGGTGACTGAGACGTTGCTGATGGTGCGAGTGCACAGCATGGGAAGCGCGTCCGGGGCAGCCGTGGACTTGACGTTGTCCTTCTAGTCGAAGGAGCTGGCGTACTGCGACCACTTGAGGGGCCGCACGGCCTCTGACCTCGGGAGGGCGGCGTTCACCACACAAGAGAACTGCTTGAACAAGCGGTTCGACGCAGTGGCATGGGCTCTGCCAAGGATACAGGCTATCGCGCGAGGCTCCTGATAGCCCCCAGCCCCCTCGTCATGCTGATTGTTGTCATTCTTCTTGGGCGGCAGCGGTAGTGGCGGAAGAGCAGCGTTGTCCTGAGGGCGCGCCTCGCGAGGCTGTCCACGCGAGGCGCTCTCACAAGGCCGATCGAGCCAGACGTCCTCGCGAGGCTGCTCATGCCAGCCATGGCAGAGGTTGCCATTGCGGTTGTCCCACCTGCCGCTGCCGTGGCCGCCCCTGTGGCCGGCGCCGCTGTCGTTGCGGTCTGGACACTGGCCGATGCGTTCGTCGCGAGGGGGTGGGGGCTTGAGCTCCCGGCAATCTTCGGTGTTGTGGGTGCGCACGTTGTGGTAGACACAGAACGGGCGGTAGGCCTTCTCGGGCACATCATGGTCGCGTCCGCGTTTTTGCTCAGGCTCTTCCGCGGGGACTCGGAGGAAGAGGAGGATGCGGGGCTGGTCGCGCGGGCGCGCATCGTGCCGAGGCTCGACTAGGTCGCTGCGCAGCGGAGGTCGCAGGGGTGCTCCGTGCGCCACGTTCCCAGCGCGAGACGGTGGAGGGCGAAGCGAGCGAGGGAGTGCCAGGACTCCTCCGGCGGTGGTAACGAGCTCCGTGATGTGGCCCAGCCTGGCATCGTAACCAACGTCCGCCGGGCGGTAGTGAAGCAGCTTGCACGCCATGAGCAGCGCATCCTGCGCGTTCATGTGCCCAAGGCGGGCGTGAGAGGAGGAAGCCGTGGCAGTGCGGCCATCCTGCTGCACGGAAGGGTGCAGGGAGGAGTCCTACTGCACGCGGGCAGCAGGGTCGGTGGCGGCGGCAGCTTCGGCACGGCAGAGTGGTGGCGACCGTCGCGGCCCGCATGCGCGGTCTGGCGGACGCCGGCCGCCCGACGCTCGGCACGCACACGGCGAGCGTCAGCCATAGGGTTGGCGAAGCTGGAGCTGAAACGGAGCTGGAGAACAGTAGCGCACCCCTACCCGGTGCGCCAAATGTCGGAATCAGGGCTCCGGGGACCCATAGAGGTTCGAACTCTCGGGTGCGCTGGTTCCCCCATCCTACTCTAGCGCACAACCTCACGGCGACACTCCGGCGTACTCGAGCTAAGGAAGAAGAACAGTGGACACGGCAGTTTACCCAGGTTCGGGCCACCTTGCTGTGGAAAACCCTAGTCCTGCTTGTCTGGATTGCATGAGGATGAGAGGGAGTACAAAGGTGAGTACTGGCTAACTGTCGGTCGATCCCGTTCTACGGCGGCAGCCTGCCCTATCTTATACTGTCCCCGGTCCTCTTCCCCCTAAAACACAAGGCAGGAAGGGTTGCCACAACGGCCAGTTTGAAGGGGGACAGGACTGCAGCTTATCCTGGCAAAAGTAGTCTTTGCCTGCAAAAGCCTCCTGCCATCACGCGCTGGTGGGCTCGGGGATGACCTCCATCCTGGCGAGCCCCCAGCCTTGGTCTTCTTGCACCAAACGGGAAACCTTTGGAGAATGCTTTGGGAACGGGTGAGCTGGCCCTACTCCCTTAGCACAAAAGTGGAAATCCACCTCATCCGTGCCAGCTGGCATCGCTCCTGGCGCCGCTTGGCGCGGCGCGCGTTGCCCACATGAAGGTGCAAGACCGCGTGACCCCGCCGGCCCACCCTCGATTAGTCCGCCCCGCGAAGGCTTCAAGGGCAGCCTCGAGAGGCGACCTCGCGAGGGTGGCTTCGCGAGGCTCCTGACGATGCTTGCTGACGTGCGCCCCGCGAGGCAGTAGACATCGTTGTGGTCTTGCTCGTGAAGTCCAATGGAAGGCCGAGCTGGGCCCATGGCATGCGCTGCGTCTTGGGCGGCAGGCAGCGGGCCTGGGTACCCCCAGTCCAACGAGCCTGACAGTATCTCATGATAGTGTTCGTGGTGGCAAGCCCTGTCAACAAATAGTAAACAGATCCCAACTTGTGTGAAGAAGCATAGTCATGTGGAATAGTTGTGTACATGTTTGCCATGGAGTTGTCATTCATGTGAGGAGCACGATAAATGTACAAATCAATCTCACTCCGTAGGGACAAGCCATGCAATCCTGCCCATTCTTCAATCGAGGATTCATGCCTCACTCCTTCAGTCATCCACTTGATCTTATCATCTAGATAGAAGTGTGCGGTGGAGTAGAATTGCATAATGAGCTCGTCATTCCATGTTGTCATCTCGGTACCAATGAACTTGTCGAGATCAAGGGTCTTGAAGTTGTCATGCACATTGGGAAAGTTGTCTGGGTGAGCATCGATGTAATCTCAGTCAATCCATCTCATATCACTGACAGTTGGGTCCTTGTCCAGGAGCATTGTCTAATAGAAGTCATGTTGCTCCTTGGTGTGGAGTTTGTATTCCACAACTATCCTCCTCCTAATAGCATAGGGATTAGCTTTCATCCATCTCCTTAGTCCTTTGTCCTTCCTCTTCTTCATTTTTTCTGCCTCTGGATGTGAGTCATCATGAGCTGGCAAAAACGGTACGATCTTCTTAAGATGAGTTGGGGCTTCCTCTTACACTCTCTCGAACACTAGGGCCTTATTCTGCCTAGAAGCAATTACTATAGCAGTCCTCTTGCCCTTGCGCTTGGGAGCTAGCCTGGGAGCAGGAGGTGGTGCACTGGGCATAGCATCAGACATGAGCTTCTTCTTCTAAGGTGGCTTGACAACTGGCTCTTCCTCCTCCTCCTCTTCCCCAGCAGCATCCTCTGGGTCCTCGTACATTGTCGTGGATTTGTCACGGCAGATGTCCGGGTTAATGGACTTAAGGTGTGGGGTCTAGCGCACGTAACTGGTAGCTTGAGAGGGGTTAAGCGGGACGAGAGACGCGGAGTTTTTACCCAGGTTCGGCCCCTCCGATGGAGGTAAAAGCCTACGTCCTGCTTGTGTCTTATATTGATGACGATGACGATCTCGGTTACAAGGGTGCGGAGTTGCTACCTCTAATCTCGAGACCCTCTAATCTGACTATCTTTCTGACCTGTCTATGAGACCTGTTTATGAGACCTGTCTATGAGACGTCTAACCTGACCCTCTTGGGGTGACCCGCCCCTCCTTATAAAGGCTGAAGGGGCGGTTTACATGTAGAGTCTAAGTCGGATTGATGACTTCCCATCGCGGGCTTCTCTTCATGGGCTTCCGAGTCCTGGGCTTGTAACCCGTCCCGGGCGGCTTACACCGGGCGGGTTACAACCAGGGCTTATCTTCAGAGACTCGTCTCCGTGACTGTCTGGTAACACTGTTCATCTCCTGGCACTGTAGCATCCGGGTTATCCTCCTGACACTGTAGCCGGGTTAGCCTCCTGACACTGTAGCCGGGTTACCATCCTGACACTGTAGCCGGGTTACCATCCCTGACACTGTAGCTGCCGGGTTACACCCTGACACTGTAGCTGCCGGGTTACACCCTGACACTGTAGCTGCCGGGTTACACCCTGACACTGTAGCTGCCGGGTTAGAACTGTAACCAGGTCTGTACTGTTTGCCGGGTCAGCATGTCTGCCGGGTCAGTACTGTTCTCCGGGTCAGTACTGTTTGCCGGGTCAGCATGTCTGCCGGGTTATACCGGGGGTAATATCCCCGTCATTAGCCCCCAGGTTAGCTTGAATTTATTCATGGTAAGCTCCATCGTCTTGCAGGTATATGTCCTTTGAAATAAAATATTGGGATACAACACCCATATGCCGTTGAATTAGCCTTCAATGCTTTTGGCGGGTCTCCTCCGCCGGGTTTATAATCATTGATGGTGCCGGGTTATGATTGTTGGTGACGCCGGGTCAAATAACTGGACTCCAGCTGAAATTGACATCTTGAAATCTCTCTCCAATTTTTTGATATATTCATATTACCTGTAGCCCCCAAGCTCCAAGTTGATCCATGATGACTTGGCGCTTTGCAACAATATCTTTGATTGTGTAGCCCCCAAGTACCAGGTTGTCTTGCCTGCAGCAGCCTGGGACTTATAACTGTCTTATACCTTATAAAGCTTCAGCTGGTGTAGCCCCCAAGGGCCGGCTCATCAATATGTGATGCGCCGGGTCTTCAATTTGTACCTTATAATCTGTTTTGAACAACTGAATATTGTAGCCCCCAAGTGCCGGGTCGCACGCCTGCGGCGACTTGGGACTTTAGAAAATTTGATCTGAGTGGTGTAGCCCCCAAGTGCCAGGTCAGTAAGAAGTACTGGGCTGGGACTTAGAAAAATATTGAAAGACTTGCTCATCTCCTTGAGATAACAGGGTCTTGTTGACAATGTAATGCTTTGAGAACCAGCTTGCATTAGCCCCCAAGTGCCGTGGTGCTTGCAGCGACATGGGACTTTGCATACTTGATATAAACTTGACTTGAATAATGTAGCCCCCAAGTGCCGGGTCGTCTGCCTGCGGCGACTCGGGACTATTGTGATAATAATATGACTCATCATAATTGTTGGATGAATCCTTGACCGTGGTTGTAATATAACCCGGAATGAATATCCTGGAATAATTCCTTTGTCTTTGATATGAAATCCCTGCCCGTAGTTGCGGTGCAACCCGGAGAATATATGATAAATCCATGATGAAGATCCAGCCATGCTGGCTATTAAAGATCTATTTTGTTCTGGCGGCTTATCTTATAAGACAAGTCCTGCAAAAATAAACAAAACAGAGTATATTCTGCATTGTTGTAAGGGCGGCTTGAAAAAGCACAACCCGGAGATGTTAAAATCTCGTATAGTCTTGCTTCCTCTTTCACAATCTTGCTCTGACCCGGTTTGGCAAACCGGCATGATATGTAAATATGATGCAATGCATGATGTAATGTATGATGCAATGCAATGTATGATGTTTCTTGCTTTGCCTTCCAAAAAATTCATATGATGGTTCTTCTGGGTGGACTCGATGCTTGAACTCATACCAGTGCAGGGTCTCTAACGAGATTGACCGTCAACTCCTTTGAACGGCTCAGGGTCTCTAGGCGAGATTAACTGATAAGAGCGCAACGAACCAGAGAGAGACACAGCAGGTGGGAGAGTTTACCTCGCCGCTGTAAGAGGCCCTTGCAGGGGGTAAGTTTTAGAACTTGCTGCACCCCTGACAAAGCGGCATCAACTTACAGGCAGGTATAACTCGGATTTGCGGATGTAAGGGTTTGCCTCGCCGCTGTAAGAGGCCTTTGCAGAGGGTGAGTTTTTAGAACTCGCTGCACCCCTGACAAAGCGCATCTACTTACAGGCATGTATAACCCGGCCTTGCAGATCGAAAAGGAGGTAAGTTTTAGAACTCGCTGCACCCCTAGTGATCTTTGTTGACGGAGTCAACCTTTGGGTCCATGACCCGCCTTATATTGGCTGAAGAGCCTGACTGAGAGGGTTGAAGCTTAACCCGGCGGATTGAAAGCCCCCAAACGACCTTGTCGACGATGTCAACTTATGCACCGTCTTATAAACCGCCATCTTTTTTGAAGAAACGGCAGAAGTCTCCATGTGACTGATGATTCAATGAATCAGGGTACCCATGTTTGAACGGTGCATCATGGCGGCTCGTCCTCTTGGGCAACTTTTAATTTTTTGAAAACTCGGTCTTGCGAGAGATGAATTCCTTTTCAACCGGATGCTTGTGCCGGAAATATTCTGACAGCTTTTAAACTTTCACCAATGTGGTAGTAGCCCCCGAGATCGGGTGATCCGGGGTTCTTGAATTTGTTGGCCGTAGCATGAGCCGGCATATAGTTGACAGCAGGACGCTGGAATATGTTGAAGTTTAACCTTGGCGGGTTATGAGTGATTCCGTATGAACTGTGTCATGTCAATGATCTTGTCCACGGTTTAATCCCAGCCGGTTGTTGAAGTTAACCAAGACTGTAATTGCGGCGACTTGTGCGCCTGTCCGTTGACCCCGAAGTAGAGGTTGATAATATGTTCTGATTTGCTCCAAAGTTGTTGGAAATAGTCCGGGCCGCACAGGTGGCGACTTAGTCACGGACGAGTGAGCCGGCCGCGACATTGGAGACGGCGTGGACGGATGAGTCAGCTATGGTATTGTAAACCGGCGCGAACAGGAGAGACGACCGCAGCGTTGTAAGCTGGCACGGTCGCGAGAGATGGCCGCAGCGTTGTAAACCGGTGCAGACGGGTAACTCGGCCGCGGGCGTTTGTAAGCCGCCGTATAAACCACGTTTGTAGTTGAGAGTTGTCCTGCGTATATTTATACAGACCAAAGTAATTGCTCTCAAAAGAGTTAATATGTATGGAAAAATACATAAGATGAATACCACCTGAATTTTTCGTCGGATGAATTCGGACGCCGGTGATGCTTCTTATCTTCTTGACACCATGTCTTCCACATCTTCTTCTTTTTTTTTTTTTTTTTTTTTCAACCGGCCTCCACTTCCCCCCCTTACCTTATCCTCCCACCAACTGTGCACTTTGAGCTCTCAGCAAGTGCGACGGCTCAAGGTAGCAGGGGCGCAGCGGAAGTGGCGAGGTGAGGCGGGGTGGCGGTCGAGCCGCCGGGGGACGGTCATGGGCGAGGTGAGGCGGGTCGTAGCCGGCGGGCGGTTCGACTGCGGCCGCGCGGCGGCTATGGGAGGCGAGCACGGGCGCAGCAGCAGTTTAGCCGGTGCGAGTCTGCGGCAGGGGCGGAGCTTCGCTACGGCGGCTCTGCCGGGGCGGCTCTCGGCGTCTTAGCCGTGGCAGAGGTGGAAGCGGCCACAACGGCGGCCGGCGGAGCAGATGTGGAAACGGCGCGGACGGGCTTGAAGGCGGCGCAGTGCAGCCGGCAGAGGAGGTGCTTGGAGGCGGCTCGGACGCGAGGCGCGCGGGGGCTGCCCGTAGCAGTGCCTAGAGATGGCGAGATGGAGCTGTAGGGGCGTGGCGGGGCGGCTCGGGGCCGGCTCGTCGCCGGCCACGGCGGGTGGACCTCGGCGGCTGCAAGGCGCTAGAGCGGCCAGCAAAGCCGGCGGGGTGGGGTGCACGGCCACAGGGAGGCTCATGGCAGCTAGGAGAGGCGGGAGCGGCGTCTTGGCCATGGCGGGGTTGCTTGGTGGTGGCGAGGCGGCGATGGCGGCTCAGTGGCGCAACGGGCGCGGCGGGTGGAGCCGGCCACGGCGGGTCGCGGGTCGAGCGGGGGCGCGGCCAGCCGGCTCGTGGTGCGGCGGCGGCTCATGAGGAGGCGCACCGGCGGCTCATGGCAGAGGCGATGGGTTGCACAGCCGCGGTGGAAGCAGAGGCACGTCGGCAGCGGATGACCCGCCGTAGTGGCTGAGGCGGCGATGGGAGCAGCAACACGACGCAGAGGCGAGGCGATTTGGAGGCGGCTCGGCGGGGCGACCCGGACGCGGCCAGGGACGATTTGTCCATGCGGCGGCGCGGCGAGGGCGACTCGGCCACAGAGAAGGCCGGGTCATGGCCAGAACAGCGACGGCAGGTCAGCGCCGGCAGCTCGGTCGCAAGGCGACGGCCGGTTAGCACCGCGGCGGACTCCAGCACGGCGGGTCGACGGGGCCGCGGCGGGTTGACGAGCGCGGCGGCGAGTCGACGGGCGCGGCGGCGTCTCGGAACGAGGCCAAGGCGGCGACTCGGGGTAGCGACTCGAGGCGTGCTCGGCGGCTCGGCAATACAGGGCTCGGCGGCGGCTGTTCGCGGAGCCACGGCGGCTCAGCGGCGACGGCTGTTCAGAGAGGGCCCTGGCGGCTTGCAGCGACAGCGTGCGTAAGGGGGACAAGTTGATGGAGAGGCGCCGGCGGGTTGAGGCCGCAGCAACAAGGTGACGCCGGCCGGGGCGGAGTAGAGCCAGTCCAGTAGATCACCCGGCCGTGGCAGCTCGCATAGCATGTTGAAGACGCCGGCGGCTCGAAATTTCGGTCGTGGCTGGAGCGGAGCTCTGTCTCCGGGTCAAAGTACTACTTGAGGCTTCTTTGTATTTGACTCGGTCTTCTCTCTAGGAAAAAGGCGTGACTATGGTTTATTTCTTTCAAACGCCATATATCATCAGGAGGACATGGTTCGATTCCCAGCGAACGCAATCCTTTTCCCGGTCAAGGGTGGTTTGACCATAGTCTCCGTGTGGAAAGAACGATCTTCGGTCCGTGGCTGCTTCCTCGGCGACTTGTGGTGGTTCTTGTTGATCTCGGCGACTCGTGGTGACGCACAAACGCCACCTTAACCTTCTTGAATTAAATTTCGCCGATCGTAACTCCGGACCAATAAGCATAAAACTGGCGCAAATCCTTCCAAGCTGAGTCTTTCTTTATCCGAAAAATTGTGAATTTCTCGGTCCCTGAGAAAGAACCCTTCAAGAACTTAACACCACCGTGCTTAGGCCCCACGGTGGGCGCCAACTGTCGTGGATTTGTCACGGCAGATGTCCGGGTTAATGGACTTAAGGTGTCGGGTCTAGCGCACGTAACTGGTAGCTTGAGAGGGGTTAAGCGGGACGAGAGACGCGGAGTTTTTACCCAGGTTCGGCCCCTCCGATGGAGGTAAAAGCCTACGTCCTGCTTGTGTCTTATATTGATGACGATGACGATCTCGGTTACAAGGGTGCGGAGTTGCTACCTCTAATCTCGAGACCCTCTAATCTGACTATCTTTCTGACCTGTCTATGAGACCTGTTTATGAGACCTGTCTATGAGACGTCTAACCTGACCCTCTTGGGGTGACCCGCCCCTCCTTATAAAGGCTGAAGGGGCGGTTTACATGTAGAGTCTAAGTCGGATTGATGACTTCCCATCGCGGGCTTCTCTTCATGGGCTTCCGAGTCCTGGGCTTGTAACCCGTCCCGGGCGGCTTACACCGGGCGGGTTACAACCAGGGCTTATCTTCAGAGACTCGTCTCCGTGACTGTCTGGTAACACTGTTCATCTCCTGGCACTGTAGCATCCGGGTTATCCTCCTGACACTGTAGCCGGGTTAGCCTCCTGACACTGTAGCCGGGTTACCATCCTGACACTGTAGCCGGGTTACCATCCCTGACACTGTAGCTGCCGGGTTACACCCTGACACTGTAGCTGCCGGGTTACACCCTGACACTGTAGCTGCCGGGTTACACCCTGACACTGTAGCTGCCGGGTTAGAACTGTAACCAGGTCTGTACTGTTTGCCGGGTCAGCATGTCTGCCGGGTCAGTACTGTTCTCCGGGTCAGTACTGTTTGCCGGGTCAGCATGTCTGCCGGGTTATACCGGGGGTAATATCTCCGTCATACATGGAGGTAGGTCTGGTAGGAGCATGAAAAATTCTTTTTCTTGCCTTATTTTTGGGCATGGATTTTTTAGGGGCTGAGATTCCCTCCTCATGAGTTAGGGCAATGCCTCTTTTTGCAGCCGTTGATGGAGAGACCTTCTGAGCAACTATCATCTCCCTCTTGGAGGTGATCTCATCAGGCATGAAGTCAACATCCTCCTCTTCTGAATTTTTTGTCTTCTTGGCATAAGTTGCAGCTTAGGAAGCCATCTGAGATCGGAGTACCTCGGTCTGAACATGAGCTGCTCTCTGGACTAGTGCCAGCACTCAAGTCAACATCCTCTTCCACCGTGTTCTGGCTATCCTTTGAACCTGGCATCTTGGAAAGCTGACCTTGTGAATAGAATAGGTGGGAATATACAAGATTTGGATCACAAAACACAGAGGTTTTTGCAAAAAATTGAGTTCAAAAGTCAAGTTTGGGTTTTCTCTGTCTGCAGTTCGGCTCACCGGGTGAACTTGTTCAGTCATTCTGAAGAAACAACAGAGACGGTGTCAACACGTTTAGGTGGCACCGATTGACTCAGTCTCTCCAAAGTGCACATGAAGGCCAAACATATGATTCAGTCACACCGAGTGAGTTTGATTCAGTCAGACCTAAGCAAACATTGTGCAATGGCTTAAGCCAACTCGGTGGCACTGAAGCATGTCCATTCGGTCAATTTGAAATGAAGATAACAAGAACTAACCCTAAATTTTCTCTCAAACCTAGATTTTTCGAGAGAAAAATCGGTGGATAGTACCTCTGCACACGTGGCAAGACAATGCGAATGATCTTGTGCAAGGAAGCGAAAAAAGGAATGCACAAGAGATCAAGTCGTACCCTAACTTGGCGGCAACCTGCTACGGCAGCAACGTCGGTGAAGATTGCAGGTGAAGGAAGTGGAGTCCGGCAGTGAGAGCACACAAGATGCAATGGCGACGATCAAGAAATCTAGAAGGCGACAGAAGTGAGAAGTGGGACGGTGTCGTTTGAAATTTTAAATCGAAATGCCCGCGGAGTATATATATTCACACTCTGTCGGTCAGACCGAGAGGAACCAGTCGGTGAGAACGAGGCATGTAACTACCAGAAGTAGAGTGCTTCAGTGAAACCGAAGAGAAGTAGAGTGCTTCAGTAAAACCGAACGGTTTCACTCGGGCTGTCCGAGGGGTACAAAACAGATTGGTCACACTGATTTGATGGGACCAAAAAATGACTCGTTCAGACCGAAGGCACATTGAAGGTTTTAATGTTCAGCCCTATTCAGATCGGTGGCTCCGAATGCTCCTACTCCGGAGGGTCCGAATAGACACATGTTCTAATTTTGTAATCAACAAGAATGAATTTGAGACAAGTTAAGATAGATAGCTAGAGGAGGTACTTAGGCATTCTTGCCCACCCAACGGGCCAGAAAACTCAGAACAATCAAACTACAATTGGATGTCCTCAAATGATAGAATATGGACAGCAACATGCTCACACATAAGATTGTGAATGAGATATGGAAAACATGCACAACCATACTAGCATATATCAAGACAATGGTTGATGACAAAGTCATGTATATATGAGTATATTGACTTAGGAGCCAAATGAGAACATTTGATCATAGATCATACTCATCGTTTAAGCACTAATGGGGTTACCATTTTTACATATTGCATTAATGTGTTCACACCAATAGAGATGTTTTAGCTCAAGTCTTAGAGAAAATCTCCCCCTAGATGTGAGATCCCCCCAAAGAGGGATGAAAGAACCATTGTCGATGACGACTTCATGTGCTTGTAGTTGTAGTTGTAGTTGTGGAAGCTCAATGTTGATGAAGATCATCAAGAGTTGGGAGATTTCTATGAGATTTGTAGCACTTTCAACCTACATGGGTTAGTCCCACAAGGAACCACAAGGATATCCATAGACATAGAATGAAGTATACATGTGATTATGTCCATGGATGCATTGATTACCTTGTTCCTTGACTTACCAACAAGAGGGTTAGTGACTCCATAAATTTGTTGGCGGAGTGAAGTTTGTTGGCGGAGTCACCCTCAAGAACTCTTTACTTCTTCTTCTTTGGGACCCACATCAACTTTATGGGAATCCTTGGAGTTGTGGTAGCACTTGATCAAACTCGTTGTAGTATTGGGAACCCACATGACCAAAGATTGAGTAGGTTCTTCATATGAGTCTATCTCATTTCATAGCTTATCTTCCCTTTTAGCTTGTGGTTTTGTGGCGAAAGATTGTCTTGAGCTTGAGTTCCCTTGAAGGAAGTAGGATCATACTTCTCCTTTTGGGGAACAAACTTCGTCTTGGGTATTGATCTTCTTCCCACTCAACTCCATTGGCATTGAACTTTCGTTTAAAACCAACACCTTGGTTCTTCCGGTGACATCCTTGCTTGTGAAAAATTTCCTCAAATCGCATACTCTTGGCAAGACTTTTGTAGACACCTTTCTCTATAATTCCTTTCAATAAATCGTTTTTTTGCTGAATTGTAACTTGGCTAAGAGAATCATTAGTGGAATTAATAGAACTACTAGAAGTAACATCACGACATTTAGTGTTGTTGTTCTTACTACTAGAAGTAGAACCTTTCTTGCTATTGCTACTAATTTTCTTAGATTTAACTTCTGGCATAAAAGTAGATAAGAGGAGTCATTTGGCAATGTAAGAGGAACTATTTTTTCGAAGATCGCCATTGATAGATTTTAGAAACTCATGCTCTTTCTCTAAATTTAGCTTCTCAAAGGATCTTCTTGGGAGCTCTCTATGATCTCATGAGTTCTTAGGAGCTCTCTGTGATATTCTTGTTGAGATCTATGAGCTAACTTAAGAGTGTTTAGTTCTTGTGTTAGATTCTCAATCTCCCTTGTTGCATGGATAACCGTCTCATCTTGATTATCATGATTATTAGCAAGTTCATTAAAGCTAACATCACTAGTTTTATCATTGAGCAAGTCATAATCACCTAGCAAGTCATCCTCATCACTACTGAAGTTAATGAATTCACGGTGAGTTAACTTATGGCCTTTTGCCAAGAAGCATATTCCAATTCCTTCATTTGGTGAGTCAAATAAATCATCGGACTTGGAGGATACACGAGCTAGTTTGGTAACACCTTCATCGTGACTATAGCCAGAGTCAGAGTGATAGCTTCTCTCAGATTGGTCGCCGAAGTTGGAGCCGGATATCCATTCACAAACATGGGCTTCGGGTCTTCTTCTTAAATAACTCTGGGTGAACTTGTCTCTCCTCTCTGAATCCTTGCTTCTCGAGAAAGGTCTTCATTCATATCGATCTTCTCTACTCCTACTCTCTCTACGAGGTGACTCATCTCTTCTACTCTTCCTTCTTGGTGACTCATCTCTCTTCTTGGGAGGAGCCATGCACTCATTTTATAAGTGTTTGGGTCTTCCATAATTTTAGTAATTACGATGACGACTTGAAGAGTGATTCTCATTGCATCTTGTGTTGGTGCTTCTCTCTTTGCCTCTATTCTTGTCAATTTGTTGAAGTTCTTCACCATAAGGCTAATCTCTTCATTGGAAACAAGCTTGTCACCTGAAGTTGTTTGAGCATCACTTTAAGCCTTGTAAGCACCACTAGACTTGTCGTGGAGCTCCTCTTTATCCTTGAGTAACATTAGATGAGCGACAATCCAACCAATGGCTTATGTGGGCTTGAGATCTTTGTAACTGAAAATCATTTGGATCAATGTACACATGGTGTCGTACTTTCCATCCAAGGCTCTAAAAATCTTCTTGATGATGAATTTCTCTATCATCTCTTTGCTTTCCAAGCCGACAATCTCATTTGTGATGAGACCAAGCCTAGACTACATTTTTGTAACTTCTTCACCATCCTTCATCTTGAACTTGTCAAGTTGACTTTGGAGGGCATCCAACTTGGATTCCTTCATAGACTTGATACCTTCATGCATATCAACTAAAGTATCATAAATTTCCTTTGCATTGTCAAGGCGGCTAATCTTGTTCAACTCCTCAGGACACAAACCGTTGAAGAGTATGTTACATGCTTGAGCATTATATTGCACCATCTTCAACTCTTCCATGGTTGCTTCACAATACGGTTATTTCCCATCCTCAAATTAGTCACCTTGTAAGCCAACACAAACAACAACACAAACGGCGGGGTTATGACTATGTATTTTCATCTTATGCTTCCAACTAGCAAAGTTTGTACCATCAAAATATGGACCTCTACGGTGATAATTTTCTTCACTAGTAATCATACTCACCTTGGTGGCTAAACCAAATCAGTGGATACCAAGCTCTAATACCACTTGTAGGATCGTAAGTAGGTCTAGAGGCGGGTGATTAGACTAATTGACCAATAAAAACCTAGCTTTTTCCCAACTTTAGTTCTTGGCAGATTTTAGCAATTCTAGCAGCGTCTGTTTAATCCGGAAAAAAATTGGAAGGTCCGGAAAATTTTCAGCACCCCCTAAAATAATTCTGGACGCGTTCGAGAACATTTTCAATATGAAGTTTTGTCTGCGAAACATTTCTAGTTTCTCTTTGAAACTTTCCTGTCATCTTCGAAACTTTTCTGACAACAAGACACACCAAATTAACCCTAATCGAGACTTGGAATTCCCTAATCACCTTTCTCTTTGCTGGATTGCTTATACCTCACACATTCCAGCATAAAATCTCGAGGTTGTGCTGCATGAGAAATATGAAGACCACCAACACCACTGAGGCAGCCGATCACTGCATTCCAATCTCTATGACACCACTGTTCACCAGGTCATTATCGGAGGGCACACATTTGCTGAATAGATCCGCAATTACTCTCAAATGTTGTTCTTGCAATGGTGAGTCAAATATATCATAGACTCCTATATTGCCTCATCGTCCACTACCATGTTCTCCGGAACTAATCCCAATGCACGCAATAGGACATTCTCCACCTTTTTTTGTTTACTGGTGCTCTGCCCAGCAGATCGCTTGGCAGCTTTAGTTGTGCGCTTGCTTGTGAAAGGCTCTACCTCAAGATGAAGCGAGGATGCTTGAGCTTCATGTAGGAGCAGTTTAATGAAAGCTTCAAACCTAGAGACCATGTATATTCATTATTTGTGGAGATATCTGCTAGTAGAAAAACTGTATACATCATGCAACAATAATAACAAGTATTCTGCTTACTATGCTCTCTCCTTGATAATTATTTCAAGGAACCCGCAAAGGAATGGATATTGGAGATATGTTTATGTTATGTCCTCTTGATGCAATGAAGATGGGATGCTGGTTCAAATCGAGGTAAATAAATTCCCTCCCTAAGCCATTATTTTCCTTACTTTTCCTTTAGGTCTTATCTATCAAAGATTATCAACACACCACTATCCATATTTCAGAGAAGGTTAGATTTATGGGGAATTGATTGATAGTTGAAGATCAATTAAATATTGACCATATATGGTTTACCTCTTTGTTAATTTGGGGTTTTAGCATCTGTGTATTGTCAGGGATAACCATATGCATGTCAATAAGGATTGATAGCTTGTTTTCGTGTCCTTTCCACGTATTTTATTCTACTTAAAATTCGATGGAAGATTATGATGTTGAGTAAATGTTTTGACGTGTTAGTATGTACCGTGACATTTTTCACTTTGGTTATTTGATCTTGATGCTAACCTAATATTGTGTGAGGGATATTGTTCCGAAATTTGCATATACTCTGCAGTGTCATCTTACTCACGCCGCTGCCAACAGGATGATCCATCCTCCCCCATCATTTATTTTCTTGCCCCAATCTGTTGTCTTGGCCCTGAGGTCGACACTACATATGTCCACGTCGCAGAATAAGGCCATAGCCATCTTATGGTTTTGCTAACTATGTACAAAGAAAGAATCCAGGTGAACATTTTTGTGTTCAACTCTTCTCGAGTATTACCACAAAGGAAATATGCACCTATAGGTATACCTATAGATTTAGTTTATGAAGGGTGCCTCCTTTAATTAGTTTATATAGCATGCTAAGTTGACATTGTCATTGGTAGATCAAAGGTTTGAAATGCAGCTAGATATGTTTTAAAGCTTAAAAGTATTTCTGTTGATGAATGTAGGCCACAATGGAATATTTGCAAGAAAGTTGCATGTCTGTTTCATCTAAGTTGTTCACAAATATGTCAAACGATATGATATGGAAGCAAGGAGATACCAGGGTTTCACTAAGAAGTACATAATCTTGATAGATAGATTAGTTTTTTTGTAGTGCAAATTTGCCATTTGAGTTTCACTAATACCATGTTTCAAGAGCTTAAAAGTCACTTTAGTGTAGACTCAAAATGTCAGGGTTCTCATATGTGATAATCTTATACAGTTATTTGTCCTGATGATATCGTTATAAAGCTTTTGTCATAATGTTTTATGTTTTTTTGTGTGATACGATACTCTGACATCCTGATATCAGGTACCACATGAGTTGTGTACAAATGATGATTCGTCTTGAAACCATGCTCAATTTACTCTTTTCTCCAAGGAACTGCCTGTTATTGGATTTCCACTTGAACTCTGAAGTATTTACATGTGCAAACAGAAAAGTGATTGAATTAGAACTTGCATACTGGTTTTTATTGCCCCTGTTTGTCATGCACTGTAAGGTGAGGATACTGCTATTGCATGTATATGCACTTTTGACTTTCGATTTTGCTATTCATTAATCTAATGTTAGACTGGACTAGATCATTTTTAGGTGTTGTAATTCATGTAGTTTTGATTGATGCAATATTTAATTGTCCACCTCCATATAAGTACAGTAATCTCGAATGTTATCTTCAAACTCATTTTTATGAAGTTTTTGTTTATAAATTTCCAAATCAAAGTCTCTCATATCACCGTTATAAACATGCACCATATTTTTTCACGTAGTCTTAGCTTCATTCAAATTATTTCCTTTATAATTTAGGTATATTTGAATTGTTAAAAATTGCTCATTTATTTGTATTGTTTTCAGGATTGTATTTTGTTTCCTTTATTACTTTTGTATTCTCTGTATATTTTTGCAAGTGGGAATCTATTAGCACTAATGAAGCCATTTTTCAATTAATTATACTTCTTCTATTGGTGACTAATTTATAACTGCCTTGTTGTTGTCTCAGTGAGTAGCAAAACAAAATTGCTACTGTTCTAAACCAAACAAATATAAATGACATTTCCACGCACCCCATGACAAGACCAAATCATAGAAACAAAAAAGATTGACCACTGAAGATGCACCAACACAAGCTAAACCAAAAAAAATTCCTCCATCTCTTCTTTTTCTTTTCCAAGTGACATGTGTATACATCCATCGGTATTGCATTTGATATATACCTTGTTATTTGCGCACACCATCTTCAGGCCTTGCTATGTACCCGTAGCACTCAACTCATTCCATAAAACTTTAGCTTTAGTGAACTAATGTAGATTTCCCAGAGTAAAAAGTGAGCTCATATTTGCATAAACCATGAACAAAAAAAGAGGTATGATATTTCTCTTTTCATCATCTCTGAGTTATTGGTTGGCACTTCCTTTTTGGTTCTTTTAAAATACCACAGTCACTATTTTCTGCATAAATGCGTTAAAAACAATGATAGATATTTGTTGGTTCACTGTGGAACTCTGTAGCGTTGTGCATTTTCTTTAAAATGAATTAAAAAGAGATTGATACATCTTCCGTGCTTCGCTGTTTAACTCTATGGCGTCAAGTATCCAAGAAAAAACATGTATACAATGTGTTTCGTAAGTAGTCTTTCAACAAAAGCTTATTCGATCAAATTATCTTCTTATATACTACTCCCTCTGATCCGAAATAAGTGTTCAACCTTAATTCAAACCTACGACACTTATTATGGATCGGAGGGAGTACTATTTATATTCACCTAAAGCAGGAACCAAGGACAGGACACAACCTTAAGTTCGAGCACACTGTGAAATAAATCTTGATGGGTGATGTACCACAATCTACAAAGATGTGTGTTCTATTTCGTTACTTCTTTATCATTTAGCCAATGTCACCGCTAGGTTGGCAACATTTTGAAGTTGTTCTTGATGATATAAACTTGCAATATGTTGAATTTCGAACTCTTCATGAAATAAGTTGCAAATTTAGCTGGGCAGTCCCCCTCCTCAGCTTTGGTGCTAACTGATGCAACACAGAGTGATCAGCTTGCAACACCACCATCGGCAAATTTTGTGTTGGATTTAGTTCCACATCGTTTGTGGGAGGATATAGAATATGACTTATAAGGGTGAGGGTGTCCCATCCTAAAAGGCTAGTCCTTTGGGGGGGAGGGCCCAAGTCCTAGTATAAGTCGGTGTTGCTCTCCAGTTGAGCCTCGTTGACGCATGTGGGTCAGAAACAATGGTGTTAGTGAACCCGAAATTATGTAACAAGTGGTATTGGAGCCGAGGTGCCCGGAATAAATCTCGATGAACTCATGGGTGATCGGCCATGGTTCGTGGGCTAGAAACGTTGGTGTTAGTGGGCCCATGGTGACCGATGTGTGATGGGGAGATTGTACGGTTTATTCCCACATCTATTATGGGAGGAGACACAACATGACTTCTAAGGATGGGATTGTCCCTCCTAAAAGGTTAGTCTTTTGGGGGAGAGGACCCAAGTCCAGGTATAAGTCGGTGTTGCTCTCCGGTTGGGCCTCGTTGACGCATGTCGGTCGGAAACACAGCTATGGCGACCCGGAATTGCATAACAAGACCCGGGTTACCGGTCTACGGTATTATAGCGGTGTCATGGGGAGGAGCGCCCATAGTCATGTTTGTGAACCTTGTTAAAAAATATCGGTGTCATGCCTCGTGTGATTGCTTGGCCCTCGAAAGATCGACAAAGCGCTTGGGATTAATTCTAACAAGTGGTATCAGAGCAAGGTTTGATGTTTGAGACTCTGGAATTGTTAATCTAGAGGAAGCGACAAAGACCGACGAATGATCATGGTGTACGTATGGGTTTGCACGATGTCAGAGCTCGGCATCGTTCGAAGATCGTCAGGTGAAAAGCGATCGAAAGGTTAGACACGTAAATACATCGGACCGAGATGCCTCTCCAGATTGTTTAGCTCGGAAGCATGTGCAAACTATGGCATGTAACACGGCACAGGTCGGAAGGTGGGCTAGCAGCAAGAGGAAACAGTGCTCAGATCGGATCTAGCGTCGCCACGCACAGGGAGGCGGCCTGACTGGGCCGGCCCATCACGTTGTACCGCTGGAAGGAAAGAAAGAAAAGGAGACATGCGTGATGGGAGGAATCGAACCGGCGACCAACAGCTTGCAAATTCGTGCACCCAGCCACTCCAGCTCACTAGCATTCCTTGTAGCAGAACAACACGCATCTATAATAAATTAGCACAACCGTACAACTAGACTTGTCTACTGTATCGAACCGGAATTAGTTACTCTCGTGAACATCTTTAAAAAATTTACATTTTTTCTCAAAAGTGTATATTTTGAAAAGGTGCGAACATTTTTTGAATTTCTGAATAAATTTTCGTAGACAGGAACATTTTTTCGCATATGCAACCAAAAAAATTGAAACTGTAGAATTTTTTTTGAAGATCGTAAACCATTTTTTGAAGTTATGAACAAATTAAGAAAATCTGAATAAATTTTTAAAGAGCAAACATTTTTTGAATTTCTGAACAAATTTTCGTAGACACGAACATTTTTTCGCATATGCGAGCAAACAATTGAATCTGTAGAAATTGTTTTTGAAGAACTTGAACCTTTTTTTGAAGTAGTGAACAAATTATGAAATTCTAAACAAAATTTTAAACTGCGAACATTTTTTGAATTTCTGAATAAATATTTAAAAAATGGAACATTTCATGAAATTACCAAAAAATGAAACGGCGGGCATTTTCTGAATTTGTGAACAAATTTTTTAAAATGGAACTTTGTGAAATATCTAACAAAAATTTGAAACCACAAACATTTTTTAAAATTCCTAAACAGTTTTTCAAATGCAAACATTTTTTTAATTTTAGACCAAATTTTCCAACCACTAATATGTTTTGCAATTCGAAATGTTTTTTTGAAATATGAACATTTTCTAATTGTTTGAGCAAATTTAGAAAATACATGGACATTTTTTAAAATTCTTGTACATTTTTCTAATTTTTGAACATATTTTAGAAAGTGGAACATTTTTTAAGATGTAAAAACAATTAAATGTAAAAAGAGACAAATATCGACTTGAAAAGGAAAAAAATGGGAAATAAAATAAAATAAGAAAGGAAAAAAAACAACAAAAGGAAAAGAAATGAAAAAAGAAAGAAGAGAAATATAAAAAAACTAAAAAAGAAAAAACCAAAAACCTAAAAGAAACAGGAAAACCGGTTCTAGGTTCCCAAAACCAGAAAAACCGGCTGGGAAACTCTAGAAGGTTCCGAAAAACCGGAAACGATGCAACATGTTAACGGGCCGGCCGAGGTTATCGCTCGATCGCCAGGGTTTGTGCGAAAGGTCGTCACATTGACGCATTGTGCGTCCAATAGGAAATCCCGCCCGCGCGTGTCCCAGGCAGGGCAGCATGCATATGTCTAGTGAAAAACTATTTTGAGTCTAGTTATATCGGTGAGTAGGATTATTTTTACTCCTCTTCTATGCTCTGGTGAGGAATTACGACTTAGGAATTTTAATTCTACCCTCTTCTTACTCAAATTTTTTTTAAGATCACGCGGGTGTTTTGGAGCCTCTATGATACATATGTGACGGAATTCTGTACTTGGTGCCTCCTGTTTCCGAGGAGTAGAGCTCCAAGAGCTTCATGACACATCGTTATCGTTCAGTTTCCTTGGTACCTCGGGACGCGGATGTTCAAAATTGCTTCAATACTATTCGTGGTGCGAAGAGTGTGGCGGCACCCAGTACTGGGGAGCAGGATCACATGTACTACCATCTTCAGTATTGTTGTGATTATGAGGGTTTGAGGTAGATGAGTTTCCAACACCTCTGGTTGTGTGTTGACAGATGAGATACATTGGAGAGTAGTATTACTGCTAGGAGTTGAGTGATGGATTAAACTCCGTGTATCCGTGGACCCAATTGCATAACCAAAGATTTCGGAAGTTCTTAAGTGGGAATTCTAGTAGTTACCTAGGATCATCTTCCGACAGATGTATGAGGGTTTATACATTTGTTTCGAGCAACTCTTAGCTCAATACCCTATTGTTTATTCAAGTGGCTTCACGATCAAATGATGTTATCACAAAACTGCAAAAGGCGTTCTTACTAATTTTCAGTTTGAATGCAATTGATGATATTCCCGTTGCAATTTTTCAAGCCATTTGATTCAGCTTATTTCAATCATCTTGTCAATGGTGTGCTGATATTCATGTCCATCTCCAGGATGGCTCCAGCAACTCGTGGTAACCCAGGTCGTGAGGGGGAGCCGTCTGATCCTCCACCACCCCCACCTCCACCTCCACCTCTGGAGGCATGACATGCAGTGATGGCCGCAACCAATGCCAATACCCAGATGTTGTTCAATTTGTTGCAAGGCTTTCAGAATCAGGGACATCAAGGGAATCAAGGGAATTTCAATAATCAGCCGCACTTCGCAACTCTGAACCAGTTCCTCGCAAACAAACCCAAGCCCTTCACTTGCTGTGATCAGCCTCTTGATGCAGACGATTGGCTCCGTGAAACAGGCATTTTAAGTGCAGCAATGTCAGGCCTGAGGACTATGTCAAGTTTGCGACCTTCAAGCTTAAGGGTCAGGCAGCAGATTGGTGGCAGTAGTACAAGGATTCTAGAGGTGGCCGTGCAGTCAGCTGGGATGATTTCTGCCGTGACTTCAGAGCTCATCATATCCCGACGAGTTTTGTCTAGGGTATGCGTGAGAAGTTCAGGCACCTGAAGCAAGGAAGTATGATTGTCTATCAATACAATTCCGAGTTCCAGAATCTGTCCCGCTATGCTAAGCAAGACGTTCTTGATGAGAAGAGCAAGATTTATCAATTCAGAGGTGGCCTTAGCGAAGATCTTCAGCTTGCTCTCGTCCTTCACGAGCCTCTTGAGTTTGATCAGTTCTATAACTTGGCTCTAAAGTTCGAGGCAGTTCAGCTCAAGGTAGAGAGTTCCAAGAAGCGGTTCAGAGACTCTCATACTTCGCCGTCCTCCTCTCAGATTGTTCCTAAGCAGCCAAAGTATTGGGTTCCTCCTCCACCTCCGTTTCGTCCTACTCAGCAGCAGAAGCAGCACGGTGGTCGTGGTCCTTCCCACCCACCCAACCCAGGTTTTCAGCAGAGGCCTCAGGCTCCCAAGTCAGCAAATGCTCCTACTCCATGCAACTTCCGTCCGCTCTAAGAGGTTACGTGTCACAAGTGTGGTCAGAAGGGCCATTACTCCAACAAGTGCACCAACCAGCGGCGTCTTCCGCCTCCTCCTCCATTCAGGCCTCCAGGAAATGCTATGGTGAAGCACAACCCCAAGTCAGCAAGAGTGAACATGGTCAATGCTGCTCAAGAATAGGAGTCTTCTCAAGTGATAATGGGTAATCTCTTGGTTAATTCTATTCTTGCAAAAGTGTTGTTCGATTCAGGTCCATCGCATTGTTTCATGTCAAAGCCATTTTTCATCAAGCATGATTTTCCTTCAGCATCATTGAATAGACCATTGGGCATAGTTTCTCCGGGTTCAACCATGAGAACCAATTCGGTGGTTCCAGATGTCTCTGTCAAGATGGGCAATTATTCCTTCCTGGCTTCTCCTTATGTTCTCTGTAATTCGGATATTGATCTAATTCTGGGCATGGATTTCCTCGAGATGAACAAGGCCTATGTCGATTGTGCAGCCAAAGAAGTCCAATTGACTCATTCTTCCGAAGATGTGATCATTTTCGCTGCTCGCGATGATAGTATTCGGCTCTTTTCTCTCAATGAGAAGGGTGAAATCTCAGCCATATCTCAAATCCCCATTGCTTGTGAGTATGAAGATGTCTTTCCAGAAGAATTGCCAGGAATGCCTCCTCACCGGCGAGTAGAGTTTGTGATTGAACTCGAACCTGGAACTGAACCGGTATGCAGGCGTCCTTATAAGCTTGGCCCCGAAGAGCTGAAAGAGTTGAAGAAGCGGCTAGATGAACAAGAGCGTCTGGGATTGATCAGACCAAGTTCTTCATCGTGGGGTTGTGGTGTTCTGTTTGTAAAAGAAGAAGGATGGCACGGACCGACTATGCGTCGATTACCGTCCATTGAATAAGAAGACAATCAGGAACAAGTACCCACTTCCCAACATCAATGAGTTGTTTGAGCAATTGAAAGGGGCTAAGGTTTTCTCGAAGTTAGATCTCTAGATGGGCTATCATCAAATCCGCATTCGTGAAGAGGATATTCCAAAGACTGCTTTCAGGACGAGTTTTGGCTCTTATGAGTACACCGTCATGTCCTTTGGTCTCGCAAATGCGCCTCCGACGTTCTCCCGCATGATGAACTTCATCTTATCCCCCTTCAAGAATGAGTTCGTCTTGGTGTATTTGGATGACATTCTAGTCTTCTCTGAAACCGAAGAAGAACATGCAGAGCATCTCCAGCTTGTACTTGACAAGCTAAGAGAGCATCGATTCTATGCAAAGTTCTCCAAGTGTGAGTTTTGGCTCAATGAAGTGGTGTACCTTGGGCATGTCATCTCTGCCGAGGGCATCAAGGTGGATCCTGAGAAAGTTGAGGCCATCGTCAAGTGGGAGCCTCCTCAGAATGTCAAGCAGCTTCGAAGCTTCCTCGGGCTTGCAAGTTACCGCAGAAGATTCGTGGAGAACTTCTCAAAAATTGCTAAGCCTTTGTCTAATCTCCTCCATAAGAGTGTCAAATATGTGTGGACTCCTGAGTGTGATGTGGTGTTCAATACACTCAAGGAAAAGCAGACTTCAGCTCCAGTTCTCACTCCCCCCGATGAATCCAAGCCTTTCAAGTGTTCTGTGATCCTTCCCTCCAAGGTCTTGGTGGTGTTCTGATGAAAGGCAGAAAGGTGGTTGCCTACACCTCCCGTTAGTTGAAGCCTAGTGAGAAGAACTACCCCACTCACGATCTTGAGTTGGCGGCAGTTGTTCATGCTCTGATGACCTAGAGACATCTATTGTTGGGAAGACCAGTTGAGGTGTTCATTGACCACAAGAGCTTGAAGTACATTTTCACTCAATCGAATCTTAATCTTCGGCAAACACGTTGGGTGGAAATGATCCAGGAGTACAATCCGAGCATTGAGTATACTTCGGGTAAAGCTAATGTCATTGCAGACGCTTTGAGCAGAAAGGCGTACTACAATAGTCTCATCCTCAAGCCTCTCCAACCTGAGCTTTGTGAAGCTTTCCGCAAGCTCAATCTCCAAGTTGTTCCTCAAGGGTTTCTTGCCAACCTTCAAGTTTCTCCGACTTTGGAAGATCAGATTCGCCAAGCTCAGCTTCTTAATGCTATGGTGAAGAAAGTGAAGATAGGTGTGGCCAAGAGCATTCCAAAGTATAAGTGCTTCCGTGTTGACGACAAAGACACCTTGATTTTTGAGGACCGTCTAGTGGTTCCAAAAGGAGAGCTCAGGAAAGTTATCATGGATGAAGCACACAATTCTCTCCTATCCATTCATCCAGGAAGTTCCAAGATATATCAAGATCTCAAGCAAACCTTTTGGTGGACTCGTATGAAACGTGAGATTGCTCAGTTTGTGAACGAGTGTGATGTTTGTCGCAGAGTGAAGGCGGAACATCAACGTCCAGCGGGTCTCCTTCAGCCTTTGCTTATCCCAGAGTGGAAATTCGATCACATTGAGATGGATTTCGTCACTAGGTTTCCTAAGTCCAAGAGAGGTAATGATGCCATCTTCGTGGTCATTGACAAGCTCACCAAAGTTGCGCACTTCCTTCCAGTCAAAGAATCTATCTCGGCAGCTCAGCTGGCAGAGCTGTACACATCAAGGATAGTTTCTTTGCACGGTTTTCCTTAGCTTATATCTTCAGATCGTGGAAGCATCTTCACTTCCAAGTTCTGGGATTCCTTCTAGACTACAATGGGTACCAAGATCCGTTTCAGTATAGCTTTCCATCCTCAGACTAGTGGTCAAGTTGAGAGAGTCAATCAAATACTTGAAGATATGCTCAGAGCTTGTGTGATTTATTTTGGCAATAAGTGGGAAGACTGCCTCCCGTTTGCCGAGTTCTCATACAACAACAGTTTCCAAGCAAGTTTGGGCAAGGCCCCATTCGAGATTCTCTATGGCAGGAAATGCCGCACCCCGCTCAATTTGTCTGAAACCGGTGAGCGTCAAATCCTTGGTAATGACATAATCACTAAAGCAGAAGAAATGTGCCGTGTCATTCGTGAAATCTCAAAATAGCCCAATCCCGTCAGAAGAGCTATTATGATAGCAAGCATCGTGACATGACCTTTCATATCGATGACTTTGTCTGTCTCCGAGTGTCTCCCATGAAGGGCACTCAACACTTTGGCATCAAAGGAAAGCATGCTCCTCGCTTTGTGGGTTCCTTCAAGATTGTTGGCAAAAGAGGCGACCTTGCCTACTAACTCGAGCTTCATTCCAATTTCTCAAATGTGCATGATGTGTTTCACGTCTCTCAGCTCCGGAAGTGTTTCAAGACTCCCGAGCGCACAGTTGATCTCCAAGACATTGATCTCCAAGCAGACCTATCCTATCATGAGCATCCAGTTGCTATCCTTGAAGAGACTGAGCGCAAGACTCGCAACAAGTCAATCAAGTTTCTAAAGGTGAAGTGGTCACATCACTCCGACAAAGAAGCCACTTGGGAACGTTAGGACCTTCTCCGTTCCGAATATCCCGAATTTTTCCGTTCCTAGATCTCAGGACGAGATCCTCTTGTAGTGGGGGAGAGTTGAACAACCCAGGTGCATCCTTGCCATCTTTGTAACATATTCCATGTACGAACCTCCCATGTTTTGCCATCTTGTGGTTTGACTTAATAAAAATTGCTTCATGTCATTCTTTGTTGCATCATGGCATCATATCATCATCTCATGTTTTGCATCATGCTTTGTTGGATGAATATTGTGGGAGTGTATGTGTTGAGATGTGATTGCATGGTGTGGTGTGTTTGGTTGATGCCTACAACTATTTCCTTAAACTATACCTCCATCTCTCTTTTATTCAAATACTATGTATAGTGGTATTTTGCTTGCCCTAATCCACTCATATAAATGTTGCAAATCTGCCTAATATGCTGTAGAGTATTTTAAAATAGTACTTAGCCATGTGATGTGATTTTCCCTTTGGTATCTTTTTGCAAAACAGCATCAATAGTAATTAATAGGTGATTTATTTATTTTCTCTAAAAATGCCCAAACCAATTTTGTTAATTAGTGCATGATTTTGTGAGTTCAGATATATTTTTGTTTCATTCCTAAACCTCCCTCTCCTTCTCTTATTTGTTTTTGCAATCTCTGGGTTTATTTAAATGGAAAAGCCATTGTTTTCGGCTAGGAGAGAGGGCCCAATGCTCCTAGGCCACCTCCTTTCCTTGCGGCCCAGCTAGCCCGCGCGCAGCAGCCAACCCCATCGCTCGCTCCCCTTTCTAGCGTGGATGCCGGCGGCCCCACCTGCCAGCCTCTACCCGAGCTCCTTTCGTCCTCCTCCTGGACCCCTCCTCTCTCTCAGAGAGCTCGAGCAAGGCAGAGCACATGGCCGCCGTGGTAGCCACGACGACCATCGCCGCGAATATAAATCGACCCACGTTCCCTTTCCTAGGGTTTCCCCTCTCCCTCTCATCCTCCTCATGCTGCCGCCAACAGTAGGAGTTCCTCCTCGCACCTGCAAGCTATGGCCAAGATCCATGGCCGGTCCGATCATGGCCTCACCGCCGGTGTAGGAGCATCTCTGGCCTTCCTCTTCGCGTCCCCAAGCATCTCCGCGCTGACCCAGTTCCATTCCCGTGCCAAGGCCAAGGCGAGATCCTCTTCTTCCCCTGCGTCGTCGTCGCCGATCGCCTCGGCCCCGAGGTCACTGATGACCCACAAGTATAGGGGATCAATCGTAGTCCTTTCGATAAGTAAGAGTGTCAAACCCAACGAGGAGCAGAAGGAAATGACAAGCGGTTTTCAGCAAGGTAATTTCTGCAAGCACTGAAATTGTAGGTAACAGATAGTTTGATAGCAAGATGATTGGTAGCAAGAGAGTAACGGTAACGGTAAACAAGATGCAGCAAGGTAGCCCAATCCTTTTGAGGCAAAGGACAGGCCAGAACAATCACTAGTAATAGGCAAAGTGTTCTTGAGGGTACACGGGAATTTCGCTTAGTCACTTTTATCATGTTGGTTTGATTCGTGTTCGCCAATTTGATAATTTGATATGTGGGTGGACCGGTGCCAAGGTGTTGTTCTTACTTGAACTAACAACCTACTTATAATTAACCCCCTCGCAAGCATCCGCAACTACGAGAAAAGTATTAAGACAAAGTCTAACCATAGCATTAAACATGTGGATCCAAATCAGCCCCTTACAAAGTAGCGCATAAACTAGGGTTTAAGCTTCTGTCACTCTAGCAACCCATTGCTACTTCTTGAGCATGCGTTGGTTTTCCCTTGAAGAGGAAAGGGTGATGCAGCAAAGTAGATAAGTATTTCCCTCAGTTGTTGAGAACCAAGGTATCAATCCAGTAGGAGATGCAAGCAAGTCCCCAATAGATGTACCTACACAAATAATCAAACACTTGCACCCAACGCTATAAAGGGGTTGTCAATCCCTTCACGGTTATTTGCAAGGATGAGATCTGATAGAGATAGATATAAAAGATTGCTAGATCGTAAAGTAAAACAAAACTAAAAATAATGCAGCGAAGTATTTTTGGTATTTTTGATTTATAGATCTGAAAATATAATATGGAAAAATAGACCCGGGGGCCATATGTTTCACTAGAGGCTTCTCTCATGAAGGAAAATAATACGGTGGGTGAACAAATTACTGTCGAGCAATTGATAGAAAAGCGAATAATTATGACGATATCCAAGGCAATGATTATGCATATAGGCATCACGTCCGTGTCAAGTAGACCGAAACGATTCTACATCTACTACTATTACTCCACACATCGACCGACTCCTGCCTGCATCTAGAGTATTAAGTTCATGAAGAACAGAGTAACGCATTAGGTAAGATGACATGATGTAGAGGGATAAACTCAAGCAATATGATGAAAACCCCATCTTTTTATCCTCGATGGCAACAATACAAATACGTGCCTCGCTACCCCTACTTTGTCACTGGGTGAGGACACCGCAGGATTGAACCCAAAACTAAGCACTTCTCCCATTGCAAGAATTACCAATCTAGTTGACCAAACCAAACCAATAACTTGAAGAGACTTGAAAAGATATGAAATCATGCATATAAGAATTCAGAGAAGATTCAAATAATATTCATAGATAAGCTGATCATAAACCCGCAATTCATCGGATCTCGACAAACACACCACAAAAGAGTATTACATCGGATAGATCTCCATGAAGATCATGAAGAACATGGTATTGAAGAACAAAGAGAGAGAAGAAGCCATCTAGCTACTAGCTATGGACCCGAAGGTCTGTGGTAAACTACTCACGCATCATCGGAGGGGCAATGGAGTTGACGTAGATGCCCTTCGTGATTGAATCCCCCTCCGGCAGATTACCGGAAAAGGCTCCAAGATTGGATATCACGGGAACAGAGGCTTCCGGCGGCGGAAAAGTATTTTCGTGGCTCTTTTTGGTATCCAGGGAATATTTGGGAATTTATAGGCCGAAGAATAGGGTTAGGAGGGCTGCCGTGGGGTCACAAGCCAGGGGAGCGCCCCCCTCCCAGGGCGCGCCCTGGTGGCTTGTGACGCCACGACAGGTCTCTTGCCTTCATCTCCAAGTCTGCTGGGTTTCTTCTGGTCCAAGAAAAATCATTCCGAAGATTTTATTCCATTTGGACTCCGTTAAATATTCCTTATCTGCAATACTCAACAACAAGGAAAAAACAGAAACTGGCACTAGGCTCTAGATTAATAGGTTAGTCTCAAAAATAATATAAAATAGCATATTAATGCATATAAAACATCCAGAACAGATAATATAATAGCATGGAACAATCAAAAATTATATATACGTTGGAGACGTATCAAGCATCCCCAAGCTTAATTCCTGCTCGTCCTCGAGTAGGTAAATGATAAAAAAACAGAATTTTTGATGTGGAATGCTACCTAACATATTTATCCATGTAATATTCTTTATTGTGGCATGAATATTCAGATCCATAAGATTCAAAACAAAAGTCTAATATTGACATAAAAACAGTAATACTTCAAGCATACTAACAAGGCAATTGTGTCCTTTCGAAATAACATGGCCTTAGAAAGTTATCCCTACAAAATCATATGGTCTGGCTATGCTCCATCTTCCCCACACAAAGTATCTAAATCATGCACAACCCCGATGACAAGTCAAGCAATTGTTTCACACTTTTTATGTTCTCAAACATTTTCAACTCTCACGCAATACATGAGCGTGAGCCATGGATATAGCACTATAGGTGGAGTAGAATATGGTGGAGGTTGTGAGGAAAAAGGAGAAGATAGTCTCACATCAACTAGGCGTATCAACGGGCTATGGAGATGCCCATCAATAGATATCAATGTGAGTGAGTAGGGATTGCCATGCAACGAATGCACTAGAGCTATAAGTGTACGAAAGCTCAATAAGAAAACTAAGTGGTTGTGCATATGATGAAAAATGCCACTAGTTATATGAAAGTGACAAAATAGGAGACTCTCTATCATGAAGATCATGGTGCTACTTTGAAGCACAAGTGTGGAAAAAGATAGTAGCATCGTCCCTTCTCTCTTTCTCTCATTTTTTTTCTTATTTTTTTTATTTTGGTGGGCATCTTTGGCCTCTTTTTTTTTATTTGGGCTTCACTGGCCTCTTTTATTATTTGTAAAGTCCGGAGATTCATCCCAACTTGTGAGGGAATCATAGCTTCCATCATCCTTTTATCTCATGGGACAAATGCTCTAATAATGAAGATCATCAAACTTTTATTTACTTACAACTCAAAAATTACAACTCGATACCTAGAACAAAATATGACTCTATATGCAATATGAAAGTGATGGTGCGTGTCATGAAAAACGGAACGGTGGAAGTTGCATGGCAATATATCTCGGAATGGCTATGGAAATGCCATAATAGGTAGGTATGGTGGCTGTTTTGAGGAAAGTATATGGTGGCTGTTTTGAGGAAGGTGGGTTTAATGCACCGGTGAAAGTTGCGCGGTACTAGAGAGGCTAGCAAAGGTGGAAGGGTGAGAGTGCGTATAATCCATGGACTCAACATTAGTCATAAAGAACTCACATACTTATTGCAAAAGTCTATTAGTTATCGAAACAAAGCATTAGACGCATGCTCCTAGGGGAGAGGTTGGTAGGAGTTAACCATCGCGCGCTCCCGACCCTCACACAAAGGTTGACAATCATTAAACAAATCATGCTCCGACTTCGGTACATAACGGTTCACCATACGTGCATGCTACGGGAATCACAAACTTTAACACAAGTATTTCTTCCAATTCACAATTACTCACTAGCATGACTCTCATATTACCATCTTCATATCTCAAAACTATATGCAAGGAATCAAACTTCTCATAGTATCCAATGCACTTAATATGAAAGTTTTTATTATATCCCTCTTGGATGCCCATTATATTAGGACTAAATTCATAACCAAAACCAATTACCATGCTGTTTAAAGACTCTCAAAATAATATAAGTGAGGTACGAGAGTTCAATAATTTCTATAAAATAAAACACCACCGTGCTCTAAAAAGATATAAGTGAAGTACTAGAGCAACATTGCCTAGCTCAAAAGATATAAGTGAAGCACATAGAGTATTCTAATAAATTCATGATTAATGCGTGTCCCCCTCAAAAGATGTGTGCAGCAAGGATGATTGTGGGAAACTAAAAATCAAAGACTCATATCATACAAGACGCTCCAAGCAAAACACATATCATGTGGTGAATAAAAATATAGCCTCAAGTAAATTTACCGATGGATTGAAGACGAAAGAGGGGATGCCTTCCGGGGCATCCCCAAGCTTAGGATTTTTGGTATCCTTGAATATGGCTTGGGGTGCCTTGGGCATCCCCAAGCTTAGGCTCTTGCCACTCCTTATTCCATAGTCCATCAAATCTTTACCCAAAACATGAAAACTTCACAACACAAAACTCAACAGAAAACTCATGAGATCCGTTAGTATAAGAAAAATAAATCACCACTTTAGGTACTGTTGTGAACTCATTCTTTATTTATATTGGTGTAATATCTACTGTATTCCAACTTCTCCATGGTTCATACCCCCCGATACAACCCATAGATACATCAAAATAAGCAAACAACACAAAGAAAACAGAATCTGTCTAAAACAGAACAGTCTGTAGCAATCTATAGACTTCGAAAACTTCTGTAACTCCAAAAATTCTGAAAAATTAGGACAATCAGGGAAATTTGTATATAAATATTTTGTAAAGATTTCAGATCAAAAGAACGTTCCAGTGAATTTACAAAATTCCTGGACTGAGAGCAAAAGTTTCTGTTTTTCAGCAAAATCAAATCATAAACACCGTAGACCATCCCAAAGGTCTTCCTTGGCTCAAACACTAATTTAAACAAGAAAACACAATTACTACAGAGGTAATAATGTGTAAAAACACTCAAAAACAGAAGAAAAAACAAAAGCATAAAAATAAAATTGGGTTGCCTCCCAACAAGCGCTATTGTTTAACGCCCCTAGCTAGGCATAACGCAATAGATCTACGTATTGTCATCTTTGGTATGCAATCCATAAGTAGCTCTCATAATAGATTCATAAGGAAATTTTATTTTCTTTCTAGGAAAGTGCTCCATACCTTTCCTTAATGGAAATTGGAATCTAATATTTCCTTCCTTCATATCAATAATTGCACCAATCGTTCTAAGGAAAGGTCTACCAAGAATAATGGGACATGTAGGATTGCAATCTATATCAAGAACAATGAAATATATGGGCACATAATTCCTATTTCAAACAATAAGAACATCATTAATCCTTCACATAGGTTTCTTAATGGTGGAATCCGCTAGATCCAAATTTAAAGAGCAATCATCAAATTCACAGAAACCTAGCACATCACATAAAGTTGTTGGAATCGTGGAAACGCTAGCACCCAAATCACACAAAGCATGGCACTCATAATCTTAAATTTTAATCTTAATAGTAGGTTCCCACTCATCATAAAGCATTCTAGGTATAGAAACTTCCAACTCAAGTTTTTCTTCAAAAGATTTCATCATAGCATCCACAATATGTTTAGTAAAAGCTTTATTTTGATTATAAGCATGCGGAGAATTCAACATGGATTGCAACAAGGAAACACAATCAATCAAAGAACAACTATCATAATTAAAGTCATTGAAATCCAAAAGAGTGGGTTCATTGCTATTTAAAGTTTTGACCTCTTCAATCCCACTTTTATCAATCTTAGCATTAAGATCTATAAACTCCGAATCATTGGGACGCCTTTTAACTAAAGTTGACTTATCTCCAGTCCCATCTTTATCAAGATTTACATTAGAAAACAAAGATTCAATAGGAGTCACATCAATCACTTTAAGATCTTCATCACTATTTAAAGATTCTGGCTTCGCGGCCATTTTATTGACTAAGGTAGCTTGTTTATCAGAAATTTGGCCTACTAAGTTTTCAAGGTGAGCAAACTGAGATTTCAAACCACAAAATTCCTTAGTCATATCATCAAGTTCTTTATTCATGTATTCCAGCATAAACCTTTGTTCTTTAAGCTCGTTCCTAAAGAAACTATTATGGTCAAATTGGAGCGTCATGAAGCCCTTAGCATTATTCTCAATATCTTCCAACTTCCTAAGATAAGGATCAAAACTTTTGGGTTGAGCCATGGAAACGAGCAAACGAAAAACAAACGAAAAGACGAACGGAAGAAGGGCAAATAAAAAGGCAAAATTTTTGGTTTTTCTGCAAATCGTTTTAGAAGTGGGGGAGAGGAAAACGAGAGGCAAATGGCAAATAATGTAAATGCAAGAGATGAGTTTGTGATGGGTACTAGGTTGGCTTGATGTAGATCTCCCCGGCAACGGCGCCAGAAATCCTTCTTGCTACTTCTTGAGCATGCGTTGGTTTTCCCTTGAAGCGGAAAGGGTGATGCAGCAAAGTAGATAAGTATTTCCCTCAGTTGTTGAGAACCAAGGTATCAATCCAGTAGGAGATACAAGCAAGTCCCCACTAGATGTACCTACACAAATAATCAAACACTTGCACCCAACGCTATAAAGGGGTTGTCAATTCCTTCACGGTTATTTGCAAGGATGAGATCTGATAGTGATAGATATAAAAGATTGCTAGATCGTAAAGTAAAACAAAAGTAAAAATAATGCAGCGAAGTATTTTTGGTATTTTTGGTTTATAGATCTGAAAATATAATATGGAAAAATAGACCCGGGGGCCATAGGTTTCACTAGAGGCTTCTCTCATGAAGGAAAATAATACGGTGGGTGAACAAATTACTGTCGAGCAATTGATAGAAAAGCGAATAATTATGACGATATCCAAGGCAATGATTATGCATATAGGCATCACGTCCGTGTCAAGTAGACCGAAATGATTCTACATCTACTACTATTACTCCACACATCGACCGACTCCTGCCTACATCTAGAGTATTAAGTTCATGAAGAACAGAGTAACGCATTAGGTAAGATGACATGATGTAGAGGGATAAACTCAAGCAATATGATGAAAACCCCATCTTTTTATCCTCGATGGCAACAATACAAATACCTGCCTCGCTACCCCTACTTTGTCACTGGGTGAGGACACCGCAAGATTGAACCCAAAACTAAGCACTTCTCCCATTGCAAGAATTACCAATCTAGTTGGCCAAACCAAACCAATAACTCGAAGAGACTTGCAAAGATATGAAATCATGCATATAAGAATTCAGAGAAGATTCAAATAATATTCATAGATAAGCTGATCATAATCCCACAATTCATCGGATCTCGACAAACACACCACAAAAGAGTATTACATCGGATAGATCTCCATGAAGATCATGAAGAACATGGTATTGAAGAACAAAGAGAGAGAAGAAGCCATCTAGCTACTAGCTATGGACCCGAAGGTCTGTGGTAAAATACTCACGCATCATCGGAGGGGCAATGGAGTTGATGTAGATGCCCTCCGTGATCAAATCCCCCTCCAGTAGATTACCAGAAAAGGCTTCAAGATTGGATCTCACGGGAACAGAGGCTTTCGGCGGCGGAAAAGTATTTTCGTGGCTCTTTTTGGTATCCAGGGAATATTTGGGAATTTATAGGCCGAAGAATAGGGTTAGGAGGGCTGCCGTGGGGCCACAAGCCAGGGGGCGCGCCCCCCTAGGGCGTGCCCTGGTGGCTTGTGACGCCACGGCAGGTCTCCTGCCTTCATCTCCAAGTCTGCTGGGTTTCTTCTGGTCCAAGAAAAATCATTCCGAAGAATTTATTCCGTTTGGACTCCGTTTAATATTCCTTATCTGCAATACTCAAAAAACAAGGAAAAAAGAGAAACTGGCACTAGGCTCTAGATTAATAGGTTAGTCCCAAAAATAATATAAAATAGCATATTAATGCATATAAAACATCCAAAACAGATAATATAATAGCATGGAACAATGAAAAATTATAGATACGTTGGAGACGTATCACCCATCATCTAATAACTACTCCACAATGCATTCCCTTAGGCCCATGAATGGTGAAGTGTCATGTAGTCGACGCTCACATGACACCACTAAGGGTATCACAACATACATATCATCAAAATATCGAACACATATCAAATTCACATGATTACTTGCAACATGACTTCTCCCGTGACCTCAAGAACAAAGGTAACTACTCACAAATAATAAACATGCTCAAGACCAGAGAGGTATTGAATAGCATATTGGATCTGAACATATAATCTTCCACCAAATAAACCATATAGTAATCAACTACGCAAGGTAATCAACACTACTAGTCACCCACAGGTACCAATCTGAGGTTCTAGAACAAAGATTGAACACAAGAGATGAACTAGGGTTTGAGAGGAGATGGTGCTGTTGAAGATGTTGATGAAGATTGGCCTCCCAAAGATGAGAGGGGTGTTGGTGATGACGATAGCTTCGATTTCCCCCTCCGGGAGGGAAGTTCCCCCGGCGGAATCGCTCCGCCGAAGGGCAATAGTGCTCCGGTCCAAGTTCCGCCTCGAGGCGGCGGCGCTTCATCCCGAAAGTCCTCCTCTGATTTTTTCTAGGTCAAGAGAGACCTTATACCAGAAGATGGGCACCGGAGGTGGGCCAGGCTGAGCACAACCCATCAGGGCGCGCCCAGGGTGGCCTAGCGCGCCCTGTGCCCACCTGGGGGGCCTCCTCCGGTAGTTTCCAGCTCTAGTATTTTTTATTAAATGTAAAAATAATCTCCGTAAAATTTCAGCTTCATTGGAGTTGTGCAGAATAGGTATCTCTGACGTGCTTTTCTTGGGTCCAGAATTCCAGCTGCCTGTATTCTCCCTCCTTGTGTAAACCTTGCATATTATGAGAGAATAGGCATTAGAATCACTCCCCAACGCATTATTATTCAACAAAAGAAAGTAAATAACAGTAGGAAATCGTGATGCAAAATGGACGTATCAACTCCCCCAAGCTTAGACCTCGCTTGTCCTCAAGCGAAAGCCGATATTGAAAAGCATGTCCACATGGTTTGAGAGAGAGGTGTCGATAAAAACAAAATACGGACATAAAAGCATCATGCTTATTATCATAACAGCAATAAACTCTAACAAAGTAACTTATTTTGATACATTTATATCATAAAGCTTCTCATGAACAAGTAACAATTCATCACAACATAGAAGTATGAAGCATAAACCTTATTGGGAACCAACAAACTATGTTCTCAGTCAACTTTGCAACTACAATTCATCATATTTTCAGGAAGGGTCTCATGTAGGATCCTTTTGGCAAGTCCACATACTCAACCATCATTTAGTCTCCTATGATTGCTAACGCTCACGGCATACCCATGAACAAAAAGTTTCAACTGGACACGTAGGAAGATAGGGGCTTATAGTTTTGCCTCCCAACTCACTCACCTCAAGGGTGATGTTAACAATAATAACTCATGCTCACCCATATCCAACTGGATATATGTGTCTAGATCTTTCATCACCACATGATGCTTGCAAAAGAAAAAGTGAAAAGAAATAGGGAAGAATACTTTGACTCTTGCATAAAAGGAAGTGCATAAAAGTAAAAGATAGGCCCTTCGCAGAGGGAAGCAGAGGTTGTCATGCGCTTATTGGTTTGTATGCCCAATCCCTTAATGTAAAAGAACGGCATGCTATATTGCCCCCTATGATAGCAACCTTTATTATGCAGTCCGTCGCTTTTATTACTTTGCCATCATAATTCGTATAGCGCTCAATTTTCTCTTACACTAATTGATCAAAACACTTTTAGAAGCAATTTTATTGCCTTGTTGCACCGATGACAGCTTACTTGAAGGATCTTTCTTGATCCATAGGTAGGTATGGTGGACACTCAAAGAAAGATTTTGGTTTGGGTTTTTGGATGCACAAGTAGTATCTCTACTTAGTGTGGAATTTTTGGCTAGCAAGGATATTGGGCAAGCACCACATGTTAAAGGATCTATGGCAATATAACTTCTATGTGGATATGAACAAACATAAATCATTACGTTGTCTTCCTTGTCCAACGTCAACAATTTTGACATATAATATTTGATGGGGGCTCACAATCATAAAAGATGTCCAAGATAGTGTATTTGCATGTGAATCTTCTCTTCCCTTATTAATTCTTTCATGAATTGCATCATTGACCAATGCTATGTTTGTCAATCTCCAACAAATTTTACTACTTATACTTTTCCTTATGTGATGTCATTACTCACCATACGATTAGCATATGATTCCTTTTTTTCATTTGTTTCTTTTCCTTTATTTGATTGCAACAAGAAAGTAGAGAGGCAAAAACTAAAACTAAACTTTATTATATAACTTTCACTCGATTACATAGATAGATAAGGCACGGAACTAACACACGAAAATAGATCATACTAAAACTTTTATTCAACTAAAGCAAAGGGAAACTAAAGATCGAACTAAAATAGGTAAAGGTGAATAAAAGTGGTGGTGATACGATACCGGGGCACCTCCCCCAAGCTTGGCTTAAGCCAAGGGGAGTGCCCATACCCATGTGCTCAAGTCTCCTTTGGTGGTGGTGATGAAGAAGGTGGAGGTGTTGATGTAGGTGGTGGTGATGATGTAGTAAGCTTGTCCTCTAGCTTCCAGGGCAAGGGCTCCCCATCAAAGGTTGACGCGAGAGTCCCCTGAGTCCTGCAACTGGCAGCTAAACTCATACCTTTAAATCTCGCTTCATATTCGAAGACTTGGTTTTAAAGATCATAAACTTGGTTCTGTAGAAAATTAATTTGCTCATTGAGGTTGGAGATGATGTCCTTCACAGACCGGCCATCCACCGTTTGATCACGGGTGAATTCCGTGATCATGGAGTGATTGGCACTAAGTCCACGCTCCACCATCTTCTGGCACTTGAAGATTTCCTGTTCCACCGCCTCGAGCCTAGCAGTCGCAGTGGCTAGCAGAGCGCCCCAATTGATACGAAGTCTTGTGTTCGAGTTGCAGCGCCAACACGAATGTACTTTTTGCGAATGTATTTTTTGCGAATCACACGCGGCCCAGAAAGCCCGCGAATCAGGTGGAGATCATTCAATCGGACGTCTTCCACAAAGTAAAACTAGAGTAAGTGGCGTAAGATAAGATAAGATAGGTCAAATATTGGCGTAGACAACAGAGAATGTGCTAGGTAGGAAACCAAAGGAACTCTTACTATACGAGAATTTGCAATTCCATATGACAACCGATCAGAAGAGAATGGACGATCCCAATGCGTTGCCCTCCTTCGCAATACCAGAACTATCTGAGCGAGCTCCATCAACACAGAAAGCGGAAGGGCTTTGTGTGCGTGCCATTGACTCCTTTAATGGGTCGAAACCTACTTAGTTCTGATTTTTATTTCGTCTATACAAGAAAAGAAGGATTTGTGTTTAGCAAGACAGAGAATTGAATAAGTAAAAATAAAGTAGGGAGGGATTGAGAGAAGCTTTCACAGTGGAAAATGAAAAAAAGCATATCGTTCTTAGAAATTGTGGAATTTGACTCAGTTAGAGCTATGGTTTAGCATCAATAGGGAAGTTTTGTAAAAGCAACAGGAAGAATTGCTCAGATACCCGTGAGCGTATATAACTTGGGTCGTGTTATAAATGCTCTGGCTAAACCTATAGATGGGTTGTACTAGATATCTCAGGTTATCCTAAAGAAATTATGGCTTCGCTTCTCTTCTTCCTGGTGATGGATATAGATGGAAAAATAAATAGAAAAAGAAATCTAAGAAGGCGGATCCTCCCTCTCGCGGTTCCAAATTAATGTCGAATAAAAAGGATTTTGGGTATAGTTTTCCTTGTGACGGCCCAGAGCCAAAATATGGTTTTTTCTTGATGGAATCTTTGGCGTCAGCCTGCTATCTACACAATTATTGAGAATGAAAGATTAAGCGAAGTGTTTATCTGGTATCGTGTTAGATCCTATGATTTGGTTGGAAGATTTCATTAGATAAAATATACCTCCCATTCCAGTGCTTGGAATTAATGAATATATATTTTTGTGGGGAGGAATTAATGTGTATTGTGGGTTGCGTGCAGTGCTTCAACTATATCAATTGTACTTGAACTGTTAGATAATTATAGTCGATAATAACATCATAGTTGCTCTCTTCACGCTCGCTTTACGAGTGCAACCAAGTTCAATAAACTGTTCATGCTAATTCATAGACTATGTTGGTTTCTATCTAAGAGTCATGTGAGACGCTTCCTTCTCATACACATCTGAAGCAATGTTTGATCATCCGCATTAGAGAGTTTTGCGTCCAAAGATACAAATAAATTAAGATGTAGCTTTCTTAGTTTCATACTTATAGTAGGCGTGCTCGAGTTACGGTTGTTGACTCGGAATTGTAAACCGAAGAAGCATTCCTGTGACCTGGTACCAACTTGTAACGTCCAAGATGCGGTCCTATCCCTATTAAGGCGTGAGGGCCTCGATGGGGATAGAAGCGCATCTAATCATTTCGCAAGTACAAAAATCATTGCAATACATGTAAAGAGGAAATGAGTATATGAGTTGGCTTACACTCGCCACAAGCTAAATTACAATTCCACACATCATTCATACAATCATCCATAAAACAGGGTCCGACTACAAACGAAGATAAACGACAAAAGCAATGAAATCTATCTCGCTACGCCCAGGAAGACGACCAAGAAGCTCCCTACTCATCCGGGTATGTCACGTACATACGCCCACGCTCCTCGTCGAACTCCCACTGGAGCTGAGAAGCGTCAACCTGCTCGAACTCGTCAGTACCTGTACCTGCAACTAGCAATGCTATAAGATAAGGGCTGAGCAAGCGGTATCTTAGCCAATCAATGTTTGCTAGGTAGTGGAGGGGTTAGAGGCTTTCATGGCAATTTGGGAGGCTTGACATTTAAGAGGTAGGTAACGAAACATAAAGGTAGAAGCGAGACATCTAGCATAGCAAAAATAGTATCGGGATCCGGGTAACAATCATCTTGCATGTAGGGTCTTCAGGGGGATAGAAATCTTGCTCTTTAGACACGTTCTTGACTGGTTCCTCGTAATCGTTCTCGACACCCGATGCCACCCAAAAGAAATAGCAGAAATAAGCATACAAGCAAGGAATGATGCTCAATCAAGGATGATGCATGTCCAATTTGATGCATTTAGCATGGAAACCTACTCTAGTCACATTAAAATGAAGTAAATGTATGCAACTTTTAGTGGATTTAGTATTCTGGACAGAACAGCAAGATTAGTTGTTTGGATATGCATGAACATGGCAAAAACGAATGCTTGATGAAAAAACGATGCAAATGCATATGAAGGTAACGGAGACAAAAACAAAGATGAGGAAGGCCATGGGCAATTCCTTGGTATTCCAAGTGTGACACTGGATTGGAAATGAAAATCTAGTAGGAATAGACCTAAAGATCATGCAAAACAAGTGGGTATAACTCCCACAAAGCTCAAAACAACCATATACATAATTTGTCCAAAAACAGCAACATGCCATATTGCAACACACACAACAAGAACTACAGCAAGCTTCAAAGCACAACAAGGGCATGGATAAGTAGTATACAAGATGTTTAACAAATCATCTAGCTACAGGGACATGAATGGAAGCAAGGATCAATGGCAATTGAGCTAACAAGATGGCATGTTGAATCAGGATTTAATGACTTAGTGAACATTACCAGTTTACACGATCTGAGTTAACATGATGGCATTTTGACAGCAACAAATACATATGCTACAGGGACTTTCATGGCATGAAATTTAACAGGGTTATAGAGGATAACATACACTTCAATTCACTCCAATACACCAACATCAAAACATGCACAGATCACTGGCCAACATCCTCCCCACATGGCATATGGAACTAAACAACTTCACGGACTTAGAAAAATTAACAAGTGGCAAGCAGGGCATTTTTAACAGAATGTCATGTTTGACAACAAATTTAACCAAGATGCAATACCTCTACTTGCAAGCAATTGATACAAGCTAACAGAGGACAACATGCTCAACAATACATTACATTGTGCCAACCCCAAAGGAGCTACAGAAGCATTGGAATCATCATGACAACATAGCAACAAAATAAACAGATTCAACACTTAGAATATTTGAGCATGTGAAAACAGTATTTTGGTAACATGTTGACAGCAAGAATTCCACACCTAAACATGGTTTATCATGGCATGCAAAAATACGAGGGGCTAGTGCACATATCAAAGAGAAATTTTCATGTTGACAAGTTTAGCAATTGGTGCAAGAGTTAAATCATGCAAAATTAACAAAATGGCATCTTAACACAAAATAGCATTTACACAAACTTGCTCAAATGATAAAACTAATGCCACAGATGGGTTAGTTGGATTTTTCTACCCCAAATTCATATATCATAAGCATATGTTCCTGTAGACAAACATCACAGAATCTTAATTCGAAATTTACAAGCACTAGGTATAACATAGAATATGCCAAAATAGGCATATGCCCTATTTGGCACTAGACAGAAATGGCATGGCCGAATCTGGTAACTTTCCTAAAATGGCAACAATCAGAAAATATTGAAATAACATAAAAAAACAAAACAATGGGGCCCACTACCTGTGGCTCAGGACCCCTGAGAGGGTGACATGTGGGTCCCTCAGGCCCTCTGTCAGCCACTCACAAGATTAAATCGCCGGCAAGGAAAAAATTGGGCCTCGGGGGGTGGGGGGAGGGGGGTTCGAATTCGAGACCTCCCGGTCATTCTACTAGCGTGCTACCACTATGCTACTACGCGTCAGCTGACTGAAGGAAGGGGTTTGCTCCTTTTAGACTGAACAAAGCCCTGTCTTTCTTCTACCGGCGTCAGAGAACCAGAGGCAGCCCCGACGAGCTCTCCGGCGATCGTCGCAGTGAACGAGCGCCGGCGGGGGGTTCGAATCCACGGGGGGGGGGGGTTGCATTCCACAAGACTTTGGGGGGTTCTACTCGCGCCGAGGCAGGGGCTCGAACTCGAGCTCGTGCTCGGCTCGGGCACGGCGAGGTGGCGAGCAATAGGGTGGCGATCAGGCGAGGTGTCTACAGCACAAGGAACGGAACAGAGAGGGGATGCGAGGAGCGACTGCTCACCACGGGCTTGATCCAGACGACGTGGAGCACGGGGAAGCGATGGGGACGACGAGGCGGACGCAGATCTTGACGACTGATACGTCCATTTTGCATCATGATTTCCTACTGTTATTTACTTTGTTTTGTTGAATAATAATGCTTTGGGGAGTGATTCTAATGCCTTTTCTCTCATAATATGCAAGGTTTACACAAGGAGGGGGAATACCGGCAGCTGGAATTCTGGACCCAAGAAAAGCACGTCAGAGATACCTATTCTGCACAACTCCAATGAAGCTGAAATTTTACGGAGATTATTTTTACATTTAGTAAAAAATACTGGAGCTGGAAACTACCGGAGGAGGCCCCCCGGGTGGGCACAATCCACCAGGGCGCGCCAGGCCCCCCTAGGCGCGCCCTGATGGGTTGTGCTCAGCCTGGCCCACCTCGGGTGCCCATCTTCTAGTATAAGGTCTCTCTTGACCTAGAAAAAATCAGAGGAGGACTTTCGGGATGAAGCGCCACCGCCTCGAGGCGGAACTTGGGCAGGAGCACTTTTGACCTCCGGCGGAGCTATTCCGCCAGGGGAACTTCCCTCCCGGAGGGGGAAATCGAAGCTATCGTCATCACAAACACCCCTCTCATCTTTGGGAGGCCAATCTTCATCAACATCTTCAACAGCACCATCTCCTCTCAAACCCTAGTTCATCTCTTGTGTTCAATCTTTGTACTGGAACCTCAGATTGGTACCTGTGGGTGACTAGTAGTGTTGATTACCTTGCGTAGTTGATTACTATATGGTTTATTTGGTGGAATATTATATGTTCAGATCCAATATGCTATTCAATACTTCTCTGATCTTGAGCATGTTTATTATTTGTGAGTAGTTACCTTTGTTCTTGAGGTCATGGGAGAAGTCATGTTGCAAGTAATCATGTGAATTTGATATGTGTTCGATATTTTGATGATATGTATGTTGTGATTCCCTTAGTGGTGTCATGTGAATGTCGACTACATGACACTTCAACATTCATGGGCCTAAGGGAATTCATTGTGGAGTAGTTATTAGATGATGGTTGCTAGAGTGACAGAAGCTTAAACCCTAGTTTATGCGCTACTTTGTAAGGGGCTGATTTGGATCCACATGTTTAATGCTATGGTTAGACTTTGTCTTAATACTTTTCTCGTAGTTGCGGATGCTTGCGAGATGGTTAATCATAAGTAGGTTGTTAGTTCAAGTAAGAACAACACCTTAGCAGTGGTCCACCCACATATCAAATTATCAAAGTAGCGAACACGAATCAAACCAACATGATAAAAGTGACTAGACGAAATTCCCGTGTACCCTCAAGAACACTTTGCCTATTACTAGTGATTGTTCTGGCCTGTCCTTTGCCTCAAAAGGATTGGGCTACCTTGCTGCACCTTGTTTACCATTACTGTTACTTGCTTGCTACCAATTATCTTGCTATCAAACTATCTGTTACCTACAATTTCAGTGCTTGCAGAAATTACCTTGCTGAAAACCGCTTGTCATTTCCTTCTGCTCCTCGTTGGGTTTGACACTCTTACTTATGGAAAGGACTACGATTGATCCCCTATAATTGTGGGTCATCAAGAATCTTTTCTGGCGCCGTTCCCGGGGAGTGAAGCGCTCTTGGTAAGTGGAAATCGGTAAGGAAAAACGTATACTACGTGCTGAAATTTATTGCTACTTGCTACTATGGAGAACAATCCTTTGAGGGGTTTGTTCGGGGTATCTTCACCTCGACCGGAACCACAATTAGTTACCCCTCAACCTACAACACCTACTGAAAATGTTACTTATGAAATTCCTTCGGGTATGCTAGAACAACGGCTTGCTAAACCTTATGTAGGATATGGAACTGAACATCCTGATATGCACCTTTTATATGTGAACGAGATTTGTGGACTATTTAAGCTTGCAGGTTTACCCGGAGATGAAGTTAAGAAGAAGGTTTTCCCTTTATCTTTGGATGTAAAAGCATTGACATGGTATAAGCTATGTGATGATCTTGGATCGTGGAACTGGTATCGTGTGCAATTGGATAAGTTTTATCCCATGCATCTAGTTCATCGTGATCGGAATTATATATATAATTTTTGGCCTCGTGAAGGAGAAAGTATCGCTCTAGCTTGGGGGAGGCTTAAGTCAATGTTATATCCATGCCCCAATCATGACATTCCGAGGGAAGTTATCATTCAGAATTTTTATGCTCGGCTTTCTCATAATGATCAATCCATGCTCGATACTTCTTGTGTTGGTTCTTATATGATGAAGACTATTGAATTCAAGTGGGATCTCTTAGAAATAATTAAACGCAACTCTGAAGATTGGGAAATCGACGAAGGTAATGAGTCAGGTATAAAGATTGAATTTGATTGTGTTAAATCTTTTATGAATACCGATACTTTTCACAAGTTTAGCATTAAATATGGACTTGACTCTGAGATAGTAGCCTCTTTCTGTGAAGCATTTGCTACTCACGTTGAGCTCCCTAAGGAGAAGTGATTTAAATATCATCCCCCTATTAAATAATAAATTAAATAACCGGTCATAGCTAAAGAAGAAACCATCTTTTACAATGTTGATCCAGTTGTGCCTACCGCTTATATTGAAAAACCACCTTTCCCTGTTAGGATAAAGGAACATGCTAAGGTATCAACTGTGGTTCGTAAGAGTAATATAAGAGCACCTAACCCCCCTGAGCAAATTAAAGTATAACCTAGTGTTGCGATGGTTAAAGATCTCTTGGTATAAAATATTGATGGGCATGTTATCTACTTTTGTGATGAAGCTGCTAGAATTGCTAAACCTGATGAAAAAGATAAACATAGACCCATAGAAGGCTTGCCTATTGTCTCAGTCAAAATAGGAGAACATTGCTATCATGGTTTATGTGATATAGGTGCTAGTGTGAGTGCTATCCCTTTTACCTTATACCAAGAAATTATGGATGAAATAGCACCTGCTGAAATGGAAGACATTGATGTCACTATTAAACTTGCTAATAGAGACACTATCACACCACTTGGGATTCTTAGAGATGTTGAAGTCTTATGTGGGAAAGTAAAATATCCGACTGATTTTCTAGTCCTTGGTTCCCCACAAGATGACTTTTGTCCCATTATCTTTGCTAGACCTTTCTTGAGCACCATCAATGCTAAGATAGATTGTGAAAAACAAACTTTCGGTGTCAGTTTTGGTAATGTGTCTCATGAGTTTAATTTTTCCAAGTTTAGTAGACAACCTCATGATAAAGCGTTACCTAATAAGGATGAAATAATTGGTCTTGCTTCTATTGTCGTGCCTCCTACTGATCCATTAGAACAATATTTGCTTGACCATGAAAACGATATGCATTTGCGTGAAAGAAACGAAATAGATCAAATTTTCTTCGAACAACAACCTCTCTTGAAACACAATTTGCCTATTGAAACTCTTGGAGGTCCTCCTCCACCTAAAGGTGATCCTGTGTTTGAACTGAAACAATTGCCTGACACTTTGAAGTATGCTTATCTTGATGAGAAAAAGATATATCCTGTTATTATTAGTGCTAACCTTTCAGAACATGAAGAAGAAAGATTATTGAAAGTTCTAAGGAAGCACCGGGCTGCTATTGGATATACTCTTGATGATCTTAAGGGCATTAGTCCCACTCTATGTCAGCACAAGATCAATATGGAACCTGATGCTAAACCCGTTGTTGATCACCAACGGCGATTGAATCCTAAGATGAAGGAAGTGGTAAGAACTGAAATACTAAAACTTCTGGAAGGAGGTATAATCTATCCTATTGCTGGTAGTAGGTGGGTAAGTATCACTGTGTTCCTAAGAAAGGAGGTATCACTGTTGTTCCTAATGATAATAATGAACTCATTCCACAAAGAATTGTTACTGGCTATAGAATGGTAATTGATTTTAGAAAATTAAATAAAGCTACTAGGAAAGATCATTACCCTCTACAGTTCATTGATCAAATGTTAGAGAGACTATCTAAGCACACACACTTTTGCTTCTTAGATGGATATTCTGGGTTCTCTCAAATACCTGTGTCACAATCTGATCAAGAGAAGACTACCTTTACTTGCCCTTTTGGAACCTATGCTTATAGACGTATGCCTTTTGGTTTATGAAATGCACCTGCTACCTTCCAAAGATGTATGACTGCTATATTCTCTGATTTTTGTGAAAAGATTGTGGAGGTTTTCATGGATGATTTTTCCGTTTACGAAACTTCTTTTGATGATTTCTTAAGCAACCTTGATCGAGTTTTGCAGAGATGTGAACAAACTAATCTTGTCTTGAATTGGGAGAAGTGCCACTTTATGGTTAATGAAGGCATTATCTTGGGGCATAAAATATCTAAAAGAGGTATTGAGGTGGATAATGCTAAAGTTGATGCAATTAAGAAAATGCCATGTAATAAAGATATTAAATGTATTCGAAGTTTCCTTGGTCATGCTGGTTTTTATAGGAGGTTCATTAAAGACTTATCTAAGATTTGTAGGCCTCTTACTAATCTTTTGCAAAAGGATATTCCTTTTGTTTTTGATGATGATTGTGTGGAAGCCTTTGAAACACTCAAGAAAGCTTAACCTCTGCACCTATCGTTCAACCACCTGATTGGAACTTGCCTTTTGAAATTATGTGTGATGCTAGTGATTATGTTGTTGGTGCTGTTCTAGGACAAATAGTTGATAAGAAATTGAATGTTATCCATTATGCTAGTAAAACTCTAGACAGTGCCCAACGAAACTATGCTACTACTGAAAAAGAATTTTAAGCAGTTGTGTTTGCTTGTGATAAATTTAGATCCTATATTGTTGATTCCAAAGTCATTGTTCACTCCGATCATGCTGTTATAAAATACCTTATGGAAAAGAAAGATGCTAAACCTAGACTCATTAGATGGGTTCTCTTGCTCCAAGAATTTGACTTACACATTGTTGATAGGAAAGGAGCCGAGAACCCCGTAGCTGACAACTTGTCAAGGTTAGAAAATATTCTTGATGACCCACTACCTATTGATGATAGTTTCCCTGACGAACAACTAGCTGCGATAAGTGTCTCACAACGCACACCTTGGTATGCTGATTATGCTAACTACATTGTTGCTAAATATATACCACCTAGCTTTACCTATCAACAAAAGAGAAAAAAATTCTATGGCTTGAGACATTACTTTTGGAATGACCCACATCTTTATAAAGAAGCAGTAGATGGTATTATTAGGCGTTGTATCCCTGAGCATGAACAGGAACAAATCCTACGGAAATGTCATTCCGAAAATTATGGAGGACATCAACTGCTCATAAGGTATTGCAATCTGGTTTTTATTGGCCTACTCTCTTCAAGGATGCCCGTAAGTTTGTCTTGTCTTGTGATGAATGTCAAAGAATTGGTAATATCGGTAAGCGTCGGGAAATGCCTATGAATTATTCACTTGTTGTTGAACCATTTGACGTTTGGGGTTTTGATTATATGGGGCCTTTTCCTACCTCCAATGGGTACACTCATATTTTGGTTGCGATTGATTATGTCACTAAGTGGGTAGAAGCTATTCCAACTAGTAGTGCCGATCACCACACCTCCATTAAAATGCTTAAAGTGGTTATCTTCCCGAGGTTTGGAGTCCCTAGATATTTAATGACCAATGGTGGTTCACATTTTATCCATGGTGCCTTCCGTAAGATGCTTGCTAAATATGATGTTAACCATAGAATTGCATCACCCTATCATCCTCAATCTAGTGGTCAAGTTGAACTTAACAATAGAGAAATAAAATTATTATTACAAAAAACTGTCAATAGGTCTCGTAAGAATTCGTCTAAGAAATTAGATGATGCACTTTGGGCCTATAGAACAGCTTATAAAAATCCTATGGGTATGTCTCCATACAAAATGGTGTATGGGAAAGCTTGTCATTTGCCTCTAGAACTAGAACACAAAGCATTTTGGGCAATTAAAGAACTCAACTATGATTTCAAACTTGCCGGTGAAAAGAGGTTATTTGATATTAGCTCACTAGACGAATGGAGAACCCAAGCCTATGAAAATGCCAAGCTATTCAAAGAAAAAGTAAAAAGATGGCATGACAAAAGAATCCAAAAGCGGGAATTCAAAATAGGAGATTAGGTTCTTTTGTTCAACTCTCGTTTAAGATTTTTTGCAGGAAAGCTTCTCTCAAAATGGGAAGGACCATATATTATCAAAGAGGTTTATCGTTCTGGAGCTATCAAGATTAATAACGCCGAAGGTACTAACCCGAAGATTGTCAATGGACAAAGAATTAAGCATTATATCTCAGGTACGCCTATTAACGTTGAAAGCAATGTTATCCAAACCATGACACCGGAGGAACACATAAAAGAAACCTTCCGGAACACTCCAGAATATTTAAAAATAGGAGGTACATGATACGGTAAGTAAACGGACTCCGAAAAATCCACAAAAATATTTTTTGTCAGTTTTGGAATTATTTAGAATTTTGGAAATAAAAAAATAAACCAGAAGGTGATCGAGGTGAGCACGATACACCAGGGCGCGCCAGGCACCCCTGGGCGCGCCTTGGTGGGTTGTGCCCACCTCGAATACCTTCCCGACTTCGTTTTCCTTCCAAATACTTGTTTCCCAAGAATAAAAATTATCTATATATACCCCCGACTTTTTTGACGACCGCAATAATTTTTAAATTTCTGAACAAAATTTCTAAACCGGAACAATTTTTTAATTTGCAACGCAGATTCAAATTATTGTTGGCTTTTCGCAAGCATTTATTTTTTGAAAAAAAGTCGTGCTCTATCAAACACAAACTCTTTCCAAATTTGTGAACAAATTTTTTAAAATACAGAAACATTTCGAGAAACAGGAACATTTTTTGCAAATAATGGCCAATTTTTTTAAAACGGGAACATTTTTTGAATATCCAGAACAAAAGTTGGAAACGCGAACATATTTTGAACCTTCCGAACAAAATTTAAAAACATGAATATTTTTAAATATTGTGAACAAACTTTAAACTGGAACATTTTTTGAAACACCCAAAGCATAAGAAAACATGAACATTTTTCGGAGTTTATGAGCAAGTTTTCAATTTGTGAACAATTTTTTTGAAAAAAGAAACATTTTCAAAAAACAGGAACATATTTTCGTAAACGTGTTTTTTTTTGAAAAATTGAATATTTTTTGAAACTCCTGAACAAATTTGAATACCTGAAAATTTTATGGAAATATGAAAAAAAAATAAACGCATGCATAAACTTTAAAATAAAACATTTTAGTAAAATTGCGAACAATTTTGAAAACACACGAACATTTTTTTGAAAACAAATGAAAATTTATAAATGAAAAATGAAAACGAAAAATGAAAGAAAGAAAAGAAACAGAAAAAAGACAAAAAAAGAAACAGGAAAAGAAAAAATAGAAACAGAAAAAAAAACAGCTTTAGGAATTTCCTCGAAGGTTCTCGACGAAATAGCAAAAACCAGCTTGGAACCTCCAAGAAAGTTCTTAAAACCGGGATCAATGAAGCGCTGAACGGGCCGGCCCAGGTCATCGCTCGCTTGTCAATCCTTGTGCGATTGCTCGACAACTTGATGCAACGTGCGTCATATAGGTTTTTCCGGTTAGCGTTGTGAGAACTAGCCGAACAAGTCCTGGGCTGTGAGGCCTAAAGAACTGGACGTGCTTGTGGTTACAGTAGACGGCTGGATCGTGCGATTTGTCAAAAGGAAAAAAAAGGAGAGCAAGTCCTAGGTGCATGGTGGATAAGAGCATTGGTGTGGATCATGTTTGGCCTTGTTATGCTATGATACACGAAAGGCTGTCATGGGACAAGTTCTGGATAAAAGTCTACGCGTACACAGAAGTTACTAGCAAAAGGCGATAATAAAAAAAATGCAGGAACTATCCGTGGGTCAAGTTTGCATGGAGATTTTTCCTAGTGGGTCAAGTTTGCGAGAAGTGCTTGGAGTGTATGCGACAAGGATGGATGCATAAGGTTCAGAGGAGCATGAAGTGTGTCACAAGGTATCATGCATACATAAGGCGTCAAGCAATGCACGGAGATGTGTGGAGCGGACACGACGCAGGGTGGAGGATGGTTGCAGTCAGATAATTTTGGTTGGGTCGGACTAGACAATTTTATGGACCGACATGGATGTTGGTCAAAGCAGAAGATGGCGGTGATTTCAGCAACGATGACATATGAGCGTGATGATGATGGTGACCGACTTCTGGGGCATGGTAACAAGTGGTGCAGGCTTGAGGGCTTGTGCAACTTCGACTAGATGATGTCTCCTACGCAACTTTATTCTTGTAGACTTTGTTGGGCCTCCAAGCATAGAGTTTTGTAGGGCAGTAGCATTTTTTCCTCAAGTGGATGACCTAAGGTTTATCAATCCGTGGAAGGTGTAGGATGAAGATGGTCTCTCTCAAACAACCCTGTAATCAAATACAAGAAATCTCTTGTGTCCCCAACACACCCAATACAATGGCGAATTGTATGGGTGCACTAGTTCAGCAAAGAGATGGTGATACAAGTGCAATATGGATGGTAGATATAGGTTTTTGTAATCTGAAAATATAAAAAACAGCAAGGTAGCAAGTAACAAAAGTGAGCACAAATGGTATTGCAATGCTTGAAAACAACGCCTAGGGTCCGTACTTTCGCTAGTGCAATCTCTCACCAATGCTAATATAATTGGATCAGATAATCATCCCTCAACGTGCAACAAAGAATCACTCCAAAGTTCTTATCTAGCGGAGAACATAAGAAGAAATTGTTTGTAGGGTACGAAACCACCTTAAAGTTATCCTTTCCGATCGATCTATCCAAGAGTTGATACTAAAATAACACCAAGTTATCCTTTTCGATCAATATATCTAGAGTTTGTACTAAAATAACACCATATGATACGCATCAACCAACTCTAATGTCACCTAGATACTCCAATGTCACCACAAGTATCCATGAGTTAATTATACGATACGCATCAAACAATTTCAGATTCATACTACTCATTCCAACACAAAGAACCTCAAAGAGTGCCCCAAGATTTCTATCGGAGAACATGGTATGAAAACGTGCAATCAACCCCTATGCATAGATCCCCTAGGTCACCGGAATCCGCAAGTTGATGCCTCAACATATATCAAGTGAATCAATAGAATACCCCAATGTCAATACGGGTATCCCACGCAAGATGTACATCAAGTGTTCTCAACCAAAATATTCAATCCGACATAACAACATCTCAAAGGGAAAGATTCAATTCATCATAACATGATAGCAAGGGAATAACATCATATGATCCGACTATATTAACAAAGTCCGTGATACATCAAGATCGTGACATCTCAAGAACACGAGAGAGTGAGAGAGATTGAACACATAGCTACTGGTACATACCCTCAGCCCCGAGGGTGGACTACTCCCTCCTCGTCATGGCCTCCCCCGGGATGATGAAGATGGCCATCGGACATGATCTACCCTCTCCGGCAGGGTATTTGATGCCTCCAGATTGGTTTTTCATTGATACAGAGAGTTGCGGCGACGGAACTTCTGATCTAGGGTTATTTCTGGGGTTTTATGAATATATAGATTTTTTGGGCGTCGGTTTCACGCGAAGATGTACCATGAGTGGACCACAAGACACCAGGGCGCACCAGAGGGGCCTGGCGTGCCCTGGTGGGTTGTGCCCACCTCGTGGCTCTTCTGGCCCTCCAACGAAGCTTCTAGTGCCTCTTTTGTTCCAAAAAATCATCAAAAAGTTTCGTTGCATTTGGAGAACTTTGGTTTCTGCACGAAAAACAACACCACGGTAGTTCTGCTGAAAACAGCGTCAGTCCGGGTTAGTTCCAAAAAATGATATAAAGTTGATATAAAATGATTGTAAAACATCCAAGAATGATAATATAACAGCATGGAACAATCAAAAATTACAGATACATTGGAGACGTATCAGCATCCCCAAGCTTAATTCCTGCTCGTCCTCGAGTAGGTAAATGATAAAAACAGAAATTTTGATGTGGAATGTTGCCTAACATGTTTATCACATATTCTTTTCTTTTGTAGCATGGACATTTGGACTTTTAGATGGTTCAAAGCAATAGTCTATATTTGACATGAAGACTTCAATACTCAAGCATACCAACAAGCAACCATGTCTTTCAAAATATCAACACTAAAGAAAGTTATCCCTAGCCCATCATGCTCAATAATTGATCCATTCATGAAACACACTCGAATATTAGCTACACCCAATGCACAAGTATGATCATAGTGCCCCATAGTTGGTGCTTTATAAGAGAAGATGGAGACTCAAATTAAAAGTTTTGCCTTAAAAAAGACTAGCACAAACATAAGCAGCGGATCGAAAGAGGCAAGGCCTCCTGCCTGGGAGCCAACCTAACTACTCCTGAGCGTCGGCACTCTCCACATAGTAGTAGGCTCCAGCGGTGGTATAGTAGTCGTCAGCAGGGTACTCCATCTCCTGGGCTCCATCATATGAACGCAGTAATCGTATCGAGGGGGAAAGAGGACGTAAAGCAGCGGTGAGTACTCATCCAAAGTACTCGCAAGACTTACATCAGAACTATACTAAAATATGCATCAGTATCAAGAAATGGGATTATATCTGGACTGACTGCAGAAAAGCAAGACTGAGGGGGAAAGCCTAGTCCTATCGAAGACTAGCATCTTCAACATCTTGCAGCATTAGAAGAGTGTAGTTTGGTAACTCATATGTAGCAAAATTATTGTAGCAATTTTATTAAGTAACCACGCCCAGAGATTCTTCCTTGACTCCCTGCGAGAAAGCAATCTCGGAGCCAAAATTCATTTCAATTTTAAGTCACAATTATAGTTGTAGTAGATCGAGGTACAACTCCAAGTCGTCCTATTACCATGGAAATGGCTATTCGAATAGTTGAATTCATCCCTGCAGGGGTGCACTACATTCCCCAACATGCTTGATAACCTTTGGCCGGACACACTTTCCTGGGTCGTGCCCGGCCTCAAGAAATCAACACGTCGTCGCCCTACCTAGGCTCAACAGAGAGGCCAGCCCGCCGGTCTAAATCCTAAGCGCGCAGGTGTAGGATCGAAAGTATGTCTAGAGTGGGCTGATTAGACTACTTGAGCAAATAAAAATTCCACCTTTTCCCAATTTTAAGTGTTGGCAGATTTTAGCGATTATAGCAATTCAAGTACACCCTACACATGCATTTCTAAGAGTATAGCAGCGGAAAGTAACAACAAGCATATGTAGTAGAGGGTAGGGAGGAAGATCAAACGCAATTTGGAGACACGATGATTTTTCCCGTGGTTCCGATAGGTGGTGCTATCGTACATCCACGTTTATGGAGTCTTCAACCCATGGAGGGTAACGGTCGCGAGAGTCCACGGAGGGCTCCACCCATAAGGGTCCATGAAGTAGCAACCTTGACTATTCCATAACGACTTCCGTCCACGAAGGACTAGCCTCACTATGGGTAGATCTTCACGAAGTAGGCGATCTCCTTGCCCGTACAAACTTCTTGGTTCAACTCCACAACACAAAGTAGGAGGCTCCCAAGCGACACCTAACCAATCTAGGACGCACCACCCTCCAAAAGGTAATAGGCTCGGTAATGTCGACGAACTCCTTGTTCTTGTGCTTCAAGATGATAGACTCCTCAACACACAATCACTCTCTCACAGATTTAGCTATGGTGGAAGAGATTGATTTGGTGGAAAGCAACTTGGGGCGGCTAGAGATCAAGATTCATATGGATAGAGTGGAATGGCTTGATCTCAACACATGAGTAGGTGGCTCTCTCTCAGAAAATTGGATGGGGCAAGTATGGAATAGTTCTGAGTGCTTCACTTTCGAGTGGGTGGTGGTGAAGGGGTATATATAGGCATCCCCAAAAATCCAACCATTACACCTAAAGTGACCAACTCAGTGACACCGAACTGTAAAACTCGGTGGTACCGAGTTGCTACAAAGGTAGCAACTTTTGAATCTCGGTGAGACCGATACAGAAATCTCGCTGGTACCGATAAGATGACCAACGGTCAGATTGCACAACTCGGTGAGACCGATTCTCAAATTTCGGTGGTACCAATTCTTGACAACGGCTAACCAGAAAGTTGGTCCAAAACTCGGTGAGACCAATTCACAAAACTCGGTGGTACCGATTCTTGAGAATGGCTAACCAGAAAGTTGGTCCAAATCTCGGTGAGACCGATTGGCAAAACTCGGTGGTACCGATTCTTGAAAATAGGATACCCGAAAGTTGGCAACTGATTTCGGTGGCACCGAATGGAATGATCTTAGTACCGAGATGCTAGGGTTTGGCATGGGATCTGTCTAGGGTTTGAATCTCGGTGAGACCGAATAGGAATTGTTGGTCTTACCGATTTGAGTGGTAGGGTTCTAGACAGAGTATTTGTGGGAGAGTTTGTGGGTGTTTTTGGTGACTATCACTTGTGCACGTGGAGCATCTTGTTCACCAACAGTACCTTACCCCCTTTTAATAGTATTGGCTTTCCTATGGACTCAAAGTGATTTCTCACAAATTAAAATGTAGAGTCCTCTTGCTTGAAGCTTTGCCAATCCATTTCCTTGCATCTAGGGGTTTCTCCACAATCCTTTTGCCAACCCATCATTGAACCTTTCCTGAAATATGCTTAGTGGGAACATTAGTTCAATGACTTATATGTTGTTATTAATTACCAAAACCACCAAGGGAGCAAATGTGTTTTCAATCTCCCCCTTTTTGGTAATTGATGACAACATATAGATCAAAGCTTTGACATATGATATAATCAATGAATATAATCGTCGCTTTGAGAAGTATGTGATAAGCAAGAGCTCCCCCTAAATTTGTGCATTATTTTGAATTTGCGTTTGAATGCAAATGCACAATCGATTAGGTACATGGGGCACTCTTCCATGACACATACAACTTGGTGGTGTGCGAGAATAACAAGAATGAATATCATAGCACAACACAATCAAGCAAAGGTGAATGATCATTTCATAAGCATCACAAGGATAGGAAATAGTAGCAATACACATCAAGTGTATGATCAAACACCAACAAAGTTTAACACAAGCAAACCAACCAAAAGATATCAATGTTTTTGAAAAGCGATAAAAAGCAACGCTCTCTCTCTCTCGAAGCCTAAAGATCTATATACATCTTCTCCCCCTTTGGCAACAAGTTACCAAAAAGTTCAAAGGTATATAACTAAGCACTCTTCTGGGGCTGATCTCCTCCGGTGGCTGATGAAGGAGTCGAGAGAACGGCATCAGCGAAGACTTCTGCAGACGTCATGGACGGAGTCGGAGTAGCAACTAGAGGTGCTGGAGGAGCTGAAGGAGCTGAAGGAGCTGCGGCAGGTGCTGATGAAGAAGGTCTAGACTCTGGAGCTGGCACTGTGGCAGATTTGGGCTGAGTCCTGAACTGAGTGGCTGTCCTGAGATGTGGACTATCCTCATCATCATCAGTAGTGTGGGGACTGGGCACGCCATCAACTTCCTTCTTGAGCTCATTCACAGTCACTGTGAGCTCATCCACCTTGTTGTTGAAAATATGGAATTTGGTGTCAACAATCCTCGAGAGGCTCTCCTGGTTCTTTAGAATGTTCCTGATGTCCTTCTGCATGCTGAGCACAGAGCTAAGTAGAAGATCCATCTGCTCACTCCTAGTCTTTGGCACCTGAAAACTGGAGTCTCTGGCTGCCTCTGCATGTGCCTGTGTTGTAGCTAAGGTGGGATGATCTGGGTCCATCACCACAACGTTGTCCTCTAGCTCTGGCAAGAGTGGAAAATGTGGTCGATCAAGTGCATATATGTTCATCTCCAACTTGGAGTTGATAAGCATCTGTATATATGGAGCGTATCCACACGACCTCTTCTGATCTGCTGCAGTCCTCTTCACTGTTTCAACTATCAAGTCCATCATTCTGAATCTGGTATGTTGATCAAGATGGAGCAGCATGTTGATAGAATAGCCTCTTATCATCTTTTCATCTCCAGACTTAGGCATCAAGGTATTCCTCAAGATGATGTTGATCGTGCATAGACCAGCCTGGAGGAATTAAATGGATCCAAACTTGTGTGATGGCAAGTTTGCGGCAGGGATCTCATTGTACATGTTCTTCATAACATTGTGATTGGCCTTGGACTCGGAGTACACATCCAAGTCTCCGTCTTGCACCTGTGGAGCTCCTAAGATGGCAGCCCACTCCTCAACTGTGGATTCATATCTGGTGCCTTCTGTCATCCATACAATCCTACCATCTCCATAGAAATGTGCAGTGGAGTAGAATTGCATGATCATCTCGTCGTTCCAAGCGGTAAACTCCTTACCAACAAACTCATCAAGGCCAATAGAGTGGAAGTTATCTTGCAAACTTGGGAAGTAGTCCTCATTATCCTTGATGTGCTTCCAATCCACATATCTCATGTCACTCACTGCGGGGCTCTTACCAAGCAAAACTGTTTCATAGAAATCTTGTTGCTCCTTTGTGTAGAACCTGTAGTCCACAGCTGTCCTTCTCCTCTGAGAGTAAGGATCAATAGCTCTCCACTCTCTCAAACCAGAGTCCTTCCTCTTCTTCATGTCTTCAGCAACAGGATGGCTGGCATTATGCTCTAGAAGGTGTGGTCTAAGCTTCATCAAAACAAACTGTGTATCATCCTCAGCTTACCTGAAAGTAGAAGTCTTGTTCTTGCTAGAAGTTGGGATGTCTCTGGAAAACCTCTTGGGTTTAGGAACAGCAGCAGCCTTCTTGGGGGCAGTCTTGGTGCCTTTGGATGATGTATCCTTGGGCATAGCATCAGCCATGAGCTTCTTCTTCTTCTTAGGAGGAGCCTTGGTAGCTGGCTCTTCCTCCTCTTCTGCCTCAGCCTCTGGATCCTCATACATAGAGGTAGGCCTGCCCATAACATGAATGATCCTCTTCTTGGACTTCTTCTCTCCTGCCTTCTTAGGCATAGACTTCTTTGAGGGCTCAATAGTCATTGTTGCCCTAGCACTCTCTGGTGCTCTCACTGACCCTGAGCTAGCATACTCCTTCCTTATAGCCTTCTTCTTGGAAGTAGTGGCAGCAACAGTGCTCTTGGCAGTAGCATCTTTCTTGGGTAGCTCCTCAGGTATAAAGTCTTCATCCTCCTCATCGGAGTTGAGCTTCCTTCTTGCCCTAGTTGTAGCTTTGGGCAGATCTGGTGAGCTAGGTACATCATCATAGCTCTCATCATGACTAGTGCCTGAGCTCATGTCAACATTCTTCTCTCTGAAGTCATTCTGGCTATCATCAGAACCTAACATCTCTGACCCTGTGAAATAGAGTATAGAAGAGTGGAAGGGTTGAGTCATCACAAAATGCAGACAATTTTCAAAGACTTGAACTAAAATTTCTTAAGATTTGCATTCTGCCAAGTGAATATCGGTACAACCGAGGCAAACTTTTCGGACCCACCAAGACAAACAACCTGCATTATAGAAACTTGGCACCACTTTCGGTGAGACCGAAAATGGGCACTCGGTTTCACCGAGGTTGTTCTCAGTTGACCAGAAAAGGGAATCGGTGCTACCGATTCTTTTGCATCGGTTCCACCGGGATTCAAGTCGCGGACAGCAAACCTTAAAAATCTTTTGTTCGCTATTCTACTGTAAATTCTTGTGGATAGATCAATCTCAAACTTTGGCTTATCGATGGAAAAGTCCTAATTCGCAAGATTTGGAGGGAGGAGCGCACGAGGGGTCGAAACCGTACCCTAATTTGGTGACGATCTCGCTACGGCGGCGACGGCGGTGAAGATTCCGTCGACGGCGTGGACTTCCAACGGTGGAGGCGCTCGGGAAGACGAAGGAGACGACCAGGGGTCCTTGTTTGGCAGCTAGGGTTTTGGAGGGGACGACGTTTGAGAAAGTAATTTCAAAAGTCGGGTCCGCCTCTTTATATACCCGTGGCTGTTGGTGACACCGGTTCTAACTTTTCGGTGTCACCGAGTTTCCCTGTCAGCTGATAGGGAAACTCGGTGTAACCGATAAGATGGAAACGGTGATACCGAGTGTGAAAACCAGATCAACCCTAGGCATTCGGTGAGACCGAGATTTTGGTATTTGTTCCACCGAGATGCACTTGGGAAGTTTTAATGGTCAGTCCTTTGTCGATACGGAACTCCGAGTGCTCCTCACACAGAGAGATCGAAAAGTACTTGATCAAATTTTGTGATGCAGCAAGAATGGAATATGAGACGAGAAGGCATAGATAGCTAGAGAGTGGTCCTAGGCATTCTTGTCCATCCAATTGGCAAAAGAAAAATAAAAAACCGAATAGCAACAATTGGATGTCCTCAAATGATTAAAGAAATGCAGACCAACATGCTCACACAATAAGATGTCAAATGAAATCATGGCAAACATGCACATATATACTAGCATCTATCAAGCATTTTGGCGATGACGGAGTCATCTATATATGAGTATACTGACTTAGGAGCCAAGTAAGAATACTTGATCATAGGTCATACTCATCGTTTAAGCACAAGTGGGGTTACCACTTTTACATAAAGCATTTAATGTTGTCACATTCTAAGAGATGCTTTAACTCAAGTCTTAGAGTAAAGCTCCCCCTTGATGTGACATCCCCCCATAGGAGGGATAAACTAACCTTGGGTTTTGTCGTAGAAGACTTCATGTGGGTGATGTAGTGGTGGATGCTCAAGGTTGATGAAGATCACCAAGAGTTGGGAGCATCCTTGTTGTTTCCTTACTCTTCTCACCTACATGGGTTAGTCCCAACACACAAGAGACAAATACAAGGATATCTATGGACATGGAGTGCAAAGCATACATGATGATGTCCATGGATTTGTTGATTACCTTGTCCCTTGCTTACCGTTGAGGGAATGTGTGACTCCTTTAACTATTGCATGTTGTTTCACGTTGATTGCAACTAGTTCCTGCCAATAATGAATGTTTGTGAATTTCATTGGCAGAGTCACCCCTCAAGAACTTCTCTAGTTCTTCTTCTTGGGGACCCACATCAACTTGATGGGGATCCTTGGTGTTGAAGTGGCACTTGTAGAAGTTGAGCTTGAAGTAGCCTAGGGAACCCACTCCACCAAAGCTTGGGATTCATCTTCATATGAGTCAATGTCCTCTTGAAGCTTGTCCTTGCCCTTGAGCTTGTGGTCTTGTGGTGGAAGGTCATCTTCAGTGTTTGTTCCCTTGGGTAGAGTATGTTCATACTTCTCCCTTTGAGGAACAAACTTGGGCTTGGGGTATTGACCTTCTTCCCATTCAACTCCATTTGCGTTGAATTAGCCAATGCCATGGTTCTTCCGGTATCCTCCGTGCTTGCGTACAATTTCCTCAAATTGCTTACACCCGGCAAGACTCTTGTAGATACCTTTCTCTATAATCCCTTTCAATAAATCATTTTCTTGCTCAAGTGTAACTTGGCTAAGAGAATCATCATTAGTGGAATCAATAGAACTACTAGAAGCAACATCATTAGATTTAGCATTTTTATTGTTGCTACTAGATGAAGAACCTTTCTTGCCTTTATTACTAGTTTGTCTAGGTTTAACTTTGGCATGAATGTAGACAAGAGTAATCGTTTGGCTAGATAAGATGAAGTCTTCTTTCGGAGATCGTCATTAATAGCTTTAAGAAACTCATGTTCTTGCTCCAAGGTGAGCTTCTCGAAGCGTAGCTTCTCATGAGTTCTTACAAGCTCTCTATGATCTTCTAGAGTAGATTCATGGGCTAACTTAAGAGTGTTTAATTCTTTAGTTAGTTGTTCTATTTTCATCTTATCATCATCAACCGACTTATCTTGACTAGCATGAAAATTATCAAGTTCATTTTGACTAACATCACTAGTTTTATCAAAGAGCAAGTCATCATCACCAAGTAAATCATCTTCATCACTATTGAAATCAAGATACTCATGGTGTGATACCTTGGGGCCTTTAGCCATGAAGCAACTTCCACTCCCTTCATTTGGTGAATCAAATAGATCATAGGAGTTGGTAGTCACTAGTGCAAGTCCGGCAACACCTTCATCTTGACTATAGTCGGAGTTGGAGTGATAGCTTCTCTCGGAGTGGTTGTCGGATTCGGAGCCGAAAACCCATTCACCAACATGAGCTTGATGTCTTCTTCTTGAGTAGCTCTTGGTGTACTTGTCCTTCTTCTCCGAGTCCCTACTTCTCCTTGAGGGTCTTCGTTCATAACGATCATCTCGACTCCTTCTCTCTCTTTGAGGTGATTCATTTCTTGAGCTTCATCTTCTAGGTGACTCTTCTCTTCGTTTGTAGGGAGTTGTGCACTCATTTGAGTAGTGTCCGGGCTTCCCACAATTGTAGCAGTTTCGGTCACGACTTGACGAACGCTTCTCTTCATATCTTGAGACGAAGCTTCGTTCTTTGCCTCTATTCTTGTAGAACTTGTTGAATTTCTTGACCATGAGGCTTATCTCTTCATTGGTGACAAGGTTGTTGCTTGAAGTTGCGGGAGCATCACTTGTGGCTTTGTAAGCACCGCTAGACTTGTTGTGAAGCTCTTCTTTGTCCTTGAGTGTCATCTCATGAGAAACAATCCTTCCAATGAGTTCCGTAGGCTTGAGATCTTTGTAGTTGGGCATCATTTCGATCAATGTGCACACGGTGTCATATCTCTCATCCAAAGCTCGAAGTATCTTCTTGATGATGAATTTGTCGGTCATTTCTTCGCTTCCTAAGCCGGCAATCTCATTTGTGATGAGAGCTAGCCTAGAGTACATCTCAGCGACTCCTTCACCATCCTTCATCTTGAACTTGACAAGCTGACTTTGAAGAACATCCAACTTGGATTCGCTCACGGATTCGGTACCTTCATGCATATCAACCAAAGTATCTCAAATCTCTTTTGCATTCTCAAGACGGCTGATTTTGTTGAATTCTTCGGGGCATAGGCAGTTGAAGAGAGTGTCACATGCTTGAGCGTTGTATTGCAACATCTTCAATTCATCCGCGGTCGCTTCACGATCCGGTTCCTTTCCATCACCAAAGAATTCACCTTGCAAGCCAACACGAACAACAGCCCAAACGGCGGGGTTATGACCAAGAATATGCATTTTCATTTTGTGCTTCCAACTAGCAAAATTTGTGCCATCAAAGTACGGACCTCTACGGTGATAATTTCCCTCACTAGACGCCATACTCCGCTAGGTTGTGAGACCAATGCAATGGACACCAAAGCTCTGATACCACTTGTAGGATCGAAAGTATGTCTAGAGGGGGGTGATTAGACTACTTGAGCAAATAAAAATTCTACCTTTTCCCAATTTTAAGTGTTGGCAGATTTTAGCGATTATAGCAATTCAAGTACACCCTACACATTCATGTCAAAGAGTATAGTAGCGGAAAGTAACAACAAGCATATGTAGTAGAGGGTAGGGAGGAAGATCAAATGCAATTTGGAGACACGATGATTTTTCCCGTGGTTTCGATAGGTGGTGCTATCATACATCCACGTTTATGGAGTCTTCAGCCCACGGAGGGTAACGGTCGCGAGAGTCCACGGAGGGCTCCACCCATAAGGGTCCACGAAGTAGCAACCTTGACTATTCCATAACGGCTTCCGTCCACGAAGGACTAGCCTCACTATGGGTAGATCTTCACGAAGTAGGTGATATCCTTGTCTGTACAAACTTCTTGGTTCAACTCCACAGCACGAAGTAGGAGGCTCCCAAGCAACACCTAACCAATCTAGGAGGCACCACCCTCCAAAAGGTAACAGGCTCGGTAATGTCGATGAACTCCTTGCTCTTGTGCTTCAAGATGATAGACTCCTCAACACACAATCACTCTCTCACAGATTTGGCTATGGTGGAAGAGTTTGATTTGGTGGAAAGAAACTTGGGGAGGCTAGAGATCAAGATTCATATGGATAGAGTGGAATGGCTTGATCTCAACACATGAGTAGGTGGTTCTCTCTCAGAAAATTGGATGGGGCAAGTATGGAGTAGTTCTGAGTGCTTCACTTTCGAGTGGGTGGTGGTGAAGGGGTATATATAGGCATCCCCAAAAATCCAACCGTTACACCTAAAGTGACCAACTCGGTGACACCGAAGTGTATAACTCGGTGGTACCGAGTTGCTCCAAAGGTAGCAACTTTTGAATCTCGGTGAGACCGATATAGAAATCTCGGTGGTACCGATAAGAGGACCAACGGTTAGATTGCACAACTCGGTGAGACTGATTCTCAAATTTTGGTGGTACCAATTCTTGACAACGGCTAACAAGAAAGTTGGTCCAAAACACGGTGAGACCAATTCACAAAACTCGGTGGTACCGATTCTTGAGAATGGCTAACCAGAAAGTTGGTCCAAATCTCGGTGAGACCGATTGTTAAAACTCGGTGGTACCGATTCTTGAAAATAGGATACCCGAAAGTTGGCAACTGATTTCGGTGGCACCGAATGGAATGATGGTAGTACCGAGATGCTAGGGTTTGGCATGGGATCTGTCTAGGGTTTGAATCTCGGTGAGACCGAATAGGAATTGTTGGTCTTACCGATTTGAGTGGTAGGGTTCTAGACAGAGTATTTGTGGGAGAGTTTGTGGGTGTTTTTGGTGACTATCACTTGTGCACGTGGAGCATCTTGTTCACCAACAGTACCTTACCCCCTTTTAATAGTATTGGCTTTCCTATGGACTCAAAGTGATTTCTCATAAAGTAAAATGTAGAGTCCTCTTGCTTGAAGCTTTGCCAATCCATTTCCTTGCATCTAGGGGTTTCTCAACAATCCTTTTGCCAACCCATCATTGAAATTTTCCTGAAATATGCTTAGTGGGAACATTAGTTCAATGACATATATGTTGTTATTAGTTACCAAAACCACCAAGGCAGCAAATGTGCTTTCAGCAGGGGTCATAGGCCCACTCACCCTTTGCACTCCTGCACGATGCGAGTGCGGCCGAGGTCAGTCCTAGCACCTCTAATACAAGATCAATGCTGTCGCGGACCACTCGGGCGCCCGCCCCATTGCTGACGTCCGAAGAGCTTCCGTTGATACAACGACGCCGAGTACCCATAACTTGTCCCACGTGAAGGTTAGTGCATAAAAAGGTCAATCGACCAACTCAGATCAAATACCCAACCCATTAGCATTTTATTAATGCGGTGACGAGCGCGACCCATGATGTATGGTCCCATCGCCCCGTCTCGAGGTCTTGTGGCAAGGGCCTCACCTGCCCGGCTACGCCTCATCGTCATTAAACCGTGGGTACCCTTCAGGGCTGACCCATCACCACCATATTTCTGCAACCAAGTCATAGTAACCGTGTGTATAAAACATCAAGGCGGAACCTAAGGAATCACCCTCAATGGTTTCCGCTCGATGTAACCGTCAAGGTGGACTTAGAGGAATCATCCTCGGGGGTCCCACACTTGAGGGGGGGTTGTATGACAGAGACGATATCGTGAGTGGCGGAGAGGTATCACCATCTGTTTACCACGACCGACAAGCTACACTACAGAGCTAACATCATGAGTACTTCACGAGGTGTCACCCTCGGTACTCGATAGTAGTTATGCAGAGTCGCACAACTAAGGGGGTGTGCGGTGATGTGATGGGCCTGGCTCGTCGATCATGATGATCGAGTAACTGATATTTAAAGCGGGGAAACTGGGACTAAGGGGTGACAGGGGATTCACTGATCAACCTATACTAAGCAGTTGATATAACAGTAGGTACAGTAGCAGTTTATGAAAAACAGGCTATGCATCAGAATAGGGGCTATATACAATAGTAGCAAAATCTAATGCAAGCATGATAGTGAAAAAATGGGCGATATCGGAATGCTCAAGGGGGGGGGGTTGCTTGCCTTGCTGCTCTGCTGCAAAGGCCTGATCCTTAGTGGTGTAGTCGTACCCGGCAACAGCGCCAGTCTCGGGGTCTACCAGTAAGAAGAGTGGGGAGAAACAATAATTATAAAGCAGACAGATGCAACACGATGCATGACATGGCAATATGCAGAGATAGGCATGCACTAACGCAGTACTACACGTCGCAGACGGAGCGGGAGAATATCTGACGATCTTTCCTGGGTCTTTGGCTTTTACGGGACAGATGAATTCCATGGAAAAGTTTCATGTTCGTTATGATAGGAGCATGTGGCAGACGAACGGATTGTGTATTCGGATTCATGGGATTTTCTGATCAACTTTCATGTATAAAATATTTTCATCTGACTTACGATTTATTTTATATTAATTTTTAAAGTTTTATTAATATTCAGAAATTAAACATATTTAATTTAATTCAATAATCAATTTATGACATCAGCAGTCAATATGGCCTTGGACTGGTCAAACTGACCAATGGGACCCTGTTGTCATTGACACAGTATTAATTTAGGTATAATTAATTTTAAACAAATTACTTACAGGAGTGGGTCCCTGATGTAAGTGAGTATGGGGGGGGGTTAGTGGGGGGACTTAACCCACTAACCACATTGGGCCGGCCAGAGGCAACGGGCGCGCCGGGGGGGGGGGGGGGGGGGGGCTCGCCGGCGGCCTTGGTGGTGGCGGTGGTGGCCGGCGGCGGCGAGGGCGCGACGTGGGCACGGCGAGCGCGCGGTGCGGCGAGGAGGTGAGCGGGGCCGCCGCCAGGGTGCGGCGGGCGGCGCGGCGGCCGACGCGGGGAGCAGGGGCTGCGGCGAGCGGGGCGCGCGAGGGGGCGAGCAGGGGCCGGAGCGCGCGGCGACGGCACAGCGGCGACGCGGGGGAGGGGCGCTTTTGCTCTGTTTTTTGTTTTCCTTTATTTCTTTTTAGTTTTTTTTCTTTTTTTCCAAAAGCTACTGCTTTGCAAAATTTAGTCTTATTTGGTGTAGGCAAAAATTTGGGGAATTTGCCCATTATTACAAAAGCAATAATAGACAGTTCCATAAAAAGATTTGGGAGCAAAAGAAAATGTTTGGCATTTTTATAATTAAAAAGGCAATTATTTAATTGTTTTGGCCTCTGTTATAAATGTTTTCGAGGCACCAAAATACTTTAAAAAATGTGAGTTACAATTTGATAAATACCAGGGGAATATTTGTAACCCCAATATGATTTTTGTTTTTAGGTTTGCAAAACTATTAAATCCACCTTTAAATGAATTTTGAAAATCATTAGGAAAATCAAATGAGGTTTGATTCCATTGTGATCAAACATGGTTTAACAAAAACGGATTAGCCTAAACCGCATGGTTACTGTAGCTTAATTACTTTGATCACTGTAGCATGATTCCAAGGGTGTCACAACTCTCCCCTACTAAAATAAATTCTCGTCCCAAGAATTAAGAGGTAGTAGGAAGGGGAAAAGTTTAGTTACGAAATTCTAACGAGTCTTCTTGTCTTTGTTGCTCTCATTGAAGAGGTTGGTCCTTCTCGTTGATGTATTCATTACTCTGATTCAGGTCAACCTGATGGAGTCGTCATCCTTCCTTCGGGCTCTTCATTTTCATACAAATGCGATTAGAGGGAAAACTCTTGAAGAACGTACCTCCACAAGGTTTGGGCATCTGACGGTGAACCCAGGGAAGAAGATATGAATTATTCCTCGAGCTTTAACTCAGGGAATTCATAAAGAGAAAAATATGTGATGCCCCAAAAGTTTCAAACGGGTAGGCAACCATTTGATTTTTAATCAGAAGGTGAAAGGGGGGGATTCAGAGCAACTGGAATAAAAATTGTGTCTGATATTAGAATATAACATCCCTTGGACGGTGGCTCGGGAATTACATACGAAGCCAAGTGCAAAGGATACTTGGAATCAAATATGTACAAGAGAGTCAGGTTTCGATCCTGTGGAACTGGGGGTTATGGGACCACCATGTGGGGTAAGAGTGGGAAGAGCGGTGACATCTTACACGGCTATGGTAGCAAGACATGTCAGAGAAAAGCTTGTCAGTTATGTTGGCAACAATGTTGGTACCAAGGGCGAGGGACGAATAGAACCATTTTCCTGCTCGTTGAAACGAGGCGGGCCAATAGGCAAAGATCTCGTCAATCGGCGGTTACCATAATGTTATCAACATTAGTAACAGGGTCTTACTGACAGAGTTGTTCACCAAGGTGTTTACCTAAGCAGGAAATTACCACTGCTCAGATAAATTTAGAATACAAGAAAGGTTAAATAGACCAATGGAAAGGAAAATGTGTTTATACCCGCATATCGAGAGTATATCTTCCCAAGGAAAGGCAAAGCATGATATACATGATAGGGCTCCAAGTACGTAACCATTTAGGCAAAGGGGCAAGGAATTTATGAGGTTTACCCATACAATGATGTGTGGGAAATTGATCAAGAAACATTTAGCATTGTGCTTCTAAAGTTCCTTTTTATGATCGGAATACCATAGTCAGGATTCGGGGTAGCATTGGCATGGTCATTAGGTAAAGATCAGACTCTTGATGCATAAGGATCCATCAGGAACGACTTATATAATAAGTCATATGGTTATCCCTATGGAAGAATGACTAATCTTGCGGAACAAGATACTATAACAATAGGTCCTCCGGCCAGGTGTACTATGCATGACATCATCTTACCGGGTTACATAAGGACCAACGTCATAATTCTTGGAAAATGTCCCAACCATCGTACCTGCCCGAGATTCAGATCTGGTTGGAGTCAGGATACTTCAGACATAGCAGGTCTGAGAACAAAAGGATGCAACACAGATCTATGAGACAATGTTGCAAGAATCTCGGAATGAACGATGGAAGCAAGCCTTGAACCATGAGTCGGATTACAAGACATATGAACACAATGTCAAGACATTCGTGCCCACATGGAAGTTTTTAGAATGGAAAGCAATCAAGTTCTGGTTGGGAACCATCCTAGAGGGTATCAAAGTTCTGTGTGCAAGTATGGATTAGCTCTTACGAGGAACTTCTTTTCCTAGATCAAATCAACCAGTGGCTTGGCGTGCTAGGTATGAATATGGAGCGAAGGTAGCAAATCTATCAAACCATAGAATGCTTCACACATGCATGAATGAACTGGAACGATTCCAGAGGAAGCACAGAAAAACTTTCTCATAATCACAACGGCAAGATGCACGTGAATCTTAGAGAAAAACACTTCTTTTATCAAACATATTCTTCATGAGCTAGGCGCAAAGATAATGCTTTCAAGGTTTCCAACACTAATTTAAATGTCCATCATAAACCACGAAGAAGATGCGGATGTGGCTGATGGGCTTGGCAACAATTCGTCGAGATTTCCACTAAGATGGATCTCCACGATTGAGTAAACAAGGTGATAGCATTGGTTAAACCAAATGATATAATGATGTATGTTCGAGGAATAGATCCACGAATAACTAGTGATTGAAAGGTGCATCCGAAAATATGGATTAGATAGCACGACCGAGGTTAGAATGTTGATTCAACAGCTAACACACTAAGAATGGACTTATTGTTCATTTACTCCAAAGTAATAGAGTTGCTATGCCATAAGTGTTGAATTTACACATCAGAGTCCATTTGTCGGTATTCAGATTAGAAACAACGTGGGAACCAAGAAAGAAAGGTGATGGCAAGAAGTATCATTATATCAAGAATTCTTAAGACGTGTGCAATTCTCACGACATTCTTGACAAAAGATGGTAATAGTCCAAGATAGAACATAACACAAGATGGACAGCAAGGAACTTTAGGTTCAAGCAAAACAAGATCAAGTCTGCGTTTGGAAGGAAGGCAAGGATGTCGTCGACGACAATACCAATTACCAAGGGCAAGGATGCAGCTCCTCATCATGAATTTAATTGATACCCTGGAAGAGTTCAGAATGTTGACGATGGTCACGACACAAATGTTGAGAAGTCTCTTGAAGTTGTAATCGATCAGCGACGACATCAAGCAAAGAAATGGTGAAACAAAAAGGTTGTCGGAACCAAAGACTATAGTGCTAGCTCAGAATCGAAATTGCATTTCAAGCCAATCAACATGACGTCGAAAGCTTGATGTAAGCTTAGTGTCCTATTGGGAAGGACATAGATAGCATGGTCAAGCTCTAGCATGACGATGATGATGTAGTCTAACAGCTTGGAAAGACATGATCAAGTAAAAACTCATAAGCAATGACGATTACTAAGAGTTGTTGAATCGCAACGCATACTCGATTCAGTTATCGGTGTCCTTCAGGATCCAACAACTCAGAACACGAGGAAAAATGGAATCAGCGATAAAATCATGGTTGATGAGGGGATCATAATAAGTTATGAAGCTCCGTGATATTCTTGAGATACCGGGGGTAATACTCGAAGGTAGATCAGTATTAAAGTTTGGATCGATGTATTGATATGTGGAAGACAAGCACTTTAACTTGTTTGACAATGAAATCAAAGTAGAACAGCATGGTCGGAACCACGATTACAAAGGACAAGATCACAGATACCAGATCAAATCATACAATGAATGATTATTGATACGAGAAGCTTCTATGATAAGATCAACATCGTTTCCATGGGCATGAACACAAGGTTCAAGGTCGACTCCCACTTCATTAATGCATCACCTTCCATTTACTCCTCGACTTTGAGGAAGTTGTAGTTTTGAAAGATTATCTGGCAAAACATCAGAAAAGTAAGACTCGTGAAAACCCTTGGGTTCACATGGATTACGGAAGGCATAGGTTCAACCCATCGGGGCATCTTAGGAACATATACCACAAACTTCAAGAGTAATTAACACATGCTTGACAACAGAGCATGGCTGACAAAAGCATAGGATACAACTTATCAGAGGGAGAAGACACCATTTACCAACGACATCATGTATCAGGGGAAGAACTCAATAGAATTTTGAATGCGAAGGATGCTATCGGATAATAACCCAACAATGGGTGTGGCGGTCCACAAAGGACCTGGTGTGAGTATCTGTACCCAATCAGAGGAAGAAAGAATGCAAGGCATTGGATTATAGAACATCTGAATAATTTGATGCTTAAATACCAAAGGAATTATGATTTTCAGTTTGGTGTATCAGAATCAGACGCTCCGATCAAATACAAGTAAGTTGAATGGACTTAGATGCACAATGAATCAAGGTTGATTTGTCGAGAACAAACTCATGTTTGGAAAGACGTCTGAGCCGGAAAGATAATTTATGAGGAACAACTGATGATTGCGTGCATTCGCACACAGGTTGAATCAATAAAATCAAATGACAAACACAAAGGATTTTAATGAATATTTCTAGACATATGGAATTAACCATAATGCAAGCAGGTGAGAAAGGTCAAGAGCAATAGGCTACTGAGTGTTGGAGATATGCCCTAGAGGCAATCATGTATGATGATATTTCCTATGTGTTTATGAATAAAGATAGTCCTTGGACATTATCAGTGATGTGTATTAACAAGTACCTGACTTGTTTGTGAGACTATGCATTGCATGATGACTGTCCTAAATGGTCCCTAGTCGAAAGGGCTGTGTGGACGCGCATCTAGTTAGACTAGCATATGACACAGTGGATGGTCTGGTCTCACTGACCATGTAGCATTGGATGCTAGCCGGATAATATGGACTCAGAAAGATCTGGTCGGATTCGACGTAGTCGGATCCGAGTTGAGATAAGGTCTGAGTTAGACACACCCAACTATGAGACGCAGCGATAGGTCATCTCTGAGTCTCAAGTACAACATATGTTCTATGTCCTAAGACCTGAGTTGACGCATGTATTCGGGTTGGTGATAGACCTGCTTTGGGCCGACCAAACGCTACTCCGTAACTAGGTAGTTATAAAGGTAGGTTTCGGGCTTGTCTGGACCCGTGCTGCGAGACATGGTTGAGCAAGATGGGATTTGCACCTCCGATCAGGAGAGATATACTCTGGGCCCCTCGGGTGATCCGACCTGGATAACCATGGCCATGCGATGAGGATTATGAGATAATCCGAAGTGTTGGTCGGATTCACCGGAAGGAGAAAGAGTTCATGGTGCAACAAGGATGACCATGTCGCCTTGAGCACGACAACATATATCGTGTGGCAAAGGGAACAGAAGTGTGATGTACAGGTTCGCCTAACCAGCTTCATCAGACACTGGAGTCGGCACGCTTTGCTAGAGGCCGCTACCGACTAGTCGAGTCGGATGTGATCTGACTCGCAACCAAGTGAATGAGAACCTAAGGGGTCGCGCACTTAAGGGAAGGAACACGTGGGTTTTAGGATCCGTGCGAGGCCCAAGAGTTGAGCCCGCGCCGGATGCCTATATATAGTGGAGGTGCGGCACACCCATCTGGTTGATCACTTCGGCACCATCATTAGGGCTTTGCATGTGTTGCAACTAGCCACCTCCACTTGCCACCGCCGACTGTGTGATCGGACCTAGCAGTCCGCCGCACGGTGTTCCTCCTGCACGCGTGGATACCGTTAGAGGCGATGCACTTGTGCCGCTCTGGCGAACCTGTACTTGTGATCCGGTGACCGGCTGCATGAGGGAGATCGGGTCGGCTGTTCGAGGGAGATAGGACGAGGAGGAGACGGATCACGCGAACGCGCTGCCCCAACTCTACTTCCACTGCACGGCACTGCGCGTCTAGTGGTAACGATCTGTGATCCATCTCTGTAGCATGTTCTTGGATGTTCTGCGCATAGGAAAAATTTAATTGGCATGCGATGCACCTACGGTAGAACCCAACACTGAGGATTTCGGAAGATCGAATAGCATTTCGAATAATTTTGTGAAACACATGAACAACTGGGGATGAACGAATCCTCGATAAGGGTGTGGAGTTATCCGTAGGGGTTGGTGATACGTCTCCAACGTATCTATAATTTTTGCTTGTTTCATGCCATTATATTATCATTCTTGGATGTTTTACAATCATTTTATAGCGACTTTATATCATTTTTTGGGACTAACCTATTGACATAGTGCCAAAGTGCCAGTTGTTGTTTTTGCTTGTTTTTTACTTCGCAGAATATCAGTACCAAACGGAGTCCAATCGCGACGAAACTTTTTAGAGACTTTTTTTGGACCAGAAGACACCCAGCGGTCGAGTGGCCTTGTGGTCGCCGCGCGACCTCCACCAATCGGCGTCGTGGCGGACATAGCGTAGAGCGGCGGGCCGAGCCGCTCGAGGAGGAACATGGTCGACATCCTTAGGGATTGGTCGGCGTTGGCCTGCGGTCCGGCTGCCCTGGCCCTACCAGCCAGCGGGCAGGCCCTTGCACCGGGGGAGCCAGCTCGCATCATGGCCCATTGCCGCGAGGGGGTAGCTAGGTTCGCCGAGGCCGCCGAGAGCAACTTCCGGCGCGTGGAGGAGGCGATAGAGGTGAGACTCCTTCTTGTTTTATTTTTCCAGTGGGGGCGCGCGAGCGCACCCACTCGGTGTAGCCCCCGAGATTCGGGTCGGGTGTCCGGCTGCATGGCAGACGGTTTGAATCTTTTTCTTAAGTGATTTGATATTCCGCCTCCTGGTGTGTGGCAGGCTGAGAACACCAGGCGGCAGGCGCTCTTTGACGAGGCGGTCGCCATCCACAACAAGGGCAAGGCCGGCTACTACCAGGCCTAGGAGGAGTTGAGGAAGGCGCAAGGTACGAGCGTTCCAGTGGGGGCGCACGAGCGCACCCACTGGGTGTAGCCCCCGAGAATTGGGACGGCTGTGCGGCAGCCGGCTCGAATCTTTCATGCCTAGCTAACTCGGGCTGAGTCTTCTACAGAGGAGCTGGCCAGTCTGACCCAGATCTGGCAAAAGCGGGACGAGGTGGCCTCCGAGCGGGACCGGCTGGCGCGGGACCTCCAAGCGGTCACGTCGGAGTGGGACCTGCTGGGCGGTCTGGTGGTTGACAGCCAGTCGGCACGGGAGCACCTTACTACAGGGCTGCAGAAGGAGGTGGCGGCCAAGGAGGAGGCCGTCAAGTAGGCGGCCGACGCCAGCCAGCGGGCCACAGTCCTTCAGGACGAGGTGGCTCGCCTCAGGGCCGAGCTTGGGAGGCGTGATGCTGCCCTTGCCAAGGCGGAGAAGGCGCTGGAGGAGGAGCGGAGCCTGAGCCTCAAGTTCGGGCTCGAACTGGACGATGCCTTTCAGCGTGAGTGTTTCTGGTTTTGAGTCCGTTCTTTTTTGCCGGCTGTCTTGGCTTGTTTCCTGATTTTCCCTTCTTCTTAGATCGTTTTCCGGATACCCAGCGCCATGCCGAGTGGGCCGTGGCAGAGCATCGGGAGTGCTTCCGGCAGCACGGGCAGGAGATTGACGCGGATGAGGGCTGGAGCCTGCCGACGATTACGCTGGCCACTGAGAACTGGCTGCTCTTCCTGCAGCGTTGCATGGACCGGCACCACGCAGCCGGCCTGGGGATTATTTCGGCCATTTGGCCGGACCACGAGATACCTAACGGTCGCGGACGAGAGCACCGACTCCAGCGACGGGAGCGACACTGATGGCACGGCGGCCACGGAGGCGGATCCGAAGACGGCGACCACCACCGGGCAGTCTGTCGAGCCGGCTGGCGGCGCTGTAGGACCGAAAGTATGTCTAGAGGGGGGGGGTGATTAGACTACTTGACCAAATAAAAATCCTACCTTTTCCCAATTTTAAGTGTTGGCAGATTTTAGCAATGATAGCAAGTCAAGCACACCATACACATGCATATCTAAGAGTATAGCAGCGGCAAGTAACAAAAAGCATGTATAGTAGAGGGTAGGAAGGAAGATCAAACGCAATTTGTAGACACGAAGATTTTTCCCGTGGTTCCGATAGGTGGTGCTATCGTACGTCCACGTTTATGGAGTCTTCAACCCACGGAGCGTAACGGTCGCGAGAGTCCACAGAGGGCTCCACCCATAAGGGTCCACGAAGTAGCAACCTTGACTATTCCATAACGGCTTCCGTCCATGAAGGACTAGCCTCACTATGGGTAGATCTTCACGAAGTAGGCGATCTCCTTGCCCGTACAAACTTCTTGGTTCAACTCCACAACCCAAAGTAGGAGGCTCCCAAGCGACACCTAACCAATCTAGGAGGCACCACCCTCCAAAAGGTAATAGGCTCGGCAATGTCGGTGAACTCCTTGCTCTTGTGCTTCAAGATGATAGACTCCTCAACACACAATCACTCTCTCACAGATTTGGCAATGGTGGAAGAGATTGATTTGGTGGAAAGCAACTTGGGGATACTAGAGATCAAGATTCATATGGATGGAGTGGAATAGCTTGATCTCAACACAAGGGTAGGTGGCTCTCTCTCAGAAAATTGGATGGGGCAAGTATGGAATAGTTCTGAGTGCTTCTCTTACGAGTGGGTGGTGGTGAAGGGGTATATATAGGTATCCCCAAAAATCCAACCGTTACACCTAAAGTGACCAACTCGGTGACACCGATGTGTGAATCTCGGTGGTACCGAAGTGACCAAAAGGTGACAACTTTTGAATCTCGGTGAGACCGATATATAATTCTTGGTGGTACCGATTGGCTGACCAACGGTCAGATTGCGCAACTCGGTGACGCCGATTTTCATATCTCGGTGGTACCGATTCTTGACCATGGCTTACCAGAGAGTTGGTCCAGAAACTCGGTGGCGCCAATTCACAATTCTCGCTGGTACCGATTCTTGTGAATGGCTATCCAGAGAGTTGGTCCAAAACTCGGTGAGACCGACTGGCAAAACTCGGTGGTACCGAAGACTGAAAATGGCTAAACAGAAAGTTGGCAACCCAAACTCGGTGGCACCGAAGTGGAATCGGTTGCACCGATGTGCTAGGGTTTGGCATGGGTCTGTCTGAGTTTGGGAATCGGTGGCATCGAGTGGGAAGTGTTGGTTGCACCGATTTTGGATATATAGCTTTGGACAGACTTTTGTGGAAGAGCTTGTGGGTGTTTTTGGTGACTATCTCTTGTGCACGTGGAGCATCTTGTTCACCAACAGTACCTTACCCCCTTTTTATAGTATTGGCTTTCCTATGGACTCAAAGTGATTTCTCACAAAGTAAAATGTAGAGTCCTCTTGCTTAAGCTTTGCCAATCCATTTCCTTGCATCTTGGGGTATTTCCACAATCCTTTTGCCATCCCTATCATTGAACTTTTCCTGAAATATGCTTAGTGGAAACATTAGTTCAATGACTTATATGTTGTTATTAATTACCAAAACCACTAAGGGAGCAAATGTGCTTTCAATCTCCCCCTTTTTGGTAATTGATGACAACATATAGATCAAAGCTTCGACATATGATATAATCAATGAATGTAATCGTCGCTTTGAGAAGTATGTGATAAGCAAGAGCTCCCCCTAAATTTGTGCATTATTTTAAATTTGCGTTTGAATACAAATGCACAATCGATTAGGTACATGGGGCACTCTTTCATGTCACATACACCTTGGTGGTGTGCGAGAATAATTAGAATGAACATCATAGCACAACACAATCAAGTAAAGGTGAATGACCATCTCATAAGCATCAAAATGATAGGAAATAGTAGCAACACACATCAAGTGTATGATCAAACACCACAAGGTTTAACACATCCAAACCAAAAGACCAAATGTTTTTGAAAAAGCAATAAAAACCAAACACTCTCTCACTCGAAGCCTAAAGATCTATATACACCTCTCCCCCTTTGGCAACAAGTTACCCAAAAGTTCAAAGAGATATAGCTAATCGTTCTTCTGGGGCTGATCTCCTCCGGTGGTTGATGAAGGAGTCGAGAGAACTGCGTCGGCGAAGATGTCGGCAGACGTCGTGGACGGAGTTAGTGTAGCAACGGGAGGTACTGGAGGAGCTGATGGAGCTGAAGAGGCTGTAGCAGGTGCTGATGAAGAAGGCCTCAACTCTGGAACTGGCACTGTGGCTGATCTGGCCTGGGTAGTGAAGTGAGTGCCTGGCCTGAGAGGAGAGTCATCCTCATCAACTGAAGTGTTGGGACTGGGCACGCTGTCAACTTCCTTCTTGAGCTCGTTCACTGTCTTTGTCAGCCCATCCACCTTGTCATTTAGAGTCTTGATCCTATTGTCCATGATCCTGACAAGACTATGCTGATTCTCCAATATGTCCTTGATGTCCTTCTGCATGCCCTGAACGGTAGTGATCAAGAGATCCATTTGCTCGTTCCTGGATCTAGGAACTTGAGCACTAGTGGCTCTAGCTGCCCCTGCCTCGGCCTGTGCTGCAGCTGAGGTGGGATGATCTGGGTTCATCACCACGACGTTGTCCTCGAGATCTGGTTGTAGGGGCAAGTGTGGCCTGTCAAGAGCAAAAATGTGCTTCTCCAGCTTGGAGTTGATGAGCATCTGAATGTAGGGTGCATAGCAGTAAGAGCGCTTATGATCAGCAGCAACCCTCTTCACAGTCTCTATGATCAAATCCATCACCCTTATCCTGGTGTGTCTGTCAAGATGGATCAGCATGTTGATGGAATAGCCTCGAATCATCTTGTCATCTCCAGACTTAGGCATCAATGTGTTCCTCAAGATGGTGTTCATGGTGCGGAGGCCAGCCTGGAGGAAGTAAATGGATCCTAACTTGTGAGATTTCAAGTTGGCAGTAGGGATCTCATTGTACATGTTCTTCATAGAATCATGGCTCTCCTTGGATTCAGAATAGACATCTAAGTCACCATCTTCCACCTTTGGGACTCCTAAGATGGCAGCCCATTCCTCAACAGTAGACTCATACCTTGCTCCTTCAGTCATCCACACAATCCTACCATCTCCATAGAAGTGAGCAGTGGAGTAGAATTGCATGATCATCTCGTCGTTCCATGCAGTGAATTCTTTGCCAACAAATTCATCTAAGCCAATGCAATGAAAGTTGTCTTGAACATTTGGGAAGTAATCTTCATTTGCCTTGATGTACTTCCAGTCAACGTATCTCATGTCACTCACAGCTGGGCTCTTATCAAGCAAGATTGTCTCATAGAAATCTTGTTGCTCCTTGGTATAGAACCTATAGTCCACAGCTGTTTTCCTCCTCTGAGCATATGGATCAATTACTCTCCATGCCCTCAAACCAGAATCCTTCCTCTTCTTCATGTCCTCAGCAAGCAAATGGCTGGCATTGTGCTCTGGAAGGTGTGGTCTAAGCTTCATCAAAACAGTAATGTCATCATCATCCTCAGCTTCCCTGAAAGTGGAGGTCTTGTTCTTGCTGGAAGCTGGTATCTCTCTGGAGAACCTCTTAGGCTTTTCAGCAGCAGCAGCCTTCTTGGGAGCAGATTTGGTGCTCTTGGAGGTGTTAGCTTTAGGCATAGCATCTGCCATAAGCTTCTTCTTCTTCTTGGGAGGGGCCTTTGCAGCTGGCTCTACCTCATCCTCTTCTTCCTCATCTAGATACTCTGGAGTAGATGGAAGAACTTTAGCCTTGACAAACCTTGTCCTCTCTCTCTTCTTCTTCTCCCCTGACTTCTTAGGCATAGATTTCTTGGGAGGCTCAACTGTCATAGTTGCTCTGGAGCTCTCTGGTGCTCTGGCTGTCTCAAAGCTAGCATACTCCTTCCTGATAGCTTTCTTCTTCTTGGAAGAAGTGACAGTATCATCTTTCTTAGGCAGCTCCTCAGGGATGAAGTCCTCATCCTCCTCATCAGAATTGAGCTTCCTCCTAGTCCTTCCAGCAGCCTTGGGAAAATCTGGAGAACTAGGCACATCATAGCTCCCCTCGGGACTAGTGCCTGAGCTCATGTCAACACTCTGCTCTTTGAAGTTGTTCTCACTGTCATCTGAAGCAGACATCTCTGACCCTGTGAATAGAGTATAGAGGAGTGGAGAAGATGAGTCATCACAAAATGCAGACATTTTCAAAAGATTGAACTAAGATTTCCCAAATTTTGCATTCTGCCAAATGTATGTCCGTACAACCGAAGCAAAATTTTCGGACCCACCGAGACAGACAACCTACTTTCCAGGAACTTGACACCGTTTTCGGTCACACCGAAAATTGGTACTCGGTTCCGCCGAGGTGTTCTTAGTTTGCCAGAAAAAATGAATCGGTGCTATCGATTCTTTTGCGTCGGTTCTACCGAGATTCATGTGGCGGACGACAAAACCTAAAAATCATTCGTTCACTATTCTACTGAGTCTTCTAGAGTATAGGGAGGTTTGCAATCGGTGGATTATCGATAAAATTAACTCCAATGCTCAAGAATCGGACGGGGAGCGCAAGGAGGGCCGGATCCATACCCTAGCTAGGTGAAGGATCCGCTAAGGCGACGACGGCGGTGAAGATTTCGTCGGCGGCGGCGATTTCCAATGGCGGAGATGCACGGGGAGGCAAGGGCGACGACCAGGGGGTCCGGAGCGGCAACTTAGGGTTGGAGGAAACGGGCTCTTGAGATTGAATTTCAAAAGTCGTGTCCGCCAGGATATATACCCTTCGCTGTCGGTGACACCGGTTCGAAATTTTCGGTGTCACCGAGTTTCTCAACTGTCAGTTGACAGGGAAACTCGGTGTAACCGACAATAAGGAATCAGTGTTACCGAGATTGAAAATCCAGATCAACCCTAGGCATTCGGTGAGACCGAGATTTTTGGGTTGGTTCCACCGAGATGCACTTAGGAGGATTTAATGGTCAGTCCTTTGTCGATACGGAACTTCGAGTGCTCCTCGGATAGAGGGATCGAAAAGTACTTGTTCAAATTTTGTGATGCAGCAAGAATGGAATATGAGGTAAGAAAGCATAGATAGCTAGAGAGTGGTCCTAGGTATTCTTGTCCATCCAATTGCCAAAAGAGAAATCAAAAACCAAATAGCAACAATTGGATGTCCTCGAATGGATAAATAAATGCAGACCAACATGCTCACACAATAAGATGTCAAATGAAATCATGGCAAACATGCACAAACATACTAGTATCTAACAAGTATTTTGGCGATGACAGAGTCATCTATATATGAGTATATTGACTTAGGAGCCAAGTAAGAATACTTGATCATAGGTCATACTCATCGTTTAAGCACAAGTGGGGTTACCACTTTTACATAAAGCATTTATTGTTGTCACATACTATGAGATGCTTTAACTCAAGTCTTAGAGTAAAGCTCCCCCTTGATGTGACATCCCCCTATAGGAGGGATAAACAAACCTTGGGTTTTATCGATGAAGACTTCATGTGGGTGATGTAGTGGTGGATGCTCAAGGTTGATGAAGATGACCATGAGTTGGGAGCATCCTTGTTGTTTCCTTACTCTTCTCACCTACATGCGTTAGTCCCAACACACAAGAGACAAATACAAGGATATCTATGGACATGAAGTGCAAAGCATGTGTGATGATGTCCATTGATTTGTTGATTACCTTGTCCCTTGCTTACCTTTGAGGGAATGTGTGACTCCTTGAACTATTGCATAGAGTTGATGTTGATTGCAACTAGTTCTTGCCAATAATGAATGTGAGTGAATTTCATTGGCGGAGTCACCCCTCAAGAACTTCTCTAGTTCTTCTTCTTGGGGACCCACATCAACTTGATGGGGATCCTTGGTGTTGAAGTAGCCCTTGTAGAAGTTGAGCTTGATGTAGCCTTGGGAACCCACTCCACCAAAGCTTGGGATTCATCTTCATATGAGTCAATGTCCTCTTGAAGCTTGTTCTTGCCCTTGAGCTTGTGTTCTTGTGGTGGAAGGTCATCTTGAGTGTTTGTTCCCTTGGGAGGAGTATTTTCATACTTCTCCTTTTGAGGAACAAACTTGGGCTTGGGGTATTGACCTTCTTCCCATTCTACTCCATTAGCGTTGAAGTAGCCAATGCCATGGTTCTTCCAGTATCCTCCGTGCTTGCGTACAATTTCCTCAAATTGCTTACACCCAGCAAGACTCTTGTAGATACCTTTCTCTATAATTCCTTTCAATAAAGCGTTTTCTTGCTCAAGTGTAACTTGGCTAAGAGAATCATCATTAGTGGAATCAATAGAACTACTAGAAGGAACATCATTGGATTTAGCATTTTTATTGTTACTACTAGATGAAGAACCTTTCTTGCCTTTGTTACTAGTTTGTCTAGGTTTAACTTTGGCATGAATGTAGACAAGAGTAATCAAAGAGCAAGTCATCATCACCAAGTAAATCATCTTCATCACTATTGAAATCTAGATACTCAGGGTGTGATAACTTAGGGCCTTTAGCCATGAAGCAACTTCCACTCCCTTCATTTGGTGAATCAAATAGATCATAGGAGTTGGTAGTCACTAATGCAAGTCCGGCAACACCTTCATCTTGACTATAGTCGGAGTTGGAGTGATAGCTTCTCTCGGAGTTGTTGTGGGAGTCGGACCCAGAAACCCATTCACCAACATGAGCTTGATGTCATCTTCTTGTGTAGCTCTTGGTGTACTTGTCCTTGAGGGTCTTCGTTCATAACGATCATCTCTACTCCTTCTCTCTCTTTGAGGTGATTCATTCCTTGAGCTTCGTCTTCTAGGTGACTCTTCTCTTCGTTTGTAGGGAGCCGTGCACTCATTTGAGTAGTGTCCGGGCTTCCCACAATTTTAGCAGTTTCGGTCACGACTTGACGAACGCTTCTCTTCATATCTTGAGTTGGAGCTTCGTTCTTTGCCTCTATTCTTGTAGAACTTGTTGAATTTCTTGACCATGAGGCTTATCTCTTCATTGCTGACAAGGTTGTCGCTTGAAGTTGCGGGAGCATCACTTGTGGCTTTGTAAGCACCGCTAGACTTGTTGTGAAGCTCTTCTTTGTCTTTGAGTGTCATCTCATGAGCAACAATCCTTCCAATGACTACCGTAGGCTTGAGATCTTTGTAGTTGGGCATCATTTGGATCAATGTGCACACGGTGTCGTATCTCTCATCCAAAGCTCGAAGTATCTTCTTGATGATGAATTTGTCGGTCATTTCGTCGCTTCCTAAGCCGGCAATCTCATTGGTGATGAGATCTAGCCTAGAGTACATCTCCGCGACTCCTTCACCATCCTTCATCTTGAACTTGTCAAGCTGACTTTGAAGAACGTCCAACTTGGATTCTCTCACGGATTTGGTACCTTCATGCATATCAACCAAAGTATCCCAAATCTCTTTTGCATTCTCAAGACGGCAGATTTTGTTGAATTCTTCGGGGCATAGGCAGTTGAAGAGAATGTCACATGCTTGAGCGTTGTATTGCAACATCTTCAATTCATCTGCAGTCGCTTCATGATCCGGTTCCTTTCCATCACCAAAGAATTCACCTTGCAAGCCAACACGAACGACAGCTCATACGGCGGGGTTATGACCAAGAATATACATTTTCATTTTGTGCTTCCAACTAGCAAAATTAGTGCCATCAAAGTACGGACCTCTACGGTGATAATTTCCCTCACTAGACGCCATACTCTCCTAGGATGTGAGACCAATGCAATGGAGACCAAAGCTCTGATACCACTTGTAGGACCGAAAGTATGTCTAGAGCGGGGGTGATTAGACTACTTGACCACATAAAAATCCTACCTTTTCCCTATTTTAAGTGTTGGCAGATTTTAGCAATGATAGTAAGTCAAGCACACCCTACACATGCGTGTCTAAGAATATAGCAGCGGAAAGTAACAACAAGCATGTACAGTAGAGGGTAGGAAGGAAGATCAAACACAATTTGTAGACACGAAGATTTTTCCCGTGGTTCCGATAGGTGGTGCTATCGTACGTCCACGTGTATGGAGTCTTCAACCCACGGAGGGTAATGGTCACGAGAGTCCACGGAGGGCTCCACCCATAAGGTTCCACGAAGTACCAACCTTGACTATTCCATAACGGCTTCCGTCCACGAAGGACTAGCCTCACTATGGGTAGATCTTCCCGAATTAGGCGATCTCCTCGCCCGTACAAACTTCTTGCTTCAACTCCACAACACGAAGTAGGAGGCTCCCAAGCGACACCTAACCAATTTAGGAGGCACCACCCTACAAAAGGTAATAAGCTCGGCAATGTCGATGAACTCCTTGCTCTTGTGCTTCAAGATGATAGACTCCTCAACACACAATCACTCTCTCACAGATTTGGCTATGGTGGAAGAGATTGATTTGGTGGAAAGCAACTTGGGGAGAATAGAGATCAAGATTCATATGGATGGAGTGGAATAGCTTGATCTCAACACAAGGGTAGGTGGCTTTCTCTCAGAAAATTGGATGGGGCAAGTATGGAATAGTTCTGAGTGCTTCTCTTACGAGTGGGTGGTGGTGAAGGGGTATATATAGGCATCCCCAAAAATCCAACCGTTACACCTAAAGTGACCAACTCGGTGACACCAATGTGTGAATCTCGGTGGTACCGAAGTGACCAAAAGGTGACTACTTTTGAATCTCGGTGAGACCGATATATAATTCTTGGTGGTACCGATTAGGTGACCAACGGTCAGATTGCGCAACTCGGTGACGCCAAATTTCATATCTCGGTGGTACCGATTCTTAACCATGGCTAACCAGAGAGTTGGTCCAGAAACTCGGTGGCGCCGATTCACAATTCTCGGTGGTACCGATTCTTGTGAATGGCTATCCAGAGAGTTGGTCCAAAACTCGGTGAGACCGACTGGCAAAACTCGGTGGTACCGAAGACTGAAAATGGCTAAACAGAAATTTGGCAACCCAAACTCGGTGGCACCGAAGTGGAATCGGTTGCACCGATGTGCTAGGATTTGGCATGGGTCTGTCTAAGTTTGGGAATCGGTGGCACCGAGTGGGAAGTGTTGGTTGCGCCGATTTTGGATATATAGCTTTGGACATACTTTTGTGGAAGAGCTTGTGGGTGTTTTTGGTGACTATCTCTTGTGCACGTGGAGCATCTTGTTCACCAACAGTACCTTACCCCCTTTTAATAGTATTGGCTTTCCTATGGACTCAAAGTGATTTCTCACAAAGTAAAATGTAGAGTCCTCTTGCTTGAAGCTTTGCCAATCCATTTCCTTGCATCTTGGGGTATTTCCACAATCCTTTTGCCATCCCTATCATTGAACTTTTCCTGAAATATGCTTAGTGGAAACATTAGTTCAATGACTTATATGTTGTTATTAATTACCAAAACCACCAAGGGAGCAAATGTGCTTTCAGGCGCGCCTGAGGCCTAAGCGGCCCTATGTTTACCATGTCTTTTCCTTCACTGTAAGCTTTGTTAGGACGCATTTCCACCCACTGGGGGTGTATTGTAAAGAATCTTTTGGCCTGCGGCCTCGACCCTTTAAATTTGCTTTGAAATGGACAGTGTTTGCGTGTCGGCTCATCCTTCGCTTTTTGCTTTTCGACCGTTATCTTTTGCGCAAGTTCCTTTCCGGCTTCTGCCCCGCCTGCCGGCCAGCTGGGAGCCGGCTGGGGCAGGGATGGAGCATTGTCCTTGGGGAAACGCGCAAACCTTAGGGTCGACCGGCTCCAGCTAGGGTCAGCCACCAGAGGCCAGTTGCAGAACGAGTGATCCGGCTAGACTTACCCGATCGCTACTCTTCGAACAGTGTTTTGTGTGGTAAGTTTTCCTGCCCCAGAGTCCCGCCAGCCGGACAGCCGGGAGCCGGTCTGTAGCCGGACGGGGTGTGGGGGTTTTTCTTATCCACATTACTTGTCTGTCTCGGAGAGGAAGGGTTTAGGCTTGCCGGCGAGCCCCCGGGTCCGGGGAGCCAGACCCGGACGCTCGCTTTGAGAAGCGAAGTGCTTTTGGTGAAATCGAAAGGGCGTGCCCCAACTACTGGCTTGGGACACCCGTTGCATTCATTGAGTCCCAAAAGGGGGTGGGAAGGTACATACATACACTGTTTCTCTTTTAGCAGTAGAATGGACGAAGGAGCGCCGCATTCCACGGGCGCTCCGACTCCTCTTCGGAGGCGTCTCTCTTGCGCTTCTGCGACTTCTGCGCGTCTATCAGGTAGTACGCGTTGTTGTGTAGCGCCTTGCTGATTATGAACGGGCCCTCCCATGGGGAGGACAGCTTGTGCTGGCCGGCTGTTCGCTGGATCCGCCTGAGCACCAGGTCCCCTTCGCGGAAGGAGAGGGGCCGGATCCGCTTGCTGTGGTAGTGCAGGAGCTTCTGCTGGTAGATGGCCGTCCGGCTCAAGGCCAGCTCGCGTGCTTCTTCGAGTAGGTCGACACCGTCTTCTCTCGCCTCCTTTGCATCCGCCTCTGTGTACAAGGTGACGCGAGGCGAGTCGAACTCAATGTCTGTGGGGATGACTGCTTCGGACCCGTACACAAGGAAAAAAGGAGTGAAGCCGGTTGACCGGTTGGGCGTGGTCCTGAGGCTCCACAGCACGGCCAACAGCTCTTCGACCCAGCAGCCGGCCGACCGCACGAGTGGTGCCACGAGCCGAGGCTTGATGCCGGCCAGGATCAGACCGTTCGCCCTTTCTGCTTGGCCATTCGATTATGGGTGAGCCACCGATGCAAGATCGAGCCGGATGCCCTCCTGGGAGCAGAAACGCGCCATCGCGCCCTTGGCGAAATTGGTGCCGTTGTCCGTGATGATGTTGTGGGGGATGCCATAGCAGACCGTGATGTCCTTGATGAACCAGACGGCCGTGGGGCCGTCCAGTTTCTTGATGGGCCTGGCCTCAATCCACTTGGTGAATTTGTCGACGGCCACCAGCAGATGTGTCATGCCGCCTCGTGCGGTCTTGAACGGCCCCAGACGGCAAAAGGCCACGAAAGTGGGATGGTCTGGAGGGCTGTAGCCGGCAGGTGGCTCTGCGTGCTGAAGCGCTGACACCCCTCACACTTATCAACCAGCTGTTCGCTTCCTCCAAGGCCGTCGGCCAGTAGAAACCGTGGCGGAATGCCTTGGCCACAAGGGTCCTTGAGGCGGCGTGATGCCCGCACTCGCCCTGGTGGATGTCTCGGAGGATTTCTTTGCCCTTCTCCGGCTCGACGCAGCACTAGAACACGCCGGTTGCGCTGCGGTGGACCAGCTCGTGGTTGATGATGTTGTAGGCACGGGACCGGCGCTGGATCTGCCGGGCCTTGTCCTCGTCCGGGGGGAGCTCGCCTCGTAGGAGGAAAGCTAAGATGGGCTGGGCCCACGAGGGGGCCGAGACGGGAGCTGGCTCCGGCTCGAGCTGGAGGCCAGGAGCAGCCGGAGTCCCTGGGCCTGCTGCCGGAGCCCCCGAGCCCGGATGGCCAGTCCCCGGGTCCGGCTCGCCAGTCCCCGAGACCAAGGCAGCGGAGGACGCGAGGACCGCCATCATGACGGCCGCGGGGTCGGAGCCGGCTGCCGCAGAGGCAGCAGCGGTTGGAGCCCGCGTGACGGGCAAAGCCCCCGGGCCGGCTGAGGAGCCGGTGGGGTCCGCGGGCACGAAGATTGATTCTGACTCGGCGGAAGGCTTGATCGATGGCTTGGTCAGCCGTTCGAGGGAGACACCGGCTGGGATAGCCTGGCGGGTGGAGCCGATTTTCGTCAGGGCGTCTGCCGCCTCATTGTCCGCTCGGGGACGTGGTGGAACTCGCAGCCCTCGAAAGAGCCGGTGAGTTGCTGGATGAGGAAGCGGTAGCTGGCCATGTTGGCGTCCCTGGCGTCCCATTCGCTAGAGACTTGCTGCACCACGAGGTCCGAGTCGCCGAAGCAGAGGATGCGTCGGATGTCGATTTCCTTGGCGAGCCGGATGCCGTGGACGAGCGCCTCGTACTCGGCCACGTTGTTGGAGGTGGCGAAGAGGATCTGGAGCGCGTACTTGAGTTGGTCCCCTTTCGGGGACGACAAGACGATGCCGGCTCCCAAGCCGGTTCGCATCTTTGAGCCGTCGAAGTGCATGCGCTAGTGTGTGGAGTCCAGAGCCGGCGGTACGAACTGGGTTTCTGCCCAGTCGACAAGGAAGTCGGCCATCGTCTGCGACTTGATGGCGGTGCGTGGCTCATACCAGATCTCGTAGTCGGCGAGGGTTATGGCCCACTCGGCAATTCTGCCGGTGGCGTCCCGACCGCTCATGATCTCGCCGAGCAGCGCCGTGCTTACCACGGTGATGGTGTGCTCCTGGAAGTACTTCTTGACCTTCTTGGCGACGAAGTATATGCCGTAGCACATCTTCTGGAAGTGGGGGTAGTTCTGCTTGGAAGCGGAGAGGACCTCGCTGAGGTAGTAGACGGTGCGCTGGACCAGCAGCGCTTTGCCCTCCTTCGGCCGCTCCACTACGAGGACGGCGCTGATCACGCGCGTGGTCGCCGCGATGTACGCGAGCAAAGGCTCCTTCTCAACCGGCACGGCCAAGACGGGCGCGCTGGAGAGGGCACATTTGAGGTCGCGGAACGCGTCGTCCGCCTGGTCGGTCCACTCGAACTTGGTGGTTTTCTTCATGAGCTAGTAGAGGGGCAAGGCCTTCTCGCCCAGCCGGCTGACGAATCGGCTGAGCGAGGCCAGGCAGCCGGCGAACTTCTGCATGTCGGCCGGCTTGTGCATGCGTTCGATGGCCCTGATCTTCTCTGGGTTGGCTTCGATGTCGCGTGCGGACATGAAGAAACCCAGGAGCTGGCCGGCTGGTACCCCGAAAACACACTTCTCCGGATTGAGCCGGATCTTGTACTCGCGCAGGTTGGAGAAGGTTTCCCAGAGGTCGTCAAGGAGGCTGAAATGCTTCTTGGTTTTGACGACGATGTCGTCCACGTAGACGTGGATGTTCCGGCCGATCTGGGGCAGGAGGCACTTCTCCATGAAGCGCTGGAAGGTGGCGCCTGCGTTCTTCAAGCCGAAGGACATGGTGATGTAGTAGTAGGCCCCGAAAGGGGTGATGAAGGAGGTCTTCAGCCAATCGGCTGGGTCTAGCTTGATCTGGTGGTAGCCAGAGTAGGCGTCGAGGAAAGACAGCAGGTCGCAGCCGGCCGTGGAGTCGACCACCTGATCGATCCGGGGCAGGGCGAACGGGTCCTTAGGACACGTCTTGTTCAGGCTGGTATAGTCGATGTATATGCGCCAAGTTTTGTTCTTCTTCAGCACCAGGACTGGGTTGGTCAACCAGTCCGGGTGGAAAACCTCCATGATGAAGCCGGCTGCGAGTAGCCGGGCGATCTCTTCTCCTATAGTATGCCGCTTCTCCTCGGAGAAACGGCGCAGGGGTTGCTTGACCGGCTTAGCATCCGGCCGTACATGAAGTTTGTGCTCGGCGTACTTCCTCGGAACACCCGGCATGTCTTTTGGAGACCATGCGAAGATGTCCCAATTCTCATGGAGGAAGTCGACGAGCTCGCCTTCCTATTTGCTGCTGATGTTGGCGCCAATGGTAACGCACTGCTTGGGGTTGGCTGGGTCGAGCGGCACCTGCTTGGTGTCCTTGGACGGCTGGAACGTCGCCTCACTGGCTGGCTGGGATGGGGGAGTCGGCACGGCCGGCTGCTCGGTGGCCTGAGCCATGAGCCGGTCGAGCTGCCGCTTCTCCTCCGCGATCACCAGAGCCTCGGCCAGCCGGCTGCTGTCACACGCGCACTCGATCGACTTCTTGTAGTCGCCGCCGATGGTTATGATGCCCTTGTGACCCGGCATCTTCATCTTGAGGTAGGCATAATGGGGCACCGCCATGAACTTGACGAGGGCCGGCCTGCCCAGCAGCGCGTGGTAGGGACTTTTGAGGTTCACCACTTCGAACCATATCGGCTCGCGACGGAAGTGGCTCTTGTCACCGAAGAGGACGTCGAGCCGGATCTTGCCGATGGGAGAGCAAGACTGCCCTGGCACAATGCCATGGAAAACCGTCCGGCTCGGCTGCAGGTCTTTCTCCCTGAGCCCCAGCTTGAGCAGCGTGTCGCGGTAGAGGATGTTGATGCTGCTACCCCCGTCGATCAGCACCCGCGAGAAGCGGAAGGTGAGCCTCTCGGAGGCGATGGTGGGATCGAGGACGAGGGCGTAGCTGCCAGGGTTTGGCATCACTGCCGCGTGGTCCACCCGGCTCCAGGTAACCGGCTTCTCGGACCAGTGCATGAACTGGGGGACTGAGGGGACGGTGGCGTTCACCTCGTGCCGGCGCTGGTGCTGGCTATGCTTGTCGGTTCCCTGACTGGTGAAGATGACGTAGGCCCCGTCCTGGTCGGGGGACTGGTCGTGGAGACGGCCGTTGTTGGGGGCCTGGGCCGGCGGTGGAGCCGGAGCCAGCACAGGCGCTGGAGCGCGGGGAGCTGGGGGGAGGAGCCGGAAGGCCCTCGCCCCGGGTTAGCCGCTGGGAGAAGCTGCACTGCCGAAGCGTGTGCGTGGCCGGCTTCGCCCTAGAGTGCATCTTGCACGGGGCGTCGAGCATCTGCTCGAAAGTGAGCTTGGGCTACCAGGTGTCCTTGTCGGTCCGCTGGCGCTGGCTGGGTGCCTGGGCAGCCAGCTGTTCCTCCTCGACGGAGGCGACATGTTTGCTCCCGTAGCGGGGCTCCAACTGGTCGGCCTTCCGCTTGTTGTTCTGTTGCTGTCGGTTGTCGGCAGCCGGTCGCGGCGCAGCAGGCGGCGGGATGGCCTTGCCGGATGCGCTGACCTTAATCCGCATAGCGGAGTCGGCCGTGGCGTACTTGTCCGCCTTGGCCATGAGCTCAGCCAAGGTGGCCGGCTCCGAGCACATGAGCTTGTGCTTGAGGAGGGTGCCTTCCCGGGAGCCCTCGAAGAAGTACTGGATGGCTTGCACCTCGTGCACCCCTTCGCAGGAGTTGCGGAGCTCGGTCCACCGCGTGAGGTAGTCGCAAAGGGATTCCTCCTGCCCTTGGACGCACATGGCCAGCTCGCGGGGACGGCCGGGCCACTTGTAAGTGCCGGTGAAGTTGCGGACGAACGCCTCCTCGAAGTCCGTGCAAGCGTTGATGCTGCCGACCGGCAGGCTGTTAAGCTGTAACGCCCAAGATGCGATCATATCCTTACTTTGGCTCGAAGGCCTCGACAAGGATAGAAGCGCATCTCGTCGTTTCGCAAGAACGGATATCATTATAAGTACATGTAAAGAAGAGATGAGTATATGGAATTGGCTTACACTCGCCACAAGCTACATCAATATCACATCAATACAACAACATATCCAAACATCATACAGAAGAGCAGGGTCCGACTACGAACGAAAACAAACGATAAAATGACATCCATCCTTGCTATCCCAGGCTACCGCCTGGAACCCATCCTATGATCGATGAAGAAGAAGAAGAAGAACTCCAAATCAAACAAGCATCGCGCTCACGTCAAATCATTGCATTACCTGTACCTGCAACTGTTGTTGTAGTAATCTGTGAGCCACGGGGACTCAGCAATCTCATTTCCAAGGGTATCAAGACTATTAAAGCTTAATGGGTGAGGTATGGTTAAGTGGTGAGGCTACAGCAAGCACTAAGCATTTATTTGAGTGGCTAACTTATGAGTACAAGAATAAAGGGGGATGATCGTCGCATAAACGAACGTGAACTAGTAATGACCTCTAAGAGATACTGAACACCTACTTACGAGTCAGACATAACCCCACCATGTTCTCTCTCGGTTTAGAAATTCACGAGAAGAGACCGTCACGGTTACGCACACAGTTGGTGTATTTTATTGGAGTTTACTTCAAGTTTGCTATGACCGGGTGTTAAACAAAGTTTCCAAGTTGCCACGTAACCGCGGGCACGGCTTTCCGAAAGATTTAACCCTGCAGGGGTGCTCCAACTCATCCATCACAAACTAACCACACGCCGCGAGAATAACCTCGACCACGAATCCCGTGATTTCCTAGGCAATTCCATTGGAAAACCTCAACCTCGAGATAGCCCGAAGTATTATCGGCATTCCTCGCACAAGACGTTTGAGAAAGGTAAAATAAATCCAGCAAGGCCGCCCGGCGTGTCGACGAACCCGATAGGAGCCGAGTATCTCGTTCTCAGGACACGACCAGATGAGCTAGTGTATAGTGGCCTGATAGACATCACCCGAGTTACCCTGGGGTGGCCCCGCACAGTGCTCTATTTTGGACCAGCACCAGCAGCACTGGCCCCCCTGTATTATGTTGAAACGAACCTCGGGTAGCGCTAACTCCCTATGCGTCAAATTAATTATCAGTATTATTATGTTGGGCAAATGTAGTACCAAAGTTGGGCCTTGCCAGACAAGTTTTATCCTAAAACGAAAATCAAGGGGGTCCCCATAACAACCCCGAGCATGTTAGGAGCGCTCAATATGGAACATAACACCGGTTCACAAGTAACTAGGGCGCAAGAGTGTAACAAAACTCCGAGCAAAAGGCCAAGCCTTCCACCCTTTACCAAGTATATATGTGCATTAAATTAAATAGCAATAATATTGTGATAGCTCAAAAACATCCATGTTGGCACATGGAAACAATTTGCACCTACAACTAGCAACGCTATAAGAAAGGCTGAGCAAGCGGTAACATAGCCAAACAATGGTTTGCTGGGATGTGGAGGGTTAGAGGCTTTTCATGGCATTTGGGAGGCTTGACAAACAAGTGGTAGGTAGCGAGACAAGCTATAGAAAGGAGACAACTAGCATGGCAATGATAGTAGTGGTATCCAAGGAAATGATCATCTTGCCTGAGATCCCGCTTGGAAGAAGAACGAGTCCATGAAGCAGACGAACGGGACGTAGTCGATCGAATCCTCACACTCCGAACGCTTTCGGAACTCTATCAAGAAGAAGCAATCCGAAGACAAACAAATGAAACGGTAAACACCACAACATATGGATGACATGATGCGCAAACAAATATGATGCATGTCCGGTTTAATTATGCATGGTATGGCAAGCACAACAATTAAACACTACAAATTAAGTGAAGTTCAATATGCAAGGTGTTGCATATTGACAAAACTCCACATTCGAATTATTTAGTTCACTCTCGTTTAGGTACTCATCAATATTAAATGTTGTTTAACATGGGTGGTCATGGCCTAAGGTGAAGATGGAATTAGAACAATTTTAAATGGAGAGGGAGAACATACATACAACAAAATAATAACTCTCCATATTATGAGAAATGTGGTTAACGTTGTATAACTAACAATTATTTTAAATGTTGTTTATCATGGCAAGAGGTGAAGCATGAACAACTACATCATCTAGGCATTTTAAGTGAGGTCGGAAACGACTTATAGTATTTCCAAAATGACCCCACATGCAAATTATTAATTTGGTCCAGATCTGTCCTAAGCATATTTTATGTTTATTAAACAGCAAAATAAAGCGTGCCATGAGATTCTACATGTTTTTCTAGTCAAGTTACATGTGTGGAACATTTTTATCGGAGCTACGGTTTTGTAGTTATGAAATAAACCATTTTAACATGGCATTTACGCAAATTACATGAAAACAGCAAGTTAAACATTTTAAACACATGTGAGAGTTGGAAACTGTGAATCTACACGAAATTCTAGTCATTTTACATATATAAAGTTTTTACATATGTTGCACGGTTTGAAAGTTATTAAATGTATGAACTAGGGGGTTTTAGGGGGGGTTCGGAGCCCTCCGATCGCGATCCGACGGTTCCGATCGGAGGGAGGGGCTAGGCTGGGCTAGTGGGCTGTGTAGAGCGGTAGTGGGCTCTGTAGAGACGGAGATGAGCAGCCCGTGACATGTTTTAAAACCCAAAACCGTCCTATAATAAACCGATGACGGTGCCGCTACGGTTGACCGTTCGGGTATCAAACGACCTCCAATTGCGACGAAATTTGGCAGGCGGCCTACCTACAATATAACAAGACCGCACGCCAAGTTTTGACCCAATCCAAGAGTATTTTTCGCGCGCTTTTAAAAGCATTTTTTAAAACGATGCCGCGGGTACGCGTGTGTGTGGTTGGTCTCAAAATGGACAACGACAAGAACGGAGAGAACCGGCGACTACGAACGGATGCAACTTTTGAAAATGACGGCAACGGAGTGCCGATGAAATGTGTATGATGCGAATGGTGCGATGACGAATTCGACAAACAACCGAATCACACGACGAAAATGGAAAAAAAGGGGAATCTTCTGGAGCGTCGGTCTCAGGCTGTTACATAAGCCAAGTCCGAGCCGATCCGATCAGCATGAGGGGGACGTAGCACACCACGATGCGCTTGTTTCCTCTAGCGATGCCGACTGCGGTGGTGTAGTCGATCAGCCAGTCTTCCGGCTTGGCAGTGTCGTTGCACTTTGGAGTGTCGCGGGGGAGCTTGAAGCCGGTGGGGAACGGCTCGTCGCGGATTCGGGGGCCGAATCACGCCGGCCCAATCGGACCCTCCCCCTCTAAGAGGGCAGACTGCGCCAGCCGGTCGATGCGGGTTCGGGCATCGTTCTCGCTCCGCGGGACGCGCAGGCCGAGCCGGGCGGCGAGCTCGGGGCGGACAGTCGGAGCGGGCGAGTGCGCGCGCTCCCGCTGCGGGGGTGGGGTGTGGGCGCGACTGCACCGGCCGCCTCCTGCCGCGGCATCATTGCGACGGCTTGTGACCGCCGGCGGCTCGTTCCCCTAATGGGAACGTCCGTTGCGAGACCCAGCACCCCGCCAGCCGGAGCCGCGGGGGGAAGAGGCCTGCTGGGACGGCTGGCGCTGGCCGGCAGTCGGCGGAGCGTCCCCTTCGGGGATGGGCATTCCGGAGCCGGCGTTGGCACGGTCAAGCCGGGCCTGCTGAGCGTTGGCGGTGGCGATGAGGTCCTGGACGTGCCGCTCCTGTTGCTCACGTTCTTCGCCTTCCAGGTCGGCTAGGTCGGTGTATGCCACCTGGGCGGCCCTCATGTTAGCCGCCGGTGTGTCGTAGGTGGGGAGCCTGCCGCCAAGGACTTCCGCGACCACGCGGTCACGGTTGCGGACTTCACCACGCCGGCTGGGCTCGTTGCCGGCGGGGGTGAGGTCGTAGGCGGAGTTGTACTCGAGTTGCGCGGACTCCATCCAGCGCTTGGCGGTCGCGAGCATGGTCGCTTCCGCGAACAGCAGCTGGCGAGCTGCCTCTAGCTCAGCCGTAGCTGCGGCCGGGTTTTTCGTAGGCGCGATGGGGGTGCTGAGGCCCCGAAGCGCAGAGCCGAGGGGGTCTGAGGTGCCGGTGCCGGCGGCCGCCTGCGCCTCCGCCCTGGCGCGACCATTGCTCGTGGAGGATCCGGTGACCATCACCTCCGCGCGGATGCAGGAGTCATCAGCATCGCCTGAGGCGATTGCGCCCACAAGCGAGAGCGGGTCGAGGCAGTCGAGCACCTCGCTAGGGTACTCGTCGGCAGTTGGCTCGGCAGTGAGGCTCAGCCTACAGAAGCATTCGGCGAGGGTGGCGACGTCGGACGGAGTGTCGTTGCTGCGCAACTCGTCGGAGAGGTTGGTAGCGACGCCCGCAGGGCGGGCGGGAACGAGGTTCCGCACCGCGGGAGCAAGCCCCACGAGCGTGCAGGTCCGCCCGGACGCGGGGCGGCCGGGGGAGTTGGCGAAGGGTCCCGCCCGGAGCATGCCCGGAGCATGACTCCGGCCGGCGCCGCGGACGGCCCCACGGTGGGTGCCAACTGTCGTCGTTTTCTCATGACAGATGCCATGGGGTGGCTTATCGAGAGTGGTTGGGGCCGAAGGACGCCGACGGGCTCCGGTGACGGGATTAGGGACAAGCGGTGTGAGACACGCGATGTACCTAGGTTCGGGGCCCTCTGTGGGAGGTAACACCCCTAGTCCTACTTGCCTAGTTGATAGACCAAGAGAACTACAATGGCGCTCCTTGAGCTGTTGGCTAGAGGAGGAAGAAGGGGCTAGCCGGCTCCTCCTGCCTCTCTACGTATGGAGGTGAGTGTAAAAGTGGTAGGAATGCTTGCCCCGTGCATGGGGGGCGTCGGGGGGTTTTATAGGCCAACCCCCCGGCTTACAATATACATGAATGGTACTGGGAAGGGGGACCCGGCTGGCAGCCTCTCTGGCCGGCCGGAGGCCCCACCGGCTGAGCCGTCTCGTCGCTTGTAGGGTCCGCTGGCTGCTAGGCCCCGCCGCCCGCAAGGCCCGCCGACCGCGCGGTCCCGTCGAGGACTGGGGCCAGCCAGCCGGCTGCTGCTATTGGTCCGTAGTCACCTGCCCCGGCACGGACCGCACCAAGCGGCGTCGCCTTGCGGCAGTCGGCCGCGGTCTTCGGTATGGCGGGTTGCCCTGTAACCATGCGGGGGCAGGTAATGGAGTGGACAGGGGCGTGTCGGCATTGTCGCCCCGCCTGGTCGCGGTCGGCCGTGGTCAGTGGTACGACCGCTCGAACTGTAGCCATGCGCATTCCCCCGTCAGCGGTCACTGCAGCCACGCGGGACCGGTCGTGGAGGTCGCGTCTTGTCACCGTACGCGGGTTCGGTGGGGAGGGGATCGGTGCTTGCCTGCCCGGGGGTCAGCGGTAGAGCCGGCCGCTGTCACGCTCGCCGGTTGCTCGCCACGCGGCCGTGCGCCAGCCGGCCGGGGCCAGCCGGCTATAAGCCAGCCGGCCGCGTGTCAGCCGGCCATACGCCGGCCGGCCGTGGGCCAGCCGGCCGTACGCCAGACGGCCGGTCGCCAGTCGGCCGTATTGTTTTGAAAAGAGGTTGAACCCTCCTGCTTTGGCATACCCAGGGGTTATATCCCCGTCATAGAGTCAACTTTAGCTAGAAGGCGTCCCAATAATTTGGAGGGTGAAAATCTTGATGAAAAATTTGATGAAAGTGGGTTTGAAGAGGTCAAAACTTTAACTAGTGATGTGCCCACTATTTTGGATTGCAAAGACTTTAATTATGGTAGTTGCTCTTTGATTCAATGTATTTCTTTGCTACAATCCATGTTGAATTCACCCCATGCTTATGAGCAAAATAAAGTTTTTACTAAACATATCGTTGATGCCATGATGAAATATTTTGAAGAAAAGTTGGAGTTGGAGATTTCTATTCCTAGAAAATTACATGATGAGTGGGAACCAACCATTAAGGTCAAAATTAAAAATTATCAGTTCTTTGCTATATGTGATTTGGGTGCTAGTGTTTCCACGATTCCGAAATCTTTATGTGATGTGCTTGGTATTACCAATATTGAAGAATGCTCTCTCCATTTGCACTTGGCGGATTCTACTATTAAAAAGCCTTTGGGAAGAATTAATGATGTTCTTATTCTTGCAAATATGAACTATGTGCCCATAGATTTTATTGTTCTTGCAATCCGTCTTGTCCCATTATACTTGGTCGACCGTTTTTACAAACTATAGGTGCCGTGATTGATATGAAAGAAGGCAATATTAGATTTCAGTTTCCACTAAGAAAGGGTATGGAACACTTCCCTAGAACAAGAATTAAGCCACCATATGAATCAATCATGAGAGCATCCTATGGATCCAAAACCAAAGATGACAATACTTGAAACTATGCGTTATGCCTAGCTAGGGGCGTAAAACGATAGCGCTTGTTGGGAGGCAACCCAATGAATAAATTTATTTTTGTCTTTCCCTTTCTGTTTTTGAGTGTTGACACAATTATGCCTCTGTTATGATTGTGTTTTTATGTTTTATTTAGTGTTTGTGCCAAGTAGAGCATTTAGGATGATTCATAATATGAGTAGAAGCGATGCTGAATCTGAAACAGAAACTTTGCGTCCAGTGTTCGAATTTTCATTTTTTACTGGAATGTGATATTGAGCTGAAATTTTAACAAAGTGTTTCTATATAAATTCTTTACGTTGTCCTAATTTTTCAGAATTTTTAGATTTACAGAAGTATGGTTAGAGTACAGATTACTACAGACTGTTCTGTTTAAGACATATTCTGTTTTCGTTGCATTGTGTGCTTGTTTTGATGAATCTATGGGTTATATTGAAGGGTATGAGCCATGATAAAGTTAAAATACAGTAGGTATAATGCAATAAAAAAATATGAATGGGTTTGCAAGAGCACCTAAAGTAGTGATTTGCTTTATTATACTAACGGATCTCACGAAGATTTTGTTGAGTTTTGTGTGATTGAAGTTTTCAAGTTTTGGGTGAGATCACGATGGATGAAGGAATAAGGAGTGAAAAGAGCCTAAGCTTGGGGATGCTACAGCAGCCCCAAGATATATCCAAAGAGAAACAAGCAAGTAAGCTTGGGGATGCCCCCGAGTGGCATCCCCTCTTTCTTCTAATGACCATCGGTATTTTACTTGGAACTATATTTTTATTCGTCACATATCATTAGTTTTGCTTGGAGCGTCTTGTATCATTTGAGTCTTTGCTTGCTTTGCTTGTTAGTTTGTCACTTGTATCCTTGCTGGACACACCTATTTGGGAGAGCCAAAATTATGCTATGATTTGTTAGAATTGCTCTATATGCTTCACTTAAACTTTTTGAGCTATAGAATTGCTCTAGTGCTTCACTTATATCTTTTTGAGCGCGGTTTGCTTGTAAATTTTTGTAGAAATACTCTCGTGCTTCACTTAGATTAATTTCAGAGCTAGTAAATTTTTGAAGAAATCCTCTCATGCTTCACTTATACCTTTTTGAGAGATGAAATCTTTATGCTCATGTGCTTCACTTAAATTTGTTTGAGCCAGTAAAAAGGCAATGTCAATATATGAAACTAGTCCCAAAGTGATAGATATCCAAGGAGGATATAATAAAAACTTTCATGAAGATCATTGGACAAATTAAACTTGATTCCTTGTAATAGTTTTGAGACATGATGATAGTGATATGTGAGTCATGTTAGTGAGTAATTATGCTTTAGTAAGAATATTGGTGTTAAGGTTTGTGATTCCCTATGCAAGTACGAAAGTCAATAGTTATGCAATGAAATTACATCCTACTTATGGTGCATTATTCGGTGTTAGTTATGCTCAATGCTCGCTTATGTGAATTTTCGTTTCTTGGTTGTTTGCTTCTCAATCTATTTGCTAGCCTCCATTTGTACTAAGTAGAAATACTAGTTGTGCATACAAAATCCTTAAACCAAGTTTTGCCTTATGAGTCCACCATACCTACCTATATGCGGTATTTCCATGCCGTTCCAAGCAAATTTGTATGTGCCATCTCTAATTTTCAAAATAAATTTCTCTTTTGTGTGCTCGTACCGCTCATGAAACGATAGGGAGTGTCCAATATTTTTCCATGCTAGATGTGTTATTCTCAAGATGAGTGTTTATTCACTTGTCATTGCACGAGAGTGCGGTGGTAATAGGGATGCCCATTCCCGAAATGAAAAAGAAAAAAATAATATTTACTTTATGTTGTCAAATAATAAATTCCTTTGAAAGTGTTGATATGGAAGGCAACCGTGGATACGGCCAGCCATGGAATGTGAAAGAATGGTGGAAAAAGGAATAAACTTTATTTTCTGTTTGGGAACCACCTATGATATATCTAGCATGGAAAGTATTGTGAACTATTTTTTCGTTTTCGCTAACAGGAAAGGCATGCCACCCAAAATATTTTTCTCTCTCAATTTAAAACTTTGAGCTCTGGCACCTCTAAAAATCCCTACTTGCATCTGCGAAGGGCCTATCTATTTACTTTATGCAATTTTTATTTTTACTTTGAGTCTCCATCTTCTCTTATAAAGCACCAACTAGGGGCACTATGATCGTACTTGAGCATTGGGTATAGCTAATATTTGAGTGTGTTTCATGAATGGATCAATGATTGAGCATGATGGACTAGGGATAACTTTCTTTAGTGTTGATATTTTGAAAGACATGGTTGCTTGTTGGCATGCTTGAGTATTGAAGTCATTATGCTAAAACTAGACTATTGATTTGAATCATCTAAAAGTCCAAATGTCCATGCTACAAAAGAAAAGAATATGAGAGAACATGTTAGGCAGCATTCCACATCAAAAATTCTGTTTTTATCATTTACCTACTCGAGGACGAGTAGGAATTCAGATTGGGGATGTTGATACGTCTCCAACGTATCTATAATTTTTGCTTGTTCCATGCTGTTATATTATCATTCTTGGATGTTTTACAATCATTTTATAGCAACTTTATATCATTTTTTGGGACTAACCTATTGACATAGTGCCAAAGTGCTAGTTGCTGTTTTTGCTTGTTTTTTACTTCGCAGAATATCAGTACCAAACGTAGTCCAATCGTGATGAAACTTTTTGGAGATTTTTTTTGGACCAGAAGACACTCGGTGGGCCAAAGAAGTGCCAGAGAGGTGGGCCCTGGAGAGCACAACCCACCAGGGCGCGCCAGGGGGGCCCCGGCGCGCCCTGATGGGTTGTGCCCTCCACGGGGCCCCTCTCCACCGCATCTGATGCCTAAAAATACCCAAATATTCAGAAAACCCTAGGGGAGTCAATGAAGAACACATCCAGCCGCCGCAAGTTCCAGAGCCTCGAGATCCAATCTAACACCATCATGGAGGGGTTCGTCATCCTCATTGGTGCCTCTCCGATGATGCGTGAGTAGTCTACCATAGACCTACGGGTCCGTAGGCAGTAGCTAGATGGCTTCCTCTCTCTCTTTTGATTCTCAATACAATGGTCTCTTGGAGATCTATTTGATGTAAACTTTTGTGGTGTGTTTGTTGGGATCCGATGAATTTTTAGTTCATGATCAGTTTCTATCCATGAATATTATTCGAGTCTTCTTTGATCTCTTATATGCATGATTACTTATAGCCTCGTATTTCTTCTTCGAATCTTTGGTTTAGTTAGGCCGACTAGATCGATTTTTCTTGCCAAGGAAGAGGTGCTTTGTGATGGGTTCGATCTTGCGGTGTCCTTTCCCAGTGACGGAAGGGGCAGCAAGGCACGCATGTATCGTTGCCATGAAGGATAACAAGATGGGGTCTATTCCTACATGAATAGATCTTGTCTACATCATGTCATCGTTCTTATTGCATTACTCCGTTTTTCCATGAACTTAATACACTAGATGCATGCTGGATAGCGGTCGATGTGTGCAGTAATAGTGGTAGATGCACGCAGGAGTCGGTCTACTTATCTTGGACGTGATGCCTATATAATGATCATCGCCTTGGATATCATCATGATTATTTGATCTTCTATCAATTATCCAACAGTAATTTGTTCACCCACCGTGTGCTATACTCATGAGAGAAGCCACTAGTGAAACCTACGGCCCCCGGGTCTACTTTTCCAACATATTGCTTTCCGATCTATCTTTTTGCCTCTTTTGTTTTCAGATCTATTATACCAAAAACCCAAAAATACCTTGCTGCACTTTTTATTTGCTCTTTTTATTTTGTGTTCTTGAGAGATCTATCTCTCCAATCTATCACTACCTAATCTATCTTTTTACCGTAGAGAGATTGACAACCTCTCTTTCGCGTCGGCTTGTAAGTACTCCCTCCGTCCGAAAAAGCTTGTCCCAAGCTTGTCCCTCAAATGAATGTATCTAGCACTAACTTGGTGCTAGATACATCCATTTGAGGGACAAGCTTTTTCGGACGGAGGGAGTATTTGTTATTTGTGTGCAGGTGCTGCTTATTAGGTGGTGGTGATCCTCCTACTGGTTCGATACCTTGGTTTCATAACTGAGGGAAATACTTACCTTTGCTGTGCTGCATCATCCCTTCCTCTTTGGGGAAATACCGACGCGGTCTCAAGCCACGTCAGTTGGCGGTGGAAGGAAATCACAAAAGCGATGAGCACAAGTTCTCGGAAGAACATCAGAGAGTATCTTCGATATCTTCTGATGAATCAAGCCATCGTCTGGAATGAGGGGTTCTCTGGGAGGAAGTAGTTACGAAAACCTAGAATTAAAGTTAGCAAAATCTTTAACCCGAAAGAGAAGAGAGATCAGAACCCAGAGTATAGACGAGGAATAAAAGATCCTAATACCACCGGATTGAGATGTGGGCCCATAAGCCACACAACAATGTTAGTAAACGTTTTTCAAGTACTAGACTCAACTTCGACCAAGGAGTTGGAAAGGGGGCTACCTACAGGCAGTTGGCTCTGATACCAACTTGTGACGCCCCAAATTTGACCGTACGCTAAACATACACGCAAATGCGTACGACCAAGATTAGGGACTCACTGATCGATATCACAACACAACTCTAGACACAAATTAAAGTCATACAACTTCATATTACAAGCCAGGGGCCTCAAGGGCTCGAATACAAAGCTCGACAAGCATGAGTCGGCAGAAGCAAATAATATCTGAGTACAGACATAAGTTAAACAAGTTTTGCCTTAAGAAGGCTAGCACAAACATTAGTAGCGGATCAAAAGAGGCAAGGCCTCCTGCCTGGGAGCCAACCTAACAACTCCTGAGCGTCGGCACTCTCCACGTAGTAGTAGGCTCCAGCGGTGGTGTAGTAGTCATCGGCGGGGTACTCCATCTCCTGGGCTCCATATCTGAACGCAGTAATCGTATCGAGGGGGAAAGAGGAGGTAAAGCAGCGGTGAGTACCGATCCAAAGTACTCGCAAGACTTACATCAGAACTATACTATAATATGCATCAGTATCAAGGAATGGGGTTATATCTGACTGACTGCAGAAAAGCAAGAATGAGGGGGAAGGCCTAGTCCTATCGAAGACTAGCATCTTCAACATCTTGCAGCATTAGAAGAGTGTAGTTTGGTAACGCATATTTAGCAATATTATTGTAGCAATTTTATTAACTAACCACGCCCAGAGATTCTTCCTCGACTCCCTTTGAGAAAGCAATCTCGAAGCCAACATTCATTTCAATATTCAGTCACAGTTATAGTTGTAGTAGATCGAGGTACAACTCCAAGTCGTCTTGTTACCGTGGACACGGCTATTCGAATAGTTGAATTCATCCCTGTGGGGGTGCACCACATTCCCCAACACGCTTGATAACCTTTGGTCGGACACACTTTCCTGGGTCATGCCCGGCCTCGAGAAATCAACACGTCGTCGCCCTACCTAAGCTCAACAGAGAGGCCAGCCCGCCAGTCTAAATCCTAAGCGCGCAGGGGTCATGGGCCCACTCACCCTTTGCACTCCTGCATGATACGAGGGCGGCCGAGGTCAGTCCTAGCACCTCTAATACAAAATCAATGCCGTCGCCGACCACTCAGGCGCGCACCGCTCCATTGCTGACGTCCGAAGAGCTTCGGCTGATATAACGACGCCAAGTACCCATAACTTGTCCCACGTGATGGTTAGTGCGTAAAAAGGTCAATCGACCAACTCAGATCAAATACCCAACCCATTAGCATTTTATTAATGCGGTGACGAGCGCGACCCATGATGTGTGGTCCCGTCGCCCCGTCTCGAGGTCTTGTGGCAAGGGCCTCACCTGCCCGGCCACGCCTCGTCGTCATTAAACCGTGGGTACCCTTCAGGGCCGACCCATCACCAACATCTTTCTGTAACCAAGTCATAGTAACCGTGTGTATAAAACATCAAGGCGGAACCTGAGGAACCACCCTCAATGGTTTCCGCTCGATGTAAACGTCAAGATGGACTTAGAGGAATCACCCTCGGGGGTCCCAAACTTGAGGGGGGGTTGTATGACGGAGACGATATCGGGAGTGGCGGAGAGGTATCACCCTCTGTTTACCACGACCGACTAGCTACACTATAGAGCTAACATCATGAGTACTTCACGAGGTGTCACCCTCGGTACTCGATAGTAGTTCTGCAGAGTCGTACAACTAAGGGAGTGTGCGGTGATGTGACGGGCCTGGCTCGTCGATCATGATGATCGAGTAACTGATATTTAAAGCAGGGCAACTGGGACTAAGGGGTCACAGGGGATTCACTGATCAACCTATACTAAGCAGTTGATATAACAGTAGGTACAGTAGCAGTTCGTCAAAAATAGGCTATGCATCAAAATAGGAGCTATATACAATAGTAGCAAAATCTAATGCAAGCATGAGAGAGAAAGAATGGGCGATATCGGAATGCTCAGGGGGGGGTTTGCTTGCCTTGCTGCTCTGCTGCAAAGGACTGATCGTCAGTGGCGTAGTCGTACCCGGCAGCAGCGTGAGTCTCGGGGTCTACCGGTAAGAAGAGGGGGAGGAACAATAATTATAAAGCAGACAGATGCAACACGATGCATGACATGGCAATATGCAGAGCTAGGCATGCACAAACGCAGTACTACACGTCGCAGACGGAGCGGGAGAATATCTGGCGATATTTCCCGGGTCTCTGGCTTTTACCGGACAGATGAATTCGATGGAAAAGTTCCATGTTCGTTATGATAAGAGCACGTGACAGACAAACGGACTTCGTATTCGTATTCGTGGGATTTTTTGATCAACTTTCATGTATAAAATATTTTCATCTAACTTACGGTTTGTTTTATATTGATTTTTAAAGTTTTATTAATATTCAGAAATTAAACAGATTTAATTTAATTCAATAATCAATTTATGACATCAGCATAACGTCATGCTGACATCAACAGTCAACAGGGCCTTTGACTGGTCAAACTGACCAGTGGGCCCCTGTTGTCATTGACACAGTATTAATTTAGGTTTAATTAATTTTAAACAAATTAGTTAGAGGGGTGGGTCCCTGATGTAAGTGAGTATGGGGGGTTAGTGGGGGGACTTAACCCACTAACCACATCGGGCCGGCCAGAGGCAACGGGCACGCCCGGGGAGGGGGCTCGCCGGCGACCGTGGTGGTGGCGGTGCTGGCGGTGGTGGCCGGCGGCGGCGAGGGCGCGACGTGGGCGCGGCGAGCGCGCGGTGCGGCGGGGAGGTGAGCGGGGCTGCGGCCAGGGTGCGGCGGCCGGCTCGGGGAGCAGGGGCTGCGGCGAGCGGGGCGTGAGAGGGGGCGAGGGGGGCCGGAGCGTGCGGCGACGGCACAGCTGCGGCGCGGGGGGGCGGCTTCAGCCGGGGGAAGGAAGAGGGGAGGGGGAGCCCGGGGGCTCACATCGGCGTGCAGGGGGGCTGGGGCGGCGAGGGTCGATGGCGACCGGCGGGGAGGGCGTGAGGAGGTGCATCGGCGTGAGGAGGACCGACGGCCAGCGGCGGTGCGGAGCGGCAGCGGGGTGACGGGCACGGGTCGGCCCCGATCCAGACCAGATCGGGAGGGGAGGGAGAGGAGTGGGGAATCGGGGGGAGTGGGAGGAGGGAGTGGGTGCGAGGGGGGCACTGATGTCCTAATAGCCAGGGGGTTGGGCCGGTTGGGGAGGCCGGTTAGGTGGGCCGAGGCCCAGTTGGTCCGGGGGGCTTTTGCTCTCTTTTTTTGTTTTCCTTTATTTCCTTTTAGTTTTTTCTTTTATTAAAAAAGCTACTGCTTTGTAAGATTTAGTCTTATTTAGTATAGGCAAAAATTTGGGGAATTTGCCCATTATTACAAAAGCAATAATAGACAGTTCCATAAAAAGATTTGGGGGCAAAAGAAAATGTTTGGCATTTTTAGAATTAAAAAGGCAATTATTTAATTATTTTGGCCTCTGTTATAAATGTTTTAGAGGCACCAAAATAATTTAAAAAATGCGAGTTACAATTTTATAAATACTAGGGGAATATTTGTAACCCCAATATGATTTTAGTTTTTTAGGTTTGCAAAACTATTAAATCCACCTTTAAATGAATTTTGAAAATCATTAGGAAAATCAAATGAGGTTTGATTCCATTGTGATCAAACATGATTTGGCAAAAATGGATTAGCTTAAACCGTATGGTTACTGTAGCTTAATTAATTTGATCACTGTAGCATGATTCCAAGGGTGTCACAATACGGCTCAAAGCTTATTGCCCCGTCTTTGATCCATACTGCGCAAGAGCGCTAACCACTTTATTATATACCCATGGGCAATAGGAAATAATAAACACATTCGAATGCAGAAAAGATAAGTCCCTAATATCCCTGAACAGAACTCCGCACGGACCTAAATCGTGGTTGTGTGTTGATTGCCTTAATCACCAGCTGGGTGTCCGACTCAACTACAATGTTGTTGATGCCTCATGCGCATGCGGTGCATCCTGTGCGTGAGCTAGGTGACCTGCAGTCTGCAGACCATATTGAGGTCATTAGAAAGAAGCCCAGCCCTGCTGTCCTGATGCAGGTTTCATGGGACATATAAATAGTAGTAATGGTATCACTAAGCGATATATTTCTTTCGGCCAAAAAAATATATAGAAAGAGCGGTTCAATGCAAAAAAAAAATGTTAATTTTAGCAATAAATGACTATGTTGTTGCATCAGTTTTGCCTACAGATATGAACTGAATGGATAAGACCAAGAATAATTCAACTAATACTATAGCTGCATAATGTAATTTCTTACTCCCTCCGTCCTATAATATAAGATCGGAGGGAGTAGATGATAATCAACAAAACATATTTCGTCATTTCTTCAAATTTTATGTTATAATTAAGTGTGCACTATTTATATGGGATTGTTCCAAAAAAAGAAGGAGAATGGCAAGAATGATGTTTCGGAGCACTAAGCCTGTAGTAAAGAATCGGTTTTACCATCGCTTACCTATCTTGCAAGGCAATGGCTTTACCTATCTAGCAAGGCAATGGCTTCAGGAAGTTGAGGATTTTCATACCATTTGCATAATGTGTATCCCTGAAGCGACCACATTGTAATATATAAAATACATTGGTAAGTAAGGCAAGGAAACAGCCTTACAGGACTGAGCACGAAAAACAAATGTATGGGGCGCTGCAGAGGAATTGGCCTTTGATTGTTTACCTTCAAACATATGGCACGTCACCCCAATAGAATGGACAACACCACTGATCCTCTGCTCGCCATGCCCATATAATTAGCATTGGAGCCCTCTGCATGCTGATTCCATATGGCAACCACTGTTGTGTCTGTACCATATAAACAAAGAGGCTGATATTAATAAGGCAAATATAACAATTCATATAGCCATCCACGAACAAAAATCCTGTAAATCTGGTGTCAATGGCAGCAGAAAAGGAGGCAGGGGCATTGGGTGTTGTCTTGGTTCTCAGGGCGTTCACAATGCCTCTGTGATTTAGCTATGCCAATGCCTACATACAGGGTAATGCATCAATCTGTCCCCTATACTGACAATGAACAATTTAACGATTGTGTAAATCGCAAATCTCCTTTTTAATGGACACTGTAATTCAACTATGAGACTAATATTGCAGACCGTGGGTGTTGGAAGGGAATAGAGAGGGATTGGTGGAATTGTTGATTGTATTGCTTGAGCCTCGTGGGCATATATATAGGAGTACAATGATCTACTTGGAATACAAGACAAGATAGAAAATATATTCTACGCTATCCTATCTTTCCTAATAATCAATATGCTCAACATCCTCCCACAGTCACAACGGTAGCGACGCAGACGGTGAGACTGGAGAAGAATCCGAAGGTAAGCCAACGGACATCCTCCACAGTCGTAACGATCGATGCATCGCGAAAGTCGTGGAAACCAACGAGGTTGCTTAAGAAAGATGGTAGCCCTTTGTGCCGATGTCAAGGTAGCCGAGATCGTAGGGTGGTGTAGCCGTGGTCGAGGTAGCTGTGCGAAGAACGTCGTGGTCGATGTCGAGTTGGGTCGGCCGATGTCGAGGAAGTCGTCGTGGAGCCGCGGACGCAAGGAGGTGCCGAGTTAGTCATAGGCGCAGTGGTGTCGAAGTAGCGGTGCGCCGATAAGAAGACGTAGTTGACGACGCGTCGCGCCGGGTTTGCCAAGCCCGGGGACACATCATGGACGAAGGTACGCATCGGTGTTGCCAGCACCGGGCATGCGTAGACGGACGAAGGCGATGTTGACGATGCACCGCTCCAAGTTTGCCAGGCCTGGGAACACACCGGGGACGAAGGCACGCGTCGGTGTTGCCAGCATCGGGCATGCGTAGACGGGGACCTGCCCAAACGGATACGCCATGTCAAGGAGGCTAGCAGAGAAGGACTCGACGACTGTTGCGGCGCAAATTGGCCGGGGGGGGGGGGCGATGTCGCCCGCGGTGGTCGGAGTAGATGAAGTGGTCGGGGTAGAAAACGGCGACGCTGGCGATGAGCTGGTGCTAGACGGAGATGAAGGGGGTTGACGGGCGGCACGGCTAGGGTGAGCGAGCTGCAGCCGCGGTCGTGGCTTGATGGCTGCCACGACGACGGCTGGTTAGGAGCGCGTCGGCAATGCCTGAAGTAGGCAAGGAAGAACCCGACAGCGTGACGAAGATCGGCACGGACGGTGGTGTTTCCGCGCTGAAGGAGGCGGCGCGGCGCATACCGCGGGGGACGACGGAGTGGACCGCGCGTTGCGGCGCTACGGCCCGAAGGAGCGACGAAGCGGCAGCGCGCGTGTCGGGGGTGATGGCTGGAAGACCTCGGGGCGGCAGTGTGGACCGCGTGTCGCGGTGCAACGGCCTGACAAGGCGGCGTAGCAGCGGTGCGCGGGTCGATACAGCCATAGGGATGGCCTCAGACGGCGGCGAGGACCGTGTGTCGTGGCTCTACAGCCCGAAGGGGCGGTGTAGCAGCGGCTCGCGGGTCGCGGGGACCGCGTGTCGCGGCACTATGGCCCGAAGGGGCGATGTAGCGGCAAAGCGTGAGTCGGTGCAGTCGCGGGAAGAACCACGGGGCGGCGGCGCTGCGGGCCGACGGGGCGCGCTGTACTCGGGATAGTCTTCACGGGACTGGCGGAGGCGCGCGCAACCAACGGGCCAGATCGGTCGCACGACATAGATGAGGCGGATCGCGGCTCGGCGGCTGATCAATCGGATCGCGTGCGAGATCGAGGACATCGCTCGGTTGGGGCAGGGTGGCGGCGTTTGAGATGAGGCCACCGACGACGATCGCGGCCGGAGCCGGCAGCCGGGCCGACGCCGCCGACGAGGTAGCCGATAGCCGGTAACCGGCAAGGCCAATGCGGCCGACGGCCGACAGCCGGCGAGCCCGACGCGGCCGGAGCCGGCGAAGCCAACGCAGCCGGCCGGCAGCCAGCGAGCCCGATGCAGCCAGAGAGCCCGGGGCGACCGAAGTCAGCGAGCCCGACAGCCAGCGGCGAGGCCAACGAGGAGACAGCTGGTCTGCCGTACAGACGCAGCGGAGGCGTGTGGTGATGGAGCAGTCCTGGTCGGAGAAGGACGGCGACGGCCGGCAGGTCGACGGGCGAGCAGACGCGTGAGCGACAGCCGTGAGGGGCCGCCACGTCGCGCGAGGCCGCCGGGTTGGTGTAGAGGCCGGGTCGAGCCGATGTCAGAGTTGAGGAGCGGGGTCAACGGCGGCGGTGGGCGACACAAACCGATCTTAGATCGGAAAACCAAAAGAAAAAGGCGATCAATGCGACCGGCGAAAAAGAGAAAACCCGGATCAAAGGATTGGGAAAAAGACTCTCTATGGTAGCCGGTCAACATGAACGGTGGACGAACCCTGGGTACGGGCAGCGCGGCCCCCGGCGGCGGTCTTGGAGGCCGACTACCCCGGGGGCGACGGCTAGGGTTGAATCGGTTAGGCTGATACCATGTTGGAAGGGAATAGAAAGGGATTGGTGGAATTGTTGATTGTATTGCTTGAGCCTCGTGGACATATACAATATACATAGGCGTACAATGATCTATTTAAAGTACAAGACAAGGTAGAACAATATTCTACGCTATCCTGTCTTTCCTAATAATCAATATACTCAACAGCGAGGACTCAAATACAATGAAATATCAAAAGGCAATCCTATCCAGGAAGAACAGCTGCTGCCATTTTTATGCTTGAACAAAGAAAAATAAACTACATATACCTTCAGCCGATCAGCTGAAATGGCAGGAAGAAGCTAATTGATTTGTGAAAAACAACGAAGGAAATGAAGGAGAGAACATGGAACTCACTCAAGCATTACCCAAGCAGCACGCCATTGCAGAGCATTACCAAAATTAATTCACCATACTTCCTTGTACTTCAAACTAACCTGTGGTGGCATTTTTTTAGCAATCAGGTCACAGGATGAATTAAAGCATCTTACAAAATAAGTTGCTTCGATTATCCACATTCCTCTGTTGTTTTGCCACATACGTGTACAAATCAATTGTTGTAGAAACATCTGCCCCCCCCCCCCCCCCCCCCCCCACCTCTTCTTCTTGCAGCAGCAACTTTATACTACGTTCTTCATCAGCCATGGAATGAATAAGATATGGTACGTCTTTTTTTTATACAGTTCACTAAATCCAAAAAAATAACCATGGAAGAACCTTCTTTTGCTGCATTTTGTAGCGCCACCAAACTGTATTTGGGCATTGCGCCGCCCCGTCCCTGTTTACGCATTGTTATCTTTGTGTTTTGCTCTTGCTATTCGATGAACTGTGAATCTGATCATAAAACCTGACTCATTATAAGGCCGGGCAATAGTCTGCTATCTAAAAAGGAAACTGAATCCAAAAAATGAAGGACAAAGAGAAAAGGGATGGATCAACTGCCCCCTCTATTCAGCTCCTGAGCGGTCGGCTATCCGAGATGTGCACTTTGCTGATGAGTTTGCTCATCCCAGAGAAGTAGGGCCTCTTGAAGTCCTGAATCTTTATTGCTTGCGGCTGGCCTTGAGGAGTTAGCGTTCACTCCTCGCAGCAAAGGCCTCACAGAGGACGGCTCCACGCCAACGTGAAGGAGAAGAAATAGTAGATGTAGACGACCAGGGAGGATAGCGCCACCACCGGGCGCCGCGTCCTCCGGCGAACCGCGCCTCTTCGCCCATCGTGGTAGACACAGGGGAGGGCGCCGCAGTGGGCCGCATCGTGGACGGCAGGAGGAGGGGGCGGCCGACGCTGAGAATGGGAGGAGTAAGAGGAGGTGATAGAGGCCGATGAGAGTGGGCGAGGGTTGAACGCTAGACGCCGCGCCGATTTGTCCACGAGGCACCGACGAAACCAGTCTGTGTATGCGCCGTCGATGAAGAACCACCCATCCGAGGAAGAGGCACCAATAGAGCCCACAACCGAAGAATGCCCCCACCCAAATCGGAAGAGGAAACAAGTACGGAGAAAAACAAAGGTGCAGCGCAGGAACAAGAACAGCCCAACGAAATGATTGGCCTACTACAAGAGGTTAGATGATTTGCCCCAGAGTTATTTCATTAACCAATGGTCTCGGTCCAACCCGGTAGCTTGTTGAGGAATAAATTATTAAATGAAAAAATAAAGTGGACAAAAATAATCCAATTTCCCCTTCACGCGAAGAGGGTCGGGGTGTTCCGTGCATTGGACGTTTGCTGTTTTCTCGGAAGGGAAAGTTGAAGAAATTATATTTTTTGCCCCCATTTTACTTCTTCATTTGATAATTTGCTCCACACGCCTCCCAAGAGGCTGTCGGATGGGGCCCGGGGCACTGCTCATTGAAACAATCCTAGGGCAAATCATTTAACCCCTTGTAAAGTGGGGCAAATCATCAAATCCCTTGTTTCTAAGCTCCCAAGAGTTGAGAGCTCTGGGTGAATCACCATAAAGAGAGTCGGTTCGTGAGCTGTATATGAGCCTGATCGCAGGTCAGTCGTGGCAACTGTATGGACCTTTTGCTTACGTGTTGTCCATTGCGTGTGGCGACGGTCTCTCCCTTCTCGATTAGTTTTATGGGCGACGGTTGCGTCTCGGTTCGCACTTCGCAGAGGGGGATTTAGAAACTGTACTGATGTTGATACGAAAGAACACAAGCACCTGAGACTGAAGCTTCCAACTAGCTAAGACACGTGATCAGAAACTTCTCCACAAGAAGCAAGGTACAATTAAGCCCCAGACTGCCTTCTAAATAGCTAGACTTATCGTCAACAGCTTTATGGAATCTCTATCTTTCTATCCTTTCGAGCTATCGCTTCTTTAGTTGTAATAACAAGTCCTATCCTTTCGAACTATCACTTTTTTAGTTGTATTAACAACAACTCAGTGTATGCAAACTGTGCTAGAAGGGTACAAAAAATAATCACATCTAAAACAAACCAAGAAACATACAACTTTTTGACGCGAACTCAAGCAGTCCAACTCTCTCTTTAGTACTTTCACACAAAACCAAACAAATAATAATGTAGACGGGCATGCTCGCGGGCACGGCGTGCACGGCGCGCTTCGGCCCTAGTAGTCGAAAAAGACGGCTGCGCTCGCCCTAGTGTGTGTTCCTCGAGCAATGCGTATGTAAACTTACTTTTATATTTTATGTAACACACAACATGGATGATTGGGATTAGATGGAAGGGGGTGGGAGGGGCCACACCCGTGAAAATCAGGGGTGTAGAGAGAATTTGTCAGGGAAGTGACGTAACACTTCGTACCAGCTTTCGGAGATGTAGGATTATTATGCGTTCCACCCGCGGAGCCTCACCATGGTTTCATGATTAACTAAACAATTCATTAGGTAATACTTGGTGTGGCTTAAATGGTTTTTGACGATGCAATCTGCATGATCGTCCTGATGGTTATCCCCTAGAGAAATGGGTCTGGCGCTAGCGGCACCTCCGGACTCGCGCGGTTGCTTGCTTCCTCGTCTCGTTGTTGTTGTTGTTGTTGTTGTTGTTGTTGTTGTTGTTGTTGTTGTTGTTGTTGTTGTTGTTGTTGATGACGATCAAGTTGATAGATCCACTTGGACCAACAGTATGCCCATGTGTGGACACAATACTACCATATGTGGCGCATAACCTTACAGGTGCATGTCATGTTGTCTACTTGTCTCTCAGATATAAGAATGTAGATTGAGTCAAATGTAAGTTCATGTTGCATGGTGTTTTAAATACTGTCCAGGACGGAAGAGCCACGCCACACAAACCCCAGCCATCGGGGGGACGAAATGGCCCCGCCGTCGCCGGCTCCGGTCAGGCTTTGCCCGGCCGAGCCCCGGGGTGGCGGTGGAGGAGGCGGGGGGAGGGGGAGGTGAGTGTCGGGACCCCGATCCTAAGCCATACGAATCTAGCATGTAACACATCATATCACTTTGCGGCCTCACGCATAGTAAGCTCCATGGCTGCCACCTTACCTTGGTCGGGACCGTTTGCACCTTTTGGCTCACGTATATGAATATGTTGCTAGCAATCATATGTCAGAGAACCCGGGTCAACATGACTAGTTATATACCCAAGTGGCACAACCGTACAGGAACATGCATACATAACCCGGCAATGCAGGTGTCGGTCATCAACGTGTGTAGACGAGTCATAGCAAGCTACACGGACTCCATTAGACCGCGTGACATTTCCCCGTAGGGATAGACACAGCAGCAAAGAAGGATACATGCCGGTCAATCAACGTGTCCGGAGCAGTAGCAAGCTACCAGGGATCAGTGGAAGCACAAAGAGGCATTTTCCTGTAAAGAAGGCTACCATTGGCATACGACTAGGTGTCGAATCCCACACATACCAATGCATTTCAAACATACACGCAATATGCACGATATGCATAGATACAACATGGCATCACAACATAACTCTATGACTCAAGTATTTATTAAAGACTCATTAGAGCCAACATAGTGTGATATTACAAACAGGGGTCACATGACCTAACACTCAAGTCATACAAGCAACAAGCGGAAGCATAACATGTCTGGGTACAGACATGTACTAAAAGTGGTTGGAGGAGCCTGCAAATCTACAACCACCCTCCCAAAGGAGCCATATCTCTGTCTGGAATTCCCAAGCTACCCGGTCAACATCGAACACATCACTGAAACCACTAGTGAAACTGAAGTCTCATCTGCAAAAACATACTTAAGCAACCGTGAGTACAAAGATACTCAGCAAGACATACATCAGAACTATCTACATATGCATCAGTATCAACAAGGGGGTTGTGGAGTTTATTGCAGTAAGCCAGCTCTGCCTCTTGGCTAACCTGTACTACGACTACCAGTACTTTCTTTGAGGTAAGAGAGCGTACACGAGTCCACATACCACATCAATACATCGCTATGGATTCTCTCTCGTCTTCCTACGAGAAGGCCATCCATAGCACTCACACTTATCTTGCGCATTTTAGAGTATTCATTTCAAGTTATCTATGAACCATATAAGCATTCCAAGTAGTCCATATCCGCGGATGCGGCGATTCGAATAGATTTATAACCCTGCATGGGTGTACTTCTTTACACATGTTTCCACCACTTAGCGCCATATACACGTCATGTATCTCGGCAACCTTCAAGCGGAAGCCCGGCGTGGATGTAGACCACAACCATTAACCATACAAGACTCTAGTCCAAGTGTATCGCCTATTTGAGACTAAACCCATAGGAGAAGTCCGGCCGAAGTTTCCATTACGGCCCCAAACGATGTGTACAGGGTTCCCAAGCCCACCTCGATGGATGGATCTACGCTTGGTACACCGGGCCACATGTGCATCTACCGCGACATAGCCTACCCCTCCGGTCAGCGCTAAGCACAGCCGCCAGCACATCCTACAAACACCAGAAACTAGTTGCAACTCTTGGACAGAGATCAAGTCGATCAATAGGCCGAGCAGGTCAGGGTCACTGAGTTCCGAAGGTGTGGTAGTAACTATCTTGGATCACATACACATATCTCAGTTCTTAAGGAGGGTCCCAATGAGACAACCCACCATGTACTCCTACATGGCCTCTCATCGCTACCTTTACCAAATCAAGTTCACACACTTAGCTCTCACACAGTAGGACATTTACACATCCATACTGATTCATCGCCCAGATGGATCAACCCGACACGACTCTAAGCATAGCAGGCAATCATGGATGAGTAGTCATAACAAGGCTCAAGCAGTTGCCACTCATGCTAAGAGGTTTCAACTATTTACTGTGACAAGGAGAGGTCATGCAAAGGAATGGGTTCAACTACCAAGAACACGTAACAGTTGAATCGTTATTGTCCTAATGTAGTAAAAGAGAGTAGGGGCGAGAGAGTGGGTTTATATCAGTATGCTCAAGGGGGGGTTGCTTGCCTGGTACTTCTCAAGATAGCATTGTGTCTTCATTAGTGACATCGATCTCATCGTCAGAACAACGTCTACCGATAGGAAACAAACACCGACAAACAAAGAAGGACCACAATCAATGCAATGCACAAACAAGTGAATGGCATAACATGTTAAGGTACTGGATTGAGATAATGCAATAGCTAGTTGTCGGAGTCTGGGATCTGCGTCCAAGAACTTCTCCAAGAATCATGGTTCGAACACTGGGGGGTTTGGCTTGGCAACCTGCAACATGATGGCAAACACAACAAGATTGACAACGATATCACTCCCTCTCACCGAAAACAACGGGGGCGCTCGAGCTACCCAGGTTCGGGCCATCGTGCGGTGTAATACCCTACTCCTGCCTATGTTGAATTGCTCAGTAATGGAGAGCTTGTTGCTCGAGTACACGAGGTGTGGGGGAGAGAATGACTCGATCCCCTTCAATGGAAGTGTCCCTGCCCCTCTTGTAGTGCCCTGGTCCTCTTCCTCGAAAATATGAGCGGGAAAGGGTGGACACAGGGCGGCAATTCAAAGGGGACAAGAGCCCATGCTTATTCTGACTAAAGGTGGTCTTCGCCTGATAAAGTAGTCTTCGTGACGCGCTTGTGGGCTCGGCGATGACTTCCGTCCTCGCGCGCCGATCCATCCTGATCTTCTTTCACCGGAATGGCAAGCTTGGTGAACTTGCTTTGGGGGAGGCAGCGGGCGCTGCACTCTTATCACCAAAATGGAATCTGGTTTCAGTCACGCCCCACCGTCCTTATTGACAGCGGGATGTCATCCACGTGATGGGCATGGAGCCCCACGGCTGGGGCCATACGTCAAGCCTCATGAGGCGGCCTCACGTGGAGAGCCTCGCGAGGCGATCTGGTGCCTGGCGGCCTCGACAGGGCTCGACCTAGCGGCAAGGGGCCCCAGCAGGGTTGCCCCTCGCGAGGCGGCTCTCTCCGCAGCGGCCGGGCAGAGCCGTCTTTCGTGGGCCGGCGCAAGTGTCGTCCTTAGGGCCAGCGGCAGATGGGTCATGGTATCCTGGTTCCCACAGGGCGACAGTAGCCCTCGGGCCGGCGGTGCGCACGTTCCATCCATTGGAGACGAAACGACACGAGTCCCATCAAGCTGTCGGGCCCAGAGGCGGCGCGTGCCGGATCTCATGGGGCGGAACGCCCCCACTTCCCACGACGCCTTGGAACCGCCATCCTGGCGATAAAGCCTGCCCGCGGGGGCACAGTCACATGATTGCTCCGCCATTCCCAACTCGCCCTTCGTCTTGCGCGTAAGCAGCTCCTCTGCTCATTCTCTACCCACCTCCAATCTCTTCGCTGCCATGGCCCCAGGCAGGAAAGGGAAGAAGAATGCGGCCGCCGTGCTGGGGCCAGGGCCCGTGATGCGGAAGCCTTTGATCCTCAATGAAGAGGGTCTACACAAGGTGCGGCCGATGATGGCCGGCGCCCACAACCGGAACGGGGCGACGAAGATCTGGCCGGCGTCACGCCCTGCGGCTCAGCAAGGGGCCACACCGTTCCCTTTCTTCCTCCACTCCGTCTTCGCAGGGCTGGTGCCTCCCTTGTCTAATTTCTTCAATGCCATGCTCAGCCACTACCAGGTTCACGTATTGCACCAGCACCCGATATCGGTCCTCCTCCTTTTCGTCTTCGCCTACCTCTACGAGGGTTTCCTGGGGGTGATGGCCTCTGTGGCTTTCCTCCGGAAGTTCTTCCGCCTCCGCCTAACCGCGGTGGACCAGTGCTCGGGTTGCGTGTCGTTCCAGATGGCGACGGGCACGCACGCGCACATCATCGACATGCGGCTTCCCGAGGAGGTAGAAGGCTTCAGGGAGCGCTGGATCTACATGGAAGCGCGCCAGTACAGCCCCCTTCTCGAAGCCCCGGAGGCGCCAACGGTGCAGAGCTCTGGGTGGGGGCACGCCGAGCTAACCAACACCGCGCTGGAGCCAGTCATGGCGAGGATGCGGGTGCTAGAAGCCGGCAGGCTCACAGCGGCCATGGTTGTTAAGGAGTTCGTGCGCAAGCACATTTCTCCCCTCTAGAGGCACGCGCGTCCGGTATGGACTCATTCGGGCTTGGGGGACCCCATGACGCTGAGCACCGATCGCCTCGCCCCGGAGGTAGTGGAGGGGCTGGCGAACGTTCTCCTTGCCACGAGGACGCCATTTTCGCCGCCAGCGGTGGCTCCAATCTATTGCTTCGAAAACTGGGAGGACCCGCGGGCAGGCATGCCGCAGTTTGATCAGTGGGGGCTGGTGCCCGGGGGTCATGTGGGGCCCCACAACAACCTGGTTCAAGTGTTGCTGATCCCTGGAGGTGATGACGACGTCAAGCTGGTGGCCGCAGCCGACGCTGGGAATGAGACAATGGCACCCCCGCCAGCCCTCGCCAGCCGACGGCGGGGGCCTACAGCGGTGGCGGCAGCGATGTCGGGGGGTTTGAGCCGGGGCCCGGCGGTCCGTGCCCCCGGAGGAGGAGACCCTTGGCACGGAAAGCCCCCTCCTGGTGGGGCGACCCCGCCTGTCGAGGCTTCAAAATTGGGCCTAGGCAGGCCCCGCGAGGGGGCCCCGGGAGGAGACCCCAGAGAACCTCGGGGAAGCAGCAGCAGTAGCTGCCCCAGAGGGAGGCTAAAGAAGAGGCAATGGGTCCCGAAAGACGAGTATGCCTCCTTGCCCTGCACACCTCTCGCGCTCACTACTTCACTTTGCTCGGCTTGGTGTGGGGACCCCGACTCATAAGTCGTGATCACCGAATGCACGTGTACAGTGATCCCAGAGATCAATGCTCACTGAACATCCAGAAACTGAATAACAAGAGTCTTACATCCAATACATACCATTTTACTCCAAATATGACCTATATGGCCAAGTTTTCATAAACTCGCAGCGGAAATCTTCAACGATAGCGTGAACCCATGCCATCTGCCTTAACCCTATAGGCATTCTGACTGGGAAGCATCCTAACTTGCATGTTCGTCACCAAGGTACTCTTCATTATTTCCTGTTCTTTCATGCTTGGTCAATAAAATTACCAGAGGCAAGCCAATGAGTACTTTGAATGTACTCGCAAGCTACCCATGTTTGGAACAAGATATTCATGCATGGTTTAACCCTAAGAAGGTAGTTTTGCAGAAAGCTAAAAAGTATGCATCAATAGGTTGCAGATATCCATATGAACAGGTTACATATATAATTATAAGCAGGGTTTGAACATCACATGTTCAATCATTTCATCAAGTCTTCCGACTTAGCTCACTTATCTCATTTGTCACGCACACACCAAGTTTTGTGAAAACATTAGGACATAGTTTAAGCAGGACCACCCAACTGTCCTTGACCGTGGACACGGCCATTTGAATAGTTTTACACTCTGCAGAGGTTGCACACTTTACCCACAAGACCCGGGGAACTTTCGTATCAAGCCACGACTCGCGTTATTCTTTATACCCGAGGTAAGCACCCGAACAATGTCTTTCCCTTGAAAACACTAAACAAAGAGTCCACTCATTGGCACACAGCCCGCATGATGTACATCACAAGTATCATCCATGAAGGGACCAACGGTGTGCCCGGTGTCTGTGAAAACAGCCCATGGTCGTCCTTTCAGGCATGACCCCATATCGAGAGTGACCACGTCACTCCCGCCACTAGTAATGCGAGCTCTCTGCTAGCATTGACCAAAGTAGTCAATAGAGCCCCTTCCCATATAAGGGTAGAGTGGTTGTACATGTATGGTTGGGACGATCAGCAGATCTTAAATCTAATACGTTTTCAAAAACACACACGCAACTTGCCTCGGTACACCACCTCTTTATCAAGTGGTTACCTAGCTCAACATCTCCCTCGGGCATTAGTGGCACCCGATGGGGTTTTAAAAAGGGTCTTTGGTAAACATTTGTTTTCCATCTCATGCATATCCCCGTCCCACTTGCATAGCAACTACTTAGCATCGTACTACTTCCCACCCGCATAACCCTCATCGGAAGGTAGGGTCATGCACAATGCAAGTATCAATGAGAAATGCATCGGAGACCAACCCAGCAAGGTCGTCACCACGTCATCGACATGCTCTTTCAAGAAACAATCAAAGTATTATAATGCCATGCAAGAAATAGTTTCATCGACATGGTCAAAGGGTTGCTTGCCTAGCTCAGCAAAGTCTTCGAGGTCTTCACAAGATTTTGGTCAAACTCCGAGCACTCCGTCTACTTCATCAACTACCGTCGGAAGCAACAATAATAAGCAACACAACAAGAAGGAAAATAGAAGTGTTCTAAAATAGGAATTTTTATTTTTCTTGGACACCTCTGGTCACAAGAAAAATACCTAAAGAGATTCTACTGGATTAGGACCAATGAGGAATTTTGAAAGGTGGAAATGGGGGGATTAATGGTCCTATCAAAATTTTATAGAATTTATTTTTATAAAAAAGAGTGAATGCACCCATTAAATAGGGCATGATTTTAGAAACATTTAGGAATTGGTTTCACCGAATTTGGAGTTGGGATGAATTTTCTATGAGTTTACGAAGATGAAATAAATGGAAAATGGGCCATTTATTAGATCCAACAGAATCAATGCATGGTAAATTTTTTCACCATAGCTAGATAATTAGGGCATGACATGACAGTCATCTAGGACTTTGGATCATCTCATTTGGAGTTGATTTGAACTCTCTAGGGATTTTGCAAAGTGGGCATTATAATAAGAGAAATGGCCAAAATGGTGATGGGGCAGAAAATGCTACATGGAAAAATGTGCAAAGCACATAATTTGATAGAGCATGATTTTTGGAACACCTAGGATTTTGAATTACCAAATTTGGAGTTTTTATGAATTCTCTAGAATTAGTTTTGTCTTACACGAAAAGAAAAAGAACACGGATTTATACCTAAGTGGGCCTAAGTTACGTACTGGGCGCAACATAGCACCGCAGTGCTCTGGCCCGGTCCAGCTGCTCGCGCGCGCCCGCGGAGGAGCCACGACGAAGACGTACTCCACGAAGTACGTTTTCTACGCGCGAAAATGACTACGGCCTGAAGCCGCTTCCACTTAAACAGTCGGGCCCGGCCGGGTGCGGCTTACAGGCGGGGCCCGCCCGTAAGGTCCATCTCCCTCCTCCCACTCGAACAGGGGGGAGGTAGGGGAGACGGGGCCGAGCGTGTGCCGGCACCCGATCCGGTGGATCCAGCCACCTCCGACGATGCTGCGCACGCCGGCGAGTTCAGAAGGCCGCACCGCGCCCAGCCAGGTGATGCGCGCCCGCGGGCGAGGGCCGTGGTAGCGGCAGCGGCTCTGGATGGCCGCGGGGAAACCGTCGGGCCGTCGTGTCTTCGAGCGCCCGGGCGACCTCGTGGAAAAATGATGGCGACGGGGGCTTAAAGGAGGCTAGGGAGAGGCGCTAGGCTAGTCAGAGGAAGAGATGGACCATGGGGGAGCTCAGATTCGAGCGGAGGCCGAGGCAGGCAATTCCAGCCGTGGGGGAGGAATTTGAGCCCGGGAGCTCGTTCCCTCGGGCTAGCAGATGATGGAGAGGGAGGGGGAGGCTCTGGGATGGTCGAGGGCGAGGAGGGGTCTTAGGTTGGGGGGAGACTTGGGGGAGCTCGGGTCCGCCTCAGGTGCCCTCGGGTGTGGAGCGCGCAGACACCTGCACCGCGTTGGAAGCTTCCTGGCATCGTGGAGGGGCGTGCGAGGCAAAGAAGGATTCCCTGGCGCGCGTGTGCATCCTGTCGCGGCCCGACGCGAGCTACAAGACAACGTCAAGCGACAGAGCGCCGTTTCTGCAGGTCAGGTGCATGGTCAGCATGCCAAAATGCGTCCAGGGTCTCTTTTTGGTTGGCCAAATATGTCTGGCGTGTGAGGCGCAGATGGTTGGGGACACTGGTAAGTTTTGAGGGCCCGAGGAGTTGAGTAGGAGGGGTTTTGGCAGAGAGCAAGTTTGCAGGGGCTTGACTAAAAGGTTTTTACTGGAGGGCATTTGGGACAAGACCTTGTCTAGTGGTCATAGGCATGGAGGGAGTACATACACACCAAGTTTCAGCTCAGGGAGATAAATGTATAGGGTACTTGTACTTCAAAGCCTCATTTGCTACAAAAAATGTAGGTTTATATGAACCACTCATATTTTCCACATGAGCATGCCACCTTTGGGCTTGGATAGATGCATTAGTATGAAAGAGGTGTTGTGGTAAAACTTGAGGGCCTTTGCATGCACAGAATAATAGGTGAGAGGAAGAAGAGTCATACCAAGGCTGTACAAGGAGGGAATCTTGGGGTTTTACCCCCCTCAATAATTGAGCAAGGGCAAGAAAAACTTATTGGAGGTAGAGGCCAGTTAGAATAAGCTCTGGTAAAATTTTGAGCCCAAGGAGAACTCCCTTGGTACCCCAATCATTGACCACAAAATTATTGCAGAAGATGTTTGATGCAAGTTTGAGCCAGATAGGTTGATCTCCCTGACATGAGATTTAACAAGAGTCACAACTAGGACCAAATGAACTTGTCCACAAAATTTTAGCTCATTTGGAGAAAGTGGCCAATGCAAAAGTTTCAAACCCTAGAAATGGGCAGAAACATATTTGGATAGATCTACCTAAGATAAATTGTTCTCCTTGATTCTCCACTTGGTGTGGATGCATGATTAGGGTATTTGAACATGAACACAATGTTTGAGCACAAATGGAGACACTGGGCCATGCAAAGTTGTTCAAATTTGATCTGTATAGAGAGGGTTTAGGGGCAGTTTTGTGAACCAAAAAAATTAAGATTGGGATGAAAATTGGCAAGATCATCACATGAGGCATATGTGACTTGCTTGAATTTTCGTGGATTTATTTGATAATATTTCTTATAAAAATATTTCAAATACTTGAAATATTCAAAAAGGATTTTGGAGAGTTTTGTCCAATATTTTGAACATGACCATGTGCTTAAACTCCTATATATGTACAATATATGTCTACTGAGTTTCTCTAAATTTTCTCAAATATTTTTGAAACATTAAAATAATTTTTCCTTATAAAAGACCATTTCTAGCGTTAAAAAAATCCTTTAAATAAAATATGAAAATAACCTTTAAAAATAATATTTTGTGGTTTTGGGAAGCCTTATATATATTTCAAATAAAATACTTGGGGCGAAACATTCACCTTATTTTGAGGACTTGTCGTACAAACCTCAGTTCAGGGGTTTTTGAAAACCTAATTTCAATAAATGCCTATTGGCCAAAATAATTTTATAGAACAATAGTTTTAGGTCCTATACACATGGCATGATCATTGGGCAAAGATTTGGATCAAGTAGATGAGTTTTGAGAGTAGGAGGAAATTTTATGAATTAAGGCACAAGCAAGCAAACACGCAACTAGCAATCAAGTCAAGCATCACAAGCACACACAAAGTTTTTATTGGTCCTAATTTTTTAAGATTTCTGAACATAGTGATGTGAGGCAAAACACAGGGTGTGACACTTGGTCTGATCCCCAACTATGCAGAAGGAGGTCCCCACCGAAGAAGAGGAAGGAGGAAACATGGGACGAGGATGCCGAAGGGCCGACTCGGGCTCAACAGGAGCTGGGAACGAACGTCATGTTGGTGCCCCCGTCGAGCCCTGAGGAGCGCGGCGAAGCCGCCGAGGAAGGGACGACGGCCTTAGCCTAACTGCCCAAGGAGGTTTCCCCTCCTTCCGAAGGAGGAGGGCCTTCGGAAGAGATCCGCCCCGAGGGGGAGACGGGCACCGGCGTGGTGGCCACCACAAGTCTTGCATGATCGCCCGGGCACCACGAGCCGGAGGCGGACGCGCCCAGTCTTCCTTGCATGACCGAGCTACCGGCAGGAGTGGGAGTCGAGGTGGAGGTCGAGGAGGATCCTGGACACCTGGAGGGGAACGAGGCCCCTGTGGGCGGAAACCTGGGCGGGTGTGGTGGCATAGCAGCCCTCGGGCCCTCAGGGCCGTCAGGAGCGGAGGAGGAGGAGCCAGGCGCATCCTGGGCTTTCATCCCGATGAGCCACATCACCCTACTGTGGAACGGGACCCTGCACCATGCCCGATCGGTCCTCATCTCCCTGGAGGCCGACCTCGTGGCCGAGGAGGAGAACCTTCGCCTGGAGCGGGAGCACCTCGCGGGAGGCTGGCGGCAGCTGAACAAGGCCACAGCTGAGCTAGAACGCCGCTAATCCGATGCCTCGCGACGCCTCGAGGAGGTGGAGCTAGCGGAGAAGGCCTTCGCGGAGCATGCCATGGCTCGCGAGGGGGCGTTTGCCCGGCACAAGAGCAGGGCGACGGTCCTAGAGATGGACATGGAGGTTCTGGAACGCGAACTCTTGTAGACCACCATCGAGCAGGAGAGGGAGCAAGATCGCCTAGAGAACCTGGATCGCGTCGTGGCGGCCGGTGAGGCCTCCTACAAGGAATGCCTTGCGAGAGCCTATGCCACGCTCGAAGAGAAGGCTGCGAAGTACAAGGAAGAGGTTGACAAGCAAGCCGAGGACAAGGTCGAGCAGAAGACCTTGGCCCTTGCCGACACCTACTCCTAGAAATTGCAGAAGTAGGAGGACCACTTCATGAAGAGGCGCGGTGAGCTTGACACCGAAGTCGCCAAGCTCAAGAAGCAACTCGCGGGGTCGGAGGCCAAGAAGCAAAGCATGACAGAGCGCCAGGCCACGACCCGTCGTGAGCTGGAGGAGCTCCAGGCGTAGGTGGGAGCCGTCAGCAACGACGAGGCTGTCCGATGCGGGGAGCAGCACCTGCGGTCCAAGATGTTGCAAGAGCTCGCGGAGCGCGCCCGCTGTGCCGTGGCCGCCTTCTCCATCGAGAGGGTGGAGAACCCCTAGGAAACCGACGATGCTAGCTACCTAGCCTTGTCCACGAGACTCGTGGAGCTGCTGGAGGCAGGCTCCGCCCGGTGGAACGAGATCCATGACGCCGAGGTCGTGACCTCCTGAGCCAGGCGTCGACCCGCATCTTCAGCAACCTGCTACGCGTCGACCACGACTTTGAGTTCGACCAGGTGCTATCTCCGGTCCCTGAGGAGCTTCGAGGCGAGCTTGCGAGAGCGGTGGAAGACCATGTGGCGAGCCTGTCGGGGCGGTTCACACCTGAGGGAGAGGGGTCCGACAAAGACGACGGTTCTTCCGTTGGTGACGCCAACAGAGGCTCCAACGCCTGAGCCCTTCTTGCTCTCCTTCCTGTAACAGGGTAGATGCGGCCTGATAAGTCTCCAACGTATAGATAATTTTTGAAGTATTCATGCCATATTCACCTATGTTTACAATACTTTTATATGGTTTTGATGCACTTTACATGATTTATTTAGAACTAACTCGGACTGACGCTGTTTTTAGCAGAACTACCGTGGTGTTGTTTTTCGGGCAGAAATCAAAGTTCTCCAAATGCAACGAAACTTTTTGACGACTTTTTTGGAACAAAAGAGCACTAGAAGCTTCGTTGGAGGGCCAGAAGAACCACAAAGTGGGCTTGGCGCGCCCTGGTGTCTTGTGGTCCACTCGTGGCCCATCTTCACGTGAAACCGACGCCCAAAAATCCTATATATTCAGAAACCCCCAGAAATAACCCTAGATCAGAAGTTCCGCCACCGCAACTCTCTGTATTGACGAAAAACCAATCTGGATGCGTTCCAGTACCTTGCCGGAGAGGGTAGATCATCTCCGGTGGCAATCTTCATCATCCCGGCGGAGGACATGATGAGGAGGGAGTAGTCCACCCTCGGGGCTGAAGATATGTACTAGTAGCTATGTGTTCAATCTCTCTCTCTCTCTCTCTCTCTCTCTCTCTCTCTCTTGTTTTCTTGAGATGTCACGATCTTGATGTATCACGGGCTTTGTTAGTATAGTCGGATCATATGATGTTATTCCCTTGCTATCATGTTGTGATGAATTGAATCTTTCCCTTTGAGATGTCGTAATGTTGGATTGAATATTTAGGTTGAGAACACTTGATGTACGTCTTGCGCGGGATACCCGTTGTGACATTGGGGTATTCTATTGATTCACTTGATATATGTTGAGGCATCAACTTGCGGATTCCGGTGACTTAGGTGATCTATGAATAGGGGTTGATTGCACGTTCTCATACCATGTTCTCCGATAGAAATCTTGGGGCACTCTTTTAGGTTCTTTGTGTTGGATTGAGTATTATAAATCTGAAATTCTTTGATGCGTATCGTATAATTAACTCATGGATACTTGTGGTGACATTGGCGTATCTAGGTGACATTAGAGTTGGTTGATGCGTATCATATGGTGTTATTCTAGTATGAACTCTTAGATAGATCGATCGGAAAGGATAACTTCGTGTTATTTTAGTACGAACTCTTGGATAGATCGATCGGAAAGGATAACTTTAAGGTGGTTTCGTACCCTACAAACAACTTCTTCTTATGTTCTCCGCTAGATAAGAACTTTGGAGTGATTCTTCGTTGCACGTTGAGGGATGGTTATGTGATCCAATTATATTAGCATTGTTGAGAGATTGCACTAGCGAAAGTACGGACCCTAGGCCTTGTTTTCAAGCATTGCAATACCGTTTGCGCTCAATTTTGATACTTGCTACCTTGCTGTTTTTTATTGTTAATATTACAAAATTCAATATTGTCGGGGTACACAAACATGGGTGCTCGTCTCCCCTGACTTGTGCACGGACAATAATCCTCCGGCCTTCATGGCCCGAGCCTACCGGGAAAAAGCTTCCACACCACCCAGCAAGCATTCAAGACCGGACCCCGGCAGCAACGGCCTACAGAAGGCCAAGAAAACACCGGCAAGACCAGCATAACAGCCCAGGAGGGGCCCAAAGCATGTCAGCCATGTCCCCGGAGCCTGCCTGGGACCGAGGCACGCACATCTCAGGAACACCCGACAAGCCGTTCCTCGGCAGGCGCGAGCTAACCAGCCACCGCTCCATCGCATCACGACGCCAGTCACTTGTCGATGCAGTGTCGAGCCCTCAAGCGGCTAAGTGGCTCTCGCTAACCACGTGGCGATGCACCGGAAGACAGATTATACCCAGTTGACACCCGTCCAGTGGCGTGTCAATATACTAAGCAACGACCAGCCAAGCGGTGGCAAGAGCTTGCCGGGAATGCATCCCCGAGCGCCACCTAGTCTAGCAATCATGGTATTTTGTCCTAAATGCCAGAGTTAGGTATGATAGCTCTGTTAGCTATCTAATCGCCAGATATAGACTGTTTTGCCACTGTGGTTGCCCCTTGCACTATAAAAGGAGGCCCAAGGCAACCTAGCTCAAGATTCAGACCTTTGGACAGTGGTACTCACGTAGTAGCTCTCCCAGATAGCAACCCTTGCCGGGATTGAGCACTGCGTGTTCTTCGTGTTCCTCTGATCAATCCACCCAAAAGCAGGAGTAGGGTTTTACGCTTCACAGCGACCCGAACCTGGGTAAAATGCCAGCATCCTGATAGTCGCGTTGCGTCATGGTCTCCGCTCTTTGTGCAGCGTGAACCCCCTTGCTGAACCACGAAGGGGCCTCTGGTCCCGTAGGTGATCGTGTGCATCCGTTCCCCGACATCTTTGGCGCGCCAGGTAGGGGGTGCATCATTTGCGCGAACCCGAGTTCGTGAGCAGCGAGTCGATCTTCATCATCGTCTTCTTCATCCATGGCTCCAAAAAAAGAAGACCGGCCCGATCGCGCATCCACCCGCCTTGGAGGCCCTCTAGCACGCAGTCGTGAATGCCATGCATGCCACTACGGCGGCGAACGAGAAGGGCATAGAGGGCGGGGCGATGGGTACAGACGGCGCCGCTGTCGCGTTCCCCACGGCCAAGGCCGGAGCATGGAACACCGAAAAGGAATGGGCCTGCCTGACCCTAGGGGAGTGCTGCGTGATCTGGTAGGCCAAGAAAAGAAAGGGGTATTTGGCTATGCCCTTCTCCCCTCTCCTTCTCGCCTGTGATCAGTTCTGCACGGCGGCGGTACCATCAGTGTCGATAATCTCGCATGAGGTTCGGTCTTGCATTTGTTCCGCCAAGGATAAATCCCGAACCGAGTGTTAGAGCGAATCCACTGGTCGACGCCCCCGGCTAGCGAACCACAGCAAGGTCCCGCCCGCCTATGCATCCACCACATAGGTCGCCGCGGGGCCGTTGGACGCGAAGGAAAGGAGGGAGGGCTCAGCCATTTATGTTTTCTCCTCTGTTCCCGTCAATTATGAACATTTACATTAACCCGGTAGACTCGTGTCGCGGACTGTACTCATAACTAACGGATCTCCAAGTCTTTCAATTTATCCTCTCCCCGCGTACCCTTCTTCTCAGGGCAACAGTGGGTACGCGCTCATGCGCGTGCCAGGGAGCATGAAGGGGAGATGCGCCAATGGATGAAGGGAGGAGTTATGAATGCGGATAAACGCGTGCCAGGGCAAAAAAGAAAGCCATGACAAAAGCTAAGTTGACATGGTTATCAACTTCCATTAGAATTTACATTTGTATGCCTCTTCGTCAAACCACAGGTTTTGTATGATGAATCTTGCGCATGACGGAACCTTGCCGTGTTTGCTTGCGCCCGTGTTTTGTTTCGAGCCTGCTCAACGAAATACGCGGCAGCATCAACACCGCCAAGGGAAAACTCGCCGGCAGCTTTCCCTTGCTGGCAGAATGCTAAGGACCCGTTCCTCAGAGCAATCGCGGCAACACGTTGTCGGCAGGTAACCGGAACGCGCAAGAAAAATAACCATACAAACGCCAGTGGAGAAACGACGGGGATAGCATACGTTTGCACAAAAGCATAAGTTTAGCAAACATTTAAATAAAGAAAGTGCATGCCCTAATATGAGATACCTACTGTGTCTTAAGTACAGGACAGCGTGACAACAAGAAAAGCTCAAAGTTAATTCCGGCGGTTCCCCTAGGTCCTTGAAACTGTGAGGATCCTGTCAGCAAGGGGACCGGCCTTCTTCACAGCAGTAGAGGTGTCGGCACCCGACGATAGCTTCTTGAAACCATCGGACAAGTCGAGCTCCGGGTGGAAGAAGGCGAGGTTGCTCAAGACTAGGAAGAGGGTGTCGCGTGCCAGCTTCCGGGATTCATTGGCGAAGCAGGCGGCCCTGTCTTCCTCGTATGTCTTCAACCCCTCGATCAGGCCGTCGAAGAAGAGTGTCAGCTTGATGCTTGGAGCCTCGTGTCTGTCGATGGTGAAGGCCCAACTCTTCATGTCCATCTTTGCAATCTGGGCAGTGAGGTGCTCGGCGATATCAACCATGATCTTGATCCAGAGGTCACGCTGCTCAACCAAGTTCTCCAGCTTTTCTTTAGCGTCCTTCTGGAGGGTCTTCGCACGGTTCACGTCTGTCAGCAGCAGTTTCTCGCGAGCCCCGGCGGATTCAAGGTCGCTCTCCAAGGAAGCAAGTCTGGATTTCATATCGGAAATAGTGCCGTTGGTGGCTTCAAGACCTTGGCTCTTGGAGGAAAGCTGTGATTGCACCTCTCCCAGGACAGCTTCTACTTTTCGAGCTTCCTCCTTGAGAGCCTCGATCTCCTTGGTGCTCCCGGCAAGATCCTCTGTCAGCTTGGTGAGTTGGGCTTCAAGTTTGGCCTTGACGGCGGACGCAGTAGCTGGCTCGTCAGCCACCTTCTTCAGTTGAGCAGCAGACTCCAGGGAAAGTGCGCCAAGGGTGGTCTTATGGCTGTCCTCCAGCTCCATGGTACGCTGCCGGACGCGGGCCTCCAACTCCTCATCCTTGGCACGGAGGGTAGCCTCAAGGGACCCTTCCCGGAAGGAAATGCCCTCCTCTCTGGCGTCCAGAAGCGCTTCGCGCTCCGCCAGTCGAGCCTTCCAGGCGGCAACGTCATCGTTGGCCATGGATAGCGTCTCATGCTGCCTCTTAAGAGAATGGACCTGCCGGTTGTACCAGTCCCGCAACTCGCTCCCTTTGTTCCTTAGCTGATGGTCCACGAGCTCGGCCGAGTCACGCTGCTCCTTGACCGCCCGCCACTTGAGGCTATACCTGCTCTGCACATCCTTGAGCCCTGTTGCTATGAATTCCAGAAAAGCCAAATCCTTGGCGCCGTCAGCAGTGCCATCAGCTCCTTCGATCTTCTGGGACAGCGGTGCCAGGATCCTATTGATTTCCTCGTCAAGGTCTGCGCCCGCTGAAAAGGGTGAACCAGGAACTGAGGAACCCAACTAGGCAGTGACCAACGCCAGATGGCTCTGGGGAGATCGCAGAGCCGATGCCAGGGGGTAGCTAAGCGAGGAGGGCTCCATGGGTTGAAGGGGAGTTTTCTCCTCAACCATTGTGTCTAGGCTAGGCGCGCTGTCGGGGTTTTGCTCCATCCCTCCTTAGGACCCCTGAATGTCCCCGGCAGCCAGCCCGTGTTCCTCCTCAGCAGCAATCTTCATCGCCTCCGCGGCACCATCCTTCCCGATGTCAGCTACCTCTTCCAGCAACTCAGGCTCTTCAAGAAGCGAAGCTGCGGATTAGAGCGATAAAACAGAAGTATGGAAATCAGGAATCAATAAGGCACGTAAAGGGAGGATACAAGGAAAGCAAAAATACCGGCAAGTGGGATACCCGATGGAGGTTGCTGCGGAAGGACCTCCCCTTCCCCGGCAACATCAGTTGCCGGCGTGTGGTCTGTCGCCATCCCTTCGGCAATGACTTCAGCACGGGCAAGCTCTTCGATGGAGGCCCTTGCCGTTGAAGCCTTCTCACGGGCGACGGTTGGTGAGAAATCTTGAAGGGGAGGTTCCCCCTGGTGAGCCTCTCCCTTATATTCTTCTCCCGCCTCCCTATCGGGTGAAGGGAGATGCCCTTCCTCATCCCTGTCAATGGATGAGGCCTGCACATGGATTTCATGAGAACCCTGCGCTAGGCCGGGGGCTAAGCGCAGGGTTCTCCTCCGCGTCCCCTGCCGGGCCCGTGCCTACCACGGAATCCAGCCCTGCCGCGGATTTGGCCCATTTGGTCCTATGCGCAAGGGTCTCCTCATCCTCATCCCTATCAGAACCAACCATACAAAAAGTCAATCAAGAAAATTAAGAATAGAGACTTCGGCAAGAAATGTGATCGAATGACTTACTCCGAGGCGATTAGCATGGAGCCCAACTCATACGACGTAGGCGGCGGAGTAGATCAGCCCCTTTTCAAAGTTGCGGGGGCGGAGCTTGGCGGAGGGATCAGGACTTCCGGCAAGGGCGAGCCTGGCGGAGAAGTTGGGCTTGATGGGGGGCTGTGGTCCACCCCTGTGACCCTCCATCGCTTGACGGGAGAAGCTTTGGCTTGAGAAAGGCAGAAAGATTGGCGGCGTGTGACCTCGCGCCCGCCTCCCTTGGAGGTCGTCTTCTTCACCTTCGAGGAGCCCCGCGAAGGTGCAGGGGCTGTTGGTTCTCGGTTGGTGCGTTGACGGAGGCGCCGCCCTGGTTCTGGAGCTTGAGGGCCCATTTCGAGCCCCTCCTCCTCCACCTCCGGTTCCTTCGCCTCCTCCGTTTCAGTCCCTTCCTGGGTCCCTGTCGCCATGGCCTGGGAGCCCCCAGCCCTGGCAGACTCCAACCCGGCAACCTCCCCCAGATCAAGATTCCCGCTCTCCTCTTCGGAAGAGTCGTCGTCCCCGGACTCCTCCCCCTCCTCCCTAGAGGCAGCTCCTTTGGGGGCTCTGACATCTTTGTCTTCCGCAATTCGAGCAGCAATGAAGGCCCTCTCCGCCGTCTTGGTGGGCGCGGTTAGGTTGTCCTCTAGCTTGGAAGCTCTCTCCTCCAGGCTGGAGACCCACTCCATCTCGCTCTCCAGGGCGGGCAGATCCCAATCGGGCTTAACTCCGGAGGCGTCGCAATCAGGCATCCATTGCAGGATCTGGCTCCGGGCAGAGTTGCGGTGCAAAGGGACGACTCCTGCCGGCAATTGGAACAGACCAAGGCGGCCGAACAGCTGATCACACAGCCAGGCATGGCCGTAAACAGTCAAGTTGTTGGCAGGGCCTGGGTACAGTCGCATCCAGCCGGCAGGACCGTTGAACTCCCATGCAAGCTTGTCCCTCTTCTGCAACGGCGCAATGCGGCGACGGAGGAAGTCTGGCCCCACATGCTCAATGGTCAGCCCGGCAGCCTTCAGGCGGATGATCCTGTTCAGCGCCAGGCGGAGCTTGCCGTCGGTAGGACCCAGCTTGCCCCAGTCGCTGCCGTGCGTGGCACATCCGGTCCGCGCCAAGCAGAACGTGTGGGCCTTGTCGTCCTTGATCCAGCACCAGTCCCCCCTCCATTCTTCCCACTTCCCACACTGCTGTCCAGAAAGGTAATCCCAGTCATCCTTCTAGCCACGGGGGATCCAGCTTATATTCCCCGAGTGGTGGGATCTTTCCTCAATCCAAGGAAGGAAGAAGTGCCTGAACAAGTCCACATTGGTGGCGACTCTGACGAAGTTCTCACACAAATGGGCAAAAATCGCCATGCACGCCATTGCATTTGGCGTGAAGTCCAGAAGGTGGAATCCATACGCCGCCATCATAGCATGGAAGAAATCAGAGAAAGGAGGAGAGAGGCCGCAGTAGAAGTACGCGCAGAAGAAGCGGTACGACACTAATGGCTTCTTCTCCTTGGGGCTGTCCGGCAGGACCTCGGGTGCTCCATGCCCCTTCGTCGCCCTCCCCCACATATAGGCATACCTTTTGATCAAGGTATTGCCATCCAGGCTTGACGGGGAAATAACCACATCCCCCTGTCGCCGCCCCTCTAGCTCTTCCACTTTCTTCTTCCTCTCCTCGACCACTAGCTCCGCAGATGCAGCCGTCTGCTTCCCCTTGTTGGCAGCCGTCTTCTGCTCCATCCTTGGAGATTTGAAGGGCGACGGGTGATCTAGCGGCGCTCAGTGGACTAGAAGTGGCGGAGGGAGCGGTTTTTCCCTTGGCTTGAGGAGGAAGATGAAGGACGGAGAAAAGGATGCGAATGAGCAGCACCCCTGTGCATTGCCCTTTTTATTTAAAGGACCCGCACGGGGGCTGGCCCTTCGCTATCCTTTCGGAAAACTGCCGTTTTATTACTGACAGTTATTTTTTTACTCTCCAATGGCTACTGTTCCACGACCCCACGACCTGCGATAATTGCGCGGAGTGGACGTGGGACGGGAGGACAGCATCCCTTCGACGCGTGTCCGTGTTGTCGGCGTTCTGGGAACGGGGGTACCCAGACCTGCCTGCCTGCGGCCCAGCGCGTGGCCCACCACGAAGGCCCGGTACGGCCCTGCAACGAGCACCCCCCCAAGTCAAGGACCTCGCGAGTGCCCCTGCCTCGCGAGGAGGACAGCGCCAAGACCTCCGGAGGAGTGGCAACCCTCCAGGCCACCTCCCGAGGAGCGGAGATTCCTATGCAAGTACCCGACCTCATTAGGCCGGGGTGACGTGGGTTCTGATGACCAAGCCAGGCGGGTGGCAGCAGGCGCAAAGGGAGGACAGTTTCCTCTTTGGTGCTAAGGAGGCAAGGACGTACGCGGGTTCCCAAGGAACCCCCCCAAAGGTTTCCTTCTCGGTGCAAGGGGACCAAGACCACGAGCTCGGTAGGACGGTTGTCATCGCCGAGCCCACCGCTATGTCATACCCGGAAGCTTTGCAGGCGAAGACCAACTTTAGTCAGGATAGGGTGTACTACTTGTCCCCTTTCAAATTTGGCCGTTGTGGGATCCCTTCCCGCCTGTTCGACGGGGGAAGAGGTCTAGGTCCCCTATAAATGGGGACGAGCTCCCATCGTAGAAGAGAGGTTGAATCGGGTCGAGTTCATCGCCACCAAGAGCCCTCGTGAGGCCACCCAACCACTGTACTAGTTCATCACAGCCTCCTTGAGAGGCCAATCCACCACAAAGCATGAGTAGGGTTTTACACCGCAAGGTGGCCCGAACCTGGGTAAATCTCTGTGCCCATCTTCTTCCTCACAAAAACTTACTCGACGCAGCTAGGCCGTAGGGTGACAAGTTGAGACCTTGAGCCGGTTGAGATCTTCGCACATGCCCCAGTGTTCGAACCTTGTTGGGTTTTGCGGAGCCCCGATTCCGACATTTGGCGCGCCAGGTAGGGGCGTGTCGAAATCTTCTTCCGGTGTCACCCTGTCTCAACTCCGTCGCTCCTAGGGTTGACGCCCGCCGAGTTCGTGCTGAGCGCCGGGCCGCTCGTGTCGCCCAGACGGCACCCGAGGGTCACGGCGCCCCGTGCCGTTCCATCTCTCCGGCAGCTAACGCCGCCACGGGCCCGGCTGCTCAAGAGCAGCAGGACTCGTCGCTGCCACCCTCCGTGCAGCGCGACGGGTACACCGCCACTCCGTCCCCTATCCCGGTCATGGCATCGTCCTCCCACTCCCGCCGCGGACCGGTGAACGCGCCGACTGCGCTACTCATGGCGCGCGAGCTGCTGCGCTACCGCCCCTCCAACGACTGCTACGAAGAGTGGCTCGGCCGCATCGCCGAGCTCATCGGCTTCGACGTTGCTCACATCGCCCTCCCATACAACGCCATCCTTGGGTACACTGCCCTCGCCAAGTTTGTCGGATTTCGGGCTCCGCAAAACCCTAAGGAATTCGTACCCAGGGGCGTGTGCGAAGATTCCCCAACATCTTCGCCCCCTCCAAGCCCGCAACACGATAACCCCGCTCGATGACAAGGAAGAAGATTGCACACGAGAGTTTACCCAGGTTCGGGCCGCTGCGAAGGGTAAAACCCTACTCCTGCCTTTGGTGGATTGCCTCATGAGGAGGTTTGTGGATGAACTAGTACAGTGGCGCGTTGCCTTGCGGGTGTGTTTCTCTCCCCCTCTCTACCGGGCTACCTAGTCTCTATTTATAGCGGCCCCGGGTCCTCTCCCCTTATCGCAATGGCGGGAAGGGATCCCACAACGCCCAATTTTGAAAGGGGACATGAGGTACATCCTATCCTAATGAAAGGCGATCTTTGCCTGCAAAGTAGGTGATGGTGACGCGGTGGTGGGCTCGCTGGTGACATCCGTCCTGCCGCGCTCGCTCACTCGGTCTTGTTGCACTGGAATGGAAACCTTTGGCGAGGCTCCTTGGGAACCCGCGTTCGTCCTTGTCTCCTTTGCACCAAAGAGGAAGCTGTTCCCCCTGGCGAGCTGGCGCCCACCTGACCTGGTTGTCGTCACTCTTGACCTCCTGAGGCCTAGCGTTGCATAGGGATCTCCGCCGCTCATGAGGAGGCCTGAGGAGGCCTCCCCTCTCCGCCTTGGCGCTGTCCTCCTCACGAGGGTGGGACTCTCGCGAGGGTCTTGCCCTGAGTGAGGCCGCGCGGGGCCGTACGGACCGCCAGGTGGGCCACGCCCTGGGCCGCAGGCAGGCAAGTCTGGGTACCCAGGTATCCAGGACGCCGACAGTAGCCCCCGGGCCCAAGGCACGCTCGAGCTGACTCAGAGGGGGAGACGAAGAAGGTGGCCCGGAGTGCCGCGGGCCCTTATTGCATGCGGGCCAGGTTTGGCGTGCGGTGCTTGGTGGGGAGCGGGCGTCCCCGCCCCGTGTCTCCTCGGCAACTGCCCGAACAGACAAAAGCCTGACGTCCAACGCCGAGCCATTATTGCTTTCCTCTTCCGTGCCCTTGCTTATTCTTTCCAGATCTCCATTCCTTGCGAGAATCTCCCCAGATCTCTGCACCACTCGAACCTCCTTCTTGCTCCCTTGGCCCCGAAAGCTTCTCGATGGCTCCCGCCGGCAAGTCGAAACTTGAAGCCCAAAGCTCGGCTTCTGCTCCTATCTCGCCGGCGCTCTCAGAGTCCACCATAGCCAAGGACGGGGACCTCGCCCCGGTGCTTCCGTCAACAGCGGATGACTCCCATGAGTGGGGCCGGACCTTGGTATGGTGCGTCTCCATGGAGAAACATCGCCTGGCCAAGTCGGGCTACCCCTTCTTCCTCCACAGCGTCTTCTCCAGGCTCGTCCCACCCTTTTCCGCGTTCTTCACTGCCGTCCTTGATAACTAAGGGATCCAGGCCCTCCATCTTCAACCCAACTTCATCCTTCTTCTATCCGTGTTTGCCTTCTACTGCGAGGCTTTCGTGGGCGTGAGGCTGTCGGTGGCCCTGTTCTGCCATTTCTTCAGCTTGCGGCCTCATGACGGAGCTCAGCGGTCAGCATGCATCTCCTTCGTCGCGGTCCAGAGCGGGAACATGCTCTTCAAGGCCGGGAAGAAGGTGGAGAACTTCAGGAACCGCTGGGTCTTCTTGGATCTGAAGGGCAACGACCCTCGCCTTGAGTTCCCCAAGGGGCTGCCGGAGAAGATCCCGGTGTGGAGTTCCGCGAAGCTCTCCGACCCTCGGGCCAAGCCCGTCCTGGAGCGGGTCCTTCGAGACATCAACGCCAGGAAGTTGACTAGGGGGATGATAGTGAAGGACTTCCTGATGCAACGCCTGGCACCCCTCCAGTCTCACTCGAGGCCCATGTGGGAATATCAAGGTGGTGGCGATGACATGAGGCTCCGTTCTGCGCTCCTGAACACCGAGGAGCTAAACAGGGTTATGGCGACCCAGCTCAACGGCGACTCCGGGGACCTTCCTGAGGCCTACGTCCCGCTGTACTGCCGTGACGACAAGGCTGATCTGGTCGCCGTGATGCCTAGCTTCGACGAGCTGGGGCTCTCTCCGGCCGAGAGCCCCGGGGCCCCTATGGCGGTGTCCTCCGACGACACCGTAGATGAAGAGGACTCGGAGGAGATGGCGGATGATGATCTGGAGGAAGTGTCTCCTTCGTCGCGGGGTTTGCTTCTCCACAGCTTCAATGACGACGACGCCGGCGAGCCCCCTGTTGCAAGTCCTCCGCGACTTACTAGGGCCCTCAGGGGGCCGGGCCCCACACCTCGGGCCGCACGATCCGCCTGCCGGGTGTCGTCGAGGAAGCGCAAGGCTGGGCCTCCTCAGGAGCTCCCAGCCCGAGCCGGCAAGGTGGCCGAAGCGCCCGCCTCACCCCTACCCGAGCCGCAGCTTGTGGGCGAGGCGGCCGCGTCCAGGGCTGGCATGACCCTGCCGGTCGTGGCCGCTTCGAGCGGTTCCACCGCTCCTCCACGCAGCGGCAGCTCCTCAGAGAAGGACAGAGGCTTCCCCGCCTTTGCCGAGGTGGAGAGAAAGAGGAAGTGGGTTGACATCGATGAGTAAGTAGTCTCGCTTGGTTTCAGGCCGTCTTCCAGTGGTTTATGTTCTAATGGGCCTCTCTTTGCCTGACAATCAGGGGCGCCGCCATGCCGAAGTCGAGGAAGAAGAAGGCCGGCATCAAGCCGAGGGCGCCTTCCGATGTGGCGCCCGTTCCTGGTGCCTTGCCGCTGCCTGATGAGACGCCGGACGTCGCGGGCGAGGAGGCCTGCGGGGCGACTCACCTTGTCGTGGCCATGGAGCCCCCGATGCCTGCTGAAGAGGCCGTCCCTGCCCTTGGGGGCATGCCCGCGCTTCAGCCTGAGGGGCTAGCCCCCGAGAGCCAGCTGGGTGTAGGGTCGTCCGCCCCTGCCTTGTCTGTGGTGGTGGTGGAGCCACTGGCGTCTTTTGCCCTTCATGCTTCCGCCCCTCCGGAGGCGGCTCCTGCCGCCGCACAGACACCGCCTCCGGGCCATGCCCCGGTGCCACCGACTCCTGGCCCTCTAGCCGAGTCAGGCGCCCTGGACAGGGCCTACTCCGTCCTGGATCAGGTTCGAGACGCCCTTGGTGGCGTCGATGATCGCCTCGCAAGGGAGCGCCTGGGTCTTCTTTCTGGGTGGCTCCAATCTGACGCCTCGGCCGTGGCGTTTTGGGGCCAAGCCGAATCCGCCGCGGCTGAAGGTAGGAGGGAGGCCGCGTCGGCCAAGGTAGCCCGCAACGCGGCGTTGGCCGAGGCAGCGTCTGCCGCAGAGCGCTGCCACGAGGCGGAGGCCCACCTTAAGGCTCTTCGGGAGGAGAGGTCCGCACTCGCGGAGAGGCTTCGCCAGCGGTAGGAGGACCTCAGGACCTGTGAGGCCAAGCTTGCCAACCGTGACTCCACGCTGTCCAAGGCGGCGACCGACCTAGCCGCTGAGCGCGAGCGGCAGGACAGGTTGAAGGAGGAAGTGGCCGCGAAGAGGGCCCGGCTCGCCTCCAGGGAGGAGTCCCTTGTCGTGGCTGAGGAGAGGAAGGCTGCGGAGCTCGACGGCTTCCCCTCCGTCGAGCTCAGACTCCGCCGGGCGCTGCAGTCCATCTGCCGAGGGGGATTCACAGAGCCCCTGGCGGCTGCTGAGGGTGGCTTCGTTGGGCTCTCTTCAAAGCTCGCCGAAGTGCTTGAGGGTGCCGTCGCTAGGGTGGAGAACGTCTTGGAGAGCGAGTGCCGCGACCTCTTCTCCGCGGCTGCGACGCGTGTCTTCAGCCACCTCTACCTTCGCGAGCCGAGTTTTGACTTCGGCTCCGTGATCCGCCCGGTTGATTCTGGGGTTCGCACCACCACGGCGGCAGCCGTGGAGGGTGCCATGGGGGCGTTGATGAAGAAGTTCGCCTGTGTCGCTGTTCCCTCGCCTCCTCCTGCGGCTACGGGGGTTGGCGACGATGATGACAGTGGCAGCGACGTCGACGACGTGCTCCCCGCGACCGGGACGAGCGGTGGTGCCAGCTCCTCTTAGCTTCTTTTCCTGGGTCTTCCCCTGTAATGTTTATCGTGCCTCGTGGAGGCGTTAGACATGTTTGCGTTTTCGGAGACATCTTAATGTTTGTAATGACTGCTAAGCTGTGAGGTTTTATTTCCTCACTTCGTTTCCTTCCTGCTTGCTGTAGCGCTCTGCATCGGCAGGGCCCGGTCCCACGCATACCTCGACCGCCGTTGGGGTGTCCGGATCACCAGGACGACGCCAAGGGGCGAGGGGCTACGAGACCAGTGAGGCCCCTGAGTCGCGATGCTCAGGGGTCCTGATGACCCACAAGTATAGGGAATCTATCATAGTCCTTTCGATAAGTAAGAGTGTCGAACCCAACGAGGAGCAGAAGGAAATGACAAGTGGTTTTCAGTAAGGTATTCTATGCAAGCACTGAAATTATCGGTAACAGATAGTTTTGTGATAAGATAATTCGTAACGGATAGCAAGTAACAAATGTAGCAAAGGTGCAGCAAGGTGGCCCAATCCTTTTTATAGCAAAGGACAAGCCTGGACAAACTCTTATATAAAGCAAAGCGCTCCTGAGGACACATGGGAATTTCTGTCAAGCTAGTTTTCATCATGCTCATATGATTCGCGTTCGTTACTTTGATAATTTGATATGTGGGTGGACCGGTGCTTGGGTGCTGCCCTTACTTGGACAAGCCTCCCACTTATGATTAACCTCTCTCGCAAGCATCCGCAACTACGAAAGAAGAATTAAGATAAATCTAACCATAGCATGAAACATATGGATCCAAATCAGCCCCTTACGAAGCAACGCATAAACTAGGGTTTAAGCTTCTGTCACTCTAGCAGCCCATCATCTACTTATTACTTCCCAATTCCTTCCTCTAGGCCCAAATAATGGTGAAGTGTCATGTAGTCAACGTTCACATAACACCACTAGAGGAGAGACAACATACATCTCATCAAAATATCGAACGAATACCAAATTCACATGATTACTTATAACAAGACTTATCCGATGTCCTCAGGAACAAACGTAACTACTCACAAAGCATATTCATGTTCATAATCAGAGGAGTATTAATTATCATTAAGGATCTGAACATATGATCTTCCACCAAGTAAACCAACTAGCATCAACTACAAGGAGTAATCAACACTACTAGCAACCCACAGGTACGAATCTGAGGTTTTGAGACAAAGATCGGATACAAGAGATGAACTAGGGTTTGGAGAGGAGATGGTGCTGGTGAAGATGTTGATGGAGATTGACCCCCTCTCGATGAGAGGATCGTTGGTGATGACGATGGCTTTGATTTCCCCCTCCGGGAGGGAAGTTTCCCCGGCAGAACAGCTCCGCTGGAGCCCTAGATTGGTTCTGTCCAAGTTCCGCCTCGAGACGGTGGCGCTTCGTCCCGAAAGCTCCCTTATGATTTTTTCCAGGTCAGAACCCTCCATATAGCAGAAGATGGGCACCGGAGGCCTGCCAGGGGGGCCCACAAGCCACAGGGGCGCGCCCAGGGGGGTAGGGCGCGCCCCCTGGCTTGTCACTCCCTGGTGGGTCCCCTGTGGTATTTCTTTCGCCCAATATTTTTTATATATTCCAAAATAATTCTCCGTAGATTTTCAGGACTTTTGGAGTTGTGCAGAATAGGTATCTCAGATTTGCTCCTTTTCCAGTCCAGAATTCGAGCTGCCGGCATTCTCCCTCTTCATGTAAACCTTGTAAAATAAGAGAGAAAAGGCATAAGTATTGTACCATAATGTGTAATAACAGTCCATAATGCAACAAATATCAATATAAAAGCATGATGCAAAATGGACGTATCAACTCCCCCAAGCTTAGACCTCGCTTGTCCTCAAGCGAAAGCCGAAATCGATTAATATGCCCACATGTTTAGGGATAGAGGTGTCGATAAAATAAAATACGGACATGAAGGCATCATGGTTATCTTTAGAACAGCAACATATATTGACATATAATTTCTTATGCTAGAGTAACAATTCATTCACAAGGTAAAGTATGAATCAAGAACTCTATTGAGAACCAACAAACTATGATCTGAGTCATTGAAGCAATTCCAATTTATCATAACGTAGGAAAGAGTCAATATAAGAGCTTGTAAAGCAAATCCACATACTCAATCATCTTTTAGTCTTTCATAATTGCTAACACTCACGCGGTACCTATGAGGTCAAAGCTTCAATCGGACACAGAGAAAGATAGGGGCTTATAGTATTGCCTCCCAACTATTTACCTCAAGGGTAATGTCAACAGAAATAACTCATGCTCACCCACATCCGAGTGGATATATGTGTCTAGATCATTCCCCAACACATGACGCTTGCCAAGAGATAAAGGCGAAATAAAGGAAGTGGTGAAGATCACCACGACTCTTGCATAAAGGTAAGTACTAGAAAGTAAAGGTAACAGATAGGCCCTTCGCAGAGGGAAGCAGAGGTTGTCATGCGCTTTTATAGTTGGATGCGCAATCCCTTAATGCAAAAGAACGTCACTTTATATTGCCCCTTGTGATAAAGAACTTTATTATGCAGTCTGTCGCTTTTATTTCTTCCATATCACAAGTTCGTATAAAGTTTATTTTCCTCACACTAATAGATCACACCTATTTAGAGAGCAATTTTTATTGCTTACACCGATGACAACTTACTTGAAGGATCTTACTCAATCCATAGGTAGGTATGGTGGACTCTCATGGCAAAACTGGGTTAAAGGTGTTTGGATGCACAAGTAGTATCTCTACTTGGTGCAGAAGTTTTGGCTGATATGGGGTGGAAGCAAGCGACTCATGTTGAAGGATCTACAACCATATAACTTCTATTCGGAAATAAGCAAACATAACCCATTATGTTGTCTTCCTTGTCCAACATCAACTTCTTGACATATACTATTTTAATGAGTGCTCACAATCATAAAAGATGTCCAAGATAATATATTTATATGTGAACCTCTCTTTCTTTATTACTTCCTTTTAATTGCAACAATGACCAATAGCTTTGTTTGTCAACTCACAACAAGTTTCAATCGACATACTTCTTATATGTGAAGTCATCACTCCCCATAAGATCATCATATATACTCTTTGCTTTTATTCTATACTTCTTTCTATTTCTTTTTCTCAAGATCATAGCAAGCAAGCAAAGCCCTCAACTCAAAACTACTCTTTATTATATAACTCTCGGACTTGCTTACATAAGGGGAACAAAAAGCAAAATTCAAAACTAGATCACACTAAAGATTTTATTCTACTAGATCAAGATATAACCAAAAGGATCGAACTAAGAAAAACGACGAAAGTAAAAGATGTGATGGTGATACGATACCGGGGCACCTCCCCCAAGCTTGGCACAAGCCAAGGGGAGTGTCCATACCCATGTGTTTAGTTGTCTTTCTTCGGAGGTGGTGACGTTGGAGTTGTTGATGAGGTTGGAAGCTTGTCCTCCGTCTTACAAGGCATAGGCTCACCATCGTAAAAAGATGAACGAGTCTCCGGTATCCTCAAATCTGCAGCCAAACTCATTTTCTTAAATCTGTATTCATACTCACAGTTTTGGTTTTGCAGGTCATAGATCTGGGCTTGGAGATGCTCGATTTTCTCGTAAAGCTTGAAGATGTGCTCTCCGATGTCCTTGGCATCCATCTTGTGCTTATGGGTAAACTCCACGATCATCATGTGATTGGCATTGAGTCCTCGTTCCACCATCCCTTGGCACTTGAAGACCTGTTGCTCCATTGCTTCGAGCCTTGTCTCCATGCTTCCGGTCTTCTTTGGCCCCTCAACATCACGGATGTGCAGCACCCCCTCACGCATCTCAATGGTTTGAGGGTGTCGCAGCACCTCCGCAAGGTAGGGGTTGATGACCTTCTCGAAGAACTTGTCCTTCGAAGCACTTGGGGACGTCATGTCGATCTAAATCTGCTGCAGAAACAGCTCAAAACGAAAACAGGAGGTTTTGTCGTGACACGAAGGTCAAAACTTTCGGGAGATTATATAATGAATTTTTACCGACCTGAAGGAGTATACCACAAGAAAACGGAGTCCAGAGGGTACACGGGGTGGCCACAAGCCATAGGGGCGCGCCCAGGGGGGTAGGGCGCGCCCCCCTGGCTTGTCGCCTCCTCATGCACTCTTTGGACTGCTTTAAATTTTCCTAATTTTTTAAATATTCCAAAACGGATAAAAAATTGCCATTGGAAAAGTTTTAGAGTCGGTTTGCTTACCGTAACACATACCTATTCCTTTTCGGAGTCTGAAACGTTATGGTAGGTCTCCCTAATGTACTCCTCCAGAGTCATGGTATTGATAATATTGGTTTCAACATTTATGGGAGTACCTGAGATATAATGTTTGATTCTTTGCCCGTTTACCACCTTCGGATTTGTGCCTTCGCCGTTGTTGATCTTGATGGCACCGGAACGATATACCTCCTCGATAATGTAAGGCCCTTCCCATTTAGAGAGAAGTTTTCCTGCAAAAAATCTTAAACGAGAATTGTATAGCAAGACATGTTCACCTACATTGAATTCACGCTTTTGTATCCTTTTATCATGCCATCTCTTAACTTTTTCTTTAAACAACTTGGCATTCTCATAGGCCTGGGTTCTCCATTCATCAAGTGAGCTAATGTCAAATAACCTCTTCTCACCAGCAAGTTTGAAATCATAGTTGAGCTCTTTAATTGCCCAATAAGCTTTATGTTCTAGCTCTAGAGGTAAGTGACATGCCTTACCATAAACCATCTTATACGGAGACATACCCATAGGGTTTTTATAAGCAGTTCTATAAGCCCATAATGCATCATCAAGTTTCTTAGACCAATTCTTTATGGATCTATTAACAGTCTTCTGCAAGATCAATTTAATTTATCTATTGCTCAATTCTACTTGACCACTAGACTGAGGATGATAAGGAGATGCAATTCTATGATTAACATCATACTTAGCAAGATATTTACGGAAAGCACCATGAATAAAGTGTGAACCACCATCAGTCATTAAATATCTAGGGACTCCAAATCTAGGGAAAATAACTTCTTTAAGCATTTTAATAGAAGTGTTATGATCAGCGCTACTAGTTGGAATAGCTTCTACCCACTTAGTAACATAATCAACAGCAACTAGAATATGAGTATACCCGTTAGATTGTGGAAAAGGTCCCATATAATCAAAACCCCAAACATCAAATGGTTCAATAACAAGAGAGTAATTCATAGGCATTTCCTGACGTCTACTAATATTACCAATTCTTTGACATTCATCACAAGACAAGACAAACTTACGAGCATCCTTGAAGAGAGTAGGCCAATAAAAACCAGATTGTAGTACCTTATGTGCAGTTCTATCTCCAGCGTGGTGTCCTCCGTAGGCCTCGGAATGACACTTGTGAAGGATCTGTTCCTGTTCATGCTCAGGCACACAACGTCTAATAACACCATCTACTCCTTCTTTATAAAGGTGTGGATCATCCCAAAAGTAATGTCTTAAATCATAGAAGAACTTTTTCTTTTGTTGGTATGTGAAACTATGTGGTACGAATTTAGCAACAATGTAATTAGCATAATCAGCATACCATGGAGCATTGCACGAAGCATTTATGACAGCTAATTGTTCATCAGGAAAGCTATCATCAATAGGTAGTGGGTCATCAAGAACATTTTCTAACCTAGACAAGTTGTCTGCTACGGGGTTCTCAGCACCCTTTCTATCAATAATATGCAAATCAAATTCTTGTAGCAAGAGAACCCATCTAATAAGTCTAGGTTTAGCATGTTTCTTTTCCATAAGATATTTAATAGCAGCATGATCAGTGTGAACAGTTACTTTGGAATCAACAATATAAGGTCTGAACTTATCACAAGCAAACACAACTGCTAAAAATTCCTTTTCAGTGGTAGCATAATTTCTTTGAGCACTGTCTAGAGTTAAACTGGCATAATGGATAACATTTAATTTCTTATCAACCCTTTGTCCTAGAACAACACCAATGGCATAATCACTAGCATAACACATAATTTCAAAGGGTAGGTTCCAATCAGGTGGTTGAACAACAGGTGCGGAAATCAAGGCATTCTTAAGAATTTCAAATTCTTCTACACAATCATCATCAAAAACGAATGGAACATCTTTTTGCAAAAGATTAGTGAGAGGCCTAGAAATCTTAGAGAAGTCTTTAATAAACCTCCTATAGAAACCAGCATGACCAAGGAAACTTCTTATACCTCTGATATCTGTAGGACACGGCATCTTTTCAATAGCATCAACTTTAGCTTTATCCACCCCAATACCTCTTTCGGAGATTTTGTGCCCCAAGACAATACCTTCATTAACCATAAAGTGGCACTTTTCCCAATTCAAGACAAGATTAGTTTCTTCGCATCTCTGCAAAACTCGATCAAGGTTGCTCAAGCAATCATCAAAAGAAGTTCCGTAAACGGAAAAATCATCCATGAAAACCTCAACAATCTTTTCACAAAAGTTGGGGAATATAGCCATCATACATCTTTGAAAGGTAGCAGGTGCATTGCATAAACCAAAAGGCATACGTCTATAAGCAAAGGTACCGAAAGGACAAGTAAAAGTGGTCTTTTCTTGATCTTCTTTTGACACAGGTATTTGAGAGAAACCAGAGTAACCATCTAGAAAGCAAAAATGTGTATGTTTGGATAGTCTTTCTAGCATTTGATCAATAAAAGGTAGAGGGTAATGATCTTTCCTAGTAGCTTTATTTAATTTCCTAAAATCAATTACCATTCTATATCCTGTAACAATTCTTTGCGGGATCAATTCATTTTTATCATTAGGAACAACGGTAATACCTCCCTTTTTAGGGACACAATGAACGGGACTAACCCATCTACTATCAGCAATAGGATAAATTATACCTGTCTCCAGAAGCTTTAGTATTTCATTTCTTACCACTTCTTTCATTTTAGGATTTAACCGTCGTTGGTGATCAACTACTGGTTTAGCATCAGGCTCCATATTGATTTTATGCTGACATAGAGTGGGACTAATGCCCTTTAGATCATCAAGAGTATATCCAATAGCAGCACGGTGCTTCCTCAAAGTTTTCAATAATCTCTTTTCTTCATGCTCTGAAAGGTTAGCACTAATAATAACAGGATATATCTCCTTTTCATCAAGATAAGCATATTTCAGAGTATCAGGTAATTGTTTAAGCTCAAACACGAGATCACCCTTGGGTGGAGGAGGATCCCCAAGTATTTCAACAGGCAGGTTATGTTTCAAAATAGGCTACTGATCAAAGAAAATCTTATCTATTTCATTCCTTTCATTCATATGCATATCATTTTCATGGTCTAGCAAATATTGTTCTAAGGGATCAGTAGGAGGCATAGCAATAGAAGCAAGACCAATAATTTCATCTTTACTAGGCAATACTTTGTCATGGGGTTGTCTACGAAATTTAGAGAAATTGAACTCATGATACACATCCCCAAAACTTACAGTAACAGTTTCTTTCTCACAATCTATCCTAGCATTAACAGTATTCAAGAAAGGTCTACCAAATATAATGGGACAAAAATCATCTTGTGGGGAACCAAGAACAAGAAAATCAGTAGGATACTTTATTTTCCCACACAAGACTTCAACATCTCTAACAATCCCAATTGGTGCAATAGTATCTCTATTAGCAAGCTTAATAGTAACATCAATTTCTTCTAACTCAGCTGGTGCAATATCATTCAAAATTTCTTGATATAAGGTAAAGGGAATTGCACTCACACTAGCACCCACATCACACAAGCCATGATAACAATGATCTCCTATTTTAACAGAAACAACAGGCATGCCAACAATAGGTCTATGTTTATCTTTAGCATCAGGTCTAGCAATTCTAGCGGCATCATCATAGAAATGAATAACATGCCCATCAATATTATCAACCAAGAGATCTTTAACCATAGCAATAGTAGGTTCAACTTTAATTTGTTCAGGGGGCGTAGGTGTTCTAGTACAACTCTTACGAACCACAGTTGAAGCTTTAGCATGTTCCTTTATTCTAACAGGGAAGGGCGGTTTCTCAATATAAGCAGTAGGAATAACAGGATCAGCATTATAAATAATAGTTTCTTCTTCAACTTTAATAGGTTCAACTAGTTTAACTTCAATGGGAGGATGATATTTAAACCACTTCTCCTTGGGGAGATCAACATGAGTAGCAAAAGATTCATAGAAAGAAGCTACTATCTCAGAGTCAAGTCCATATTTAGTGCTAAATTCACGAAAAGCATCGGTGTCTATAAAGGATTTAACACAATCAAACTTAAGGTTTATACCTGACTCATTACCTTCGTCGAGTTCCCAATCTTCAGAGTTGTGTTTAATTCTTTCCAATAAGTCCCATTTGAATTCAATATCTTTCTTCATAAAGGAACCAGCACAAGAAGTCTCGAGCATGGATTGATCATTACGAGAAAGCCGAGCATAAAAATTCTGAATAATAATTTCTCTCGGCAGCTCGTGATTGGGGCATGAATATAACATTGACTTAAGCCTCCCCCAAGCTTGAGCGATTCTTTCTCCTTCACGAGGCCAAAAATTATAAATATAATTCCGATCACGATGAACCATATGCATAGGATAAAACTTCTGATGAAATTCCAATTTCAATCAGTTGTAGTTCCATGATCCAATATCATCACATAGCCTATACCATGTCAATGCCTTCTCCTACAAAGATAAAGGAAAGACCTTCTTCTTGACATCATCCTCGGGCAAACCTGCAAGCTTAAATAATCCACAAACTTCATCCACAAAGATTAGATGCAAATCAGGATGTAGTGTTCCATCTCCTGCATAAGGATTAGCTAGCAGTTTCTCTATCATACCCGAAGGAATTTCATAATAAATATTTTCAGTAGGTGCAGTAGGTTGAGGAGCATCTCTTTGTGCTTCCGGTCGAGGTGAAGATACCCTGAACAAACCCCTCAAAGGATTATTTTCCATAGTAACAAGTGACAGTAAATTTCAGCACACAATATAAATTTTTCCTTACCAAGTTCCACTCACCAAAGGCCCTTCACTCCCCGGCAACGGCGCCAGAAAAGAGTCTTGATGACCCACAAGTATAGGGGATCTATCGTAGTCCTTTCGATAAGTAAGAGTGTCGAACCCAACAAGGAGCAGAAGGAAATGACAAGTGGTTTTCAGTAAGGTATTCTCTGCAAGCACTAAAATTATCGGTAACAGATAGTTTTGTGATATGATAATTCGGAATAGATAGCAAGTAAAAAATGTACCAAAGGTGCAGCAAGGTGGCCCAATCCTTTTTATAGCAAAGGACAAGCCTGGACAAACTCTTATATAAAGCAAAGCGCTCCCGAGGACACATGGGAATTTCTGTCAAGCTAGTTTTCATCATGCTCATATGATTCGCGTTCGTTACTTTGATAATTTGATATGTGGGTGGACCGGTGCTTGGGTGCTGCCCTTACTTGGACAAGCCTCCCACTTATGATTAACCTCTCTCGCAAGCATCCGCAACTACGAAAGAAGAATTAAGATAAATCTAACCATAGCATGAAACATATGGATCCAAATCAGCCCCTTACGAAGCAACGCATAAACTAGGGTTTAAGCTTCTGTCACTCTAGGAACCCATCATCTACTTATTACTTCCCAATGCCTTCCTCTAGGCCCAAATAATGGTGAAGTGTCATGTAGTCGACGTTCACATAACACCACTAGAGGAGAGGCAACATACATCTCATCAAAATATCGAACGAATACCAAATTCACATGATTACTTATAACAAGACTTATCCCATGTCCTCAGGAACAAACGTAACTACTCACAAAGTATATTCATGTTCATAATCAGAGGAGTATTAATTATCATTAAGGATCTGAACATATGATCTTCCACCAAGTAAACCAACTAGCATCAACTACAAGGAGTAATCAACACTACTAGCAACCCACAGGTACCAATCTGAGGTTTTGAGACAAAGATCGGATACAAGAGATGAACTAGGGTTTGGAGAGGAGATGGTGCTGGTGAAGATGTTAATGGAGATTGACCCCCTCTCGATGAGAGGATCATTGGTGATGACGATGGCTTCGATTTCCCCCTCCGGGAGGGAAGTTTCCCTGGCAGAACAGCTCCGCCGGAGCCCTAGATTGGTTCTGTCCAAGTTCCGCCTCGAGACGGTGGCGCTTCGTCCCGAAAGCTCCCTTATGATTTTTCCAGGTCAAAACCCTCCATATAGCAGAAGATGGGCACCGGAGGCCTGCCAGGGGGCCCACAAGCCACAGGGGCGCGCCTAGGGGGGTAGGGCGCGCCCCCTGGCTTGTGACTCCCTGGTGGGTCCCCTCTGGTATTTCTTTCGCCCAATATTTTTTATATATTCCAAAATAATTCTTCGTAGATTTTCAGGACTTTTGGAGTTGTGCAGAATAGGTATCTCAGATTTGCTCCTTTTCCAGTCCAGAATTCCAGCTGCCGGCATTCTCCCTCTTCATGTAAACCTTGTAAAATAAGAGAGAAAAGGCATAAGTATTGTACCATAATGTGTAATAACAGTCCATAATGCAACAAATATCAATATAAAAGCATGATGCAAAATGGACGTATCAGGCCCCCCTTGACGTACGAGCAGCCCTCATGAAGGGAACGCGGCGAAGGTGGGGTTGACTTACGGATTTGGAGCGCCTTGAGCTCTGCGTCGGCAGGGCCCGGTCCCGCGCATACCTCGACCGCCGTTGGGGCGTCCGGATCACCAGGACGATGCCAAGGGGCGAGGGGCTATGAGACCAGTGAGGCTCCTGAGTCGCGATGCTCAGGAGTCCCCCTTGACGTACGAGCGGCTCCCATACCTTTGTTTTTGTCCGAGAGGGACGCATGAAGACAGGTGCCGGGGACCTGGTGAGGTGGCGCGCGCTACGCCTGGCCTGAGCGTAGCCCCCACGCAGCCCCCTCACGCGTGCATCCCGGGGGAATGCTGTGAGATGGAACCGCGAGGGGTCATCCTGAGGTTGAATGCACCCGCTAAGGCGCCCTCAGTTGTTTATCCCCAGCGCGGAGCATAGGGCTTCCACGTTGCGTGGGCATAGCCATTGGAGGGCCATGTCGTCCGCTAGCACGGAGCATGCGTCTTCCACTTGGGCGTGGGAATGGGGGGCCCTGGCTCCTGAGCCCCCCGGGCGTGTACAACCCATTAAGTTCGTACTCGTGGCCTGCACGGTAGAATTGGGAGGTGTATCTGGGCGTCGTGAGGCAGCTCAGGCCTCACGAGGCCCTACCTCAAAGGCGGGTTGCGCCTGAATCTTCCGGTGGGAATCGCCGCTTCAAGTCCTGTACATTTTGGAGAAACCTGCGCCCAATGGATTTCCTAGGGCCATCGCATGAGAAGGCCAAACACTAATGACCCCAGGAGGTGACGTGAACGGGGCCGGCCCGCCAGACAGAGCTCAGCCATTGGATTTATCGATGCTGCAGGGACGAACCCGAGCACAGACGTCGTGCCCAGTCTTCTCATGCGACAACTCCGAGGAGGAAACACCCGACGCGCGGCTCCCAGGGTGGTGAGAGGCCGACTGGAACCGTGCCGCGCGCCCTGACTTACCCACTCCCGATTAGCTCATGCGAGGGCGAAGCACCGAGGGCCATGCGAGGTGACGTACACGGGGCTAGCCCGCGAGACAGAGCTCGACCACTTGGATTTGTCAACGCTGCAGGGACGGACCCGAGCACAGATGCCGTGCCAGCCCTTAATCATGAGGCGGTCGAGGGCAGGCTCATTAGGGCGCAGCGACATTCATGGCGGCGAAGCACCGAGCATGCAGGTTGGAATACTTAGGGAAATAGATCGAAAGCATGTAAAGGTTCAGTTCATGCAGGAAAAAACGCGGCCGGGATGAGTTCTAGCCGCCTGAGGATAATGCAGCCCGATGGGCGTCCTCGAACTAAGCAAACCAAAAAGTTACCTGGTACGGGCCAAGGGATTACCTGGTGGCGATGCCGCTGAAGCATGGAGGTAGTCGCAGGAGCTTGGCCTTGTGCCTCCGCAAGCTTGGCCTTCACGAGTCCGTCGCCTCAGGAGGCTTGGGGCACCCGCTCGGGCCCGGCACCTCCTCCCGCTCCTCACGGTGCCTGGCCCGGTATGGCGCGAACATGGCCCGGGCAAGGCGCTGGAACGTGTCGGCCGCATTCGCCAGCCCGAAGGGCATGGGGACGTAGTTGCGCGAGTAAGCCCTGCCGTGACTGATGCGCGTCGGCCAGAAGACATCCGGTGACGCATCCCTGTTGATGCTGGGTACGTTAACGCAGATGCGCGGCGCGCCGCTCGGGTTGATGATGGCGACGGCGTTAGGTGGTGCAGGGCCGTGCCCACCTCGCGCAGCTTGTGCTTCCTGAAGCTCCTCGATTGCTCTGGTGATGAACTCCCGCGAACTTGGCACCTCGCGCCGTGCTCCTTGCTTGGATGGGTGCATGCCGACACACGCCCCCCGAGTTGTGCCCGAGCACCTCCCTTGTCTCACTGGTCGGGTTGGTAGTCCTCCGGGTGGGAGCCCCCAAGCCCGGCCCAAGGGAGGCGCCGGGCGCGCCTTCCTATGCGAGGGAGGAAGGGGCCTGAGCCACTGGCACGGATCCTGAGGCGCCGTCCTTAGGGTTTTCAGCCGCCTGGCGTCCCTTGGAAAGAGCAGCTTCTTCTTCTTGGGGATGTCCTCGCGGGGCAGGACACCACCTTCGTCATCCGAGTGCTCGGCCGCCGTGGCACGGTAGGCGCGCTCGAGGGAACAGACGGCGTCCTTCTCATCGCAGGCGATAGTGATGACGCCACCACTCCCCGGCATCTTGAGGACGTTGTAGCCGTGGTGGGTCACCGCCATGAACTTGGCGAGGGCTGGGTACCCAAGGATCGCGTTGTACGGGAGGTGGATGTGGGTGACGTCAAAGATGATGATCTCGGTGTGGTAATTGTTACGCCCGCCGAAAGTGATGGGCAGGCGCACTTGCCCGATGGGGACCATGGAGCCGTTAGTGACTCCTGAGAAAGGCTTAGTTGGCATGAGCTGGTCGTAAGGCACTTGGAGCGTCTCGAATGTCTCGATGGAGAGGACATTGAGTCTGGCGCCGCCGTCGATGAGGGTCTTGGTGACGAGGACGTTGCTGATGGTGGGCGTGCACAACATGGGGAGTCCGCCTGCCATAGCTGAACATCTGAGTTGATCCTTGGAGTCGAAGGTGATGGCGCACTGGGACCACTTGAGGGGGCGCGTGGCCTCAAGCTTTGGAAGAGCCGCATTCACCTCCCGCGAAAACTGCTTGAAGACGCGGTTCGATGCCGGGGCTTGGGCACCGCCCAGGATGCAAGCTATTGCCCTGACCTCCTGGAGGTGGAACAATCCATGACGAAGAGCCTCTCCCTCCGTGAGCTTTCAGAGGCGGAACCCGAAGACAAGAAGACCAAGGCCAAGGAACCAAAGTGCAAGACCCCCGCGGTGCTGGCGGCTGAGTCCGAGGCAAAGCGTGGCCGGGACAAAGAACCCCTCGCGGGCGGGCGACCATTCTGCATCTTCCATGGCACCAACAGCCACAACACCATCGACTATCAGGAGCTCAGGATGACCCGGTCTTGTTCCGCCTCCGGAAGCTCTTTGGCCTTTGCGCATTTGTTCGCCAAGTTGAACATCTCCAAGGCCTAGCTCAGGTCGTCATGGATTGCAAGCTCCTCCCTCATCTTGAGGTCCCTAACGCCGTCGGTGAACGCCGAGATGATGGCCTCATCTGACGCCCTCGGGATCTTGAGGCGTGTGGTAGTGAAGCGCTGTATGAACTTGTGCAGGGTCTCTTCAGGCTGTTGCTTCACGCGACGGAGGTCACCCACTCCAAGCGCTCACGCAGGTCTTCCCAGGAGGTGATTGACCCCTCTGGGAGGTTGAGGAGCCAGGAGAGCACACCACCCTTGAGCGCCATGGGGAACCAGGTTGCCATGACCTTGTCGTCCCCGCCGGCTGCCTGGATGCTCAGCGAGTAGAGCTACAGGAACTCGGCGGGATCTGGGGTGCCGTCGTAGCGAGGAGGTAGGTCAGGCTTGAACTTGCAGGGCCACATGGCCGGATGGAGCTCCGGGGCGATGGCGCAGCAGCCCACTGGGCCCACAGGCGGTGCGCGCTCGAGGGGAACCTGGTCTTGATGCTCTTGTATGGCCGCCTCCAAGGGCGCCCGGTCGTGCCGCTGGCGCACCGGCGCTGGGAGCGCACGCGCGTCAGCGCGCGATCGTGGCACCACCTGGCAGCTTACTTCTTCTCTCACCCTCGCCAGGGGCCCGCGCGGCTGGTCGCGTAGGCGTGCTTCACGCCTGGGCTCGGGGTCGACATCGCACTGGGGAGGAGGAGGCGGCACATCATGAGCTTCGTCGCCTGCCAGGGAGTGTTGGGTCCGGAATGAGTAGGTGAACGCCGAAGCGTCGCCGGCTGTGCTGACGAGCTCCGCGACGCGCCCGAGCCAGTCGTCGAGGCGGTTGGGGGCGGGGCGGTAGCGCAGCAGCTCGCGTGCCATGGTCAGGGCGCCCGATCCACGCGCCGGCCCTGGGCGGGCGTGGGAGGACGACCCAATATCTAGAACGGTTGACGGAGTGGCGGTGCGGCCTTCGTGCCGCGCGGTGACCGGCTGCGACGAATCCTGTTCCTCGTGGGCCTCCGGGCCCGTGGCGGCGTTGGCCACAGGGGAGGGAGACCGGCGCGCGGCGGTGCGGCCCACGGGCGACGTCTAGGCGATACGGGCAGCACGGCGCTCGGCGCGGGCTCGGAGGGCGTCAGCCATCGGAGCGGTGAGGCGGAGGAAGAGCGAGGCTTGAGGAAGACTCCGACATGCCCCCTACCTGGCGCGCCAAATGTCGGATTTCGGGCTCCGCAAAACCCTAAGGAATTCGTACCCAGGGGCGTGTGCGAAGATTCCCCAACAGCTTTGCCCCCTCAAGGCCCGCAACACGATAACCCCGCTCGATGACAAGGAAGAAGATTGCACACGAGAGTTTACCCAGGTTCGGGCCGCTGCGAAGCGTAAAACCCTACTCCTGCCTTTGGTGGATTGCCTCACGAGGAGGTTTGTGGATGAACTAGTACAGTGGTGCGTTGCCTTGCGGGTGTGTTTCTCTCCCCCCTCTCTACCGGGCTACCTGGTCTCTATTTATAGCGGCCCCGGGTCCTCTCCCCTTATCGCAATGGCGGGAAGGGATCGCACAACGGCCAATTTTGAAAGGGGACAGGAGGTACATCCTATCCTGACGAAAGGCGGTCTTCGCCTGCAAAGTAGGCGATGGTGACGCGGTGGTGGGCTCGCTGGTGACATCCGTCCTGCCGCGCTCGCTGACCCGGTTTTGTTGCACTGGAATGGAAACCTTTGGCGAGGCTCCTTGGGAACCCGCGTTCGTCCTTGTCTCCTTTGCGCCCGCCTGACCTGGTTGTCGTCACTCTTGACCTCCTGAGGCCTAGCTTTGCATAGGGATCTCCGCCGCTCATGAGGAGGCCTGAGGAGGCCTCCCCTCTCCGCCTTGGCGCTGTCCTCCTCACGAGGGTGGGACTCTCGTGAGGGTCTTGCCCTGAGTGAGGCCGCATGGGGCCGTACGGACCGCCAGGTGGGCCACGCCCTGGGCCGCAGGCAGGCAAGTCTGGGTACCCCGGTATCCAGGACGCCGACAAAGTTCATGGCTATAGTCCAACATGGCTACAACGTCCTCAAGACGCCAGGGTGCATCGGCGTCATCACGGTCGCCTGTGACAAGAAGGATGCCTTCTGCTCCCTCGAGCGCGCATACCAGGCCGCGGCGGCCGAAGACTCTGACAATGAGGGCGACGTCTTGCCTCCCAAGGACACCCGCAAGAAGCAGAAGCAGCTCCTCCACAAAAGCCGCCAGGGGGCTGGGACCTCCACCGTTGGCGCTACAGGCTCGGCGTCCGCCGCTGGGGCGCCTCTCCCTCTCGCATAGGAAGGCGCGCCCGACGCCTCCCTCAGGACAGGCTTGGGGGCTTCCATCCGGAAAGCTACCGACCTGACCCGCACGACGGGGGAGGTGCTCGGGCACCACTCGAAGGCGTGCTTTGACGTACGCCCCCACAAGCGAGAAGCAAGGCGCGACACGCCAGGCGCAAGAGAGTTCATCACCAACGCAATCAGGGAGCTTCAGGAAGCACATGCCCTGCACGGCGAGCACTGCACAGCGCTGCCCAGCGTGGCAGCCATCCCCGACGGCAGGCTGCACATCTGCGTCAAATTCCCCAACCTCAACAGGGCTTCGTCGCAGGAGCTCTTCTGGCCATCGCGTGTTGGACGGAGCGGGGGCTTCCCCTGCAGCTACGTCCGCGTGCCCTTCGGCCTCATGAACGTGGGTGCTACTTACCAGCGCATCATGCAGACCGCCTTCGCGTCTCATGAGGCCCGACGCCGCGAGGATCTCCCGGAGATCCCAGACCCTCGCGGGCCCCCCGAGCCTCCGGAGCACTCAAGCTCGTGGTGACCCAGCTTCAACGACTACCCCGACGCTTCAGCGGCGCCGGCGCCACATGACTTTTGGTTTGCTCAATTGAGGGCGCCCCTCGGGCTGCACCATCCTCGAGCTGCTAGGGCCCGTCCCTACAGCTGTACCATTTTGCGCATGCACCAGACTAAATCTGCATTTAATGAATTTCCTAAGTATTCCAACTGCATGCCCGGTGCTTCGCCACCATGAATGTCGTCGCGCCCTTACGATCCCACCTTCGACCGCCTCATGATTAAGGGCTCACACGGCGTTTGTGCTCGGGTCCGTCCCTGCAGCGTTGATAAATCCAAGTGGCTGAGCTCTGTCTCGCGGGCCAGCCCCGTGTACGTCACCTTGCCGAGGCCCTTGGTGCTTGTCCTCGCATGAGCTAATCGAGTGTGGGTGAGTCAGGGCGTGTGGACCGGTTCCAATAACCGCTCTTCGGCGCTTCGCCGTCATGGGAACTGTGCGCCGGGTGTCTTTCCTCGAGTTTGTCACGTGAGAAGACTGGGCACGGCGTCTGTGCTCGGGTCCGTCCCTACAGCATCGATAAACCCAGCGGCCGAGCTCTGTCTGACGGCCTGGCCCCGCGCACGTCACCTCCTGGGGCCGTTGGTGTTTGGCCTTCTCATGCGATGGCCTCCGGAGATTCATTCGGCACAAGTTACCCACACCCCACAGGTCCTGGAAGCGCGCCTCGCGCTATAAAAATTCAGGCACAACCCGCCTTTGAGGTAGGGCCTCGTGAGTCCTACGCTGGCTCACGGGTGCCCAGATACACCTCCCAGTTCAGCCGTGCAGGCCACGAGTGTGAACTTAATGGGATGTACACACCCGGAGACTCTACCATAGAGCTCCATTCCCACGCCCAAGTGGAAGTCCCATGCTCCGCGCTGGTGGACGACACTGTCGCTCAGCGGCTATGCCCACGCCCAGTGGAAGCCCCATGCTCCGCGCTGGGGGATAAACAACTGAGGGCGCCCTAGCGGTTGCATCAACCTCAGGATGGCCTCCCGGCTCTTTGCACGACCCCGTCATGCAGCGTTCCCCTGGGATGCACGCGCGAGGGGGCTGGCCGGGTGCTACGCTCAGGACAGGCCTGGCGTGAGCCACCTCACCAGGTTCTGGCACCTGGTCTTCTCGCGTCCCTCCCAGGTAAAAGCTGGCGTGGAAAGTTACGAATTCACCTCACGGGCGCTGCTTGCGCGTCAAGGGGGACCCCTGAGCATCGCGACTCAAGGGCCTCACTGGTCACGTAGCCCCTCACCCCTTGGTATCATCCTAGCGATCCGGATGCCCCAACGGCGGTCGAGGTATGCGCGGGATTGGGCCCTGCCGATGCAGAGCACCAAGGCGCCCCAAGTCTACCCTGGCGTCGCCGTGTTTCCTTCATGAGTGCTACTTGCATGTCAAGGGGGACCCCTGAGCATCGCGACTCAGGGGCCTCACTGGTCACGTAGCCCGTCGCCCCTTTGTCTCGTCCTGGCGATCCGGACGCCCCAACGGCGGTCGAGGTATGCGCGGGATTGGGCCCTGCCAACGTAGAGCACAAAAGCAAGCAGGAAGGAAACAGGGCACCGAAGGAAATCACGAGATTCAAGGAAAATTCAAGCGATTATTACAGGCACTGAATGTCTTACGAATTCAAAGTCTCATGCCTCCGCGAGGCACAATGAAATGTTGTAGGGTAAGACCTAGGATGAAGGGCCACCACCGCCATGGCCGACATCGCCAACCGTCCCGGCCGCGGCAACCTCATCGTCAGCGTCACTGCCGCCGTCGTCACCACCGCTTGCTTCCACCGCTGGGGGCTTGGCGGTGGCTATGCAGGTGAACTTCTCCACCAATGCGTCCACCGGGCCCTTCATGGCCGCTTCCGGAACGACGCGGGACGCAGGAGCAACTGGGACGAGCACCGCATCAAAGTTGAAGCCGGGCTCGCGGAGGTAAAGCTGGCTGAAGACCCGCGTCACGGCCGTCGCGAGGAGGTCGCAGCACTCGTCCTCCAAAATGGTGTCCACCCTGGTGGAAGCGCCTTCGAGCACCTCAGCAAGCTTGAAGGAGAGCCCCGCGTAGCCGGCTTCGGGGGTCACCAAAGGTTGCCAAAATCCTCCCCTGTAGATGGAGCGCAGCGACTTGTCAAACTCGAGTTCAAGGGAAGGGAAGGCGTCACGCTCTGCGGCCGCTTTCGCCTCAGCATCGGCGAGGGTCTTCTCCTTGGCCTCCAGCCGTGCCGTCGTCTCGGAGACGTGTCGGGCGTGAGACGCCTGGGCTTCTTCCACCTCCTCCTTCAGCTTGGCCAAGCGCTCGCTTTCCGTGGCTTGGTCAACGGCCACTCGGGATAGTGCGGAGTCGCGATCTGCGAGCTCCGCCTCGCGGGCCTTGAGGACCTCCCCCTGCTCACGGAGTTGTTGTGCGAGTGCGGCTTGCTCATCCTGAAAAACCTTCAGGTGGGACTCCGCCTCACCACAGCGCGTCCTGGCAGACTCCGCCTCATCCAGTGCCGCGTCTTGGGCTGCCTTGGCCTCGGCGAGCTCCTCCTCGCTCTTTGCAATGGCAGCCTTGGCTCGGCTCCAGGCCGTCTGGCTGGCTGCCCCGGTCTGGGACCATCCAGAAACAAGCCCCAGGCGCTCCTTCGCGAGGCACCTTTCAGCATCCTAAAGGTCAGCCCGGAGCCTCCCGAGCATGGTGTAAGCCTCGTCCAAGGCATCGGGCCTGATCAGAGGACCGCAGCGCGCGAGCACGAGAGCCGGGCCAGGAGGCGGCACCGGCACACCGGCAGGCGCCATGACCAAGGGCCCGGCAACATGGCTAACTTCGGGAGCCGGGGGCTCTAGTTTTTCCTCCATCACGGCAAGCGTGGGCGACCCCACGACTAGCTGGCCTGAGGGGGCTGACTCCTCCGAGGCTACATCTCTGTGACCACGGGAGCGAACTCCACCAGGAGGGGGCAAGGAGCTGCCCCCTCCACCAGCATCGGGGCCACCACGGCAGCAGCAGGAGACGCCGCCACGAGATCCTCCGTGCCCCCGGCGGCCGGTCCCCCTAGCAGCGCGCTGGGCAGGCGCGGCTCGTTTTCATCGCTGCTCATAACCGATGGCGCCCCCAAGGCAGGAGGCTCCTTCGGCTCGACGCTCGCCTTCTTCCTCTTCGGCACGACCTCGACCCTGGCCAATGAGAGGAGGGCCGTGAGCACATGCGCAGTTCAAGATCAAACGAAGACGAAGAAGGTTACTTACTCCTCGCGCGTGACCCACTTCCTCTTCTTCTCCACCTCGGCGCAGGTCGGAACGCCCCCGCTTCCTTTCGGCGCGGATTTGGCCGCATCCAGGGGGCGAGCAGGATGCCCCTCGCCGCCCCCTGGCGTGGTGCTGTCACCTGGAGGGGTGTGGAGGATGCCCTGAGGAACCGCGGTCGTGCGCTTCTTCGGGGACGAACGACCGGACGTCTGAGCGGCTTGAGGGGAAGGCCCCGGCCCCCTGTGCACCCGGGCGAAGCGTCGGGAGCCAACGGCCGGGGGCTGGTCGGTATCGTCATAATCATCGTCAAGGCTGCGGAGGAGCACGCTCTGCGACGGAGGGGACGCCCCCTCCCTACCATCCACAATCTCCTCTGAATCCTCTCCGCCGCTGGTGTCGCCGGAGGACACCAGCACCGTGGGATTGGGGAGCCCGGATGGCGTGAGACCCATATCATCAAAATCAGGCATGGCGGCGGCAAACGCCCTGCCGTCATCGTGGCGGTACAGCGGGGCGTAGGCCTCGGGAAGATCCCCAGGATCGTTGAAGAGCAAGGTGTTCAGGGCCTTGTCCCGCTCTTCGCCTGTCAGGCTGGCAGATCCAAGCCTGATGGCGTCTCCCATGCCCTCGTACTCCCACATGGGATTCGAGTGCTGCTGGAGTGGCACCAGGCGCTACGTCACGAACTCCTTCACCATCATTGCCCCGGTCAGTTTCCCGGCGGCCATGTCCGAGGAGATCCACTTCAAGACGGGCATCGCCCGGGGGTCGGTGAGCTTCGCCGAGGCCCACCTGAGGGTCTTCTCGCGTAGCTTCGTCAGGAGCTCCAGATGCGAATCAACCCCTTGAACATCCAAGAAGACCCAGCAGTGCCAGTACCCTTCCACCTTCTTCCTGGCCTTCAGAAGCACGTTGCCGCTCAGGACCGCGACGAAGGAAGCGCACCCCAACAACTGTGCGCTATCGTGAAGCCGCATGCTGAAGTAGTGGCGGAAGAGGGCCGCAGAAGGCTTCACGCCTACGAAGGCCTCACAGTAGAAGGCAAAGATCGACAGGAGCAAGATGGAGTTGGGCTGAAGGTGGAGAGCTTGGATTCCGTAGTGCGCAAGGATGGCGGAGAAGAACCCCGAGAAGGGCGGGACAAGCTCGCAGAAGATGCTGTGGAGAAAGAAGGGGTATGTCGTCTTCGCCAGGGTGCGCCGCTCAGCTGAGCCGCACCAGATCAAGGTCCTCCCCCATTCGTTGGTGTCCCCCGCAGTCAACGGAAGCACAGAGGCGAGATCCCCCTCCTTGGCGATGGAGGATGTCATGAGCGCCGGAGAGGGAGAAGAGGGGGCCGAGGCTGCAGCCTCAGGCTTCGTCTTCCCGGCAGGCGCCATTCGAGGAATCCTGGAGGCAGAAGAGCAAGAGGAAGAGCGATGCTGCGCCAAGACCTGGAGGAGTTTCTCACAGGGGAAAGGGGATCTGAGCAAGCGAGCAAGGCGCAAGGAAGAAGAGCAATGATGGCTCCGCCGAGGGCGCCAGACTTTTGTTAGCCAGGACAGTTGCCGAGGCGATTGTGGGCGGAGGTGTCCGTTCCCCGTCGCGCGCCACGCGTCGAGCTTGGCCCACAGGTGAATGGGGGCCCACGGCGCTTCTCCCTTCGCTCCCCGCCTTCGCCTCGAAGCTAAGGTTGGCACGCCTTGGGACCGGGGGCTACTGTCGGCGTTCTGGGAATGGGGGTACCCAGACCTGCCTGCCTGTGGCCCAGCGCGTGGCCCACCACGAAGGCCCAGTACGGCCCTACAACGAGCCCCCTCCCCCAAGTCAAGGCCCTCGCGAGGGCCCCTGCCTCGCAACGAGGACAGACCCAAGACCTCCGGAGGAGTGGCAACCCTCCAGGCCACCTCCCGAGGAGCAGAGATTCCTATGCAAGTACCCGGCCTCATGAGGCCGAGGTGACGTGGGTTCTGACGACCAAGACAGGCGGGTTCCCAAGGAACCCCCACCCCAAAGGTTTCCTTCTCGGTGCAAGATGACCAAGACCACGAGCTCGGCAGGACGGATGTCATCGCCGAGCCCACCGCTGTGTCACCCCCGGAAGCTTTGCAGGTGAAGACCACCTTTAGTCAGGATAGGGTGTACTACTTGATCCCTTTCAAATTTGGCCGTTGTGGGATCCCTTCCCGCCTGTTCGACGGGGGAAGAGGACCAGGGCCCCTATAAATGGGGACGAGCTCCCATCGTAGAAGAGAGGTTGAATCGGGTCGAGTTCGTCGCCACCAAGAGCCCTCGTGAGGCCACCCAACCACTGTACTAGTTCATCACAGCGTCCTCGAGAGGCCAATCCACCACAAAGCAGGAGTAGGGTTTTACACCGCATGGTGGCCCGAACCTGGGTAAATCTCCGTGCCCATCTTCTTCCTCGCAAAAACTTACTTGACGCAGCTAGGCCGTAGGGTGACAAGTTGAGACCTTGAGCCGGTTGAGATCTTCGCACACGCCCCAGTGTTTGAACTTGTTGGGTTTTGCGGAGCCCTGATTCCGACACGTGCACTGTTTGGGGCCTAACCCAATGTGCCAAGCGACACGTATGGCTCTGGCCTGGGGGCTTCTGTAGGGGTACAAAAACAGGGGTGCTCGTCTCCCCTGACTTGTGCACGGACAATAAGCGTCCGACCTTCATGGCCTGAGCCTACCGGGAAAAAGCTTCCACACCACCCAGCAAGCATTCAAGAACAGACCCCGGTAGCAACGGCCTACATAAGGCCAAGCAAACACCGGCAAGACCAGCATAACAGCCCAGGAGGGGCCCGAAGCATGCCAGCCACGTCCCCGGAGCCTGCCGGGGACCGATGCACGCACATCTCGGGAAGAGTCGGCAAGCCATTCCCCGGCAGGCGTGAGCTAACCAGCCACCGCTCCACCGCATCACGACGCCAGTCACTTGTCGATGCAGTGTCGAGACCTCAAGCGGCTAAGTGGCTCTCGCTAACCACGTGGCGACGCACCAGAAGACGGATTATACCCAGTTGACACCCGTCCAGTGGCGTGTCAATACTCTAAGCAATGACCAGCCAAGCGGTGGCAAGAGCTTGCTGGGAATGCATCCCCGAGCGCCACCTAGTCTAGCAATCATGGTATTTTGTCATAAATGCCTGAGTTAGGTATGATAGCTCTGTTAGCTATCTAATCGCCAGATGAAGACTGTTTTGCCACTGTGGTTTCCCCTTGCACTATAAAAGGATGCCCAAGGCAACCTAGCTCAAGATTCAGACCTTTGGCCACTGGTACTCATGTAGTAGCTCTCCCCGACAGCAACCCTTGCAGGGATTGAGCACTGCGTGTTCTTCGTGTTCCTCTGATCAATCCACCCAAAAGCAGGAGTAGGGTTTTATACTTCACAGCGGCCCCAACATCGGTAAAATGCCAGCGTCCCGATCGTCGCGTTGCTTCATGGTCTCCGCTCTTTGTGCAGCGTGACCCCCCCTTGCTGAACCACGAAGGGGCCTCTGGTCCCGTAGGTGATCGTGTGCATCCGTGCCCCAACAATTACCTACTATCATTACTACACTTGTATCACCAGCTCTTCGCCGAACTAGTGCACCTATACAATTTACCATTGTATTTGGTGTGTTGGGGACACAAGAGACTTTTTATTATTTGGTTGCAAGGTTGTTTGAGAGAGACCATCTTCATCCTACACCTCCCACGGATTGAAAAATCTTAGGTTATCCACTTGAGGGAAAATTGCTACTGTCCTACAAAACTCTGCGCTTGGAGGCCCAACAAAGTATACAAGAATAAAGTTGCATAGTAGACATCAAGCTCTTTTCTGGCGCCGTTGCCGGGGAGGTGAGGGCTTGAAGGTATATCTTTAGATCTTGAAATTAAATCTTTTAGTTTCTTGTTTTTCACTAGTTTGGTTTTATAAAAGAAAACTACAAAAAAATGGAGTTTAGGGTGCCTCAATTGCTTTGTCTTTTTATTGTCTTTCGTGAAAATGATGGTTCGGAAAATTGTGCTCAATTGGTAGAGGAAGAGTTTATGAAAATACTTAATGAGAATTCCTTGAATGATGAGCATGATTGCAATGTTGCTAGTATGAATTCTCTGAATATCCATAATGCTAGTGATATGCAAAGCCACAAGCTTGGGGATGCTATGTTTGATGAAGATGATATTTTTAGTCCCCCAAGTTTTGATGAGAAAATTTATTATGATGATGGCATGCCTCCTATCTATGATGATTATGATGATGACATGTATGCTATAAAGAGTGATAGTAACCATGAAACTTTTCATCATGATTGAATACCATGAAGTTGAAATTATATGTTCATATCTTGTCTAGTAGTAGCTTCACATTGGGTTTAGAAAGTGAAATCTTTTGAAGCTTGACAATCACAATATTGGTTATACAAGCAATTCGTGAATGATTAGTATAAGGAAGAGAACTTTCACATACAAATATATTATCTTGGACATCTTCTATGATTGTGAATACACATTAATTATTTTCAAACTTGAGAAAATTAGTTTAAGTTGGACAAGGAAGACAACGTAATGAGTTATGGTTGTGTATATTTGCATAGAAGTTATATTATTATGGATCCTCCAACATGTGGTGCTTGTTTAGAACCTTTTGCTAGCCAATACTTCGTACTAAGTAGTGATACTACTTGTGCATCCAAATCCTTGAGCCAAGTTTCTTCCATAAGAGTCCACCATACCTACATATATATGGTATTTCACTGCCATTCCAAATAAATTTGCATGTGCCACCTCTAAACATTCAAATAAACATTTTTTGTGTGTGTGCCTGGACCGCTCATGGAGCGACGGGGGGCGGTCAGTATGTTTGGTAAGCGGGTTATTCTCATGATGACTATTTATTCAATCGTCCTTGCACGAGAGGGGCGGTAATAGGGATTCCCAGTCCTGAAAAAATGCAAATAATTAAACAAAACTCCCCCAGGAATGTTGTTAGTATGGATGGTACCCGTGGATTCGGCTAGCCGTGGAGTGTGTTTGTTGGTGGAGGGGGAGTAAACCTTTACTTTTACCGCTTGGGAACCGCCGCTAATGTGTTTAACATGGAAGATATTTATAACTCTTGGTCGTAACGTTGATAGGAAGGGTGCACCTCCCAAAATTACATTTATCTCTGATTTAAGCTTTGAGCTCTGGCACCTCTGCAAATCCCTGCTTCCCACTGCGAAGGGCCTATCTTTTACCTTTCAGTATTTACTTTTATGCAAGAGTCAATAGTATGCATTCTCATTTCAACCACAATTATTCTCTAGTTGGCAAGCATCATGTGGTGGGGAAAGATCTAGTCACATATGTCCAGTCAAATATATTTGATCATGACTTATTATTGTTGACAATTATCTCTATGATAAATGAGTTGGGAGGCAAAACATTAAGCCCCTATCTTTGTCTGTGTTCGATGGATGCCATTTGTTCTAAAAATATGTTTGAGTACTAGCAATCATAGAAGACTATATGATGATTGAGTATGTGGAGCTCTTACTTAGACTTTGTTGAGAATAAGTTGAATTGCAATTGTTTGGTGACTAAGAACATAGGTTGTTAAGTTTCAAGAGAATTCATTATTTGAACCATGACATGTGAATTGATTGCTATATCATGATGATTTTTATGAGAAAAAGTTGCTGGTTATGATGCTAGAAAATTGATTGAAATTATCAATGATCAAACTTATATATTATGCTAGCATTCACACTTCATAAATTAGTTGTTTTATCATTTACCTACTCGAGGACGAGCAGGAATTAAGCTTGGGGATGCTGATACGTCTCCAACGTATCGATAATTTATGAAGTATTCATGTCATATTCACCTATGTTTACAATACTTTTATATGGTTTTGATGAACTTTACATGATTTATTTAGAACTAACCCGGACTTACGCTGTTTTCAGCAGAACTACCGTGGTGTTGTTTTTTGTGCAGAAATCAAAGTTCTCCAAATGCAACGAAACTTTCTGAAGATTTTTTTGGAACAAAAGAGGATCTAGAAGCTTCGTTGGAGGGCCAGAAGAGCCACGAGGTGGGCACAACCCACCAGGGCACGCCAGGCCCCTCTGGCGCGCCCTGGTGTCTTGTGGTCCACTCGTGGCCCATCTTCGCGTGAAACCGACGCCCAAAAATCCTATATATTCCGAAACCCCCAGAAATAACCCTAGATCAGAAGTTCCGCTTCTGGACCTCTCTGTATCGACGAAAAACCAATCTGGAGGCATTCCAGTACCCTGTCGGAGAGGGTAGATCATCTCCGGTGGCCATCTTCATCATCCCAGCAGAGGCCATGACGAGGAGGGAGTAGTCCACCCTTGGGGCTGAGGGTATGTACCAGTAGCTATGTGTTTAATCTCTCTCTCTCGTGTTCTTGAGATGACACGATCTTGATGTATCACGGGCTTTGTTAATATAGTCAGATCATATGATGTTATTCCCTTGCTATCATGTTGTGATAAATTGAATATTTACCTTTGAGATGTCATAATGTTGGATTGAATATTTAGGTTGAGAACACTTGATGTACGTCTTGCGTGGGATACCCGTAGTGACATTGGGGTATTCTATTGATTCACTTGATATATGTTGAGGCATCAACTTGTGGATTCCGGTGACCTAAGGGATCTATGCATAGGGGTTGATTGTACGTTTTCATACCATGTTCTCCGATAGAAATCTTGGGGCACTCTTTGAGGTTCTTTGTGTTGGATTGAGTATTATGAATCTGAAATTGTTTGATGCGTATCGTATAATTAACTCATGGATACTTGTGGTGACATTGGATTATCTAGGTGACATTAGAGTTGGTTGATGCGTATCATATGGTGTTATTCTAGTATGACCTCTTAAATAGATCGATCGGAAAGGATAACTTTAAGGTGGTTTCGTACCCTACAAGCAATTTCTTCTTATGTTCTGCGCTAGATAAGAACTTTGGAGTGATTCTTCGTTGCACGTTGAGGGATGGTTATGTGATCCAATTATACTAGCATTGTTGAGAGATTGCACTAGCGAAAGTACGGACCCTAGGCCTTATTTTCAAGCATTGCAATACTGTTTGCGCTCACTTTTGTTACTTGCTACCTTTCTGTTTTTTATTGTTACTATTACAAAAATCAATACCTACTATCATTACTACACTTGTATCACCATCTCTTCGCCGAACTAGTGCACCTATACAATTTACCATTGTATTTGGTGTGTTGGGGACACAAGAGACTTTTTATTATTTGGTTGCAGGGTTGTTTGAGAGAGACCATCTTCATCCTACACCTCCCACGGATTGATAAACCTTAGGTCATCCACTTGAGGGAAAATTGCTAATGTCCTACAAAACTCTGCGCTTGGAGGCCCAACAAAGTCTACAAGAATAAAGTTGCGTAGTAGACATCACGGCCCCGTGGGGGCATGAAAACACTTGTGGGGAACTTTTGTCTTAAGTACTCAATGTTTTATGCGTTTCTGTTTTCCTCCCGAGGCCTTTTTTTCCCTTTTACATTGCCTTTGTGCCCTGCGTCGTTGGCACCCAGCCCCAAGGCGGGCTACACCATCGCTGGTATGCTTGGAGCAAGGGCTTAGCGAGGCTAGAGGGTTTAGGGCTCTTAGGGCTGGTAGGAGACCCTGAGGCGCAATGCTCGGGGTGCCCCCTTGGTGTGTAGGCGGCTCATATCAAGGAAATTTGGACGCCTCGAGAGGTAAACGAGAGGGAGTAAACCCGAGGGGTGTTTTAGACTTAGCTCCGTCGAGGTGTGCGGCTTGGGAGCGGCTCATGAGGCGCAGTCTCTTGTGAAGCCTTCTGTCCGCGGGACGCCACGCGCGAGGCCTCCCGAGGCCATCAACATCCTGCACTAGGGAAATTGCTATGTTTTTGCAAGTAATGCAATAGGGCGCACTTGCACGGTCGCCTGTGGGTGTTACGCAAGCAGACAAGAGCACCAAGGACCTGGTGAGGTGACGCACACGGGGGCAGGCCCGCGAGCCAGAGCTCAGTCGCTTGGGGTTTGCAGTGCTGCAGGGACTGACCCGAGTACAAACATCGTGCCCAGCCCCCACTCGTGTCACAGACAAGGGGAGATCACGAGCGGGCACCCTTCCCGAGGCATACTCAGCTATAAGCACATAGAAATTCTGAAGGAAATGAGCTTTACTGATGCATGAAGCAGGTTCATTACATAGCAGAAAGATACACGCTGTCGTGTTCGAAACGGGTCAACTTGAGGTTGTGGCCGAGGGGCGCCCCTCAAAAGATGACAGAAACGCTGCCGTGACGGACACGGGTCAGCCTGAGATTGATGCAGCTGAAAAGCGCCCTCATGTCAAAAGGTCCACCGTGATTGAGCATGGGGCATCCGCCAACGCTGAGGATGGGGCTTCCATAAGAGTGGGAAGGGACTCTCACCTGCAGGAGGCAGCATGGGTAGAGAGAGCCCCGAAGCGTGTATAGCTCCATTTCGCTCGTATCCGTGGACCATAGATAGAACTTACGGTGATGGAGGGCGTTCCATGTGTTCTGTACCGGAACACCCTCCGCCGTCATGAGTGGGGCCGTGGTGGGCCGGGCGGTGGTCATTAACCATGTCTGTGATGCAGAACTCCAGGCTCATGCGCATCAGCCTCGCGAAGGTGGCCACGGCACCCTCCAGGCCGAAAGGCATACGCATGAGTGGAGGTCGAGGAGGGAAGGGACTCGCGGGGCGATCCTGGTTAAGGGCGACGAAGTTGACGCACATGCGCCTGCCACTGCGCGGCTTGGAGACGGGGTGGAGTTGATGATCCACTAGGGGGTGGGGAGCCTCACCGGCTATTCTTCCATCTTGGAGCTTGTTGACCACCTGCTTCTCGGGCAACTGTTGCCATTCCTTGTGCTTGACGGGCCACATGGTCTGGCACGCGGCTGAGTGGTGCTCGATCAGCTCCTTCGGCAGGCCAGGCATGCCTTATGCTGTACAAGCCGACGCATCAGAGCTTGCCGGGAGGGAGGCGATGAGCGGACCTTCCTATTTGGGGGAGGGGCCGTCGCTGATGGCGAGGGAGGGGTCTACGTCCCCCTCCAGCGACACTTTCTTGGGCACGGCCCACTCCTGAGGGAGCAGGGGCTTTGTGGGGACCCTGACTCATAAGTCGTGATCACCGAATGCACGTGTATAGTGATCCCAGAGATCAATGCTCATTGAACACACGGACGCTGGATAATCAAGATTCTTACATCCATACATACCGTCTTACACAATAAATACCATCAAGGTCAAGTCTTACATAGATAGGGCCATGAAGGCCATACAACAAACATAAACTCGCATCAGAAATCTTAATAGGTAGCGTAGGCCCATGCCATCTGCATTAACCCTCCAAGCATTCTGACTGGGAAGCGTCCTAATTCGCATGTTCATCACCAACGAATTCTTCACCATATTCCTGCTCTTCCATGCCCGGCCAATTAAACAACCAGTGGCAAGCCAATGAGTACTTTGAATGTACTCGCAAGCAACCAATGTTTTGGAACAAGGTATAACAAAGCATGATATAGCACTAAATAGGTGATTCCGGAAAGCTAATTTGAGTGTAATGGTATGTCCTATCAACATATAAAAGCATGCATCATGAGGTTCCGAGTAACCATACGAACAGGTTACAGATATCAATATGATTAGAGGTTGAACATCTCATGTTCAATCATCATGCCAAGTCATCGGACTTAACTCAAGTACCATCTTTCTCCCACATACACACACACGCCAAGTTTGTGAAAACATCGGACGTAGTTTAAGCAGGACCACCAACTGTCCATGATCGTGTACACGACTGTTCGAATAGTTTTACACTCTGCAGAGGTTGCACACTTTACCCACAAGACTCGGGGAACTTCCGTGTCAAGCCACAACTCGCGGTATTATTACATACCCGAGGCAAGCACCCGAACAATGCCTTTCCATTGACGACAGTAAACAAAGAGTCCACTCGTTGGCCCACGTCTTCATGATGTACATCACATGAGACTCGCTCAATCATTGTACCATCCATGAAGGGACACAACGGTGTGCCCGATGTCTGTAAAAATAGTACATGGTCGCCCTACCTGGCACAACCCTGTATCGAGAGAGTAACTCATACTCTCCCGCTACTAGTAATGCGGGCTCTCTGCTAGCATCGACCAAAGTAATCAACAAAGCCACGTCCCATAAGGGGTATCGTGGTTGTACATGTAAGGTTGGGACGGTCAGCAGATCTTAAATCTCTCCATTTTTGAAAACACGCACACACACAACTTGCCTCGGTACACCACTTCTTTACCAGGTGGTTTCCTAGCTCTCATCTCCCTTGGGCATTAGTGGCACCTGACGGGGTTGTTGAAAAGTCTTTGAAAACACTTTTGTTTCCTACACCATGCATTTTCCCATCCCACTTGCGTAGCAACTACTTAGCATCCTAACTACTTCCCACCCGCACAACCCTCATAAGAGTGTAGGGTCATGCTTAGTGCAAGTATCAACGATGAAAGTAACGGAGGTAACCCACTACGGTGGTCACCGTTTCATCATGATTGAATGCAACGGAATAAAGTGCCATATGTCATGCATAAAATGGTTTCTTAGACATGGACAAAGGGCTCCTTGCCTGGCTCAACAAAGTCTTCGGGATCTTCAAAAGCTTCTGGTCCATTGCCCTCGTCAACAACACAATCTATCGTCGCAATAATAACGACAAAATATAAGGCTACAGCAAAACAAGGAAAATAAACTACTCCTAAAAAAGTCAAACCACTTTTCGAAAATACTAGGGTGAAAACTAAAAATACTAAAACTACTAGTTCTTGTTTCTGAAAAGTAAAAAGTGATGAAAAGTATTTTAGCAGAGGTTTTGAATATTCAAAACAGGGTTTTTAATAAAAACAATACATGAACCATTTTTTGGTCATACATGAAAACGACACCATTAAATAGGTTGGATTAATACAAAATTTTAGGAGTTGGACTCATTGGATTTGGATAAGAATTTAATTCTCTGGAATTTTTGGAAAAAGACAGAAAACAGAAAAAGAAAAGGGCACTGTGCCCTGGGCCAGAACTGGCCACAGCTGGGCCGGCCCAGAGCAAAGCGGACTCAGGCGGACCGGTTCACTCGCGCGCGCCAGATTTAAACCTGACGGGCGGGGCCTGAAGGTCAGTGAGGGGAAGAGAGAGGCGGGGCGAGGCAGAGGCTGACGAGCGGCCCCCCTTGCCAGGGCCGTCGTCAACCTCTGTCCAGGTGACGGTGGCGCTCACCGGCGGCGAAGGAGGGCACGGCGAGGCGAGCTGGTTACGAGAATGGATCCAGGGAGTTGCCGTAGTCCTGGTGGAGGTCGAAGGGATCGCCGGCGTGGCCTGAGTCGCCGGCGGCGAGCGGACGCGGCGGGGAGAGCTTCGGGCGAGCGAGCTCCAGTCGTCTACGGCCACAATCTGCACGGGAAAGGGGTGGGACGGCGTCAGGGAGGTGAGAGGGGACTGAGGAGAAGGAGAACGAGGCCAGAGGGGCTCTTTACCTGGATATCGACGGCGAGTTGTCCTGGCGGAGCCTCGGGTCGATCTGCGTGCTGGGTGCTCTGGGGATGGAATGCGAGATGCAGAGGTGTAATTGGGGAGTGGAGGGAGGTGCCAGAGGGGCGAGAGGGTCACGGGCGTGGCTTATATAGCATGCCCACGGTCCACTGTGGATGGAGTCCATGGTCGTCCGCGGGGGCGACTCCGGTGGCCACGGGAGGGATCCAGGGCATGCCTAAGGCACTCGTGGGGGTCGTCCACGACTAGGGGAAGAGAGAGGGAGAGTGGGGCTTGGTCAGAGGCGGGTCCCACGTGCGGGCAGGCACTGGCCGGAGTGGGCGTCCTCGGGCATGCGCTGCAGCGGTCGCCGGAGAGAGAGGGAGGAGGGGGCCGGCAACTTGGCTTGTTGTGGACGCCGAGGGGGACCTGCTGGTGTGCGAGAGGAGCACGAGGTGGTGGGGGGCAACTGACAGGGGCGACTGCAGTGCTCTGGTGCACTGTAGCACACTCCAGAGCACCCAAATGGCCGGCACTGGCATATCAAATGGACACAGGCTTGTCCACTTGTGTCCTGGAGGTACTGAGGATGCCCACAAGTACTTAGGAGCTAAGGAATAGGTAGGGGTGAGGAAATGGTGAGAGGGAGAGATAAAACCAGCTATGCCATTGCTATCCAGAGAGGTAAATGGGGTTTTTACCCTACTCCATGATTGAGCTTGGGTTTGAAATTTTTACTCGGGGTAGAGGAGGCATATGAGTGACTGTGGTAAAAAGCTTAGGTCCAGGAGAACAGGTTAAAAGGTGAAACCAGTAACTTTAGGATTCAACCAGAAGGTTAAAAGGAGTTTTCTTGCCATGAAATTTAACAGGATAAAAGGGTAGGTAAAAATAGGGTGGATCACCAAGTTTGAGCTCATTTGAAGGAAGTTGACAATGCAAACTTTGTAAACCCTAGAAATGGGCAGAAACTGCTTTTCTTAGATCTAGTCATGCATATCTATTCTCCTTAATGCACCACTTGGTGTGATGGCATTATTTGGGAATTAGAGCATGTCCACAAAGTTTGAGATCAATAGGAGACATTTGGGAATGTAGAGTTGCTCAAATTTGGATCAAGACAGGAATGGTTTTGGGGCACTTTTGTGAAGCAAAATAATTTGGATTGGGAAGAAACTTTACAAGATCATCACATTAGGCATATGTGACTTGCTAGAATTTTCCTGGATTTATTTGAGAATATTTCTTATAGAAATATTTCAAATGCTTGAAATGAACAGAAATGGTTTTGGAGGGCTTTGTCCAATATTTTGAACATGACCATGTGTTGAAAGTCGTATATATGGAAAATATATGTCCACTGAGTTTCCCTAAATTTTCTCAAATATTTTGAAAGCATAAAAATATTTTTTCCCTATGAAAGACCATTTCTGGCCTTAAGAAAAGCCTTTAAATAAAATAGGAAAATAATCTTATAAAAATATAATTTGGTGGTTTTGGGAAGTATTATATATGGTAGGTTCCATATAAAGTCTTGGGGGAAAAATATTCACCCTAATTTGAGGACTTGTAGTATAAACCTCAATTCAGGGGTTTTTGAAAACCTAAATTGAATAAATGCTTTTTGGCCAAAATAATATTTTATAAAAACAGTTTTTGGTCCTATACACATGGCATGATCATTGGGCAGGGAGTTTGAATCAAGTAGATGAGTATTGACAGGAGAAGAATCTTTGAGTGATAAAACACAATCAACCAAACAAGCAATCATCAAACAATCAATTCATGCACAAGCACTCAAAAAGTTTTAAATGGGTCCAAATTTTATAAAATCATAGCAAAGTGATACAAACACAGGGTGTGACAGGCTTCTTCTTCACGAGCGCCTCCTCGGCAAGCCCAGGGGTGTCCTCGTCGGCTGGGTACGCGGTGGCGACGACTTGTAGGCATGCTTGAGGGTCTGCATCGCGTCCTTCTCGTTGCAGCGGATGGTGATGGTGCCATCGTAGCCGGGCATATTGATGATCCCGTAGGCTTGGTGAGTCACGTCCATGAACTTGGAGAGCTTCGGGTAGTCCAAGATGACATTGTAGGGCAGGCCAATATGCGCCACATCGAAGTCGATGAACTCCGTATGGTAGTTCCTGCGAGTGCCGAAGGTGACGGGAAGGCGCACCTTCCCCAAGGGTGTCGGGGCACGGATGCACACGATCACCTATGGGACCAGAGGCCCCTTTGCGGTTCGACAGAGGGAGGTCACATTGCACAAAGAGCGGAGACCACGAGGCAGCACGACGATCGGGACGCTGGTGTTTTTACCCAGGTTTGGGCCGCTGTGAAGCGTAAAACCCTACTCCTGATTTTGGTGGATTGATCAGAGGAACACGAAGAACACACAGTGCTCAATCTCGGCAAGGGCTGCCGTCGGGAAGAGCTGCTACGTGAGTACAAGTGTCCAAAGGTCCGAATCTTGAGCTAGGTCGCCTCGGGCCTGCTTTTATAGCTCAAGGGGTAACCACAATGGCAAAACAGACATTGTCTGACGATTAGACAGCTAATCAGAGCTATCATACCTAACTCTGGCACTTAGGACAAAATGCCATAAATGCAGTCTAGGTGGCGTGCGGGGGGGGGGGGGGGGGGGGCACCCTCGACAAGCTCCTACCACCGCTCTAGCTAACTATCGCACCACAGCTTGACACGCCTATGGACGGGTGTCAAGGGGGCATAATCTGTCTTCCAGCGCGCCGCCACGTGCTTAACGAGAGCCACTTAGCCACCTGGGGGCTCGACACCGCATCGACAAGTGACTGGCGTTGCGATGCGGTGGAGCAGTGGCCGATCGGCTCGTGCTTGCCGGGGGATGGCTTGCCGGGTCTTCCTGAAGGTGCGTGCGCCTCGGTCCTCGGCAGGCACTGGGGATATGCATGGCGCGCTCCGGGCCCGTCCTAGGCCGTTGTGTTGGTCTTGCCGGCGCTGCTTGGCCTTTTGTAGGTTGCTGCTGCCCGAGCCTGGGTCTTGAATGCTTGTTTTGTTTGCACTTGCGTTGATGGGTTTTGCTACTACTGCCCGTGCATAAGTCAGGGGCACTGGATACCCCTGTCCTAGTGCACCGACAGGAGCCCCCAGGTCTGGCCAACACGTGATTGCCTGGTGACGTTGGGTTAGGCCCAAAATTTATGCATAGGCGCGCAATGTGGGGGAGTAACGGCCAAGTTACTAGTCAGCATTGACCCAATACCTCAGGCCGTTTCGGCCACGCGCGCCGCATGCATAGCGGGGAGCTTGCGGTGGGTGCGCGTGACTTAAAGGCCTGGGCATGGCAGAAACTGCAGCGCCATGGATTGGAGCAATGGGGCGGTTACCTGTTCGCCCGTGAGTCATGGGTAGTGAGATTGGTGGAGATGGGCGGCCGCTCTGGAGAGGAGGAGAGCCAGCCCCCGTGCCCTCCACTATAAATTAGGGGGTCACGGCAGCGATCCTCATCCATCTCCATCTCCTCCTTATTCCCAAGTCCACGTTGCTTGTCCTCCTCTTCTTGTGTCTTCGGGCCGCCCCTTCCCTCCTGATGGTCAGGGGGAAGGGCCCGGTAGACGTGCTTGCCATCGCAAGGTCTTCTCTTTGTGTCCATGCTTAGTTTCCACTCCGGACCGGCGGCCTTGGGCTGATAGCTGGCTAGAGGAGTCTATGATGGGGGAGTGGGCGGTGCCACGGTCGCGCTAGGGATGGCTGCGGCGGCACACCTGCCGCTGCGTTGCCCGCTTCTTCAGTCTTGACAGAACGCCACGCGGTCGACACCACGCTGGAGTCCATAATGGAAATGCAGCGCCGTGGTGGACTGCGGTCCCTGCGCTCCTTCTTCAAGGTGATGGTGAAAAGCTGCCCATACACCTGCCGGTCGCGCGCGCGAGTGGTCGTAGCAGCGGTTCGTCATTCGTCGTGGTAGAGTTCTCCACCCATGGCGTTATGGATGTCGCGCATGGGTGGGGTCTTTCACCCATGTGTACTTCTTAAGGGCTGGTGGAATTCCCTGCCTTTGGCCACCAGGGGCGACCATGCTCTATGTGGGGTCCCTCGGCTACCACGTCGGGAGTTTGGATGACGGCGGAGGCGTTCCCTCGAGCGGTGGGGATGAGGAAAACGATGGCGGTTGGCGATCCACGACGCTTCAGGAGCATGGATGACGGCTCCGATGCGTCGCTCTCGCCGGCAGCACCATCATCACCAGCTGGGCTCCGGCAATACCACCATCTGCACCTGCCCTCCGCCTTCTTCCCCCTTGTCGGCCTTGTCCGCTTCATCGGCTTCGTCCGCCCTGCCTGGGGACGGGGGCCTTCCGCCCTTTGGACGCGTCCCTCTGGTCCTGGCGGGGAAGAGCCGAATCCCAGCCAGGCGCTCCTTTCGCCCTCTGTTTCTTCTCCACCTAATTCCTAGGAGGAGAGGGACAAGAAAGGCATTACGGGGCACTTATCTTTTTATAAGTCAAAAGATGTAGGCGCTCGCCAAGTTTTAGCTAATCGTAATGTAATTCTTATCCAATTTGTATCAACAAATGAATGAATGAATGTTATTTCTCTTCCCTGAGTACCATCCTTTTCTCCCTTTGTTTCTATTGTATCAGTATGTTTGTCCTTGCCGCACGGAACCGCTTGGTGGGTCACTACTAACCACGAGCGCCAAAAAGGGAGCGAGCCCCCGACAGCAGGTTGGCATTGTTTCCTGATACTTATCAGTTCTGGGGAACGACTCGTCCCGACAAGGGTTTTCACCACGTGGGGGACTCCACCAAACACATCAGGGTTTCCTTTAAGGGAGCAAATAACATAAAAACTTGGGATATGCGATTAGACTTATCTTTTTAGGCAGTATCCCCTTCTGGCGTACGCTGGGCCACCGTCCTTGTTCCTTTGCCCTCCTTCTACGTCTTCCTGATGGTCAAACACATAGGGCAAGATGCCTCCATCTCTTGAAAACAGAATGCAGCAACAAGGATTATAGGCTCAACAAGTACTCTAGCAAATCTCTAGATCTTAAAAAGGCGGTGATATTGTAATCATAAAAATGCATAACGAACATGCAATGCAATTATATGATGCAATGCCTAGCTTTCTTATTGTTGCACAGGGTCTGCAACTGGCTTTGTACAAAGGGTTACATGCAACTTCGGCAAGGCTTGTACAAAAGGTGGCTGCCGGGGACTGAGCCCGGCAGTCGCGCCTCACGGGTAGAACTTATGAAGATGCTCAATATTCCATGAGTTAAGCACCTTGGTGCCATCTTTGGTCTCCAGATGGACTACGACAGGCCTGGTGACTCGTGCTACCCGGTAAGGGCCTTTCCACTTCGGCGTCAACTTGTTGGTACCCTTGGCGGACTGAACGCGCCTAAGGACAAGGTCGCCTTCCTCAAGGCTTCGGACATGGACCCTGTGGCGCAGGGCTTGCTGGTAGCATGCAGCATGCACAGCAGCCCGGAGACGATCTTCCTCGAGGAGCATGTCATCGTCATGCCGTAGCTGCTCTTGCTCTACTTCATCGTAGGCAAGTACTCGAGGTGACCCGTATATGAGTTACGTGGGGAGCACTGCTTCCGCCCCATACACTAGGGAGAAGGGCGTCTATCCGGTAGCTCGATTCTGTGTCGTTCTGAGGGACCAAAGAACCACCGACAACTCATCTATCCAGCGCTTGCCGCTTCACCACAGTCCATCGAAAGTCCTTGTCTTGACCCTCGCAGCACTTCAGCATTCATCCTCTCGACTTGCCCGTTGCTTCTTGGATGAGCAACAGAGGCGAAGGAGACCTTGCTTCCAAGGCTTTGGATGTATTGCATGAAGGCGCGGCTCGTGAACTGGGTGCCGTTGTCGGTGATCACCCTGTTGGGCACTCCAAAACGACACACCAGTCCTTTCATGAACTTGATAGCTGACTGCATGGTCACCTTCCTCACTGGCTCTACCTCAGGCCACTTTGTGAACTTGTCGATTACTACGAACAAGAACTCAAAGCCCCCGACAGCGCGGGGAAAGGGGCCCAAACTATCGAGCCCCCAGACTGAGAATGGCCAGGATAAAGGGATTGTCTGGAGAGCTTGCGCTGGTTGATGGATGTTCTTGGAATGGAACTGGTAGGCTTCACACTTGGTGACCAACTCAGTTGCATCTTGGAGGGCCGTGGGCCAATAGAAACCCTGCCGGTAGGCTTTTTTGGCGAGAGCCCTAGATCCAATGTGAGAGCCACATACGCCTCCGTGAATCTCCGCCAACAGCTTCAGTCCATCCTCCCGGTAGATGCACCGCAATTTCACACCGTTCGGTCGTCTTCTGTACAAGGTGTCATCGACAAACTGGTACATACTTGACTGACAGGCTACTTTTTTGGCTTGTTCTTGCTCTTCGGGGAGTTCTCCTGCTTGGAGGAAGTGGACTATATGTTGTGCCCAGGTTGGAGCCTGCGGCTCGACAACGAGGACTAAAGGCATATCCTCGTCCATGGGAGCGCTTACATCGACCGCAAGAGCCTGAGGTTCTGTGGGAGGGAGCTGCTCACCAACCGGAACGGGACTTCCCCTGGCAGCCTCTCTACTAGTGGCTTCGGGAAGCTCTGCCGGGAAATGCTTGCCGGAGTTCAGCTTTCTTCTTTTCCTGGCCATCGCTGAAGGGGATATTGATGGTCGAGTGAGGCGGAGGACAAAAGTCCCAGGTTCCACAGGAAGCTTCTGCACAGCGCACTTTGATAGGTGACCAGCGATGATATTTTCTGCATGGGGCACATGCTCTGCTTGCAACCCATCAAAGCGCTCCTCCAGTTTCCTCACTTCTTCCACGTATGCTTCCATCAATGGGCTCTGATAATATTTGTTGACTTGTTTCACCACGAGCTGTGAATCTCCTCGGATGATCAGTTTCTTAATTCCCAACTCCACCGCGATTCTGAGTCCGGCAAGGACTCCCTCATATTCAGCGGTGTTGTTGGTGGATTCCTCCCAGGGAAAGTGCATCTGAACCACATACTTGAGGTGCTCTCCGGTGGGGGCGATGAGGAGCACGCCTGCCCCGACACCCTGGGGCGAGAAAGCACCGTCAAAGTACATGATCCAAACCTTGGGTGCTTCTTTGCCGGGGAGAATTGTCTCTGGAACCTCTTCATCTGGCGTGGGTGTCCATTCTGCAATGAACTCCGCCAACGCCCTGCTCTGAACTGTGGAAGTGCTCTCATAATTCAATCCAAAACTTGACAGCTCAAGTGCCCACTCAACTATCCTGCCAGTGGCTTCGGGGTTCCTCAATATGCGCTGTAGCGGAAAGAGAGTGACAACTGTGATCTCATGGGCTTGAAAGTAGTGGCCAACTTCCTCGTGGCCATGATGAGGTCGAATATCAGCTTTTGTACTCTAGAGTACCTTGACCTAACCCCCTACAACAAGGAGCTGACAAAGTACACTGGCCGCTACACCACTTTCTTCTGCGTCACTTCCTTGGAACTGCCTTCGCTAGCTTGCTGAGGTTCCCCTGGGTCTGCATTGGGTCCTGCCGGGGATGTTTCGGTTTTATCCCCGGCAGCATCAGCCGCAGCGGCTGCACCTTCATCCACTTCTCGCTGTGCCACCAGCGCTGCACTAACCACTTGATTCATTGCCGCCAAGTATAGCAGCAATGGTTCTTGCGGTTTAGGAGTGGCCAAGGTGGGAGCAGAAGAAAGGTAGGTTTTCAGATCCTGCAGTGCTACCTCTACTTTTGGGGTCCACTTTATCGGGCCGGCCTTCTTTAGAATCTTGAAGAACGGCAAGGCGCGTTCATCGGATTTGGAGATGAACCTACTCAACGTGGCAATGCATCCGGTCAAACGTATGATGTCCCTGATGGTCTTGGGTGCTTGTATCTGCTCAATTGCTTTGATCTTGTCGGGATTGGCTTCTATTCCTCGCTGAGATACAAAGAACCCAAGTAGCTTGCCGAATGGTACGCCAAACACACACTTCTCAGGGTTGAGTTTCAAATTGATCTTGCGCAAGTTTGCAAAAGTTTGTTCCAAGTCTTGTATGAGAGTCCCTTCATCCTTGGTTTTGACGACTATGTCATCCATGTAAGCTTACATGTTTCTGTGCAACTGAGGTCCAAATCCAATCTGCACAGCTCTGGCAAAGGTAGGACCAACACTCTTTAACCCGAAGGGCATCCGTACAAAGTAGTACGTGCCGCACGGAGTTATGAACACGGTCTTTTCCTCATCTTCCTTAGTCATGAAAATCTGGTGGTATCCGGAGTATGCGTCCAAGAAGGAAAGAAAATCGCACTCGGAAGTGGAATCAACAATCTGGTCGATGCGTGGCAAGGGGAAAGGGTCTTTTGGGCATGCTTTGTTCAAGTCAGTGAAATCTATGCAAAGCCTCCATTTCCCATTCGCCTTGCGCACCACTACCGGGTTGACTAGCCAAGTTAGGTGCAACACTCCTCTGACCAAACCAGCTGCTTCGAGTTTCTTGATTTCTTCGGCAATGAACTACTGCCGCTCCAAGGCTTTCTTCCTAACCTTTTGCTTGACGGGCCTGGCATTAGGGCAGACAGCAAGGTGGTGCTCAATCACCTCCCGGGGAACACCGGGGATGTCAGATGGTTGCCAATCAAACACATCGACATTCGCCCGCAGGAAGGCAACGATCGCGCTTTCCTATTTGTCAGTAAGGGTGGCGCTGATGGTGAACGTGCCACCAGTGCCATCCAGCCCTGCCGGGATCTTCTTCGTCTCAGGATAGGTGACCTTGGATTTCTTGCTAGCGGAACTCTCCGGCAGGTCAACATCAGGTGCAGCGCACTCCAAAGAGGCGTGCTTCCCGGAGTCCTTGCCGTTGTTCATGCTAGGCTTCTTCGCTTTCTTCGATTCCTTGGCGGGAGCTGGGATTTCTTTAGCCTCAGCTGCTACCGCGTCCTGATACATCTTGTCCATGCATATGACTGCGTCTTTCTTGTCAGATGGGATGGAGATGATTCCAATCGGGCCCGGCATTTTCAAAGTTTTGTAAGCATAGTGGGATGCTGCCATGAACTTAGCCAGGGCTGGGCGACCAAGAATTCCATTGTAAGGCAGGGGGAGCTCAACCACGTCAAACACCACCTTCTAGGTCCGGTAGTTCAACTCCCCGCCAAATGTCACAGGCAAAGTGATCTTTCCCGTAGGTCGGCTTCTGCCCGGGTTGACTCCTTGGAATGTACCCATAGCTTTGAGCTCTCCATCAGGGATCTACAGCCTTTCAACCACTTTTGGGGAGATTAAGTTCAATCCCGCCCCGCCATCAACTAACATATTGGTGACTTTGAGGTTGCGGATTGTTGGGGAGACCAACAACGGCAAACATCCGACCGCAGTGGTGCGATCAGGATGGTCCTCTTCATCAAAGATGATAGGCGTGTGGGGCCCTTTGAGTGGCCTTTTGGACTCTGCAGCTGGTTCCAGAGCGTTGACCTCGCGCACCCATTGCTTGAGCTGCCGATGAGAGGAATGCAAAGATGCACCCCCGTCAACACACATGGCCTCGGTTGCCTTCTGGAATTCTCGATCGCTGGAATCCTCTTCGTCATCCTCATCCTCACTCATATCCTCTGCTTCTTTCTTCTCATGGCCTCTGGTTGGCCTTTCCTTCTGCTGCGGAGCATTGCCGCGGCGGCCGCCACGACCCTTCCCGACAACATCATATTGGCCTTTCTCTTTGTCATGCTTCTCGTACTCGGCCTTCTGCTTCTCGACAAGCTGCTCAACTTGGTGGCATTCTTGGAGATCATGGCCCTTGGTGTATTGGATTTTGCAGTATGGCCCGTCGGATCTTCCAGTTTTCTCAGCGGCAGCGGCCTCCTGGCAATCAGCGCACGCGGCAGCTCCCTTGCCGGGGGCCTCGGCTTTGGCCTTCTTGCCGGTACTGAGATCACCGGAGCCCTCAACGGCCAACCCTGCTTTTCCCTTACGCTTCTTGTTGCGCTTTCGGCTCTTTCCCTTCAGGCCAGGGGCATCGTCGTTGTCGTCTGAATTGACTTCGACGCCAGCCTACTCTTCGGGTAGTCGCCTTCCTTCCTCAGCACGAGCACACTTGTCCGCCAATGTGTACAGCTCATTGACGGTCTTGGGGAGTCTGATGTTCATCTTGGCCCGCATTCTCCTATTGCGTACGTTCGAATGGAACGCGACAATCATGGCAGCGGGGTGTATCTCCGGAACGTTGCGGTGCACTCGACTGAATCTCTAGATGTACTTCTGCAAGGTCTCTCCCTCCTTTTGCAGAAGGACTTGTAGGTCGCCGGGCTGCCCTGGCTCCTGGTGGCCACCTGTGAAGGCGCCAACGAACTCGTTGCACAAGTCAGCCCATGATGAAATGGAGTTCTCCGGCAGGTGCATCAGCCATGACCTCACGCTTGGCTTGAGTGCCAAAGGAAAGTAATTGACGAGCACTTTCTCATCCCTTCTTCCAGCAGCTTGAACGGCTATCGTGTAGATGCCCAGGAATTCTGACGGGTTCAGTTTTTCGTCGTACTTCTCCGTCAGCTCTGGCTTGAAAGCTCGGGCCGATGGCCAGCGGACCTGCCGTAGCTCGCGAGTGAAGGCAGAGCACCCAACCTCGTAAGGCAGGTACCCGCCAGCACTAGGCGCGGGGTCGCCAACACCTGGGCCATTGCGCTTGTCAGACTGACGCTGTGCTTCTCGGCGCCGCTGTATGGTGATGCGTGCGTCTTCCTTCTGCCGATCTTCCAGGACACGTCGCTGGTCTCGGTGATCGCGTGGGACGGACGAGGCCATAGATGCCTCGTCTAGCTCGTCAGCATGCGAAGCTCGCCGTGGCTGCTCCTTGGTTTGTTGTAGCGGAGGGGACTGCACCGTTGGTGTGGCCCCCTCGACACGATCGCCGGCCCGGGCCGCCATTGCCGTACGCGTGCATCACGATGGTTCTGCATGCTAAGATTTGTTGGCTTCGACGAAGGATATCAAACTTTGGATGGTAGCTCTCCACTCATCCATCTTATCAGCCGCCGGCAGGAAGTTTAGCAGCAGCTGGGCTCGCGCCATTGCTTCCGATGCTGTGTCCGGCATGGCGAAAGAGGCGGACCGCGACGTCGCCCGGCTCCTGGTGGAACCAAGAGGGGCATCGCCGCGTCCCTGTCGCCGTGTGCCGCTCGCCGGGGTGGTCTGACGTGGGGGAGGCCGAGCCCGCGGGTTCATGGCCCCGCTCGTCGCTCCGTCTTGTTCTGGGCAAGGCGTGCGCCTAATAGCTGCACTAGTGACGGACGCAGATGGGGGATCACGGCTTGCTCCGGATTGAGCGCCGCTGTGGCGGCCACGACCATCCACGTGGCAGGGATGTGGAGACTGGTCCTTTCCTCCATCCGCGGTACTGGGGGCATGCTTGCCAGGATGTTGCTGTTGTTGCTCCTCTCCGGCGTTCCTTGCTCCAACCTTGGCCACGGGGGGTACGACGGTGGCGCCGCCTGTGCCGGCCGTGTCGCCGACGGTGCCCGCCTCACTCGCAGCCGCCGCGGTGCCAATGGCGCCCACGGTTGCAAGCGAGGGAGCCTTTGAAGTGGAGGGATGCACGGTCGCGCAAGACTTCTTCTTTGGAGCCATGGATGAAGAAGACGATGATGAAGATAGACTCGCCGCTCACGGACTCGGGTTCACACAAACGACGCGCCCCCTACCTGGCGCGCCAAAGATGCCGGGGCATAGATGGACACGATCACCTATGGGACCAGAGGCCCCTTTGTGGTTCGGCAGAGGGAGTTCAGGTTGCACAAAGAGCGTAGACCATGAGGCAGCACGACGATCGGGACGCTGGTGTTTTTACCCAGGTTCGGGCCACTGTGAAGCGTAAAACCCTACTCCTGCTTTTGGTGGATTGATCATAGGAACACAAAGAACACGCAGTGCTCAATCCCGGCAAGGGCTGCCGTCGGGGAGAGCTGCTACATGAGTACAAGTGTCCAAAGGTCCAAATCTTGAGCTAGGTCGCCTCGGGCCTCCTTTTATAGTTCAAGGGGCAACCACAATGGCAAAACAGACATTGTTTGACAATTAGACAGCTAATCAGAGCTATCATACCTAACTCTGGCACTTAGGACAAAATGCCATAAATGCAGTCTAGGTGGCATGCGGGGTTGCATCCCCGGCAAGCTCCTACCACCGCTCTAGCTAACTATAGCACCACAGCTTGACACGCCTATGGACGGGTGTCAAGGGGGCATAATCTGTCTTCCAGTGCCGCCACATGCTTAGCGAGAGCCACTTAGCCACCTGGGGGCTCGACACCACATCGACAAGTGACTGGCGTTGCGATGCGGTGGAGCGGTGGCCGATCGGCTCGTGCTTGCCGGGGGATGGCTTGCCGGGTCTTCCTGAAGGTGCGTGCGCCTCGGTCCCCGGCAGGCACCGGGGATATGCATGGTGCGCTCTGAGCCCGTCCTGGGCCGTTGTGTTGGTCTTGCCAGCGCTGCTTGGCCTTTTGTAGGTTGCTGCTGCCGGAGCCTGGGTCTTGAATGCTTCCTTGGTTTGCACTTGTGTTGATGGGTTTTTCTACTATTGCCTGTGCATAAGTTAGGGGCACTGGATACCCCTGTCCTAGTGCACTGACAAAGGGGATAGTGGAGCTGTCGGTGACGCTCGAGAAGGTCTTGGTGGGCATCAGGCACTCGTAAGACACTTGAAGCATCTCGAAGGTTTCCACGGAAAGCACGTTGAGGCCTGCCCCGCCGTCGATGAGCGTCTTGGTGACAGCCATATTCCTGATAGCAGGAGTGAAAAGTAGGGTGATGGCACCCACGACCTTCGTGGACTTGGGGTGGTTGCTGGCGTTAAAGGCGCAGGGAGCTTAGACCACTTGAGGAGGCTGGCGGACTCGGGCGCCAGGAGGGCCGCGTTCACATCAAGGGAGAACTGCTTGAAGTGGCGGTTGTACAAAGGGGCCTGGGCCCCGTCGAGGATGCAGGCCACCATGCAGGGCTCTTGGTAGACCCCAACGTTCTTAGCGGGAAGGAGGTCGTTGTCACGCGGCGGGGTGGAATTGGCCTGAGGGTCAGCCTGCCATGGCTGGTTCTGCCAGCCCTGACAGTTGTTATCGCCGGCGCCGTTGTCATTGTTGTCACCCCAGCGGCCACCTCCGTTGCCGTCGTGCAGCCCCTGCCACACTCCTTGCGGCTGCCACGGCGATCGGTGCGGCCCTTGTGAAGCAACCTGAGCTCGTAGCAGTCTTTAGTGTTGTGGGAGTTCACTTTGTGGTAGGCGCAGACAGGGCGGTCGTCCTTCTTGGACTCCCTGCGGTCGCGGCCATGCTTGTAGTCTGGCTCCGCCATGAGCACGGCAGGGCCCTTACGCTTGGGGTCCTTGCCCTTGGACTTCGCCGCACCAGGCTTAGCGTCAGGGTCGTTGTGGAGGAACATGCATCCCACTTCGGCCTTGGTGCAGAGGTCGGCGAGGATGAACTGCTCTGCGTGGAGTCGAGCTCGTCCCTGACGGAGAGATTCTTGCACATCTTCATGTCGATGATGCCACTGGTGAAGCGCTGGATTCTTGTGGCATTGGAGGACTTCAGGATCCTGTTGCGCACCTTGCAGAAGCGCTGGATGAACTTGTGGAGGGGCTCATCGGGACGCTGGCGCACGGCCCATAGGTCATTGAGCATGAGGGGACGATCGCTCGTGCTCGTGAAGTTGGTGACGAACTTCTTGCACATGTCCTCCCATGAAGAGATGGATGCCTTAGGGAGGTTCATGAGTGATACATCCATTTTGCATCATGATTTCCTACTGTTATTTACAATGTTTTTATGCATAATAATGCTTTAGGGAGTGATTCTAATGCCTTTTCTCTCATAATATGCAAGGTTTACATAAAGAGGGAGAATACCGGCAGATGGAATGCTGGACCTGAAAAAGCACATCAGAGATACCTATTCTGCACATCTCCAAATAAGCTAAAACTTCACAGAGATTATTTTGGAATATATAAAAAATACTGGAGCAAATAACTACCGGAGGGGGGCCACCTGGTGAGCACAAGACACCAGGGCGCGCCACGCCCCCCAGGTGCGCCCTGGTGGGTTATGCTCATCACGGCCCACCTCCGGTGCCCATCTTCTGGTATTTAAGGTCTTCTGACCTTGGAAAAAATAAGGAAAGGACATTCTGGATGGAACGTCGCTGTCTCAAGGTGGAACTTGGGCAGGAGCACTTTTGCCCTCCGGCGGAGCGATTCCGCCGAGGGAACTACCCTCCCGGAGGGGGAAATCGAAGCCATCGTCATCACCAACACCCCTCTCATCTTTGGGAGGCCAATCTTCATCAATATCTTCAACAGCACCATCTCCTCTCAAACCCTAGTTCATCTCTTGTGTTCAATCTTTGTACCGGAACCTCAGATTGGTACGTGTGGGTGACTAGTAGTGTTGATTACATCTTGTAGTTGATTACTATATGGTTTATTTGGTGGAAGATTATATGTTCAGGTCCATTATGGTATTCAATACCCCTTTGATCTTGAGCATGAATATTATTTTTGAGTAGTTACCTTTCTTCTTGAGGTCACGGGAGAAGTCATGTTGCAAGTAATCATGTGAATTTGATATGTGTTCGATATTTTGATGATATGTATGTTGTGATTCCCTTAGTGGTGTGATGTGAACGTCGACTACATGACACTTCAGCATCCTTGGGCCTAAGGGAATGCATTGTGGAGTAGTTATTAGATGATGGGTTTATAGAGTGACAGAAGCTTAAACCCTAGTTTATGCGCTACTTCCTAAGGGGTTGATTTGGATCTAAACGTTTAATGCTATGGTCAGATTTTATCTTAATACATTTCTCGTAGTTGCGGATGCTTGCGAGGGGGTTAATCATAAGTGGGAGGTTTGTTCAAGTAAGAACAACACCCAAGCACCGGTCCACCCACATATCAAATTATCAAAGTAGCGAAAGCGAATCAAACCAACATGATAAAAGTGACTAGATGAAATTCCCGTGTACCCTCAAGAACACTTTGCCTATTATTAGAGACTGTTCTGGCCTGTCCTTTGCCACAAAAGGATTGGGCTACCTTGCTGCACTTTATTTACCGTTACCGTTACTTGCTCGTTACCAATTATCTTGCTATCAAACTTTCTGTTACCTACAATTTTAGTGCTTGCAGTAATTACCTTGCTGAAAACCGCTTGTCATTTCCTTCTGCTCCTCATTGGGTTCGACACTCTTACTTATCGAAAGGACTACGATTGACCCCCTATACTTTTGGGTCATCAAGACTCTTTTCTGGCGCCGTTGTCGGGGAGTGAAGCATTCTTGGTAAGTGGAAATCGGTAAGGAAAAACTTATACTACATGCTGAAATTTATTGTCACTTGCTACTATGGAAAACAATCCTTTGAGGGGTTTGTTCGGGGTATCTTCACCTCGACCGGAACCACAATTAGTTGCCACTTGATACGTCTCCAACGTATCTACTTTTCCTCACCCTTTTGCCCTTGTTTTGGACTCTAATTTGCATGATTTGAATGGAACTAACCCGGACTGACGCTGTTTTCAAAAGAACTACCATGGTGTTGTTATTGTGCAGAAATAAAAGTTCTCGGAATGGAACGAAACTTTTTGGAGAATTATTTCAGAATATATGTGAATTATTGGAGCCAAAATCCACCGAATATGGGGGCCAGGGTGGCTAGCACCCACCAGGGCGCTTCAGGCCCCCTGGGCGCGCCCTGGTGGGTTGTGCCCACCTCGTGGCCCCACTAACCCTAATTCCACCACTATAAATTCCTATTTTTTGAGAAAAAAATCAGAGAGAAAGTTTCATTGCGTTTTACGATATGGAGCCTCCGCCACCTCCTGTTCTTCATCGGGAGGCTAGATCTGGAGCCCGTTTGGGGCTCCGGAGAGGGGAATCTTCGGTCTTCGTCATCACCAACCTTTCTCCATCGCCAATTCCATGATGCTCCCCACTGGGAGTGAGTAATTCCTTCGTAGGCTTGCTGGTCGGTGAGGAGTTGGATGAGATTCATCATGTAATCGAGTTAGTTTGGTTAGGGCTTGATCCCTAGTATCCACTATGTTCTGAGATTGATGTTGCTATAACTTTGCTATGCCTAATGCTTGTCACTAGGGCCCGAGTGCCATCATTTCAGATCTGAACCGTCTATGTTATCATCTCTATATCCATGTTCTTGATCCGATCTTGCCTAGTCATATGCACCTATTACGTGTTATGATCCGTCAACCCCATAGTGACAATATTTGGGATACATCGCGGTGATGATCGTAGTTTGAGGAGTTCATGTATTCACCATGTGTTAATGCTTTGTTCCGGTTCTCTATTAAAAGGAGGCCTTAATATCCCTTAGTTTCCTTATGGACCCCGCTGCCATGGGAGGGTAGGACAAAAGATGCCATGCAAGTTCTTTTCCATAAGCATGTATGATTATTTACGGAATGCATGCCTACATTACATTGATGAACTGGAGCTAGTTCTGTATCGCCCTAGGTTATGACTGTTACATGACGAATATCATCCAACGAGTTACCGATCCAGTGCCTACGAGCTTTCCACTTATTGTTCTTGCTAAGTTACTATTGTTGCTGCTGCTGCTGTTCCAACTGCTACAAAACTATTGCTACTACTGTTACCGCTACTGTTACTGTCACTACTGCTATCAAAACTATCATATTACTGTGCTACTAATCACTTTGCTGCAGATATTTAATCTCCAGGTGTGGTTTAATTGACAACTCAACTGCTGATACTCTCAAGTATTCTTTGGCTCCCCTTGTGTCGAATCTATAAATTTGGGTTTAATACTCTACCCTCGAAAACTGTTGCAATCCGCTATACTTGTGGGTTATCAAGACCTTTTTCTGGCGCCATTGCCGGGGAGCATAGCAATATTTGTTGAGTCACTTGGGATTTATATCAATTTATCACTATGAAGAATCTGAAGGATCCGAAGACTAAGATTTTTCCCTCTAAGACGAGGGGAGGTAAGGAATGGCCATCTAGCTCTGCACTTGATTCACCTTCTGTTATGAGTAAGCTTGCAACACCACCACATGCTAGTAATCTTGATATGTCGCAAGTTATCGATGATGCTACCTCTTCTATGAATTATGCTATTGATGATGCTAGTACCATGGTTGATGTTAATGTGCCACTAGGAGAATTTCTTGATGAACAAATTGCTAGAGCTAAAGAGAATGAAACTACTGAAATTGATGAGATTGCTGAAACTGATGAAGTTTATGAAACTGATGATGACTATGAAACACCTACTAGTCCTAGCTCTCCTAAGTTTGAAATGCCTAAGATACCTAAAGGTTATGTTATGGGCGAAGAGATAAATAGAGAAATTCTTTCTTGCAAGGATAGAAACGATCTTAAGAAATTACTACGCAAGTATAAGGAAAAGACTTTGAATGCTAGAATGAAATGTGATCCTAAGTTTGCTACTTCACCTATCTTTGTTACCGATAAGGATTATGAGTTCTCTGTCGACCCAGAGTTAATCACTTTGGTTGAATCTGATCCTTTCCATGGCTATGAAACTGAAACTGTAGTGGCACACCTTACTAAGCTGAATGATATAGCCACCCTCTTTGCTCATGATGAGAAGATTCGCTACTATTATATCCTTAAGTTATTTCCATTCTCATTAAAGGGTGATGCTAAGACATGGTACAATACTCTTAATCCTAGTTGTGTGCGTAGTCCCCAGGATATGATCTACTACTTCTCTGAAAAATATTTTCCTTCTCATAAGAAACAAGCTGCCTTACAGGAAATATTTAACTTTGTGCAAATTGAAGAAGAGAGTCTCCCACAAGCTTGGGGGAGGCTTCTCCAATTGCTTAATGCTTTGCCTGATCATCCTCTCAAGAAAAATGAAATACTTGATATCTTCTATAATGGACTAACCGATGCTTCTAGGGACTTCCTAGATAGTTGTGCTGGTTGTGTTTTCAGGGAACGAACTGTTGAACAAGCTGAGGAATTATTGAATAACATATTGAAGAATTATGATGATTGGACTCTTCCTGAACCACCGCCTAAACCCACTCCGAAGAAGAGGGGTATCTTATTTCTCAGTCCTGAAGATATACAAGAGGTAAAGAAATCTATGAAGGAAAAAAGGTATTAAAGCTGAGGATGTTAAGAATTTGCTACCTATTGAAGAAATACATGGAATTGACACACCACCACCTCCACAGGTGGTAGAAGTAAATTCTTTATTAAAGTTTAATGAAAGTGACATTCCTCACAATAAACATCCTAGTCAATGCTTATATGAGTTTGACAACTATATTATGAAGCAAGATCATTTCAATGCCCATGTTCTGAAACAATTGAAATACAATTCTGAGATGATTGCTCGCTTGAGTGACTTGCTATTTAGAATCAGTAATGATGTTAGAGGTGTAGGAAAGAATGCCTCTATGGTTCAAACTCAGTTAGAACAAGTTGCCAAGTCTCAAAAAGAATTGCTTGATGAAATGAATAATAATATGCATGATTTTGCTGCTGGAGTAGTAACCAGAGGAGGTAGAATGACCCAAGAACCTCTTTATCCTGAAGGTCATCCTAAAAGAATTGAACAAGATTCTCAGAAAATTAATCATGATGCACCTAGACCTTCTAAGAAGAAAAAGAAAAAGAAAAATGATAGGACTTTGCATACCTCTAGTGAAGCTGGGACACAAAAACCTCCTGATAATAATTATGTCTCTATTTCCGATGCTGAAACTCAATCTGGTAGTGAACATTCACCTAGTGATAATGAAAATGATAATGATGATGTTCTCGATGATGCTCAACCTAGTAATGATAAATAACCAGATAATGGTGTTGAAATAGAGCCTGCTCCTGATCTTGATAACCCACAACCTAAAAATAAACGGTATAATAAAAGAGACTTTGTGGCTAGGAAACATGGTAAGGAAAGAGAGCCATGGATTCAAAAACCCATGCCCTTTCCACCTAAGCCATCTAAGAAAAAGGATGATGAAGAATTTGAGCGCTTTGCTGAAATGATTAGGCCAGTCTTTTTGCGTACCGCTTAACTGATATTTTGAAGATGGCCCCTTATGCAAAATATATGAATGACATCATCACTAATAAAAGAAATATACTTGAAGCTGAAATCTCCACCATGCTTGCTACTTATTCTTTTAAGGATGGAGTACCTAAAAAACTCAGTGATCCTGGAATACCAACTATACCTTGCTCCATCAAAAGAAACTATGTCAAAACTGCTTTGTGTGATTTGGGAGCCGGTGTTAGTGTTATGCCCTTCTCCTTGTATAAAAGACTTGATTTGAATAAACTCACACCTATTGAGATATCATTGCAAATGGCTGACAAATCAACGGCCATACCTATCGGTATCTGTGAAGATGTGCCAGTTGTTGTGCAAATGTTACTATCGTAACGGACTTTGTTATTCTTGAGATGCCCGAGGACGACAACATGTCGATTATCCTTGGTAGACCCTTTTTGAATACTGCAGGGGCTGTTATTGATTGCAATAAAAGCAAAGTCACTTTTCATATCAATGGTAATGAGCATACGATGCACTTTCCGAAGAAACAATTCCAAGTAAATGGTATAAATGTTATTGAAGAATCTCTGACCATTACTATTGGAAGTTTTCAATTACCTCTTCCTACTGCCAAAAATAAATATGATGTACTTATTGTTGGGGATATGCATATCCCCATTGAAGTAACTTAGTGTTTTACGAAAGTTCTTCAGTTTCATGCTAATCGGAAGTGGTTGTTAATAAGACTTGATCAACCTTATTAATGAATCATTTTTGAGAGGTATGACGTCGATGAATCTAGTAAGCACAACTCTCTGCCCCCACCTTTTATTTTCTGTTTTAGTTAGTCAAATAAAATAAAATGCCATGTTTATCCTGTTTTCTGTTTTCTCCGTGCAATAGAAAAATGACCCAAAAAAAAAAATTCTCAGAATGCCCTGAAAATTTAACAGGATTTTTTTACAAATATTTCTAAATTTCTGGTGCAAATAACACCGTAGGGGGGTGCACCTAGTGCCCACAAGATACCAGGGCGCGCCAGCACCCCTAGGCGTGCCCTGGTGGGTTGTGGCCCCCACGTGGGCCCCCTCACTTATCTCTTTAGCTCACATCATCCCCTACCTCCAGAAAAAAATCGCCACAACCACCATTCTCATGTTCTTGCTCTCAAACCCGTGGATTTCGATCTCTTTGCTCGAAGCTCCGTTTCTGAAACTGTTTGGAGGGATTGCTACTTGGTATGTGACTCCTCCATTGCTCCAATTAGTTTTTGTTTTAGTGGGTTATTTTTAGAGTAATTAGCTACTCTTGGTGCTGCTGTAGATGATCTTGCATGTTGAATTCTTAGAGTTCTAAGTAGTTTGAATGCTCAATATGGCCTCTATGCATGCTTAGGAGTAGTTTCTAACAATCTTACAAAGTTTTGTTGACCAATTTTTGTGGACTAAATTTTTTCAGAATTTTTATAGGAATAAAAATGCAACTCTTTAGGAAGTTCTCCTCCAAGAAAAATGCCAAGGGAGTCATTGGGGAATCATCGGACAATGACCTTCACACCCCAAGAAAGGTGGAGGTGCGGCCGTGTGAATGGCCGCATGATGCCTTCATGGAGGAGGCCAGGTTCCATCAACAGTTCGCTCAGTTTGTTGCAAACGCTGGGTTAACCGAGTTCCTTGCAGCTAAGTGTGACCAATATCACATCCTTACAAATTCCTTTGTGCAAAGCTTTCATTATCTAGGGAGAAACAACCCTCCTGAAGTGCAGTTTAATCTTTATGCTGAAACTTACACATTGCCGCTAACTGACTTCTGCAACATATGCTTGATTCCTTCTGATGGGGACTTGAGAGAACCTAGGCCATCTGAGTTTGAGGATTTTCTCCTCACGTTAACCGTGGGTGAGGATAGAGGCGTGTCGAGCGCCACTGCTACCAGATTGCAGTTTCCCTCAGTACATTATTTTCACTTTGGTCATTGCTAAGTGTTTAACCGATAGGGAGAAGGTCGGCGCACTCAGTGCCCCTGACCTTGCTATTTTACGTCATGCACTTTATGATGATCACACCTTTAGTATGGGGGCCATTATTGCTCAACGCCTACATCTTAACAAAACTAAGGGAAAGATACATGGTGGTATTTATGCTACTCGTCTCGCGAGCCACTTTAGAGTCCAGTTTCGCCCACATGATTATCTCTTATTCTGAGTTTACCTTGATCACAAGTCATTGCAGGCTCATAAATTCCTAGATGTAACCGATTCTCCCCGTGACATTCATTATAACCTAGTATTTATCAAGGAAACACGTGATGTTATTCCGTTGCCTGCAGTTGCTTTGTTTGATTCTATTGCCAGGAACGGATACATGATCATGCCAGATGACATTATAGCTTACCGGAACAACCTAGCCGCTGTTGAGGAGGAGCCCCAGGGGTGGAATGCTCAGGTGCCGCCTCTGCCTCACTATGACTTGGGACCGGATGGCTATTATGGATGGTGATTACCAAGCTAGGCCAAAAGCCTAAGCTTGGGGGACTACGTATTTCCACCGACATTACATTCATGTTCACACATTTCATTCCAGTTGTCGATGTTCAGACTTTTTGATTGTAATATCCATGCTAGATTTGTTTTTTCACTTTCTTCTTGTGTGTTTGAAAAACTTTGAGAAAATCCAAAAATATTTCCTACTTCTTTTTAGCTTTTCTTTCTAGCTTAGTTTAATTGTAGCATCATAGAAAACCCAAAAAGATTTCTCGCTTCTTCTTTTACTTGTTGGGAGCTTTCCCATGTAAATAGTTTTTCTCGTTTTTGTTTTTCCTCTTTAATTTGCTTTCTTCAAGAAAAACCAAAAACTCCAAAAATATTTCAGTGTGTTTCTCTGAAATTCTTTTCTTTTTACTCGAGTCATACCTGGGAGAAGACCACAATGAAATTGTTGAGCGGCTCTCATCTGCATTATTGTTTATCTAACAAAGAGCCCATATTACTTTGTCTTCTCCTCTTGAATAAAATGTTTGCAGATTCCAGCTTAGTCCAAGGCACTCTTGCACTATTATTATTTTCTTATCATTCGGTCGTGCAAGTGAAAGGCAATAATGACGACATTTGATGAATTGACTGTGGCAGACAAAGGCGGGTATGAACTCAACTTGTTTTTGTTTTTGTAAATATGTTTAACCTAGTATCCCTTGATTCAACTTATTATGATCAAACATGTTTGCAATGACCATTAGAGATGATAGTTGTTCATGCCATGCTTAAGTAGCTAGGAGTGGATAATGATTTATCTTGGGTATCAACATGCATTAAAATGGTTGTGATGTGGTATGATGATATAGTATCTTCCTCTGAATGTTTCAAGTGGCTTGACTTGGCACATGTTCACGCATGTAGTTGAATCTAAACCAACATAGCCTTCATGATATTTGTGTTCATGGTCTCCATATCCTACTCATGCTAGTATTCAATGTCGATTATATGTAATGCATGTTCATGACCGTTTTCGCTCTCTAGCTGGCCGCTTCTCAATCTAATTGTTAGCCTTCGCCTGTACTAAGCGGGAATACTGTTTGTGAATCAAAACCTTTAAACCAAGTTATGCCAAATGAGTCCTCTATATCTACCTATATGCGGTATTACCCTGCCGTTCCAAGTAAATTTGTATGTGCCACCTCTTAAAATTCAAATGAACATCTGTTTTGTGTGCCTGGACCGCTCATGGAGCGACAGGGGGCAGTCAGTATCTTCCATGCTAAGCGGGTTATTCTCATGATGAGTGTTTATTCACTCGTCCTTACACGAGCGGGGCAGTAATAGGGATTCCCAGTCCCGAAATCAAAAATCAAAAATAATTAAACAAAACTCCCCCAGTAATGTTGTTGGTTTGGACGGTACCCGTGGATGCGGCCAGCCGTGGAGTGTGATTGTTGGTGGAGGGGGAGTAAACCTTTACTTTTACCGTTTGGGAACCGCCGCTAATTTGTTTAGCATGGAAGATATTGATAACTCTTGGTCGTGAAGTTGACAAGAAGGGTGTACCTCCCAAAATTATATCTATCTCCGTTTTAAACTTTGAGCTCTGGCACCGCTGCAAATCCATGCTTCCCTCTACGAAGGGACTATCTATTTACTTTTATGTTGAGTCATCACCTTCTAAAATAAGCGCCAGACCTGAGAGCACTATTGTCATCCTCATGCATTGTGTATAGTTCATGTTGGGTGCAGCATGACTGGATCTTTTCTACCATGAATTACAATGTTTAGTCGTTGCTTGAACTTTGGAGGTGCTCTGCATTTATGTGTTGCGGTCTCAAAAAGGGCTAGCGAGATACCACTATTGTCATATTGTATCATGATTGTTTTGACGAAGTGTTGACGCTTGAGATATCTTATTATTGCTCGCTAGTTGCTTATATTATTGATATGAGTTAATATAATTTCTAAGAGTTATTGTTGACATGGTTAGTCATAATCTTTGCTGAAAACCTGGGTGCTACTTAAGCATATATATGTAAACAAGAACAAAAGAGTTCATAAAAGTTTTGCTTTATCACTTTCAGTTTGTCAACTGAATTGCTTGAGGACAAGCAAAGGTTTAAGATTGGGGGAGTTGATATGTCTCCAACGTATCTACTTTTCCTAACCCTTTTGCCCTTGTTTTGGACGCTAATTTGCATGATTTGAATGGAGCTAACCCGGACTGACGCTGTTTTTAGCAGAACTACCATGGTGTTGTTTTTGGGTAGAAATAAAAGTTCTCGGAATGGAACGAAACTTTTTGGAGAATTATTTCAGAATATATGTGAATTATTGGAGCCAAAATCAACCGAAGAGGGGGGCCAGGGTGGCCAGCACACACCAGGGCGCGCCAGGCCCCCTGGGCGCGCCCAGGTGGGTGGTGCCCACCTCATGGCCCCACTGACCCTAATTCCGCCACTATAAATTCCTATTTTCGGAGAAAAAATCAGAGAGAAAGTGTCATCGCGTTTTACGATACCAAGCCGCCGCCACCTCCTGTTCTTCATCGGGAGGCCAGATCTGGAGCCCGTTTGGGGCTCCGGAGAGGGGAATCTTCGGTCTTTGTCATCACCAACCTTTCTCCATCGCCAATTCCATGATGCTCCCACCGGGAGTGAGTAATTCCTTTGTAGGCTTGCTGGTTAGTGAGGAGTTGGATGAGATTCATCATGTAATCGAGTTAGTTTTGTTAGGGATTGATCCCAAGTATCCACTATGTTCTGAGATTGATGTTTCTATGACTTTGCTATGCCTAATGCTTGTCACTAGGGCCCGAGTGCCATGATTTCAAATCTGAACCGTTTATGTTATCATCTCTATATCCATGTTCTTAATCCGATCTCACCTCATCGTATGCACCTATTACGTGATATGATCTGTCAACCCCATAGTGACAATATTTGGGATACTTCGCGGTGATGACCGTAGTTTGAGGAGTTCATGTATTCACCATGTGTTAATGCTTTGTTCCGGTTCTCTATTAAAAGGAGGCCTTAATATCCCTTAGTTTCCTTATGGACCCCGCTGCCACGGGTGGGTAGGACAAAAGATGCCATGCAAGTTCTTTTCCATAAGCACATATGACTATTTACGGAATGCATGCCTACATTACATTGATGAACTGGAGCTAGTTCTGTATCGCCCTAGGTTATGACTGTTACATGACGAATATCATCCAACGAGTTACCGATCCAGTGCCTACGAGCTTTCCACTTATTGTTCTTGCTAAGTTACTATTGCTGCTGCTGCTGTTCCAACTGCTACAAAACTATTTCTACTACTGTTACCGCTACTGTTACTGTCACTACTGCAATCAAAACTATCATATTACTGTGCTACTGATCACTTTGCTGCAGATATTTAATCTCCAGGTGTGGTTGAATTTACAACTCAACTGCTAATACTGTCAAGTATTCTTTGGCTCCCCTTGTGTCAAATCTATAAATTTGGGTTGAATACTCTATGCTCGAAAACTATTGCGATCCCCTATACTTGTGGGTTATCACCCCTCAACCTGCTACACGTACTGAAAATATTGGTTATGAAATTCCTTCGGGTATGGTAGAACAACTTCTAGCTAAACCTTATGCAGGAGATGAAACTGAACATCCTGATTTGCACCTAATACATGTGAACAAAGTTTGTGGTTTATTTAAGCTTGCATGTTTACCCGGAGATGAAGTTAATAAGAAGGTTTTCCTTTTATCTTTGAAGGGAAAAGCATTGACATGGTATAGTATTTGTGATGATATTGGATCATGGAACTGGAATCGATTGCAATTAGAATTCCACCAAAAGTTTTATCCTATGCATCTAGTTCATCGTGATCGGAATTATATATATAATTTTTGGCCTCGTGAGGGAGAAAGCATCGCTCTAGCTTGGGGGAGGATTAAGTCAATGTTATATTCATGCCCCAATCATGATATCCCGAGAGAAATTATTATTCAGAATTTTTATGCTCGACTTTCTAATAATGATCAATCCATGCTCGATACTTCTTGTGCTGGTTCTTTTATGAAGAAGACTATTGAATTCAAGTGGGATCTCTTAGAAAGAATTAAACGCAACTCTGAAGATTGGGAACTCGACGAAGGTAATGAGTCAGGTATTAAGCTTAGGTTTGATTGTGTTAAATCTTTTATGAATACCGATGCTTTTCACTAGTTTAGCACTAAATATAGACTTGACTCTGATATAGTAGCCTCTTTCTGTGAATCATTTGCTACTGATGTTTATCTCCCTAAGGAGAAGTGGTTTAAATATCATCCCCCTATTAAAGAAGAAATTAAAGAACCGGTAAAAGCTAAGGATGAAACCATCATTTACAATGTTGATCCAGTTGTGCCTACTGCTTATATTGAAAAAGCACTTTTCCCTGTTAGTATAAAGGAACATGCTAAGGTATCAACTGTGGTTCAAAAGAGTAATATTAGAGCACCTCAGCCCTCTGCACAAATTAAAGTAGAACCTAGTGTTGCTATGGTTAAGGATCTCTTGGTTGAAAATATTGATGGGCATGTCATTTTCTTTTGTGATGAAGCTGCTAGAATTGCCAAACCTGATGAAAAAGATAAACATAGACCCGTAGTGGGCATGCCTGTTGTCTCAGTCAAAATAGGAGATCATTGCTATCATGGTTTATGTGATTTGGGTGCTAGCGTGAGTGCTATTCCTTTTACCTTATACCAAGAAATTATGAATGAAATAGCACCTGCTGAAATAGAAGACATTGATGTTACTATTAAACTTGCTAATAGAGACACCATCACACCACTTGGGATTTTTAGAGATGTTGAAGTCTTGTGTGGGAAAGTAAAATATCCTACTGATTTTCTAGTTCTGGGTTCCCCACAAGATGACTTTTGTCCCATTATCTTTCATAGACCTTTCTTGAACACCGTTAATGCTAAGATAGATTGTGAAAAACAAACTATCGGTGTTAGTTTTGGTGATGTGTCTCATGAGTTTAACTTTCCAAGTTTAGTAGACAACCTCGTGATAAAGAATTATCTAGTAAGGATGAAATAATTGGTCTTGCTTCTATTGCCGTGCCTCCTACCGATCCACTAGAACAATATTTCCTTGACCATGAAAATGATATGCACTTGCTTGAAAGAAATGAAATAGATAAAATTTTCTTTGAACAACAACCTCTCCTAAAACACAATTTGCCTATTGAAACTCTTGGAGGTCCTCCTCCACCTAAAGGTGATCCTGTGTTTGAATTAAAACAATTGCCTGACACTTTGAAGTATGCTTATCCGGATGAGAAAAAGATATATCCTGTTATTATTAGTGCTAACCTTTCAGAACATGAAGAAGAAAGATTATTAAAAATTCTGAGGAAGCACCGGGCTGCTATTGGATATACTCTTGATGATCTTAAGGGCATTAGTCCCACTCTATGTTAGCACAAGATTAATATGGAACCTGATGCCAAACCCGTTGTTGATCACCAACGGCGATTGAATCCTAAGATGAAAGAAGTGGTAAGAACTGAAATATTAAAGCTTCTTGAAGCAGGTATAATCTATACCATAGCTCATAGTAGATGAGTAAGTCCCGTTCATTGTGTCCCTAAGAAGGGAGGTATTACTGTTGTTCCTAATGATAAAAATGAACTCATCCCACAAAGAATTGTCACTGGCTACAGAATGGTAATTGATTTTAGAAAATTAAATAAAGCTACTAGAAAAGATCATTACCCTCTACCTTTCATTGATCAAATGCTAGAAAGATTATCTAAGCACACACACTTTTGTTTTCTAGATGTATATTTTGGTTTCTCTCAAATACCTGTATCACAATCTAATCAAGAGAAAACCACCTTTACTTGTTCTTTTGGAACCTATGCTTATAGACGTATGCCTTTTGGTTTATGCAATTCACCTGCTACCTTTGAAAGATGTATGACTGCTATATTCTCTGATTTTTGTGAAAATATTGTGGAGGTTTTCATGGATGATTTCTCCGTTTACGGAACTTCTTTTGATGATTGCTTAAGCAACCTTCATCGAGTTTTGCAGAGATGTGAACAAATTAATCTTGTCTTGAATTGGGAGAAGTGCCACTTTATGGTTAATGAAGGTATTATCTTGGGGCATAAAATATCTAAGCGAGGTATTGAGGTGGATAAAGCTAAAGTTGATGCAATTGAGAAAATGCCATGTCATAAAGATATTAAAGGTATTTGAAGTTTCCTTGGTCATGCTGGTTTCTATAGGAGGTTCATTAAAGATTTCTCTAAAATTTCTAGGCCTCTTACTAATCTTTTACAAAAGGACATTCCATTTGTTTTTGATGCTGATTGTGTAGAAGCCTTTGAAACAGTCAAGAAAGCCTTAACTTCTGCACCTATCATTCAACCACCTGATTGGAACTTGCCTTTTTGAAAGTATGTGTGATGCTAGTGATTATGCTGTTGGTGCTGTTCTAGGGCAAAGAGTTGATAAGAAATTAAATGTTATACATTATGTTAGCAAAACTCTAGACAGTGCCCAACGAAATTATGCTACTACTGAAGAAGAATTTTCAGCAGTTGTGTTTGCTTGTGACAAATTTAGATCTTACATTGTTGACTCCAAAGTTATTGTTCACACCGATCATGCTGCAATAAAATATCTTATGGAAAAGAAAGATGCTAAACCTAGACTCATTAGGTGGGTTCTCTTGCTTCAAGAATTTGACTTACATATGACTGATAGGAAGGGAGCTGAGAACCCCGTAGCTGATAACTTGTCTAGGTTAGAAAATATTCTGGATGACCCACTACCTATTGATGACAGTTTTCCTGATGAACAGTTAGCTGCAATAAATGTTTCTCAAAACACTCCTTGATATGCTGATTATGCTAACTACATTGTCGCTAAATATATACCACCTAGTTTCACATACCAACAAAAGAAAACATTCTTCTATGATTTAAGACATTACTTCTGGGATGACCGACATCTTTATAAAGAAGGGGTAGATGGTATTATTAGACGTTGTGTACCTGAGCATGAACAGGAACAAATCCTATGAAAATGTCATTCTAAAGCCTATGGAGGACATCATGCGGGAGATAGAACTGCTCATAAGGTATTGCAATCTGGTTTTTATTGGCCTACTCTCTTCAAGGATGCCCATAAGTTTGTTTTGTCTTGTGATGAATGTCAAAGAATTGGTAATATTGGTAAGCGTTAGGAAATGCCTATGAATTATTCACTTGTTGTTGAACCATTTGATGTTTGGGGTTTTGATTATATGGGACCTTTTCCTTCCTCCAATGGGTACACTCATATTTTGGTTGCTGTTGATTATGTTACTAACTGGGTAGAAGCTATTCCAACTAGTAGTGCTGATTATAACACCTCCATTAAAATGCCTAAAGAAGTTATCTTCCCGAGGTTTGGAGTCCCTAGATATTTAATGACTCATGGTGGTTCACATTTTATTCATGGCGCTTTCCGTAAGATGCTTGCTAAATATGATGTTAACCATAGAATTGCATCACCCTATCACCCTCAATCTAGTGGTCAAGTTGAACATAGCAATAGAGAAATAAAATAAATATTACAAATTTTTTTCAATAGGTCTCAAAAGAATTGGTCTAAGAAACTAGATGATGCACTTTGGGCCTATAGAACAGCTTATAAAAATCCTATGGGTATGTCTCCATACAAAATGGTATATGGAAAAGCTTGTCATTTAACTCTAGAGTTAGAACATAAAGCATTTTGGGCAATTAAAGAACTCAATTATGATTTCAAACTTGCCGGTGAGAAGAGGTTATTTGATATTAGCTCACTAGATGAATGGAGAACCCAAGCTTATAAAAATGCCAAACTTCAAAGAAAAAGTTAAAAGATGGCATGACAAAAGAATCCAAAAGCGGTAATTCAAAGTTGGAGAATATGTTCTTTTGTACAACTCTCGTTTAAGATTTTTTGCAGGCAAGCTTCTTTCCAAATGGGAAGGACCATATGTAATCGAAGAGGTTTATCGTTCTAGAGCTATCAAGATTAATAAGGCCGAAGGTACTAAACCGAAGGTGGTCAATGGACAAAGGGTTAAACACTATATCTCAGGTACGCCTATTAATGTTGAAGGCAATGTTATCCAAACCATGACACCGGAGGAACACATAAAAGAAACCTTCCGGAACACTCCAGAATTCTAAAAAAGAGGAGGTACGTGATACGGTAAGTAAACAGACTCCGAAATCCGCAAAAATATTTTCTGTTAGTTTTGGAATATTACAAAAATTAGGAAAAAAAGAAATAAACGGGAAAGCAACCGAGGTGAGCACGATACACCAGGGTGATCCAGCCCTGCCAGGCGCGCCCTGGTGGGTTGTGCCCACCTCGGACACCTTCCCGACTCCGTTTTCCTTCCATATCCTTGCTTCCCAAGATAAAAAATTCTTTATATATACCCCCGATTATTTTGACCACCGCATCGCAGAAAAATCCCTTGTTCTTGTTTCGTGCTGTTTTCCTGGCAGATCTGAAAATATGTCGTGTCAAGATTCAGAGGGGGAGAGCTATGTTGCTGACTATATTGCAAACCCAAAGATCTATGGAGAAGTGGAGCATTATGGATGGACCACAGATAAGGAGGAAGACGCTGCCATGAAGGAAACAAAGGATGATGGCTCTGAGGAAGAGGATGACCCACTACCTCAGCCCGGAGACATGCATGTGGAATTCAAGAAGTCAAGCCTCCCTAAAGGATACAAACCTGATGTTCAATTTATTCCATCTCATTTTCTGCAGGAGAGCAAGGCAGCATTATGCAGAAGGATATTAAAGCTCAATTTAGAGAATGATGATCTAAGGGAGGAAAATTTTATGCTCAAATATAATTACAAGAAGAAGGCTACTTCATCACCACCACCTTCGTCATCTTCACCACGAAAGGAGACTTGAGTACATGGGTATGAGCCAAGCTTAGGGGAGATGCCCCGGTATCATATCACCATCAATTTTATTTACCTTGCCTATTTTAGTTTGATCCTTAGCTCTTTCATGATTTAGCTGAATAAAAGTTTAGTATGATCTATTTTCGAGTGTTAGTTTCATGATCTATCTATCTATGTAATCGAGTGAGAGTTATAATAAAGTTTAGTTTGAGCTTTTGCTTCTTTACTTTCTTGTTGTAATCAAAATAGAAAGGAAATAAATGAAAAGAATCATATGCTAATCTTATGGTAAGTAATAACATCACATAAGGAAAAGTATAAGTGGTAAAATTTATTGGAGATTGACAAACATAGCATTGGTCAATGATGCAATTCATGAAAGAATTAATAAAGGAAGAGAAGATTCACGTGCAAATACACCATCTTGGACATCTTTTATGATTGTGAGCCCCCATTAAATATTATATGCCAAAATTGTTGACGTTGGACAAGGAAGACAACGTAATGATTTATGTTTGTTCATATTCACATAGAAGTTATATTGTCATAGATCCTTCAACATATGGTGCTTGCTCAATATCTTTGCTAGCCAAAAATTCCGCACTAAGTAGAGATACTACTTGTGCATCCAAAACCCCAAAACCCAAATTCATGTTTTGAGAGTCCACCATACCTACCTATGGATCGAGTAAGATCCTTCAAGTAAGTTGTCATCTGTGCACCAAGGCAATAAAATTGCTTCTAGATGTGTTTGATCAATTAGTGTAAGAGAAAATTGAGCGTTGTACGAACTTATGATGGGAAAGTAATAAAAGCGACGGACTGCATAATAAAGGTTGCTATCATAGGGGGCAATATAGCGTGACGTTCTTTTACATTAAGGGATTTGGCATACAAACCAATAAGCGTATGACAACCTCTGCTTCCCTCTGCGAAGGGTCTATCTTTTAATTTTATGTATTTACTTTTATGCAAGAGTCAAATTATTCTTCCCTATTCCATTTTACTTTTTCTTTTTGCAAGCATCATGTGGTGAGGAAAGATCTAGGCACATATATCCAGTTGGATGTGAGTGAGCATGAGTTATTATTGTTGACATCACCCTTGAGGTGAATACGTTGGGAGGCGAAACTATAAGCCCCTATCTTTCTATGTGTTCGGTTGAAACTTTTTGCTCATGGGTATTTTGTGAGTGTTAGCAATCATAGAAGACTAAATGATGGTTGAGTACGTGGACTTGCCAAAAGGCTTGTACACGAGACCCTTCCTGAAAATATGATGAATTGTAGTTGCAAAGTTGACTGAGAACATAGTTTGTTGGTTTTCAATAAGGTTTATGCTTTATACTTCTATGTTGTGATGAATTGTTACTTGTTCATGAGAAGCTATATAATGAAGTTACTGCTAGGATAATAAGCATGATGCTACTATGTCCGTATTTTGTTTTTATTGACACCTCTCTCTCAAACCATGTGGACATGCTTTTCAATATCGGCTTTCGCTTGAGGACAAGCGAGGTCTAAGATTGGGGGAGTTGATACGTCCATTTTGCATCATGATTTCCTACTGTTATTTACAATGTTTTTATGCATAATAATGCTTTAGGGAGTGATTCTAATGCCTTTTCTCTCATAATACGCAAGGTTTACATAAAGAGGGAGAATACCGGCAGCTGGAATTCTGGACCAGAAAAGCACATCAGAGACACCTATTCCGCACATCTCCAAATAATATGAAACTTCACGGAGAATTATTTTGGAATATAAAAAAATACTGGAGCAAATAACTACCGGAGGGTGGCTACCTGGTGAGCACAAGACACCAGGGCACGCCAAGCCCCCCAGGCGCGCCCTGGTGGGTTGTGCTCCGCACGACCCACCTCCGGTGCCCATCTTCTGGTATTTAAGGTCTTTTGACCTAGAAAAAATAAGGAGAGTACTTTCGGGACGGAACGCCGCCGTCTCGAGGCGGAACTTGGGCAGGAGCACTTTTGCCCTCTGGCAGAGCGATTCCGCCGGTGGAACTTCCCTCCCGGAGGGGGAAATCAAAGCCATCGTCATCACCAAGACCCCTCTCATCTTTGGGAGGCCAATCTTCATCAACATCTTCAACATCACCATCTCCTCTCAAACCCTAGTTCATCTCTTGTGTTCAATCTTTGTATCGGAACCTTAGATTGGTACCTGTGGGTGACTAGTAGTGTTGATTACATCTTGTAGTTGATTACTATATAGTTTATTTGGTGGAAGATTATATGTTCAGATCCATTATGCTATTCAATACCCCTCTAATCTTGAGCATGCATATTATTTGTGAGTAGTTACCTTTGTTCTTGAGGTCACGGGAGAAGTCATGTTGCAAGTAATCATGTGAATTTGATATGTGTTCGATATTTTGATGATATGTATGTTGTGATTCCCTTAGTGTGTCACGTCGACTACATGACACTTCACCATCCTTGGGACTAATGGAATGCATTGTGGATTAGTTATTGAATGATGTGTTGCTAGAGTGAGAGAAGCTTAAACCCTAGTTTATGCGCTACTTCGTAAGGGGCTGATTTGGATCCAAACGTTTAATGCTATGGTTAGATTTTATCTTAATACCTTTCTCGTAGTTGCGGATGCTTGTGAGGGGGTTAATCATAAGTGGTAGGTTTGTTCAAGTAAGAACAGCACCCAAGCACCGGTCCACCCACATATCAAATTATCAAAGTAGCGAACGCGAATCAAACCAACATGATAAAAGTGACTAGATGAAATTCCTGTGTACCCTCAAGAACACTTTGCCTATTATTAGAGACTATTCTGGCCTGTCCTTTGCCACAAAAGGATTGGGCTACCTTGCTGCACTTTATTAACCGTTACCGTTACTTGCTCGTTACCAATTATCTTGCTATCAAACTATCTGTTTCCTACAATTTCAGTGCTTGCAGAAATTACCTTGCTGAAAACCGCTTGTCATTTCCTTCTGCTCATCATTGGGTTCGACACTCTTACTTATCGAAAGGACTACGATTGACCCCCTATACTTGTGGGTCATCAATGAGCCATGCGCGCGCAGCGTCCTTGAGGGCCATGGGGAACCAGTTCGCCATGACCTGGTCGTCCCCCTTGCAGCCTGGATGAGGATGGTGTAGAACAGGAGGAACTCCGTGGGGTTGGCTCTGCCGTCGTAGCGAGGAGGAAGATCTGGCTTGAACTTGTCGGGCCACAACACGCGGCACAACTCGGGAGCAAGGGCCAGGTAGCCACTGGTGGTGACGACGCCTCCGTCGAGGGCCGCGCGGTTCTGGCGCCCATCCGTGATGACGTCATGGAGAACGCGGTCCTGGCGGTTGCGCGCCTTCTCGAGGATCACGCACGCGTCCAGGGGCGCGCGGCAGACGATATGGCAGTTGTCGTCGTTGCCGGACGGTGTAGATCGTCCCGTGGGATGGCTCCGAGGCACGTGCCACTGGGCTCCGTTCAGCCGCGTCATGGGCCGGTGGTGGAGGACGAGGAGCGTCGTGCTCTGACTGGTTGGCGCGCGGCGGCGGAGCAAGCAGGGAGCGAGAGGGCGCCTGGCCATCGCGCGCAGCGTCGACGAGCTCGGTGATGCGCTCAAGCTAAATGCCGTAGCCGTCCTTGGCGGGACAGTAGCGCAACAGCTCCTGTGCCATGAGCAGCACGACATTCAGAGCAGGAGGATCGCGAGGCGTAAGCGAGGAGGCAGTGGTGGAGCGCCCACGCGCCTGCTCATTCACTGACGCGTGAACGGAGGAGGCCACCTGCTCCCCAACGGGCTCGGTGGAGGCACGAGGGCGCTGCCCCGAGGCCCCTTGGGTGGCGGGTATCGCGGGGGATCCGGCGGCAGCTCGGCGCACAACACGTTTGCGGCGAGCGGCGGCTTCATCCATGTTAATGTTGATGTCGAGGTCGAAGGCGCGAAGATGACAAGTCCCCCTACCTGGCGTGCCAAATGTCGGATTCTGGGATCTATGTCCAAGAACTTCTCCAAGAACCAAGGTTCGAACACTAAGGGGCTTGGCTTGGCAACCTGCAACACGACAGCAAACACAACAAGATCGATGGCGAGCTCACTCCCTCTCACCGGAAATGAGGGGTCGCTCGAGCTACCCAGGTTCGGGCCACCGTGCCGTGTAATACCCTACTCCTGCCTGTGTTGAATTGCCCGGTAATGGAAAGCTTGTCGCTCGAGTACACGAGGTGTGGGGGAGAGAATGGCTTGATCCCCTTACATGGAAGTGGCCCTGCCCCTCTTGTAGTGCCTTGGTCATCTTCCCTGAAAATATGAGTGGGAAAGGGTGGGCACAGGGCGGCAATTCAAAGGGGGACAAGAGCCCATGCAGGTGGTCTTCGCCTGATAAAGTAGTCTTCGTGACGTGCTTGTGGGCTCAGCGATGACCTCCATCCTTGCGCGCCCATCCGTCCTGATCTTCTTTCACCGTAATGGCAAGCTTTGTGAACCTGCTTTGGGGGAGGCAGCGGGCGCTGCACTCTTATTACCAAAATGGAAACATGATTCGGTCCTGCCCCGCCGTCCTTATCCTGACAGCGGGATGTCATCCACATGACGGGTGCGGAGCCCCGCGGCTAGGGCCGTACGTCAAGCTTCGTGAGGCGGCCTCACATGGAGAGGCTCGCGAGGCGATCTGGTGCCTTGTAACATCCCAAATTTTGGAATGTTATATTAATTAATTAAATGATTGATTGTTTGATTGCGTGATTGAAATTGAGTGAAATTTAAAACTTTTTGAAACTTTTGAATGAGAGGGAATAACATGACTTTCCCCTTTGCTTGTGAATTTCAAATTCATCCAATTCAAATCAGTGAGAGAAGATGACATGACTTCTTCAAAATAAATAATTTGAAAAGTGGATTTGAAAAAAAATTACTTAAACTTTTTGGAATTCATTTCATAATGGGTTCTATTTGTATTTCAAAGTTTGAATGAATTCAAACCCCTTGCCCAAATTCAAATCTTGACAGGAGCAATAGGACACTCCAAACCAGGGCAAGTTTGAATTATATTTGAATTCATAAAACTCAGAAAAATATTCGGAAAATATTTCATAATAGGATTCAAAGCCATTTTTGAAGTGATTTTCAAAATTTATTTTTCTCCTAAAATAAAATACAAGGAAAATAGGGTAAAATGATTCCCTTCATTATATAAATGGAGAGAAATGAATTTGAAATCATTTTGGTATTTTTGAAAATATTTATTGCATTTTACAATTCAACAGTAGCACTGTTTGAATTATTTGAATTTGAGAGATTTTTGTTTGACATTGGAAATATGTTCATGTTGTAGGAAATATTTTTCTGGTCATTTTGATATATAATATGTCTATATAAAAGTATTATAGTTTTTCTTTTATTTAGTTTTTCCTTTCTGTTTTGTTTTATAAAAGGAAAAACTTTCTTAAAAATGGAAAGCCCGAGCCACCCAGCAGCAGATCTAGCCCAGATCCAGGCGACCTACCCGAATCAGGATCGGATCGGATGCCCGATCCCTTTCCTTCCCCTCCCTCGCTCTGGCCAGTGGGGCCTGCGCCCGACCGAATCCCCGATCGGTCATCTCCTTCCTTTCGCCGGACATCACCGCCACCGCGTCGGGATTCGCCCGATGCGCCGGATCTCGTCGCCCCCTCGCCCAAGTCTGCCCCGGCTATAAAAGCCAAGCCCTCCCGCACCCGTTATGCCCAAAAAAAACCCAACCCCGAGTCTCTCTCGCCCTCGCAATCGCTCACCGGAGCCGAGCACTGCCGCCGCCCGCCGCTGCTCGCTGTCGATGCCCTAGCCACCCGAGCTCCCACCGCCACCCCAAACTCACCATCGTCGTCAGCTGCATCGACTGGACCCATCCCCACGCCGGAGGACCGCCGGAGGCACCGCCCGCATCGAGCCCGAATGCCACTGCCGCCCCGAAGCTCGCAGTCATCACCCCCGACGTCCCCGACCTCACCTGAGCCCACCAGGGGAACCGCCGTGGTCGACTTCATCGACCGGAGCTCCCTCTTCGTTGACCCAGAGCCGCCGTCGCCGTCGGGCATCGCCGGAGAAACCTCCTCCGCCTTCTGTAAGTCATGGAGCTCCGTTCCCCATTAGATTCTGATCCAACGGTCAAGATTAGAACACTAGTTTAAACAAACCGTTTTCTTTAAATGTAAGGCCATTCGCTAGTTTAGCAACTGCTGCGCACACCCTCAGCCAGTCAAAAGCTGCCACGTGGCCTCCTGTTCGTTAGTTAGGTTTTTCTTTTTCTTTTTTTATTTTCTGAAACAGATTTGTTTCTGTTTTTGCAAATAGGATATATCCTAGGTTATTTAGAGTTTTTAATTGATTCTTTTTGCATTGTGACACAAATTTTTCCTAGTTTCTGTAGATATCAAGTTTGACCATGTTTGAAAATTTTAAATTTGAATTCAAACAGATTTGATTTAAATCTTGTTTTGTGGATAACTTGAGTTTAAAAACATATTTTTGTGTGATTCTTTTTGAAACTGGTCACTAGTGACTTTATTTATCAGTATGTAAAATTTGGGAATTTTTAGAATATCTTAAATTAGAGTTTCAAGCAAAACAGATTCTGTTTTAGTTCTTTTTAGGTTTATTTCTATTTCTTTTGTTTTAATTGTTTTTAATTTGTTTTCTTTTATATTAGTTGACAAGTTTTAATTTGTTTTCTATAATTTAACATTAGCATTTCAACAAAGATTATTTTATTTTATTCTTATTTATTATTTGGTTTTGCATGAAATCAATTCTAGTTCGATAATAACTTGCAAATTGATTTCTTTGCTATTTTCCTATTTCAAAATACTTTCAATAAATTGTTTTATAAGATTTATTTTTCTGTTAACTTTAGTTTAGACCAGAAACAATTTGTATTAAAGTTGAAATTGTTTGTGGTTGAATTCAAGGTTAACAATGTTTAGGTCATAGGAAGTGTTTAATAAAAGCTTTTCAATTAGTTCCTTTTTGCTAATAAAGTTTTAGGAGAAAATAATTTTTGTTAATTCCTTGCTTCATATTTTTGTTTCTGTTATTTTAGTATTTTATTGTTTTTCTTGTTGTTAAGTTTATTAGGCAAAAACTTATGTTGTTTAGTGTATTGTTTTCATAGTTCTTAGTTGTTCTTCAAAAGTAATTCTTTTCCTAGTAAAATATTTACTAAATTACTTTTGTTAGATTTTACTTTGTTAATGTTTTGTTGCTTTTGAAAATAGGTTATTTGTAGGGAAAACTACCCTTGGTTGTTTTGATGAAGTTTTGTAGTTTTAACTTTTGTCTTAAGTATTTCCTTCGTCACAACACTTTTGTGTTTGGTTTTGTGTTGCTTTTTGATTGATAGTATTGATTGCTAGAATTGGTTGCTTATATGAGTGCAATGTTTGATTATATAGATTTCATCGGAGAGTGACGAATAGTTCTATCAAGTTATTTCTGAGAGCGATATTTGTCTTCATCAACAGTACAGGCAAGTTCACTTTGATCATCTTACATTACCTAAGTTTTATTTGCATTAGACTCAATATCTCCATCATACATCCAGTAGGATATTGAGCTTGAACTTTTGGTAGTATCTTGAGGTAGGAAAAACCCAACACCCTGTTACCATTGCCCGGGAAGGGAAGTTACTTCACAATTGCTACGCTTTAGTAGACGGGGTTTGGTTGTGAGATTCAAGAGTGTTGTGAGGTTAATTAATTATTTCAAGACCTACATGATGATCAAGACTTCAAGACTTCAAGGACTCAATATACCTCTGGGTGGATTGGACATGCATATGGTAGCCTGATATCTATCATGGTTATGCCCGAGAATCCTGGTATCTACCTGTGATCATCCCGACGGAATGCCACCCAGGTCCAAAGAGATGGATGGATACTTCAAGGCCGGAAAGCTTACGTGTGCAACCGCAAGTCATTATGGGCTCTAGTTTGGTTAATCTTAGTGGTGACTCTGGTAGGTCAGATTGCTACGAGATGTAGAAGAACGGTAGGATTGGATGGGCACTGACTTTCTACCGGAGGATCGTTTTGGAAGACCATGTTTCGATCATCTCGTTCTAAAACACCAGGCAGTGCGAGGACACAACGAGAGGGATCGAATCTTGCGGGTAAAGTGTACAAGCCTCTACAGAGTGTCAAACTAATCGATTAGCCGTTTCCCCGGTTATGGACAACATGAGCACCGGAGATGATACTATCAACCAGTCTCAACACAATAAATATATTATGATGAGTGGGTCTATTAGTAATTTTGGGACATGAGAATTGGTTGGTGGAACCATCTCATTAACAACCAACCTTGTAGTAATTTCCATTTGGCTCCTTTGTTGTAGGGAAAATAAAACCAACTTTTATGCAAAAACTCAGACACATAGCCACAAAGCCTTATTGCATATAGTATAGTCTTTTCATCTGTTCTTCTTATTGTGATCTTGCCGGTACATTCAATGTACTGACCTACACGGCTGCAACGTTTTATGTTGCAGATATTTCTATGACGAGTAAGAGTTATGATACAGGGTTACGGTTTACACTCAACATGCCATTGGTGTTTATTGGGACTCCACTCCCGTTGACTATTTCCGCTGAGATTTATGAGGTATATATCAGTTTTATGTTATTTACATGTGATTGCACTTTGATATATACATTGATGTACTGTGTGTGCCAGCATACTGATCCAGGGATGGCACAGTCACACGGAGGCTTGACTCGTTTTGAGTCAGGTCGCTACAGAGATGGTATCAGAGCACATGTTGACTGTAGGACGTGACCCTAGAAACTGGAAAGCCCATAGGACAGGATATCTCTCAAAATTATTCTCAAAAAAATCTTTTACTTCTTATCCCTTCTGAGTTTTGTCAAATAGTTAGATAATACCCTTGTCCCTTTGACCACTATGGAAAGAGCTAAAAAATTTTGAAGACTATAAGGACGTGAAGAAATTGAAGGGCATGAAGAATTTCCAAGATTTTATGCCCCCTAGAAGACCAAACCCCTCTTGCATACTCACGTTAGATACGGTGATTTGTGAGCTGTCATTTGTGTACATTTTTACGACAGCCACAAATAGAACATATTTTTAAAACTATTGTTTGTATTGTGTGTATCTCCCTCTATTTCCCCAGTATCTCATCCCAAAACCCTTGGACCCAATAGATGGTGAATGAAGCTGGACTTGAATTCTCTGGACCAATGACCCAGCTGGAGGCAGAAGTATGGATTCAAAACATGGAGAATAGCTTCGGGAGCAACTCGATTGCAAAGAAGTATGAGGTTCAATACGCTCTTCAGTACTTTACCCAAAGTGCTGCAACTTGGTGGAAAATGCATCAAGCCATACATGGATGTAATGGAGAAAAAACCTGGGAGGAATTCAAGAAGACTCTGTTAAGATCCCGTCTCATCCGGAAGCACTGTGATAGCCCTATAAAGAAGCTTTGTGCTTGCAAGATTTGCGGAGAGATAGGACACACCCAGGAAGAACACAAGGAAGGATGCCCTCATTGTGAAGAAAATCACCCAGCTGAGGAATGCCCAACTGGGCAGGTGACATGTTTCTTGTGTGAAGGAACTACTCATTTCCCAGCTCAATGTCAACTCTACCCCAAGGTACAAGAATAAATGAAGCAGCAGAAGGAAGCAATGAAAGAAGCCCTCGGGAAAAAGTTAGAAGAACCCATGATGATGGAAGATACACCAGACCCAATCATAGATATCAAGTCATGTTATTCATGTGGAGAAGAAGGACATATCTCTCAAGATTGTCCAAACGAGTATCTGGGAGACTTCCCGACAGAGGAAGTGCAATACAATCCTAAGGAGATAGAAGTGATGATCAACCTGGACAAGAAGAAATGCCAAGTAAGTGGAGGCATCAGATGTTTGCATTGTAGCTTGGAGAGGCCCCACTATTTTTTGCAAGAGGTACGAGCCAAGCATCAGGAAAGGAATCCAACCCAAGAATAAGAGAAGGACTCCATGGTTTTCTACACGGAAGGATCTGAGCCACATCACTTGTCATCGGTGCAACAAGACCGGACACTACTCCTATACCTGCCCGAAGAAGAAGGCTAAACATGAGTAGTTAGAGTTTTGGATTTTGGAAGTAACAAATGTAATTGGAAGCACTCTTATTTTTCTTGAGTTTATGAAGTTGGATTATGTAACGGAAGTTACAGAGATTGTAATAACTTCATGAATCAATAGAATTTATTGTCATGAATTTCTATGTTGAATTGTATGAGTTGTTACTCTATGAACAAAGATATCCGACTATTTTCGAGGATATGCGAAAATATGGTCTATGCAGGCATGAGTATAACTCATATTAAGTGTGGTAGTAATCGGTGAGACCACAAGAACCAAGGAAAAAGAACGTACACTTCATGCCAAGGAGTTTGGATAAATGAATAAAGAATAAGGAAATGCTGGACCATATCAAACTATGTGGATGACAGCATTTGTAATAAAGTACTTTTAAAAGTTGGAATTTTGAGAATGGAATAAGGATGAAATGAAGGAACGATTATGATGAACCAATACCTTATGGGTAAACAGACCAATGGAAAGGAACATGAATTCCACAGAATGGATCCTAGACAAGAATAAGTCTGTGATTTATTACCCTGAAAGAATGATGGAATGGAATTGAAGGTAATGTTGGAATATGAAACACTAGTAACCCCAAGAGCAAGTTAAAGCTGTACAAGTATTCAAGTGAGCCCACAACCCCAGACCTCAGGATTAATAAGGATCAAACCCTACCTTTATGAAGGAAGGAACTTGGAAGAAGCTATGACAGATCAGCAGACGTTTTCCTAAGAGGATACGAAAACCTGAGAGATGTGAAGAAACGATAGATGTTTTGTTCAGCTTGCAGAATCAATGGATTTATCCGAACTTCATTCGTGGACAAGAGAAATTCTGCAATGCTTGTGAGAATGCCCAAGTGTTAGAAATAAGAGATTCACTAAACCTTATACAAGGTAATGATTTGGGTGCGGAATGGATTGCTCACCATGACGACTTACTCCTATCATTTGCTTTACTATTAGGAATGGTAAATCTAGAGAGACTTACCCATAGTAAAGTGACGATGATCGTTGAAGCCCTTGTTCTAAGCCTTAGAATGGTATGATGATGAACCCTTGTACATGGCAGTTGTTGCCAAACGTAGGAATTTTACGGTGAGGATGAAGCCAATACCCATTTCACTGCAGGATAATCACAGATGGTAGACCACCATGAGAATCATCGATAAGCTATTCAGAATGATCACGAGAGTCAGTTAAGGAGACTCAGTAACGGAAGAACTTTGTATTGATCAAGGAAACACTAGATTTTGAAGGAAACGTTATGACTACAAAGGAAGCACATAAACAAAGGAGTTACTGTGGAGAATGTGAAGAGACACATATTGCCAAGGACCCCAGAGGATTATCATAACTTTTGAGGGACCAGTAACTCTCATTTTAAGTGTGGTAGCCTCACACTTTCAGGTCCATGGATTTGCTAGAAGACCCCAAACCCTAACCTTTTCTTTCTAGCCCTTTTGAATCTCGAGGACGAGATTCATTTTAAGTGTGGTAGGTTTGTAACATCCCAAATTTTGGAATGTTATATTAATTAATTGAATGATTGATTGATTGTTTGATTGAGTGATTGAAATTGAGTGAAATTTAAAACTTTTTTAAACTTTTGAATGACAGGGAATAACATGACTTTCCCCTTTGCTTGTGAATTTCAAATTCATCCAATTCAAATCAGTGAGAGAAGATGACATGACTTCTTCAAAATAAAGAATTTGAAAAAAACTACTGAAACTTTTTGGAATTCATTTCATAATGGGTTCTATTTCTATTTCAAAGTTTGAATGAATTCAAATCCCTTGTCCAAATTCAAATCTTGAGAGGAGCAATAGGACACTCCAAACCAGGGCAAGTTTGAATTATATTTGAATTCACAAAACTCAGAAAAATATTCGGAAAATATTTCATAATAGGATTCAAAGCCATTTTTGAAGTGATTTTCAAAATTTATTTTTCTCCTAAAATAAAATACATGGAAAATAGGGTAAAATGATTCCCTTCAATATATACATGGAGAGAAATGAATTTGAAATCATTTTGGTATTTTTGAAAATATTTATTGCATTTTACAATTCAACAGTGGCACTGTTTGAATTATTTGAATTTGTGAGATTTTTGTTTGACATTGGAAATATGTTCATGTTGTAGGAAATATTATTCTGGTCATTTTGATATATAATATGTCTATATAAAAGTATTATAGTTTTTCCTTTCTGTTTTGTTTTATAAAAGGAAAAACTTTCTTAAAAATGGAAAGCCCGAGCCGGCCCAGCAGCAGATTTGGCCCAGATCCAGGCGACCGACCCGAATCAGGATCGGATCGGATGCCCGATCCCTTTCCTTCCCCTCCCTCTCTTTGGCCAGTGCGGCCCGCGCCCGACCGAATTCCTGATCGGTCGCCTCCTTCCTTTCGCCGGAGATCGCCGCCACCGCGTCGGGATTCGCCCGATACGCCGGATCTCGTCGCCCCCTCGCCCAAGTCTGCCCCGGCTATAAAAGCCAAGCCCTCCCAACCCGTTATGCCCAAAAAAACCCAACCCCGAGTCTCTCTCTCCCTCGCAATCGCTCACCGGAGCCGAGCACTGCCGCCGCCCGCCACTGCTCGCTGTCGACGCCCTAGCTACCCCGAGCTCCCACCGCCACCCCAAACTCACCGCTGTCGTCTGCTGCGTCAACTGGACCCATCCCCATGCCGGAGGACCGCCGGAGGAACCGCCCGCATCGAGCCCGAACGCCACTGCCGCCCCGAAGCTCGCAGTCGTCACCCCCGACGTCCCCGACCTCACCTGAGCCCACCAGGGGAACCATCGTGGTCGACTTCATCGACCGGAGCTCTTCACCGACGCCAACGACCTTCGGAGCTCCCTCTTCGTCGACCCAGAGCCGCCGCCGCCGTCGGGCATCGCCGGAGAAACCTCCTCCGCCCTCTGTAAGTCGTCGGAGCTCCCTTCCCCATTAGATTCTGATCCAACAGTCAAGATTAGACCACTAAACGAACCGTTTTCTTTAAATGTGCGGCCGTTCGCTAGTTTATCAACTGCAGCGCACACCCTCAGCCAGTCAGAAACTGCCTCGTGGCCTCCTGTTCGTTAGTTATGTTTTTCTTTTTCTGTTTTTATTTTCTGAAACAGATTTGTTTCTGTTTTTGCAAATAGGATATCTCCTAGGTTATTTAGAATTTTTAATTGATTCTTTTTGCATTGTGTCACAAATTTTTCCTTGTTTCTGTAGATATCAAGTTTGCCTTCGGGAGAGCTGCTACGCTAGTACAAGTGTCCAAAGATACGAATCGTTAGCTAGGTTGCCTTCGGCCTCCTTTTATAGCTCAAGGGGCAACCAAAGTGGCAAAACAGATATTATCTAGTGATAACATAGCTAACAGTGCTATCATACGTAACTCTGGCACTTAGGAAAAAATGCCGTAAATGCTAGCCTGGGTGTCTATTGCTTAGTATCTTGAAACGCCTCTGGACGGGTGTCAAACGGGCATAATCTGTCTCCCAGCACGTCGCCACGTACTTAGCGAGAGCCACTTAGCCACCTGAGAGCTCGACACCGCATCAACAACTGACTGGCGTTGCGATGCGGTGGAGCGGTGGCCGATCGGCTCACGCCTGCCGGGGGATGGCTTGCCGGGTCTTCCTGAAGAAGTGTGTGCCTCGGTCCCCGGCAGGCTCCGGGGACACGACTCGCGCGGCTCGGGCCTGTTCTGGGTCGTTGCATTGACCTTGCCCGCGTTGCTATCCAGTGTAGGTTTCTTCTTCCGGAGTCCTGGTCTTGGATGTTCTCTCCGTCTTCTTGATGCACTCCTTGATCTAACGTGGAGCGGCTTCTCTCGCTTGGACTGCGTTTATGTTGATGGGTTCTCCTACTACTGCTTGTGCATAAGTCAGGGGCACTGGGTACCCCAGTCCTAGTGCACCGACAGGAGCCCTCGGGTCTGGCCCAAACGTACTCGCCCAGCGTCATTGGGTCAGGCCCAAAATTTATGCACAGGCGCGCAATATGAGGGAGTAACTACCGAATTTTAAGCCAGCACTTACTCACTACCTCAGGCTGTTTCCGCCACGTGCGCCGCATGCATTGTGGGGGGTTTGAGGTGCACGCGCGTGGCTCAAAGGCGTGGGAGGGGCAGAAAGTGTAGCACCAGGGATTGGAGTAATGGGGCGGTTACCTGTTCGCCCGTGATCGTGGGTAGTGGGATTGGTGGAGATGGGCGGCCGCCTTGGAGCAGAGGAGAGCTAGCCCCCGTGACCCTCCCTATAAATTGGAGGGTCACAACGGGCGATGCTCATCCATTCCCTTCTCCTCCTCGATCTCAAGTTCACATAACTTGCCCTTCTTCTCCAGTCGTCGGACCGTCCCTTCCCTCCAAATGGTCAGGGGGAAGGGTCGGGTGAACGCTTCCGCCGTAGGGTCTTCTTTTTGTGTCCGTGCTCAGCCCCCAGCTTTGGTCGATGGTTTTGGACCAAGAGCCGGCAGGAGGGGCCTTGGACAGGGGAGCGGGCGGCGCGGCGGCCGCGCCAGGGGCAACTGCGGTGGTGCACCTGCCGCTGCGTCGCCCGCTGCTTCAGTCTTGGCAGAACGCCGCACGGACGACATCGCGCTGGAGTCCATAGCGGAATCGCAGTGCTGTGGTCGACTGCAGTTCCCGCACTCCTTCTTCAAGGCGACGGAGAAAGATCGTCCGTACGGCCGTCGGCTCCGCGCGAGTGGTCACAGCAGTGGTTCTTCATGGCTAGCGGCAGAGTTCCCCACCCATGGTGCTATGTATCCCGCACATGGGTGGGAGCCTTTTGCCTATGTGTACTCCTTAAGGGTAGGGAGTCTTCCTTCCCTCGGTTCGACGGGGACGACCATGCTCTCCGTGAGGCTCTTCGGGAGGCTCGGCGTTCGCCTCATCTGCCGCGTCGAGGGCTCGGACGACGGCGGAGGTGTCTTCTTGAGCGGTGGCGATGAGGAAGATGATAGCGGCGGCAACCCACGATGCTTCAAGAGCGTGGATGACAGCTCTGACGCGTCGTGATCGCCGGCAGCACCATCATCACCAGCTGTGCTTTGGCAGCACCACCATCTGCACCTGCCCTCCGCCTTCTTCCCCCTTGTCGTCTTCGTCCACCCTGCCGGCTTCGTCCGCCCTGCCTGGGGGCATGGTCCTTCTGATCCTTCAGCGAACGCGTCCCGCTAGCCCTGGCCAGGAGGCGCCGATTCCCAGCCAGGCGCTCCTTTTGCGCTCTTTTTCTTCTCCACCTAATCCCTAGGAGGAGAGGGACAAGAAAGGCATTATGGGGCACTTATCTTTTTATAAATCAAAAGATGTAGGCGCTTGCCAAGTTTTAGCTAATCATAGTGTAATCTTTATCCATTTTGTACCGAAAATGAATGAAAGAATGCTATTTCTCTTCCTTAAGTACTATGCTTTTTCCCTTTGTTCATACCGTGTCAGTATGTTTGTCCTTGCCGCACGAAACTATTTGCCGGGTTAGTACTAACCGCGAGCGCCAAGGGGGAGCGAGCCCCCGGCAGCAGGCTGGTATCATTCCCCGGCAAGGCTCCTTGTCGGTATCGACGCGGCCCCCCAGAGCTGATGAGCGACAGGAGCTGGGAGACGGCTCGTCCCTACAAGGGTTTCCGTTGCGTGATGAACTCCATGGTACACAGTCTAAAGGAACAGGAGGGGTTTCCTTAAGGGAGTAAATGGCACCGAGCTTGGGATATGTGATTAGACTTATCTTTTCAGGCAGTATCCCTTTCTGGAGTAGGACGAGCCACCGTCCTTGTTTCTTTGCCCTTCTTCCTTGTTTGCCTGATGGTCAAACATGTAGGGCAAGAGGCCTCTGTCCTCTGGAGAGGAAGAATGCGGTAACAAGGATCACAGGCTCATCAAGTACTCTAGCAAATTTCTAACACCTAAAGGTGATAACATTGCAACATAAAAATGCATAGTAAACATGCAGCTCGATGGTATGATGCAATGCCTAGCTTTATTATTGCATGCACAGGGTCTGTGCCTGGCTTTGTACAAAGGGTTACATGCACAGCCGCAAGGCTTGTACAAAAGGTGGTTGCCGGGGACTGAGCCCGACAACCGCGCCTTACGGGTAGAACTTACGAAGATGCTCAATATTCCATGAGTTAAGCACTTTGATGTCATATTCGGTCCCCAGACGGACTGTGCCAGGTCTGGTGACTCGTGCTACCCGGTAAGGGCCTTCCCACTTCGTCGTCAACTTGTTGGTACCCTTGGCGGACTGAACGCGCCTAAGGATAAGGTCGCCTTCCTCAAGGCGCATGGACCCTGCGGCTATGATAGCGACGCAGGACTTGCTGGTAGCGTGCAGCACGCACAACGGCCCGGAGATGATCTTCCTCGAGGAGCATGGCATCATCATGCCGTAGCTGCTCTTGCTCTATTCATCGTAGGCAAGTACTCGAGGTGACCCATACATGAGTTCCGTAGGGAGAACTTCTTCCGCCCCATTTACTAGGGAGAAGGGTGTCTGGCCAGTAGCTCGATTTGGTGTCGTTCTGAGGGACCAAAGAACCACCGGCAGCTCATTTATCCAGTGCATTCCGCATCTTCGCAGTCTATCGAAAGTTCTTGTCTTGAGCCCATGCAATACTTCATCATTCATCCTCTCGACTTGCCCGTTGCTCCTCGGGTGGGCAACAGAGGTGAAAGAGACCTTGCTTCCAAGGCTTTGGATGTATTGCATAAAGGTGCGGCTCGTGAACTGGGTGCCGTTATCGGTGATCACCCTGTTGGGCACTCCAAAACGGCACACTAGTCCTTTCAGGAACTTGACAGCTGACTGTGCGATCACCTTTCTCACTGGTTCCACATCAGGCCACTTTGTAAACTTGTCGATTGCTACGAACAAGAATTCAAAGCCCCCGACAGTGCGGGGAAAGGGGCCCAAAATATCGAGCCCCCAGACCGAGAATGGCCAGGATAAAGGGATCGTCTGGAGAGCTTGCGCTGGTTGATGGATGTTCTTGGAATGGAACTGGCAGGCTTCACACTTGGTGACTAGCTCAGTTGCATCTTGGAGGGCAGTGGGCCAATAGAAACCCTGCCGGAAGGCTTTTCCCGCAAGGGACCTTGATCCAATGTGAGATCTACACATGCCTCCGTGAATCTCTGCCAACAGCTTCAGTCCATCTTCCCGGCAAATGCACTTTAATTTCACACCGTTTGGTCTTTTTCTGTACAGAGTGTCATCGACAAATGGTACATACTTGACTGACGGGCTACTTTTTTAGCTTCTTCTTGTTCTTTGAGAAGTTCTCCTGTTTGAAGGAAGTGGACTATGTGTTGTGCCCAAGCTGGAGCCTGTGGCTCGACAACGAGCACTAAAGATATCTCCTAGTTCATGGGAGCTCTTACCTTGACCGCGAGGACCTGGGGTCCTGCAGGAGGGAGCTGCTCACCAACCGAAACGAGACTGTCCCCGGCAACCTCTCTACCAGCGGCTTCAGGAAGCTCTGCCGGGAAATGTTTGCCGGAGTTCAACTTTCTTCTTTTCCTGGTCATTGCTGACGGGGATACTGATGGCTGAGTGAGGTGGAGGACAAAAGTTCCTGGTTCCACAGGAAGCTTTTGTGCAGCGCACTTTGATAGATGACCAGCGATGCTGTTTTCTGCACGTGGCACATGCTCTGCTTGCAATCCGTCAAAGTGCTCCTCCAGCTTCCTCACCTCTTCCACGTATGCTTCCATCAACGGACTCTGATAATCTTTGTTGACTTGTTTCCCCACGAGTTGAGAATCTCCTCGGATGATCAGTTTCTTGATACCCAATTCTACCGTGATCCTGAGTAAGACAAAGAGCCCCTCATACTCAGCGGTGTTGTTGGTGGCCTCCTCCCGGGGAAAGTGCATTTGAACCACATATTTTGAGATGCTCTCTGGTAGGGGCGATGAGGAGCATGCCTGCTCCGGCGCCCTGAAGCGAGAAAGCACCGTCAAAATACATGATCCATTCCTTAGGCGCTTCTTTGCCGGGAAGAACTGTCTCTAGAACCTCTTCGTCTGGCATGGGCGTCCATTCCGCAATGAATTCCGCCAACGCCCTGCTCTGAACTGTGGAAGTGCTCTCATACTTCAAACCAAAACATGATAGCTCTAGCGCCCACTCAACTATCCTGCCAGTGGCTTCAGGGTTCCTCAATATACGCTGCAGCGGAAAGCGGGTGACAACAATGATCTCGTGGCCTTGGAAGTAGTGGTGTAGCTTCCTCGAGGCCATGAGAAGGCCGAAGATCAGCTTTTGCACTCCAGAGTACCTTGACCTAGCCCCTTGTAACAAGGACCTGACAAAGTACACTGGTCGCTGCACCACTTTCTTCTTCGCCACTTCCTTGAAACTGTCTTTGTTTGCTTGCTTAGGTTCCCCATGGTTTGTATCAGGTCCTGCCGCGAGTGTTTCGGTTCCACCCTCAGTTAAATCAGTCGCAACGGCTGCATCTTCATCCACTTCTCGCTGTGCCACCAGCGCTGCGCTAACCACTTGATTCGTTGCCACCAAGTATAGCAGCAACGGTTCTTGCGGTTTAGGCGCGGCCAAGGTGGGAGCGGAGGAAAGGTAAGCTTTCTGATCTTGCAGTGCTACTTCTGCTTCCGGGGTCCACTTCATCGGGCCAGCCTTTTTCAGACTCTTGAAAAAAGGCAGGGCGTATTCAGCGGATTTGGAGATGAACCTACTCAACGCAGCAATGCATTCGGCCAAGCGTCTTACGTCCTTGACGGACTTGGGTGCTTGTATCTGCTCGATTGCTTTGATCTTGTCGGTATTGGCTTCTATTCCCTGCTGACATACGAAGAACCCAAGCAGCTTGCCGGATGGGACACCAAACACACACTTTTCAGGGTTGAGCTTCAAACTAATCTTGTGCAAGTTCATAAGAGTTTCTTCCAAGTCTTGTATGAGGGTTGCTTCATCTTTGGTTTTGACTACTATGTCATCCATGTAAACTTCCACGTTTCTGTGCAACTGAGGTAAAAATCCAATCTGCACGGCCCTTGCAAAGGTAGAACCAGCGCTCTTTAACCCGAAGGGCATACGTACAAAGCAGTACGTGCCACACGGAGTTATGAATGCGGTCTTTTCCTCATCTTCCTTGGCCATGAATATCTGGTGGTATCCGGAGTATGTGTCCAAGAAGGAAAGCAAGTCACACCCGGAAGTGGAATCAACAATCTGATCGATGCGCGACAAGGGAAAAGGGTCCTTCGGGCATGCTTTGTTCAAGTCAGTGAAATCAATGCAAAGGCTCCATTTCCCGTTCGCCTTGCGCACCACTACCGGGTTGGCTAACCAAGTTGGATGCAACACTCCTCTGACCAAACCAGCTTCTTCAAGCTTCTTGATCTCTTCGGCGATGAACTGTTGCCGCTCCAAGGCTTGCTTGCTAACTTTCTGCTTGACGGGCCACCAGCACCATCCTGCCCTGCCGGGACCTTCTTCATCGCAGGATAAGTGACCTTGGATAACTTGCTAGTGGAACTCTCCGGTAGGTCATCGACGGGTGCAGCGATCTCCAAAGAGGCGCGCTTCCCGGATTCCTTGTCGGCATCTCTGCTAGACTTCTTCCCCTTCTTTGATTCCTTGGCGGGAGCTGGGGTTTCCGCGACCTTAGCTGCTACCGCGTCTCGATACATCTTGACCACACATATAACTGCATCCTTCTTATCAGATGGGATGGAGATGATTCCCACAGGCCCTGGCATCTTCAAAGTGTTGTAGGCATAGTGGGATGCTGCCATGAATTTTGCCAGAGCTGGGCGACCAAGAATTCCGTTGTAAGGCAGAGGGAGTTCGACCACATCAAACACCACCTTCTCAGTCCGGTAGTTCAACTCCCCGCTAAACAACACAGGCAAAGTGATCTTTCCCTTGGGTCGGCTCTTGCCAGGGTTGATTCCTTGGAACGTACCCGTAGCTTTGAGCTCTTCGTCAGGGATCTGCAGCCTTTTAACCACTTTAGGGGAGATTAAGTTCAACCCCGCCCCGCCGTCAACTAACATCTTGGTTACTTTGAGGTTGCGGATTGTTGGGGAGACCAACAACGGCAAACATCCAACCGCAGTGGTGCGGTTAGGATGATCCTCTTCGTCAAAGATGATAGGCGTGCGGGACCATTTGAGTGGCCTTCTAGATTCTGCAGCTGGCTCCACGGCGTTGATCTCACGCGCCCACTGCTTGAGGTGGCGATGAGAGGAATGCAAGGACGCACCCCCATCGACACACATTGCTTCAGTTAACTTCTGGAATTATCTATCACTGGACTCTTCTCCATCATCCTCATCATCACTCATATCATCTCCTTCTTTATTCTCACGGCCTCTAGCAGGTTTTCCCTCTGCTACAGGGCCTTGCTGGCAGCATCATCTTGGCCTCTCTCCTTGTCACGCGTCTCGTATTCAACCTTCTGCTTCTCAGCAAGCTGCTCAACTTGGCGGCATTCTTGGAGATCATGACCTTTGGTGCGGTGGATTTTGCAGTATGGCCCGTCGGACTTTCCGGTTTTCTCTGCCGCTGCTGCCTCCCGGTAATTAGCGCACGTGGCAGCTCCCTTGCCGGGGGCCTCGGCCTTGGACTTCTTGCCGGCATTGAGGTTACCAGAGCTCTCAACGACCACCACTGCCTTTCCCTTATGCTTCTTGTTGCGTCTTCGGCTTTTTCCCTTCGGGCCAGGGGCATCATCGTTGTCATCTGAGTCGATTTCGATGCCAGTATCTTCTCCGGGGAGTCGCCTTCTTTCCTCGGCACGAGCACATTTGTCCGCCAATGTGTACAACTCATTGATGGTCTTGGGGAGTCTAACATTCATATTGGCCCGCATCCTCCTATTGCGCACGTTCGAATCGAACATGACAATCACAGTTGCCGGGGTGTATCTCTGGAATATTGCGGTGCACTCGACTGAATCTCTGGATGTACTTCCGCAAGGTTTCTCCCTCCTTCTGCGGAAGGACTTGCAGGTCGCTGGGCTGCCCTGGATCCTGGTGGCCACCTGTGTAGGCGCCGACAAACTCGTTGCACAAGTTAGCCCATGACGAAATAGAGTTCTTCGGCAGGTGCATCAGCCACGATCTCACATTTGGCTTGAGTGCTAAAGGGAAATAGTTGGCAATCACCTTCACATTGAACGCCTATCATATAGATGCCTAGGAATTCTGCTGGGTTTAGCTTCCCGTCATATTTCTCTGTCAGCTCAGGCTTGAAAGCTCGGGCCGATGGCCAGCGGACCTGTCGCAGCTCGCGAGTGAAGGCAGGGTACCCAACCTCATAAGGCAGGTACCCGCTAGCACTGGGCGTGGGGTCGCCAACATCTGGGTCGTTGCGCCTGTCGGATTGGCGGTGTGCTTACCGGCGTCGCTCTATGGTGATGCGCGCGTCTTCCCTCTGCCGGCCTTCTAGGACATGCCACTGGTCTCGGCGATCGTGCAGGCCGGACGAGGCCATAGATGCTTCGTCGGGCTCGTCGGCATGTGGAGCTCGTTGTGGCTGCCTCTAGGTCTGTTGTCGCGGAGGGGATTGCACCGTTGGCGTGGCCCCCTCGACACAACCGTCAGCCCGGGCCGCCATCGCCGTCCGCGGGTATCGCGACGGCTCTGCATGCTGTGATTTGCTTGCTTCGACGAAGCCGATCAAACTCTGGATGGTGGCTCTCCATTCGTCCATCTTGTCAGCCGGCGGTGGGAAATTTAACAGCAGCTAGGCCCGCTCCATCGCTTCTGCTGCCGTGGTCGGCATGGCTAGAGAGGCGGATCGCGGCGTCGCTCGACTCCTGGTGGAAACAAGATGGGCGTCGCCGCATTCTTGTCATCGTGCACCAATTGCCGAGGCGGTCTGACGTGGAGGAGGTCGAACTTGTGGGTCTGCGGCCCCACTCGGCGCCCCATCTTGCTCCAGGCGAGGTGCGCGCCCAGCAGCCATGCCTGTGACAGGCGCAGCTAGAAGATCACGGCTTGCTCCAGATTGGGGGTTGTTGTTGCGGCCGCGGCCACCAGTGCGGCGGGGAGGTGGAGACCGAACGTTTCCTCCTCCCGCGGCACTAAGGCCGAGCTCGCCAAAATGTTGCTGTTGTTGCTCCTCTTCGGTGTTCCCCGCTCCAGCTTCGGCCGCGGGGGACACGACGATGGCGCCGCCTGCGCCAGTCGCGTCGCCCACGATGCCCAGCTCACTCGTCGCCGCCGCGGTGCCAATGGCGTCGGCAACTGCGTGCGAGGAGGGCTTCGAAGTGGAGGGATGCATGGTCGCGCCGGTCTTCTTCTTGGGAGCCATAGATGAAGAAGACGGCGATGAAGATTGACGCGCTACTCACGATCTCAGGTTTGCGCAAATGACGCTCCCCCCTACCTGGCACGCCAAAGATGTCGGGTCACGATGCACACGATCACCTATGTGACCATTGATACGTCTCCAACGTATCTATAATTTTTGATTGTTCCATGCTATTATATTATCTGTTTTGGATATTTTATATGCATTAATATGCTATTTTATATTAATTTTGGGACTAACCTATTAATCTAGAGCCTAGTGCCAGTTTCTATTTTTTCTTTCTTTTTGAGTATTGCATATAAGGAATATTAAACGGAGTCCAAACGGAATAAAATCTTCGATATGATTTTTCTTGGACCAGAAGAAACCTACCAGACTTGGAGATGAAGGCAGGAGACCTGCCGGGAGGTCACAAGCCTGCAGGGCGCGCCCTAGGGGGGGGGGGCGCCCCCCTGGCTTGTGGCCCCCCAGCAGACCGACTAACCCTATTCTTCGGCCTATAAATTCCCAAATATTCCCCCAATACAGAAAAGAGCCACGGAAATACTTTTCTGCCGCCGGAAGCCTCTGTTCCCGTGAGATCCGATCTTGGAGCCTTTTCCAGTAATCTGCCGGAGGGGGATTCGATCACGGAGGGCATCTACATCAACTCCATTGCCCCTCCGATGATGCATGAGTAGTTCACCACAGACCTTTGGGTCCATAGCTAGTAGCTAGATGGCTTCTTCTCTCTCTTTGTTCTTCAATACCATGTTCTTCATGATCTTCATGGAGATCTATCCGATGTAATACTCTTTTGCAGTGTGTTTGTCGAGATCCGATGAATTGTGGGTTTATGATCAGATTATCTATGAATATTATTTGAATCTTCTCTGAATTCTTATATGCATGATTTCATATCTTTGCAAGTCTCTTCGAGTTATTGGTTTGGTTTGGCCAACAAGATTGGTAATTCTTGCAATGGGAGAAGTGCTTAGTTTTGGGTTCAATCTTGCGGTGTCCTCACCCAGTGACCAAGTAGGGGTAGCGAGGCACGTATTTGTATTGTTGCCATCGAGGATAAATAGATGGGGTTTTCATCATATTGCTTGAGTTTATCCCTCTACATCATGTCATCTTACCTAATGCGTTACTCTATTCTTCATGAACTTAATACTCTAGATGCAGGCAGGAGTGGGTCGATGTGTAGACTAATAGTAGTAGATGCAGACTCGTTTCTGTCTACTTGACATGGACATGATGCCTATATGCATAATCATTGCCTTAGATATCATCATAACTATGCACTTTTCTATCAATTGCCCGACAGTAATTTGTTCACCCACCGTATTATTTTCCTTCATGAGAGAAGCCTCTAGTGAAACCTATGGCCCCCGGGTCTATTTTCCATATTATATTTTCAGATCTATAAACCAAAAATACCAAAAATACTTTGCTGCAATCTTTTTACTTTTCGTTTTAGCAATCTTTTATATCTATCTCTATCAGATCTCATCCTTGCAAATAACCGTGAAGGGATTGACAACCCCTTTATAGCGTTGGGTGCAAGAGTTTGATTGTTTGTGTAGGTGCGAAGATTGGGGACTTGCTTGTATCTCCTACTGGATTGATACCTTGGTTCTCAACAACTGAGGGAAATACTTATCTACTTTGCTGCATCACCCTTTCCTCTTCAAGGGAAAACCAACGCAAGCTCAAGAAGTAGCAAGAAGGATTTCTGGCGCCATTGCCGGGGAGATCTACATCAAGCCTACCAAGTAGCCATCACAAACTCATCTCTTGCATTTATATTATTTGCCATTTGCCTCTCGTTTTCCTCTCCTCCACTTCTAAAATGATTTTTAGAAAAAAAAAACCAAAAATAATTGCCTTTTTATTCGCCCTTCTTCCGTTCGTCTTTTCGTTTGCTTTTTGTTTGCTTGTGTGCTAGATCGATTCGTTGCCACCATGTCTGAATCTAGGGAGGTTTTCATTGAAAAGGATAGTAATAATCTTGAGGGGAATTTTGATAACTTTGTTAATAACGACCCTCATGAAGAACCTACTATCACACATACAAAAAAAATTCGCATAGGTAGCGGTAATATTATTGGAAAAGGTGTTATCCAAGATTTCTTTACTTGTGCTGGTACGCTACCTACCTTAGGAGGTTCTATTCTCAATAAAACTAATAGTCTTGCTGACACAATAACACTGTTAATCATTGAACTTGAGAGACAATTTGTTCATATGCATCCATGCATGCAAAGAATTTTCCGGGAGTTTTCTAATATTTAGCATTCTTCCGTTAAGCGTGCCGCCACTATATTTCTAGCCCACGAGTTTAGATTCATCATGAAAGAGGCTAGCAAAATTTTTGCTCATTATAAAATTAATGGTGGATGTCCCCCCATAGAGGAGATCCTTTTTAATCAAGAAGAAATAATGAGATTGCAATCTCCGGATTATGTTGCTTATAATGAAAATTTGAGAAAAAGGGTTCCTATCGAGGTTTTGGTTGATAAGATTTCTGAACTCAATGATAATTTTGCTATACAAAACAACGGATTAGAGTTCATATTAAGAGATAGACTTATGACTTTCCACCAAAGGAAAGCTTACAATGATGAATTGATTATACACTATAGGGGGCCAAAGGAGGAACCTATCCCTCCTGCACTTGATCTCAAGGATCCTTATCCTATTAAATTTAGCCCTTTTGATTATTTTTGCTTGCCACAAAGGAAACTTGCCGCTGAAAGAAGGGAGTATGAGATGAGCATGGATGATCTCCCTTACTATTATGACAATACCTAGATCTATTGCGTTATGCCTAGCTAGGGGCGTTAAACAATAGCGCTTGTTGGGAGGCAACCCAATTTTATTTTTATGCTTTTGTTTTTGCTTCTATTTTTGAGTGCTTTAAACATCATTACCTCTGTAGTAATTGTGTTTTCTTGTTTTAATTAGTGTTTGAGCCAAGTAAGACCTTTGGGATGGTCTATGGTGATTGTGATTTAATTTTGCTGAAAAACAGAAACTTTTGCGCTCAGTCCAGGAATTTTATAAATTCACCAGAGTGTCGAATGAGTCTGAAATTTTTACACAAGATTGATATACAAATTGCCCTGATTTTCCTAATTATTCGGAATTTATGGAGTTACAGAAGTATTCGAAGTCTATAGATTGCTACAGACTGTTCTGTTTTAGACAGATTCTGTTTTCTTTGTGTTGTTTGCTTATTTTGATGTATCTATGGGTTGTATCGGGGGGTATGAACCATGGAGAAGTTGGAATACAGTAGATATTACACCAATATAAATGAGGAATGAGTTCATAACAGTACCTAAAGTGGTGATTTATTTTTCTTATACTAACGGATCTCATGAGTTTTCTATTGAGTTTTGTTTTGTGAAGTTTTCAAGTTTTGGGTAAAGATTTGATGGACTATGGAGTGGCAAGAGCCTAAGCTTGGGGATGCCCAAGGCACCCCAAGCCATATTCAAGGATACCAAAGAGCCTAAGCTTGGGGATGCCCCGGAAGGCATCCCCTCTTTCGTCTTCAATCCATCGGTAAATTTACTTGAGGCTATATTTTTATTCACCACATGATATGTGTTTTGCTTGGAGCGTCTTGTATGATATGAGTCTTTGCTTTTTAGTTTGCCACAATCATCCTTTCTGTACACATATTTTGAGGGGGACACACATTAATCATGAATTTATTAGAATACTCTATGTGCTTCACTTATATCTTTTGAGCTAGGCAATGTTGCTCTGGTGCTTCACTTATATCTGTTTAGAGCACGGTGGTGTTTTATTTCATAGAAATAATTGAACTCTCGTACCTCACTTATATTATTTTGAGAGTCTTTAAACAGCATGGTAATTGGTTTAGGTTATGAATTTAGTCCTAATATAATGGGCATCCAAGAGGGATATAATAAAAACTTTCATATAAAGTGCATTGAATACTATGAGAAGTTTGATTTCTTGCATATAGTTTTGAGATATAAAGATGGTGATATGAGAGTCATCTAGTGAGTAATTGTGGATTGGTAGAAATACTTGTGTTAAAGTTTGTGATTCCCGTAGCATGCACGTATGGTGAACCGTTATGTAAAGAAGTCGGAGCATGATTTGTTTAATGATTGTCATCCTTTGTGTGAGGGTCGGGAGCGCGCGATGGTTAACTCCTACCAACCTCTCCCCTAGGAGCATGCGTTTCATACTTTGCTTAGATAACTAATAGAATTTTGCAATAAGTATGTGAGTTCTTTATGACTAATGTTGAGTCCATGGATTATACGCACTCTCACCCTTCCACCTTTGCTAGCCTCTCTAGTACCGCGCAACTTTCGCCGGTGCATTAAACCCACCATATACCCTTCCTCAAAACAGCCACCATACCTACCTATTATGGCATTTCCATAGCCATTCCGAGATATATTGCCATGCAAATCCCACCGTTCTGTTTTTCATGACACGCACCATCATTTTCATATTGCTTTGCATGATCGTAAGATAGCTAGCATGATGTTTTCATGGCTTGTCCATTTTTTGATGTCATTTGCTAGGCTAGATCGTTGCACATCCCGGTACACCACCGGAAGCATTCATATAGAGTCATATTTTGTTCTAGGTAATTCTTGAGTTGTAAGTAAATAAAAGTGTGATGATCTTCATTATTAGAGCATTGTCCCGTGAGAGAAAAGGATGATGGAAGCTATGATTCCCTCACAAGTTGGGATGAGTCTCCGGACTTTACAAATAATAAAAGAGGCCAATGAAGCCCAAATAAAAAAAAGAGGCCAAAGATGCCCACCAAAAAAAATGAGAGAAAGAGAGAAGGGACAATGCTACTATCTTTTTCCACACTAGTGCTTCAAAGTAGCACCATGATCTTCATGATAGAGAGTCTCCTATTTTGTCACTTTCATATAACTAGTGGAATTTTTCATCATTATGCACAACCACTTAGTTTCTTTTTGAGCTTTCATACACTTATAGCTCTAGTGCATCCGTTGCATGGCAATCCCTACTCACTTACATTGATATCTATTGATGGGCATCTCCATAGCCCGTTGATATGCCAAGTTGATGTGAGACTATCTTTTCCTTTTCCTCACAACCTCCACCATATTCTATTCCACCTATAGTGCTATATCCATGGCTCACGCTCATGTATTGCGTAAGAGTTGAAAAGGTTTTAGAACATAAAAGGTGTGAAACAATTGCTTGACTTGTCATCGGGGTTGTGCATGATTTAAATACTTTGTGTGGGGAAGATGGAGCATAGCCAGACCATATGATTTTGTAGGGATAGCTTTCTGAGGCCATGTTATTTCGAAAGGACACAATTGCCTTGTTAGTATGCTTGAAGTATTATTGTTTTTATGTTCATATTAAACTTTTGTTCTGAATCTTGCGGATCTGAATATTCATGCCACAATAAAGAATATTACATGGATAAATATGTTAGGTAGCATTCCACATCAAAAATTCTGTTTTTATCATTTACCTACTCGAGGACGAGCAGGAATTAAGTTTGGGGATGCTTGATACGTCTCCAACGTACCTATAATTTTTGATTGTTCCATGCTATTATATTATCTGTTTTGGATGTTTTATATGCATTAATATGCTATTTTATATTATTTTTGGGACTAACCTATTAATCAAGAGCCTAGTGCCAGTTTCTGTTTTTTCCTTGTTTTTGAGTATTGCAGATAAGGAATATTAAACGGAGTCCAAACGGAATAAAATATTTGATATGATTTTTCTTGGACCAGAAGAAACCTACCAGACTTGGAGATGAAGGCAGGAGACCTGCCGAGAGGTCACAAGCCTGCAGGGCGCGCCCTAGGGGGGGGCGCCCCCCTGGCTTGTGGCCCCCCAGCAGGCCTCCTAACCCTATTCTTCGGCCTATAAATTCCCAAATATTCCCCCAATACCAAAAAGAGCCACGAAAATACTTTTCCGCCGCCGGAAGCCTCTGTTCCCGTGAGATCCCATCTTGGAGCCTTTTCCGATAATCTGCCAGAGGGGGATTCGATCACGGAGGGCATCTACATCAACTCCATTGCCCCTCCGATGATGCGTGAGTAGTTCACCACAGACCTTCGGGTCCATAGCTAGTAGCTAGATGGCTTCTTCTCTCTCTTTGTACTTCAATACCATGATCTTCATGGAGATCTATCCAGTGTAATACTCTTTTGCGGTGTGTTTGTCGAGATCCGATGAATTGTGGGTTTATGATCAGATTATCTATGAATATTATTTGAATCTTCTCTGAATTCTTATATGCATGATTTCATATCTTTGCAAGTCTCTTCGAGTTATTGGTTTGGTTTCGCCAACTAGATTGGTAATTCTTGCAATGGGAGAAGTGCTTAGTTTTGGGTTCAATCTTGCGGTGTCCTCACCCAGTGACAAAGTAGGGGTAGCGAGGCACGTATTGTATTGTTGCCATCGAGGATAAAAAGATGGGGTTTTCATCATATTGCTTGAGTTTATCCCTCTACATCATGTCATCTTACCTAATGCGTTACTCTGTTCTTCTTGAACTTAATACTCTAGATGCAGGTAGGAGTCGGTCGATGTGTGGAGTAATAGTAGTAGATGCAGAATCGTTTCGGTCTACTTGACACGGACATGATGCCTATATGCATAATCATTGCCTTGGATATTGTCATAACTATGCACTTTTCTATCAATTGCTCGACAGTAATTTGTTCACCCACCATATTATTTTCCTTCATGAGAGAAGCCTCTAGTGAAACCTATGGCCCCCGGGTCTATTTTCGATATTATATTTTCAGATCTGTAAACCAAAAATACCAAAAATACTTTGCTGCAATCTTTTTACTTTTGTTTTACTTTTCATTTTAGCAATCTATCTCTATCAGATCTCATCCTTGCAAATAACGGTGAAGGGATTGACAACCCCTTTATAGCGTTGGGTGCAAGAGTTTGATTGTTTGTGTAGGTGCGAAGATTGGGGACTTGCTTGTATCTCCTACTGGATTGATACCTTGGTTCTCAACAACTAAGGGAAATACTTATCTACTTTGCTGCATCAGCCTTTCCTCTTCAAGGGTAAACCAACGCAAGCTCAAGAAGTAGCAACCACGAACCCCTTTGTGGTTCGGCAGGGGTGAGGTCACGTTGCACAAAGAGCAGAGGCAGTGATGCAGCACGATGACGAGACGCTGGTGTTTTACCCAGGTTCGGGCCTTTGAGAAGCGTAAAACCCTACTCCTGCTTTGGTGGATTGATCGGGGGAACACGAAGCACACGCAGTGCTCAAACCCTGCAAGGTTGCCTTTGGGAGAGCTGCTACACTAATACAAGTGTCCAAAGGTTTGAATCTTTAGCTAGGTTGCCTTGGGCCTCATTTTATAGCTCAAGGGGCAACCATAGTGGCAAAACAGACATTATCTAGTGATTAGATAGCTAACAGTGCTATCATACCTAACTCTGGCACTTAGGACAAAATGCCATAAATGCTAGCCTAGGTGGCGTGCGGGGATGCATCCTCGGGAAGCTTTTACCACCGCTTGGCTAACTATTGCTTAGTATCTTGGCACGCCTCTGGACGGGTGTCAAACGGGCATAATCTGTCTCCCAGCATGTCGCCACGTACATAGAGAGATCCACTTAGCCACCTGAGGGCTCGACACTGCATCGAAAACTGACTGGCGTTGCGATGCGGTGGAGCGGTGGCCGATTGGCTCGTGCCTGCGGGGGGATGGCTTGCCGGGTCTTCTTGAAGACGTGTGCGCCTCAGTCCCCGGCAGGCACCGGGGACGCGACTAGCGTGTCTCAGGCCTGTTTTGGGCCGTTGCATCGACCTTGCCGGCGTTGCTATCCAGCGTAGGTTGCTTCTGCTGGAGTCTTGGTCTTGGATGTTGGATCCGTCTTCTAGATGCGCTCCTTGATCTCACGTAGAGCGGCTTCTCTGGCTTGGACTAGGTTTATGTTGATGGGTTCTTCTACTACTGCCTGTGCATAAGTCAGGGGCACTGGGTACCCAAGTCCTAGTGCACCGACACATTATCACTAGGTGAATGTTCATTACGAGACTGAGTTTCAGCATCAGAAATAGAGACATCATTATTATCAGGAGGTTTTTGTATCTCAGGTTCACTAGAGGTAGGCAAAGTCCTATCATTTTTCTTTTTCTTTTTCCTTCTAAAAGGACTAGGTGCATCAGTATTAATTCTTTGAGAGTCTTGTTCAATTCTTTTCGGATGACCTTCAGGATAGAGTGGTTCTTGGGTCATTCTACCTCCTCTAGTTACTACTCTAGCAGCAAAATCATTCATATTATTGTTCATTTCGTCAAGCAATTCCTTTTGAGATTTAGCAACTTGTTCTAACTGGGTTTGAACCATAGAGGCATGTTTTCCTACACCTCTAACATCATTACAGATTCTAAATAACAAGTCACTCAAGCGAGCAATCATATCAGAATTATATTTCAATTGTTTGAGAACATTTGCATTGAAGTGATCTTGTTTCATAATGTAGTTATCAAACTCATATAAGCATTGACTAGGATGTTTATTGTAAGGGATATCACTTTCATCAAACTTTAATAAATAATTTACCTCTACCACCTATGGAGGTGGTGGTGTGTTAAGGCCTGTATTTCTTCAATAGGTGGTAAATTCTTAACATCCTCAGCTTTAATACCTTTTTCCTTCATACATTTCTTTGCCTCTTGCATATCTTCAGGACTGAGAAATAAGGTACCCCTCTTCTTCGGAGTGGGTTTAAGTGGTGGTTCAGGGAGAGTCCAATCATCATAATTCTTCAATATATTATTCAATAGTTCCTCAGCTTGTTCAACAGTTCGTTCCCTGAAAACACAATCAACACAACTATCTAGGAAGTCCCTAGAAGCATTAGTTAGTCCATTATAGAAGATATCAAGTATTTCATTTTTCTTAAGAGGGTGATCAGGCAAAGCATTAAGCAATTGGAGAAGCCTCCCCAAGCTTGTGGGAGACTGTCTTCTTCAATTTGCACAAAGTTAAATATTTCCTATAAGGCGGCTTGATTCTTATGAGCAGGAAAATATTTTTCAGAGAAGTAGTAAATCATATCCTGGGGACTACGTACACAACCAGGAGCAAGAGTATTGTACCATTTCTTAGCATCACCCTTTAATGAGAATGGAAATAACTTAAGGATATAGTAGTAGTGAATCTTCTCATCATGAGCAAAGAGGGTGGCTATATCATTCAACTTAGTAAGATGTGCCACTACAGTTTCAGTTTCACAGCCATGGAAAGGATCAGATTCAACCAAAGTAATTAACTATGGGTCGACAGAGAATTCATAATCCTTATCGGTACCAAAGATAGGAGAAGTAGCAATCTTAGGATCACATTTCATTCGAGCATTCAAGTCTTTTCCTTATACTTGCGTAGCAATTTCTTAAGACCATTTCTATCCTTACAAGAAAGGATTTCCCTAGCTAGCTCTCCATCCAAAACATAACCTTCAGGTATCTTAGGCATTTCAAATCTAGGAGAGCCAGGCCTAATAGGTGTTTCATAGTCATCAGTTTTAAGAGCTTCATCAGTTTCAACAATCTCATCAGTTTCAATAAATTCATTCTCTTTAGCTCTAGCAATTTGTTCCTCAAGAAATTCACCTAGTGGCACATTATCATCAAGCATGGTACTAGCATCATCATAAGCATCATTCATAGTAGAGGTAGCATCATCAATAACTTGCGACACATCAGGATTAATAGCATGTGGTGGTGTTGCAAGCTTACGCATAACCGAAGGTGAATCAAGTGCAGAGCTAGATGGCAATTCCTTACCTCCCCTCGTCTTAGAGGAAAAAATTGTGGTTTTTGGATCCTTCAGATTCTTCATAGTGATCAATTGATATAAATCCCAAGTGACTCTACAAATATAGCTATGCTCACCGGCAACGGCGCCAGAAAAAGGTCTTGATAACCCACAAGTATAGGGGATCGCAACAGTTTTCGAGGGTAGAGTATTCAAACCAAATTTATAGATTCGACACAAGGGGAGCCAAAGAATATTTGAGAGTATTAGCAGTTGAGTTATCAATTCAACCACACCTGGAGATTAAATATCTGCAACAGAGTGATCAGTAGCACAGTAGTATGATAGTTTTGATAGCAGTAGTAGCAGTAACAGTAACGGTAGCAGTGATAGTAATAGTTTTGTAGCAACTGTAACAGTAGCAGTAGCAATAGTAACTTAGCAAGAACAATATGTGGAAAACTCATAGGCACTGGATCGGTGAACTCGTTGGATGATATTCATCATATAACAGTCATAACCTAGGGTGACACAGAACTAGCTCCAGTTCATAAATGTAATGTAGGCATGTATTCCATAAATATTCATACATGCTTATGGAAAAGAACTTGCATGACATATTATGTCCTGCCCTCCCGTGGCAGCGGGGTACATAAGGAAACTAAGGGATATTAAGGCCTCCTTTTAATAGAGAACCGGAACAAAGCCTTAACACATGGTGAATACATGAACTCCTCAAACTACGGTTATCACCGGAAACTATCCCGACTATTGTCACTCTAGGGTTTATGGATCATAACACGTAATAGGTGCGTATGACTAGCAAGATCGGATCAAGAACATAGATATAATGGTGATAACATAAACGGTTCAGATCCGAAATCATGGCACTCGGGCCCTAGTAACAAACATTAAACATGGCAAAGTCATAGCAACATCAATCTCAGAACATAGTGGATACTAGGGATCAAGCCATAACAAAACTAACTCGATTACATGATGAATCTCATCCAACTCCTCACCGACAGCAAGCCTACAAAAGAATTACTCACTCCCGGTGGGGAGCATCATGGAATTTGCGATGGAGAAGGTTCGATGCTGACGAAGACCGAAGATTCCCCTCCCCGGAGCCCCAAACGGGCTCCAAATATGGCCTCCCGATGAAGAACAGGAGGTGGCGGCGGCTCCATATCGTAAAACGTGATGAAACTTTCTCCCTGATTTTTTTCCTCGAAAATAGGATTTTATGGCATCAGAATTAGGGTCAGTGGGGCCCCGAGGTGGGCACAACCCACCAGGGCACGCCTGGAGGGGGTGGCGCACCCTGGTGTATCGTGCCTAGCCAGGGCTCCCCCTCCGGTGGTTCTTGGCTCCAGTATTTTTTATTTATTGTAAAATAAATCTCCAAAAAGATTCGTCCAGTTCCGAGAACTTTTATTTCTGCGCAAAAACAACACCATGGTAGTTCTGCTGAAAACAGCGTCAGTCCGGGTTAGTTTATTCAAATCATGCAAATTGGAGTCCAAAACAAGGGCAAAAGTGTGAGGAAAAGTAGATACGACGGAGACGTATCAATATGGTCATATGGAAATATTGCGACAAAGCACTACCGAGTTCTGGTTGGGAACCATCATCGAGGATATCGAAGTCCTTGCATAAGGCATGATCTTAAGAAGAACTTCTTTTCCTTGCACAAATCAATGGACGCGGCCATCCTGTCAAACCATAGAATACTTTGCAGATGCACGGCTGACTTGGAATGATTCCAGAGGAAGCAAAACAACCTCTCTCGAATTCACGGTGGCAAGTTGCATCAAATTCACATGAACTGAGAGGGAGTCACTTCTTACACCTAACATATACTCATGTACGGAACACGAAGATAATGCCTACAAAAGTTTGCAACACTAGCTCAAATGTTCATCATGACTTATGGAGAAGATAATGTTGTTGCTGATGGGCTCAACAACAATACATCAAGATATCCATATAATGGAATTCCACAACCATGTGAGCAAGGTGATAGCATTGGTCAGAACAAATGATATAATGGTGCATGCTCGAGGAAACATCCATGAGTAAGACGACATTAGGATAATCTTTGGTCCCGAGCTTGATTTGACGATAGCCCATACTCAAATAAAAAGATTGGACAAGACAATAGATGCAACAATTTATCACGAGGATCAATCGATGAATATATCATCTTTCTTCAACACACACACACACACACACAAGAGATATCCCTTTGGAATGAACTAAGTTAGACACGCTTTTATCTTCGAACTCTCCAAGTTGTTCTTTAGCTTAACCAAATAGTTCAAGGGTATCCAACATGAATCCCTGGAGAAGGGGTGGTTTATAGGAAGCCCGACTTGATCACGAACTCAACATAACGGTCTGGGAACGACCTGATAAGACTTCGAAGAAGATATTTCGAAAATCACAAACCACCGATATCTTATTAAGCTCAAGAACAATCTCGCTTTTTAGGGCAAGACAATATGATCAAATGAGCGAGGGTTAAAAAAATCCTAACTCATTGATTAAAGAGTGCACCAGGGAAAATGGACTAGGTAGTACGATCAATCTTAGAATGGTGATTCAATAACCAACACGTTATGAATGAAATTATTGTCCATTAACTACCTGATACTTGTGATCTGCGTTGGATTTTTCCCGAAGAGGAGGGGTGATGCAGCATAGTATAGATAAGTATTTCCCTGAGTGAGAACCAAGGTTATCGAACCAATAGGAGTAGCACGTAACCCCCGTCGTCAGCACTGCACACAAAGAAGCAAACACTTGCACCCAACGCGGGAAAGAGGGTTGTCAATCCCCTTGGACTCGTTATTTGCAAGCAAATGAAGTGTGTAGATGATTGTTGATAATTGTAAATTGCAAAATAAACAAAATATAAATAAATGGCAGCAAGGTAATGAAAGCTTTTGTAAATATATAAGTGGATAGACCCGGGGGCCATAGTTTTCCCTAGTTGCATCTCTCATGTAGTAGGCATACAGTGTGTAAACAAATTACTATTGGGCAATTGATAGAAAAGCGCATAGTTATACAATATTTATTCACGACAATGATCATTTGTATATAGGCATCACGTCCATAAGAAAATAGGCCGATTCCTGCTTGCACCTACTACTATTACTCCACGTCGAGAGCGCTTCTATGCTTGCCTCTCTAAGTATTAAGTTCATGACAAACAGAGTACTGCTTGGAGAACGGTGACATGATGTAGACAAAGAGAATTAATTCAATATGAATTAACCCCACCGTTTTATCCTTAGTGCCAACGATACAAAGGCGTGTTGTCGGTGCACTAGAGAACGGGCCCTTTAGTGCCCTGACTTGTGCACAGGCAGTAGCCTCCTCCGCCTCGGCAAGCCTTGCCGAGCGACGCTCCATCCAGCCAACACTACACAAAAAGACCGAGCCGTCGGCAAGCCTTCTTGTCGGTTAGGAAGACTCGACGCATAGCAAGGCTCTGCTACCACGCCCCCCCGCTCCACCTCACCGAGGCGGTCGTCACCATCAATGAGGTATCGAGCGGGCAGGGCATTAGGTAGACCTTGTCGGGGCACGTGGTGGCTCCAGACAATTACATCATCTTTAATGACACCCGTCCGGACAACGTGTCAAGATAATAAGAGGTAGCTGGGTGAACGACACAGAAGGAGAGGCAGTTCTTGCCGGGGAGCATCGCCAACGTGACACCTCATGGCGCATTTAATGCGCCTGTCCTAATCCGTCGGCGTTAGGTATTTCCCACTACCATAGCCACTATTCACCCTTATGTATTTTCCCCTTTTAGCCACTGTGGTAACCCCTTGCACCTATAAAAGGAGGGCCATGGCTACCTTTACAAAGGTCGGAACCCTGTAATATTACCTGTGTATAAGCACTCTCGAGCGTCTTGCCGGGGGACCGCGCTCCATGTAACTCCAACACATATACTCAATCACAACACACATGACGTAGGGTTTTACGCTCCCGAGCGGCCCGAACCTGTCTAAACCCCGACCGCGCTTGAGTTGGTGTTGCTCTTTGCTTACGCAGACCCCATAGTAGAACCGCAAATAGGTCCCGATGGTCCCATAGATGGTCGTACCCCCAACATCTTTGGCATGCTAGGTAGGGGATCGCGTGGGTGAATCTTCACCAACTTCTGTGCGTCATCGTCATCATCATCATCATCGACTTCGTCGACGCCCATGCCACCCAGGAAAGCCAAGGGCGCCTCTGCGATCGCTACGTCTATGTCCAAGTTGCCCTCGCAGGCAGCGACTGGTGACGTCGGCGTCAGTGGGAGCCGCACGCACCGCACTGGTGAGCGCAGCCACCACACTTCCACGACCCATGACCCGGACCCCGCTGTCGTGATGTCCAACGAGACGCCGGTGGTGGCCAGGGATGATGCGATAGTAGCGGCCGCAACTACAGCCGTGGTAGCGGCAGCGGCGATGGCGACGCCGGGGCATCCACCCCGTCCTTCACAAGACAACCGCGACAGGCGCTCGCGAGACGACAACGACCCCGGACGACGTGCGGATAAGACCCCTATGCGTCACTCGCAAGACGCACATGGCCAAGACCATTGCCAATCTCCTGGCGACAACCGACAGCGTGCGTCGGGAAGGGGCAGCGCTCTTCCTGACTCCGTCAGGAGCAGGAGTGCCACCCATGCCACACATCGCACCATGCTGAAGACCACAGAGGAGGCCCTAGCGCACGCCTAGCTATTGCTGAACTTCCCGCCTGCGCCAGAGAAGATCGAGGAATGGAGGGCCACCACACAGAGTCTGTTGAGCTTCGCTAACCACAGTAAGCCAGATGAGGCGGGGTCCTCACAAGCGCGACCCACTGCAAGGCGTGACACTGGCGGTGCACCCACGATGCAATCGCCTCCACAACAGTAGCAGCGATCGCCCCGTCAGACCGAGGCGCAAGACGAGATGTCTTACACATCCTTGGACCCACGACAAAAACAAGATCAGCGCTGGATCTTGAAGGACTGGCGAAAGGAGGACACCCGCACTACCATTGAGCAGCACAGGGAAGCTTGCCGCCAGTCTAATGATGTTGCTTGGTCTTATGTCGATGAACCTGCGCCTGGGGCTCCCGACAGCCTACCTTACTAGATGGGCTGTCTGGCGTTCACCCATGAGCTGCGGCAAGTCCGTTAACCCTCCACCAAGATGTTCAAGCCTGATCTGCCAGAAAAATATGACGGCATGATCAGCCCCTTGGAGTTCCTTGGCATGTACACCATCGCTGTACAATCTGCCGGGGGATGAGACGAAAAAGTGTTCGCCAACTACTCCCTTTGGTGCTCAAGCCCAATGTGAGGAGTTGGATGATGAACTTGCCGGAAGGCTCCATCTCCTCCTGGGCGGATCTGTGCAACCAGTTTGTTGGTGCATACCACGGGGGCCACAAGCTCCCAGGGCAGCCCAACGATGCATGTAATACCCCAGAGGGACAACGAATCCCTCCGCAAGTACATTCAGAGGTGCAGCCGTGTGCCGCACAACATGCCCGATATATATCCTTCCATAGTGATTTCCGCGTTCCATATGAACGTGCGTAACAGGCGGATGCGCGAGGAGATGAGCATCAACAAGGTGATGTCGCCGAGCTCTACGCTCTGGACGACAAGTGTGCGCGCACTGAGGAAGGGAGGAGACTACCTTGTGAGGATGCTGGCGTGGAGGTCGACTCCAACGATGAATATGCGTCCAACACCAAGAAGAAAGGCCGAAAACGCAACCGCAAGCATAAAGGCGAAGCTATCATGGTTGTTGAAGTCAACGGCAACTCCAAGCCCGGCAAGAAGCGGAAGACAGAAGGCTTTGGGAAGGAGGCTGCCGCGTGCTCCGGTGATGATGAAACCGCAGCAGGCGAGAAGCATGATGGGCCGTACTGCAAAATCCATCGCATCAAGGGCCACGACATCAACGACTGTCTCCAAGTCGAGCAACTCGCTGAAAAGCAAAAGCAAGAGTACGAGAAGCGTGACAAGGAGAAGGGCCAGGATGGTGTAGGTGGTTCTAACAAGAAAGGCCGTGGCGGCCGTGGTGGACGCCGCGGCAAGACCAAGCAACGGAAAGAGAAGCCTGCAAGAGGCCGCGGCAAGAAATCTGATGACAAGGACAGTGATGATGATGGTGAAGAAGGATCTGGTGGCCAGGAGTTCCAGAAGGCAATAGATGCCATGCACATTGACCGGGGCACATCTTTGCACTGCTCTCACCAGAAGCTCAAACAGTGGGCCCGTGAGATCAATGCGGTAGAACCGGCAGCGAAGGCACAAAGCACCTCAAGTGGTCCAACACGCCTATCGTTTTTGATGCTATATATTACTCTGACCGCATTACTGCCATCGGGTCTTTGCTGCTGTTGGTTTCGCCAATGGTTCGCAATCTCCAGGTCACGAAGATGTTAGGTGACGGTGGGGCCGACTTGAACTTGATCGTGCGAGACGTGATGAAGAGGCTACACATCCCTGACACGGATCTCAAGCCCACGGGAACATTCCAGGGGATTAACCCGGGACAAGCCAACCAAAAGGAAAGATCACGCTACCGATAACATTTGTCAGCGAGCCCAACTTCAGAACAGAGAAGATCACTTTCGATGTTGCCAAAATCCCGCTGCCATACAATGGAATCCTGGGCTGCCCAACGTTGGCGAAATTCATGGCGGCGTCCCCCTACGCCTATAACACTCTGAAGATGCCAGGTCCGATGGGTGATGTCTACTATGCAACTTTATTCTTGTAGACTTTGTTAGGCCTCCAAGCGCAAAGTTTTGTAGGACAACAACAATTTTCCGTCAAGTGGATGACCTAAGGTATATCAATCCATGGGAGGTGTAGGACGAAGATGGTCTCTCCCAAACAACCCTGCAATCAAATACAAGAAATCTGTTGTGTCCCCAACACACCCAATACAATGGAAAATTGTATAGGTGCACTAGTTCGGCAAAGAGATGGTGATACAAGTGCAATATGGATGGTAGATATAGGTTTTTGTAATCTGAAAATATAAAAACAGCAAGGTAGCAAGTAACAAAAGTGAGCACAAACGGTATTGCAATGCTTGAAAACAAGGCCTAGGGTTCGTACTTTCGCTAGTGCAATCTCTCAACAATGCTAATATAATTGGATCACATAACCATCCCTCAACGTGCAACGAAGAATCACTCCAAAGTTCTTATCTAGCGGAGAGCATAAGACGAAATTATTTGTAGGGTACGAAACCACCTTAAAGTTATCCTTTCCGATCGATCTATCCAAGAGTTCATACTAAAATAACACCAAGTTATCCTTTTCGATCGATCTATCTAAGAGTTCGTACTAGAATAACACCATATGTTACGCATCAACCAACTCTAATGTCACCTAGATACTCCAATGTCACCACAAGTATCCATGAGTTAATTATACGATACACATCAAACAATTTCAGATTCATAATACTCAATCCAACACAAAAAACCTCAAAGAGTGCCCCGAGATTTCTACCGAAGAAAGTAGGACAAGAACGTGTATCAACCCCTATGCATAGATTACCCCAATGTCACCTCGGGAATCCGCAAGTTGAGTACCAAAACATATATCAAGTGGATCAATAGAATACCCCATTATCACTACGGGTATCCGCATGCAAGACATATATCAAGTGTTGTCAAATCCAATATTCAATCCAACATAATGATATCTCAAAGGGAAATATTCAATTCATCACAGCAAGATAGTAAGGGAAACACACCATATGATCCAACTATATTAACAAAGCCCGTGATACATCAAGATCATGACATCTCAAGAACACGAGAGAGAGATTGAACACATAGCTACTGGTACATACCCTCAGCCCCGAGGGTGGACTACTCCCTCCTCGTCATGGCCTCCGCCGGGATGATGAAGATGGCCACCGGAGATGATCTACCCTCTCCGGCAGGGTACTGGAACGCCTCCAGATTGGTTTTTCGTCGATATGGAGAGTTGCGGCGGTGGAACGGAGAGTCTTGGCTTATTTCTGATGGTTTCTATATTTATAGGATTTTTGGGCGTCGGCTCACGCCAAGATGGGCCACGAGGAGGGAACAAGACAAGGGCGCGCCTGGGCCCTCTGGCGCGCCTGGGCCCTCTGGCGCGCCCTGGTGGGTGGTGCCCACCTCGTGGCTCTTCTCCGATGGTTCTTCGCCCCAATATTGCTTATTTGGTCCAGAAAAAATCACCAAAAAGTTTTGGGCAATTCCAAGAACTTTCATTTTCTGCACAAAAACAACACCACGGTAATTCTGCTGAAAACAGCGTCAGTCCGGGTTAGTTCTAAATAAATCATATAAAGTGCATCAAAACCATATAAAAGTATTGTAAACATAGATGAATATGGCATGAATACTTCATAAATTATCGATACGTTGGAGATGTATCAATGGGCGTCATTACAGTCCACGCGGATAAGAAAAGCAGAGTCTTATGCAATGATAAACTCTTTCGGGAGGCAGTTGCAGCATCCGCCGACAAGGCACTTGCTCCTGCCGGTGAAGCCCCCTGGGGGAAGAAGAACAAGAGTTACGGCAAGACCTCAAGCAAGGACTCTGGGAAGCGCTCCACAGAGTGCAGCATGCCCGTCGAGGACCTGCCGGAGAGCTCCACTACTAAGAGCAAGAAAAACAAAGTGACCATTCCTAAGACGAAGCAAGTGACTGCGTGGGAGGACGGCAAGGGAGGTACTTTCACCACAAGTGCCACCCTTGACAGCAAATAGGAAAGCGCACTCGTCTCCTTCCTGTGGGTGAATGTCGATGTGTTTGCATGGCAATCGTCTGACATCCCCGGTGTTCCCAGGGATGTGATCAAGCAACACCTAGCCATCTGTCCCCATGCATGTCTGATACTCGTGATCTGCGTTGGGTTTTACGTGAAGAGGAACAGGTAATCGCAGCACAAAATGGGTAAGTATTTCCCTTAGTTATGAGACCAAGGTTTATTGAACAAATAGGAATACCAATCCTCAACGGTCTTCAGCGGCTGCACACAAAAGAACAAACAACTTGCACCCAATGCCGGCAAGAGGGTTGTCAATCACCTTAATCTCGTTATTTGCAAGCAAGTGAGTTGTGTAGATAATTGTAGATAATAGTAAAGTGCAAAAAAATGGTAATAAATAACAGTTGTGAATTTATAAGTGAATAGACCCGGGGGCCGTAGAATTCTCTAGTGGCATCTCTCATAAGTAAAGCATACGGTGGGTAAACAAATTACTGTTGGGCAATTGATAGAAAAGCGAATAATTATGCGATGTTCACGGCAATGATCATGTGTATATAGGCATCACGTCCATAAGCAAATTGGCCGACTCCTGCCTGCACCTACTACTATTACTCCACTTCAAGAGCGCTTCTATGCTTGCCTCTCTACGTATTATGTTCATGACAAACGGAGTAATTCTTGGAGAACGATGACATGATGTAGACAAAGTAAACTCAACTAATATGAATAAACCCCATCGTTTTATCCTTAGTAGCAACAACACAAATACGCAACTTGTCCCCTTCTGTCACTGGGATATAGAAATTCATCAGGTTGAACCTACTACAACGCACCACTCCCACCGAAGAAATATCAATCTAGTTGGCCAAACTATCTCAATATATCGGAGAGCATTACGAAGCTATGATGATCATGCAAATAAGAATCATAGTAATCAGGTTTGACTCAAATACTTTTCATGAATAATCTGAACATAAACTCACAATTCACCGGATCCCAACAAACACAGCATACAAAGGGATTACATCGGATAGATCAAGGCAAAGATGCGATGAACATTGTATTGAAGATCGAGAGCGAGAGAGAGAGAGAGAGAGAGAGAGAGAGAGATTTCCAGCTAGGTACTACTTACGGACCCGTAGGTTTGCGGTGAACTACTCACACATCATGGTGAGGGTAGCAAGGTTGATGAAGAGGCCCTCCGTGATCGATCTCCCCTCCGACAGGGTGCCAAAACGGAGGTGTAGATGGCCTCCCATCGGAACAGAGGCTTGCGGCGGCGGAAAAAGTGTCTCGGGAGCGTTTCTGGTGTTTTTAGGGTAGATGTGAATTTATAGGCCAGGGAACAACGTCGGAGGACGCTCCAGGGGGCCACCACATATCTGGATGCGCCCCCTAGGGGACACGGCTGGATATGTGGTGGGCCCCTGATGCAACGCCTGGCCCTCCTTCGAAGCTTCTAGGTCTTGTATTGGTCCAAAAAAATCACCAAGATGTTTCGTGGCAATTGGACTCCGTTTGGTATTGTAACTCTAAAAAGGCAAAAACACGCAGAAAATAGGAAATGGCACTGGGCACTGGGTCAATAGGTTAGTGCTCAAAAATATTATAAATTGGTAAATAAATACCCAAAAATTATCCTAGAATGATAATATATGAGCACGGAACAATCAAAATTTATAGATACGTTGGAGATGTATCAGCACCCCCAAGCTTAATTCCTGCTCGTCCTCGAGTAGGTAAATGATAAAAACAGAATTTTTTATTTGACATGCTACCCATTATGTAATCTTTGGTATGTGTGCTCATTGAGAAATGATGAATTAACGAACAGCAACATAGTAATATTTATAAGTATAAGAAACAAAATCATTAATTTTTCAAAGTATACAACCCTAAAAAAATGTTTTACCCCTATTCATCTTATTATATTATCAAGGCATGACTCCGTCTTCACCACATAGATACAAATGTTAAGCACCACGGTGTCCAAGTCAGGCAATTGGATCATACTTTTTCAATATGCATCAACTTTTTATTCTTCATGCAATACATGACCATGAACCATTGGACATAGCATATAGGTGGAATAGAATATGGTGGTAGGTATCAAAGGGGTAAAAAGTGGAGAAGATAGTCGCATCAACTAGGTGTACCAAGGAGCTATGGAGATGCTCATCGATAGATATCAATGCAAGGAGTAGGTATTGCCATGCAAATGATGCACTAGAGCTATAAGTGTATGAAAGCTCAACTGAAGCTAAGTGGGGTGTGCATCAAACTTGCTTGCTCATGAAGACCTTGGGCATTTGAGGAAGCCCGTCATAGGAATATACAAGCCAAGTTTATTATATGAAGAGGTAATTCCCACTAGCATATGGAAGTGTTAACATAGGAGACTCTCTATATGAAGAACATGGTGCCACTCTGAGGCACAAGTGTGGCAAAGGATAGTAGCAAAGTCCCTTCTCTATTTTCTCTCATTTGTTTATGGTGGGCTTTTCTCTTTTTTTGCCTCCCCCATTTTCTCCTTTTTTTAATATGGTGGGCTCATTTGGCCTCCCCCATTTTTATTTCATTTTTCGTCCGGAGTCTCATCCCAACTTGTGGGGGAATCATAGTCTCCATCATCCTTTCCTCATTGGGACAATGATCTAATAATGATGATCATCACACTTTTATTTACTTACAACTCAACATAAAGAACTGATAGGAAGATATGACTCTGTATGAATGCCTCTGGCAGTGTACCAGGATGTGCTATGATCTAGCGTGAGATGTATAAAAAATATGAAGAACGGTGGCTTTGCCACAAATACTATGTTAGCTCTATACGATCATGCAAAGCATTATGATGATGAACGAACTAGTCATGTGAAGTGACGATGGAATTTGCATGGCAATATATCTCGGAATAGCTATGGAAATGCCATAATATGTAGGTATGGTGGTTGTTTTGAGGAATATATAATGAGGCTTATGTGCAACAGAGCGTATCATGTCACGGGGTTTGGATGCACCGGCGAATATTTGCACCGATCCTCGAGGTGAGAATGGGCTATGCACGATACTGAAGAGGCTAGCAAATATGAGAAGGTGAAGATGCGTATGTCCATGGTGTCACATTAGTCATAAAGAACTCACATACATATTGCAAAGTTTTATTGGATTTATCACAAATCAAAGTACTCCTCGCATGCATCGAGGGAGGAGGTTGGTAGGAGTTAACCATCGCGCGCCCCCGACTCAAAACAACACTAGGATTTCAACGAGGAATATAAATGCTCACACATCATCACCATGCCTCTTTAATTTTTAGATGAAAAACAAGTTAACACCTCTTAATCTCGACACTTCTACGAATCAACAATTTTGGACTCACACCTTTTTCATATTACCACATCAATGTCATTAACCCACAACTTCTCTATATGTGCTACACGATGGTTTTGATTATCATTCATTGAATACCTAATATTCTTGGACTAGTCTTATGACCCATGCAAATTACCCCCACTATTACTCAGCTCTCAAACAAATATAAGTGAATAACAAGAGCGTATTATTTCTATAAAATCTACACGCCACCGTGCTAAAAAGATATAAGTGAAGTACTAGAGCAACTGCCTAGCTCAAAAGATATAAGTGTAGCACATAGAGTATTCTAGCAAATTATCATTAAGGTGTGTCTCCCTCAAATAGGTGTGTCCAGCAAATGATGATTGTGACAAACTGAAGTTAAAAGCAAACAAAAGCAAACGCCGCTCCAAGCAAAACACATATCTTGTGATGAATAAAAATATAGCTCCAAGTGACATACCGATGGATTGAGACGAAGGAGGGGATGCCTTCCGGGGAATCCCCAAGCTTAGATGCTTGAGTCTCCTTAGAATTATACTTGGGGTGCCTTGGGAAGCCCCAAGCTTGGGCTCTTGCTACTCCTTATTCCGTAGTCCATCGTGATCACACCCAAAACTGGAAAACTTCAATCACACAAAACTCAACAAAACTTCGTGAGATCCGTTTATAAGAAACATATTGCATACTTGAGGTACCATGATAAATTGATTCAAATTAATTTTTGCATAATAGGTACTGTATTATAACTTCCCCATGGCTTACACCCCCCTGATATAGTCCATGGCATAATCAAAACAAGCAAACTATGCAGGCAAAACAGAACAGTCTGTAGCAATCTGTAAAGATCCCAAACTTATGTAACTCTAAAAATTCTCAAAAATTAGGACAACGTAAATAATTTGTATAGCGATACTGTGTTAAAATATCAGATCATTATCACGCTCCAACAAAACATGAAAATTCCTGCACTAGAGTCAAAGTTTCTGTTTTAGATTCAGCATCGTTTCTACTCATCTTGTGAGTCATCCCAAAGGCTTTACTTGGCACAAACACTAATTAAAACATAAAAACACAATCATTACAGAGGAAACAATCATGTTATCACACAAAAACAAACATAAAGTATTGGGTTGTCTCCCAACAAGCTCTTTCTTTATAGCCATTAAGATAGGCATGAGAGTTCAATGATGCTCACATAATAGACAAGAATTGAACCACAAAGAGAGCATCATAAAGCATGTGAAAAACACATCTAAGTCTAACATACTTCCTATTCATAGGAATTTTATAGGAAAACAAATTCTCAAGACAAGTGAAATCTAGAATATGCAAATAGGAAGAATGAAGCATTAATAATGTCAACACAAAGAGAGGTAATTGAGTAACATGCAAATTCTTATAACCATGTTTGCCTCTCTCATTATATGTAGGATCATAATCAAACTCACCAATATAACTATCATAATATTGATCATTCTCCAAAGTAGTGGGAACATTATTACCTAAAGTTGACACTCTTCCAACCCCACTTTTAGTAGTGTTGCAAATATCATACTCAATAATAGATTCATCATGAAGGCTAGAATTATCAAGATCATAAGGAACATCACGATTATCACCCCAATCATGATCATTGGCACTATTGATATTCATAGAATTTATACTAGCAACATGGCAATCATGCTTTTCATTCAAGGAACTATCATGCATCACTTTATAAATTTCTTTTAACACTTCATCACAATTATTAGATTCATGATTTTCATGCAAGACCTCATAAGGAAAATCTAGTGCACTCAACTCACTAGCAATTGGTTCAACATAATTTGGTCTTTTGAAAAGATTAGCAAGTGGATGAGGATCCATTTATCTTTATTTTTACCGTTTACTTTCTGTTTGTGTGTGATAAAGATAAAGATAACATAGCTAGGAAGGCAAGCAAACTAGAGATGAAACAAGCAAACTGGCAAACTAGTAAAGTAAATATTTTTATATTTTTGATTTCTATGGAACAAACTAAATATAACAGCAAATAAAAAGAAGAACAAGTGAATGAATTTTTTTGCGAAGTTACTTGATAGTTGGTGATGGTATTCCCCAGCAACGGCTCCAGAAATCCTTCCTGATACTCGTGATCTGCGTTGGGTTTTCCGTGAAGAGGCACGGGTAATCGCAGCACAAAGTGGGTAAGTAATTGTAGTAATTTGTGAGCCACAGGGACTCAACAATCTCATTTCCAAGGGTATCAAGACTAGCAAAGCTTAATGGGTGAGACATGGTTAAGTGGTGAGGCTGCATCAAGCACTAAGCATTTAATTGAGTGGCTAACTTACGAGTACAAGAATAAGAGGGGTGATCTATGCATAAACGGATGTGAACTAGTAATGATCACTAAGTGATCCTAAACACCTACTTACGAGTCAAACATAACCCCATCGTGTTCTCTCTCGGTTCAGAACTCACGAGTAGAGACAGTCACAGTTACGCACACGGTTGGTGTATTTTATTTGAGTTTACTTTAAGTTTTCTATGACTGTATGTTAAACAAATTTCCAAGTTGCCACAAAACCGCGGGCACGGCTTCTCGAAAAGATTTAACCCAGCAGAGGTGCTCCAACTCATCCATCACAAACTAACCACACGCTGCATGGAAAACCTCAACCGCATGATCACCCCGTAGTGTCCTCAGAATTCCGGTGGAAAACCTCAACCTCGAGATAGCCCAAATTATCCTTGGAATCTCGTGCACAGGAAGTTCGAGAAAGGTAAAACAAATCCAGCAAGACCACTCGACGCGTTGACGAACCCGATAGGAGCCGCATATCTCTTTCTCAGGACACGACCGGATTGGCTAAGTTTCCGGCTGGCACACCCGTTGGTGGCCCCGGCTACCGCCATTTTGGACCAACACTCATGAGGAGCACCGGCCCGAGTTGTTGATTAATTATCCACGGGGTCTGGAAAGTCCCTATGCAAGTTTTATTAGGTTGGAGAATGGTAAAACCAAAGTTGGGCCTTGCTAGAAGAGTTTTATCCCAAAACGGAAATCAAGGGGGTCCCCATAACAACCACAAGCATGTTAGGAGCACTCAATATGGAACATAACACCTGTACACAAGGTACTAGGGTGGCAAAAGTGGAACAAAACACCGAGCAAAAGGCCAAGCCTTCCACCTTTTATCAAGTATATATGTGCATTAAATTAAATAGCAATAATACTGTGATATATCCAAAATATCCATGTTGGCACATGGGAACAACTTGCACCTAGAACTAGAACCACTATAAGAAGGGCTGAGCAAGCGGTATCATAGCCAAACAATGGTTTGCTGGCATGTGGAGGGTTAGAGGCTTATCATGGCATTTTGGGAGGCTTGAAAAACAAGTGGTATGTAGCGAGACGTAGCGATAGAAACGAGACAACTAGCATGGCAATGATAGTAGTGGTATCCAGGGCAATGTTCATCTTGCCTGAAATGCCGCTTGGAAGAAGAACGAATCCATGAAGTAGACGAACCAACGTAGTCGAACAAATCCTCATACTACGAATCGGTTTCGGAACGCTATCGAGAAGAAGCAATCCGGAAACAAATAAATGACACAGTAAACACCGCAACATATTCATGGTATGATGCTCAAACAATGATGATGCATGTCAAGTTCAAATATGCAAGGCATGACAAAGCACAACAATCAACTACTACAAATTAAGTGAAGTTCAATATGCAACGAGTTATATATTGACGGAACTCCACGTTTGAATAATTTGGTTCACTCTCATTTATTTACATGGCAAGTTTAAATGTGGTTAACATGGCAAGAGGTGAAGCATAAGAAAACTAACTATCTAGGCATTTTAAACGAGGCCGGAAACAACATATAGTATTTCCGAAATGACCCCATATGTTAGTTTTGAAATTGGTCCTTATCTGAACTAACCATGTTTTACAAATAAACAGGGACACAAAATTCACCATGTGATTCTACTCGTCATTCTAAGCGATTTACATATATAGATCATTTAAAACGGAGCTACGGCCTAAAAGATAAGACCAACACAAGATGAATATGTCATGAATGCAAAATGCATGCAAATGTCAACCACAACCTTCTCAAATCATGGATGTAGCAAGATATTATGAAACTACATGAGATTCAAGCAAGTTTCATATATGACATGTTCAAAACGGAGCAACGGGTCAATAATAACAACCAACACAAGTTTTAGTTAGAATCTGCCCAAAACAGCAACATGGCATTTTGCACGCCTCATAACAACAGACTACAAGAACCTAAAATCCATAAACAAGACATGGGGCTATAGCTTACATGATGCACAACAATTCATCTCATAGAAGCAAGGTGCATACAAGCATGGATCAATAGCAAAAGAACTCACAAGATGGCATATTGAAACAACAGTTAAGGACTTAGTGAAAATATCAGTTTTTCACAATCTGAGTTATCGGGTTGGCATATTGACAGTAATAGATCTACATTCTACCTAGACCTTCATGGCATGAAATTCAACACCATGATAGAGGACAACATGCACTTCGAAAAACTACATTACATCAACATCAAAATATGTATATATTTCTGGCTAGCATCCGCCCAACATGGCATATTGAACTAAGCAGTTCTCCAGACTTAGAATTTTTTTATCAAGGGGCAAAGCAGAGCAGTTTTATCAAATTGACATGTTCGACAGCAAAACTAACTAGGATGCAACACCTCTACATGAAAACTATGGGCACATTCTAACAGAGGATAACATGCTCAACAATTCATTCCATTGGGCCAACCACAAAGGACCTACAGATTCATGGCAATCATCATGGAAACATAGCAATAAAATAACCAGATTCCAGACTTGGTGAAAATTGACTATCTCCCACAACAGCAGTTTGACTAGGCATGTTTACATAGCAATAACAGTAGCATAACAACCCTCTATGAGCATGGCAAGGACACTAACAGCAAGAATACATGTCACACTACAAAATAATCCATTGGCACAAGTTCAAAATGGTCATGGATTGCTTAATATGTTGCTCGCACAATGGAACTTAACGTTAACAGATTACAATTTGACAATTACGATGAGATGCACTTTTGCAACAGATATTAGACCATGCAAATGAATCCTAATATGCTTGCAAATGGCGCCACCATGTAGAGCACGCTTAGTAGATCAAATTTCATATATATCATATTTCAAATTGATGAGCAGGTTAAAAGTTATCACAGGTTTAACGGGAAAATATGATGATTGTTGACAGATGCAAAAGAGTCAGAGAAAAATTATACCCTGGGCGAAGTGGGATAGGGCCGTGCGAGATGGAGGCAGCTGGCCGTTTGGATCAGGGGATCCGCCGGACCACGGACGAGGAGGTCCTGGCCGGCAGTTGGTGGCGGGGCCGACCGAGGAGGGCGGCGGCCACGGCGCTGGTGGCCGGATGCGGGGTCGGGGACGAGCGCTGGGGTGAGATCCGGCCTTGGGGCCCTTGATCTGGCCATGGCGGCGGCCGGTGCACATGCCGGTGGCTGGCGAGCAGGCGAGCAGCAGGGTGGAGCGAGGCGCCGGGGTCGACGCGGCAGAAGGCGGCCGATGCAGGGCGGTGGCGGCCAGGCGAGCGAGCGGCAGCGGCCAGGCGAGCGAGCAGCGGCGGCCAGGCGAGCGAGCAGCGGCGGCACGAGGTGTAGTGGGGCTCCCGGGCGGTGTGGGGCTCGGGGAGATCGGGCCGTGGCGGCAGCGGTGAATGGGCCGGGCGGGCCTCATCCGGGCCCCGGTGGGCCTGCATCGGAGGGAGGCTAAGGAGGCGACGTGGCGCCTTCCAGTTGGCTACGGGGGCGGCTGCGGCGGCTGGGTGGCGGCAGCGCGCGATCGGAAGCTGATACGTCTCCATCGTATCTACTTTTCCAAACTCTTTTGCCCTTGTTTTGGACTCTAATTTGCATGATTTGAATGGAACTAACCCGGACTGACGCTATTTTCAGCAGAATTGCCTTGGTGTTATTTTTGTGCAGAAATAAAAGTTCTCGGATTGACCTGAAAATTTACGGAGAATATTTTTGGAATTAATAAAAAATATTGGCGAAAGAAGCAACCAGAGGGGGTCCACCCATTGGCCACAAGCTAGGGGGGCACCCCCCCCCCCCCGTAGGGCGCCCTGGCGACTCGTGGGTCCCACAGACCTCCTCCGACCCTAATTCCAACTCTATATATTCACATCCGTGGAGAAAAAAATAGAGGAGAAGAGTTCATCGCGTTTCACGATACGGAGCCGCCGCCACCTCCTGTTCTTCCTCGGGAGGGCAGAACTAGAGTCCGTTTTGGGCTCCACAGAGGGGAAATCGACGCCGTCGTCATCACCAACCATCCTCCATAACCAATTACATGATGCTCACCGCCGTGCATGAGTAATTCCATCGTAGGCTTGCTGGACGGTGATGGGTTGGATGAGATTTACCATGTAATCGAGTTAGTTTTTGTTAGGGTTTGATCCCTAGTATCCACTATGTTCTGAGATTGATGTTGCTATGACTTTGCTATGCTTAATGCTTGTCACTAGGGCACGAGTGCCATGATTTCAGATCTGAACCTGTTATGTTTCCATGAATATATATGTGTTCTTGATCCTATCTTGCAAGTTGTAGACACCTATTATGTGTTATGATCCGCATACCCCAATGTGACAATAATTGGGATTCTTTCCGGTGATTACCATAGTTTGAGGAGTTCATGTATTCACTAAGTGCTAATGCTTTGGTCCGGTTCTCTATTAAAAGGAGGCCTTAATATCCCTGAGTTTCCATTAGGACCCCGCTGCCACGGGAGGGTAGGAGAAAAGATGTCATGCAAGTTCTTTTCCATAAGCACGTATGACTATATACGGAATACATGCCTACATTACATTGATGAATTGGAGCTAGTTCTATGTCACCCTAGGTTATAAATGTTGCATGATGAATGCCATCCGGCATAATTATCCATCACTGATCCATTGCCTACGAGCTTTTCACATATTGATCTTTGCTAAGTTACTTTTCCGTTGCTACTGTTACAATCACTACAAAACTGCTACTGTCACTTTTGCCATCGTTACCGTTACTTCCATACTACTTTGCTACTAAATATTTTGCTGCAGATATTAAGTCTTTTAGGTGTGGTTGAATTGACAACTCAGCTGCTAATACTTGAGAATATTCTTTGGCTCCCCTTGTGTCGAATCAATAAATTTGGGCTGAATACTCTACCGTCGAAAACTGTTGCGATCCCCTATACTTGTGGGTTATCAAGACCTTTTTCTGGTGCCGTTGCCGAGGAGCATAGCTTTATTCTCTGAGTCACTTGGGATTTATATCTGTTGATCACTATGAAGAATTTGAAAGATGCTAAAACCAAGATCTTCCCCTCTACTATGAGGACAGGTAAGGAACTGCCATCTAGCTCTGCACTTGATTCACCTTCTGTTATGAGTAAATTTGCGACACCAACACCTGCTAGTAATTCTGATATGTCGCAAGTAATTGATGATGCCACTTCTGCTATGCTTGATAATATTGTGCTTTGGGTGAATTTCTTGATGAACACCTTGCTAGGGTTAGAGAGAATGAGATCACTGAAACTGATGATATTTCTGAAACTGATGAAATTATTGAAACTGAACACTTTCAGACACCTGTTAGACCTAGCTCTCCTAGATATGAATTGCCTGTTATTCCTGAGGGTTATGTTATGGATGGAGAGGTAGCTAGGGACTTTCTTGCTTGTAAAGATAGAGATGATCTTAAGAAATTACTATGCAAGTGGAAAGAAAAATCTTTGAATGCTAGAATGCAATATAATCCTAAGTTTGCTACTTCACCTATCTTTGTTACTGATAAGGATTATGAATTCTCTGTCGATCCTGAGTTAATTACTTTGGTGGAATCTGATCCTTTCCATGGTTATGAATCTGAAACTGTTGTGGCACATCTTACTAAATTGAGTGACATAGCCACCCTATTCGCTCATGAGGAATAAATTCGCTACTACTATATTCTTAAGTTGTTTCCTTTCTCATTAAAGGGTGATTCTAAGCTATGGTTTAAATCTCTTGCTCCTGGTAGTGTGCGTAGTCCCCAGGATATGATATATTACTTCTCTGAAAAATATTTTCCTGCTCATAAGAAACAAGCTGCCTTACCGGAAATATTTAACTTTGTGCAAATTGAAGAAGAGAGTCTCCCACAAGCTTGGGGGAGGCTTCTCCAATTACTTAATGCTTTGCCTGATCATCCTCTCAAGAAAAACAAAATACTTGATATCTTTTATAATGGACTAACCGATGCTTCTAGGGACCACCTAGATAGTTGTGCTGGTTGTGTTTTCAGGGAACGAACGGTTGAACAAGCTGAACTACTATTGAATAATATATTGAGCAATGATAATGATTGGACCATCCCCGAACCACCTCCAAAGCCAACTCCGAAGAAAAGAGGTATTCTATTTCTCAGTCCTGAAGATATGCAAGAGGCAAAAAAATCTATGAAAGAAAAAGGTATTAAAGCTGAAGATGTTAAGAATTTACCACCTATTGAAGAAATACATGGTCTTGATAACTCGACACAGGTAGTGGAGGTAAATTCTCTCTATAGATTTGACGAAGGTGATATTCCTTATAATAAGTCTGCTAGTGAATGCTTGGATGAATTTGATAACTTTATTGTTAAACAAGAAAATTTCAATGCTTATGTTAGTTGACAATTGAAACATAATGCTTACATGCTTGATCACTTAGGTGATTATATGAGTAGAACTGTTAATGATCTTAAGCTTATTAGTAAACATGCTTCCATGGTAACTACTCAAGTAGAACAAGTACTTAAGGCACAAAATGATTTGCTTAATGAGATGAATGGTAAGAACAATGATCATTCTGTTAGAGTTGTGACTAGAGGTGGTAAAATGACTTAGGAACCTTTGTATCCTGAGGGCCATCCTTAGAGAATTGAGCAAGATTCTCAGAGAATTAATACTGATGCACCTAGTCGTCCCAGTAATAAAAGGAAAAAGAATGATGATAGGACTTTGCATGCTGCTGGTGAACCTATTATAGATACACATGAAAACCCAAATGATATTTCTATTTCTGATGCTGAAACACAACCTAGTGATGAACATGAACTGGGTGATAATGTTAATGATGATGTTCATGTTGATGCTCAACCTAGTAATGATAATGATGTGGAGATTGAACCTGCTGTTGATCTTGATAACCCACAATCTAAGAATAAAAGATATGATAAAAGAGACTTCGTTGCTAGGAAGCATGGTAAAGAAAGAGAACCTTGGGCTCAGAAACCCATGCCCTTTCCTCCTAAGCCATCCAAGAAAAAGGATGATGAGGATTTTGAGTGCTTTGTTGAAATGCTTAGACCTGTCTTTTTGCGTATGCGCTTGACTGATATTCTGAAAATGTCTCCTTATGCTAAGTATATGAAGGATATTGTGACTAATAAAAGAAAGATACCGGAAGCTGAAATTTCCACCATGCTTGCTAATTATACTTTTAAGGGTGGAGTACTAAAGAAATTAGGAGATCCAGGAATACCAACTATACCATGCTCCATTAAAAGAAACCATGTTAAAACTGCTCTATGTGATTTGGGAGCCGGTGTTAGTGTTATGCCTTTCTCTTTATATCGTAGACTTGATTTGAATAAGTTGACACCTACTGAAATCTCTTTGCAAATGGCTGATAAATCAACCGCTTTACCCATCGGTATTTGCGAGGATGTGCCTGTTGTGGTTGCAAACGTTACTATCTTAACAGACTTTGTTATTCTTGATATTCCCGAGGATGACAGCATGTCGATCATCCTTGGTAGACCCTTTTTGAACACTGCAGGGGCTGTTATTGATTGCAACAAAGGCAATGTCACTTTTCATGTTAATGGTAATGAGCATACGGTGCACTTTCCGAAGAAACAACCTCAAGTTAATATTATCAACTCTATTGGAGAAATTCCAACAATTGCTATTGGAGGTTTTAAATTCCCTCTCCCTACTGTCAAGAAGAAATACGAAATAATCATGGTAGGGGACATGCCTGTCCCCGTTGAGGTAACTTAGTGTTATTCGAAAATTCTCCGGTTTCATGTTACTCGAAAGAAGTTTGTTAATAAGACTTGATCAACCTTGTTAATGAATTCCTTTTGATGGGCATGAGATGGATGAATTTAGAAAGCACAACCTTCTGTACCCAACTTTCACTTTCTGTTGTTTAGAATAAATAAAGCAAAAATACTATTATACTTCTGTTTTCTGAATTATCCGTACAACAAAAAATGACCTGGAAAAAAAAGTTCTCCAAATGCCCTGAAAATTCAGTATGATTTTTTATAGAATATTTAAGAATATTTGGCACTGAGAACACACCAGGGGGCTGCACCAGTGGGCCACAAGCCCAGGGGCACGCCCACCCCCCCAGGGAGCGCCCTGGTGGCTTGTGGGTCCCACGTGGCCCCCCCTCACTTATTCCAGCACCCATCCACTCCGTCCTCCTCCATAAAAAATCCCACCGTTGCTCAAACCCGTGTCCTAGCTCATCTTGCTGCCATTTTCGATCTCCTTGTGCAAAGCTCCATTTGCAAAACTGTTTTGGGGGATTGTTCTTCGGTATGTGACTCCTCCAATGGTCCAATTAGTTTTTGTTCTAGTGCTTTATATATTGCAAATTTTTGCTCCTGTGGTGACCATGTTCTTGAGCTTGCATGTTAAATTTATATGGTCCCATGTAGTTTTGATGCATGATTTAGACTCTAGGCGCTTATGGGAGTGGTTGCTTTGAATTTTGTTGAGTTTTGTTCACTTTTATTTTGAGTTACTAAAATTTCAGAAATTTTTCAGAGGAAGAAAATGATGAGGAGATTGTTAAGAGGCTCTTCAAGACGGGGTTCTAAAGAAAATGAAAATGAGAAGAAAGAGAAGCCCAAATACAATCTTGCCCGCACCGCGGAGGTTCAGCCATGTGAATGGCCAAGTGATGCATTCTTGAAGGCGGCCAGAATTTTAATGATTTTTACTATTTGGCGGAGAATCCAGGCATCACCGACTTCCTCCACGATAAGCAGTGGGAGCCACAAGAGCTCGCTAACCAGTGGAACCCTCAGGATCCTCCTCAGTACCCAGGAGAGGGCTACTTTGATCCATGGACATAGACCAACTTAGGCCAAAATCCTAAGCTTGGGGGAGTACGTATTTCTCACCGACATTACATTCATGTTCACACACTCATTCCAGTTGTCGGTGATCATACTTTTTCATTGTACTATCCATGTTAGTTTATTTCTTTTTCTCGCTTTCTTCTTGTGTGTCAAAAAAACCTTAAGAAAAAAAAATAGCTCTAGTTTTACTTTCTAGTATGTTTAGTTGTAGTATTAAAAGAAAACCCAAAAAGACTTCTCGTTCTTCTTTTGCTTGTTGGGAGCTTTCCCGTGTAAATAGTTTTTCTCGTTCTTGTTTTGAAATTCTTTTCTTTGGGTCGAGAGGAGAAGACCACGATGAAAATGTTGAGTGGCTCTCATATGCATTGTTGTTTATCTTACAGAGAGCCCATATTACCTTGTCTTCTTCTTTAAATAATTGTTTGCAGATTCCAGCTTTGTCCAATGCACGTGCACTCTTATTATTATTCACACCGTTCGGTCGTGCAAGTGAAAGGCAATAATGACAATATATGATGAAGTGATTGAGATGGAGAAAAGCTGGTACGAACTCGACCTATTTTGTTTTTGTAAATATGATTAGCTCATCGTTCTCGATTCAGCTCATTATGGACGAAACATGTTTGCAATGACAATTAGAGATTATAGTTACTCATGCCATGCTTAATTAGCTAAGAGTGTATAATGGTTTGTCTTGAGTGCCAACATGCATTTTAAAATGGTTGTGATGTAGTATGATAGGATGGTATCCTCCTTTGAATGATTCAAGTGGCTTGACTTGGCACATGTTCACGCATGTAGTTGAAACAAAATCAACATAGCCTCCACGATATTTATGTTCATGGTGATTTATATCCTACTCATGCTTGCATTCAATGTTGGTTAATCTCAATGCATGTTTATGACTGTTGTCGCTCTCTAGTTGGTCGCTTCCCAGTCTCTTGCTAGCCTACACTTGTACTAAGCAGAAATACTGCTTGTGCATCCACTTCCTTAAACCCAAAGTTGTTCCATATGAGTCCACCATACCTACCTATATGCGGTATTTACCTGCCGTTCCAAGTAAATTTGCATGTGCCAAACTCTAAACCTTCAAATAATATTCTGTTTTGTATGCCCGAATCGCTCATATAGTGACTAGGGGCTGTCAGTATCTTCCATGCTAGGTGGGTTATTCTCACGATGAGTGTTTATTCACTTGTCATTCACGAGAAAGTGGCTGGTATTCGGGATGCCCAGTTCCATGCTCAAAAATCAAATCAAAATATAATGAAACAAAACTCCCCCAGGATTGTTGTTTGTATGGACGGTACCCGTGGATTCGGCTAGCCGTGGAGTGTGTTTGATTGGTGGAGGGGGAGTAAAAACTTTATCATTCTGTTTAGGAACCGCCTATAATGTATCTAGCATGGAAGATACCGAGATCTCTTGGTTGTTATGTTGACAATGAAAGCATACCTCTCAAAATTTTATTCATCTCTGTTCTAAAAGCTCGAGCTCTGGCACGTCTGCAAATCCCTGTTTCCCTCTACGAAGGGCCTATCTATTTACTTTATTGCTGAGTCATCATCCTCTTATACAAAGCACCAATTAGAGAGCACCACTGTCATTTGTATGCATTGTTATTAATTGATATTGAGTATGACTATGACTGGATCTCTTTTACCATGAATTACAATGTCTAGTCAGTCCTTGATCTTCAGGGGTGCTATGCATTTATGTTTTGCGGTCTCAGAAAGGGCTAGCGAGATACCATTTTGTTATATCATATCATGATTGTTTTGAAAAAGTGTTGTCATCCGAGACTTATTATTATTGCTCGCTAGTTGATTATGCCATTGATATGAGTAAATGTGAGACCTAAATGTTATTGTGAATATGGTTAGTTCATAATCTAGCTGAAAGCCTGAATGCTGGCTATACATATTTGCAACAACAAGATCAAACAGAGTTTGTAAAAGTTTTTCTTTGTCACTTTTAGTTTGTCAACTGAATTGCTTGAGGACAAGCAATGGGTTAAGCTTGGGGGAGTTGATACGTCTTCATCGTATCTACTTTTCCAAACTCTTTTGCCCTTGTTTTGGACTCTAATTTGCATGATTTGAATGGAACTAACCCGGACTGACGCTGTTTTTAGCAGAATTGCCTTGGTGTTATTTTTGTGTAGAAATAAAAGTTCTCGGATTGACCTGAAAATTTACGGAGAATATTTTTGGAATTAATAAAAAATATTGGCGAAAGAATCAACCAGAGGGGGTCCACCCATTGGCCATAGGCCAAGGGGGCGCGCCGCCCCTAGGGCGCCCTAGCGGCTTGTGGGTCCCACAGACCTCCTTCGACCCTAATTCCAACTCTATATATTCACATCCGTGGAGAAAAAAAATAGAGGAGAAGAGTTCATTGCGTTTCACGATACGGAGCCGCCGCCACCTCCTGTTCTTCCTCGGGAGGGCAGATCTGGAGTCCGTTTTGGGCTCCGGAGAGGGGAAATCGACGCCATCGTCATCACCAACCATCCTCCATCACCAATTTCATGATGCTCACCGCCGTGCGTGAGTAATTCCATCGTAGGATTGCTGGACGGTGATGGGTTGAATGAGATTTACCATGTAATCGAGTTAGTTTTTGTTAGGGTTTGATCCCTAGTATCCACTATGTTCTGAGATTGATGTTGCTATGACTTTGCTATGCTTAATGCTTGTCACTAGGGCCCGAGTGCCATGATTTCAGATCTGAACCTGTTATGTTTCCATGAATACATATGTGGTCTTGATCCTATCTTGCAAGTTGTAGACACCTATTATGTGTTATGATCCGCATACCCCAATGTGACAATAATTGGGATTCTTTTCGGTGATTACCATAGTTTGAGGAGTTCATGTATTCACTAAGTGCTAATGCTTTGGTCCGGTTCTCTATTAAAAGGAGGCCTTAATATCCCTTAGTTTCCATTAGGACCCCGCTGCCACGGGAGGGTAGGAGAAAAGATGTCATGCAAGTTCTTTTCCATAAGCACGTATGACTATATATGGAATACATGCCCACATTACATTAATGAATTGGAGCTAGTTCTGTGTCACCCTAGGTTATAACTGTTGCATGATGAATGCCATCTGACATAATTATCCATCACGGATCCATTGCCTACGAGCTTTTCACATATTGATCTTTGCTAAGTTACTTTTCCGTTGCTACTGTTACAATCACTACAAAATTGCTACTGTCACTTTTGCCATCGTTACCGTTACTTCCATACTACTTTGCTACTAAATATTTTGCTGCAGATATTAAGTCTTTCAGGTGTGGTTGAATTGACAACTCAGCTACTAATACTTGAGAATATTCTTTGGCTCCCCTTGTGTCGAATCAATAAATTTGGGCTGAATACTCTACCCTCGAAAACTATTGCGATCCCCTATACTTGTGGGTTATCAGAAGCCACCAAGTGGCGGTTGGGAGGTGGTTGGGCACGAAAATCCGTGCGGGAGAGTCTGGGGAGGCCATTTTTGGGCAGGGAGCCTTCCTTTTTGTAATGACCCAAGTGCACTTTCCAAATCCTTGTAATATATTCCATGTGTGAACCCTCCATGTATGTCATCATGTGGTTTGAATGAATAGAGTTGGCCTCATGTCATTCATTTTGCATCATGGCATCATGTCATCCATTCCATATTAGTGTTTTGTTGCATGTTGGTATGTTGGGATGTGAGTGTGTGTGCTTGATTTGATGAGTGTTGCCACTTGGTGGCTTGGCCATGTATATGAAAACCCAAGTTATTTTCATCAAATTCCTTCCCTCCTTTCTTCTTCTCTTTATTTTTGCCAAGCATTCTTCTCTGCCTTATTTTAATGTTCACCTCTTCTCAACCCCTTCTAACTATTGCCTTCAAACCCTCCTCCAAGTTGCAGCCTTTTTCAAAGTGTTTTGGTTGGATTCAAAAATGCCTCAAGTTTGAATTTAATTGAAACTTGGTATATTTTTCTATCCCTAAAATGCCCAAACATTTTATTTAAATAATGCACAATTTTGTGAGCTCAAAACATATTTTCTTTCTCTCATATTCTTTTCCAAACACCCTAGACATTTTCTTTTGGGATCTTGTGTTTTTTTATTAATAAGAGAGTAGAAAACCCAGGGGAGAGAGAGGCCCAGCGCCAGCCCACTTACCCCACTTACCCCCGTTCATTCAGCCCGCCAACGCTGCTCCCTTCTGTTCTTCTTCTTCCTTATGTACGGCAGCACATCAACAACAGCCCCCCCCCTACGCCCTATAAAGCAACCCCAAGCATAGCCCTAGGTCTCCTCTATCCATTCCTCCCTTCTCCTCCCTCTCCCGCCGCCGGTAAGTCTTCTCCACGTCTCCCGTCATGTTGTCCCGAGCGAGCTCGAGCTCGAGCTCGGGCTGAACCAATAGCGTGGCTGCGAGCGACATTGCAGGAGGCCTCCACCGTCTCCGCTGACCACGACCGCGACCACGGGTCACGGTGCTCCCTCCTCGGCGTCCCCTTCGTGGTCTTCTTCCTCGGCTCCGGGTTCCCCGGCGCTCTCTCACCTGCATCGCGCCTCCGCTGCCCTCCGACCATTCCCTGGACTCCAGCAGAACCCTCGGTGAGCAACTCCTCCTCCTAGACCTCTCTCCGGTCCCCTTATTGCTCCTTAGTCGATGTTCATCTGAGCTGATGCTCCAGCCGCCATGGTCATGCACGCCCGTGCTCTCGGCATGCGCACAATCGCCCTTGCCACACCCACGCTTCCACACACCTACATGCGAGCACCTCCATGCGGCCCCAAGGCACCCAGACGAGCACCTGCAGCTCGCTATTGAGATCCCTCGCATTACAGCCATAGTTGTCCCTGTTCTGCATTGTTTCAGTGTTGTTCAGTCAGCGCTAAGATATAGTTATGTTCAGTAAAGTCGATCTTGCATCACAAACTGGAGTGCACCGTAGTGGTTAGCTCTCTTGATTGCATTCAGGACGTGATTGGTTCGAAACCCATCCAACCATGTTTTGATTTTGTTCTGTTCTGTTCTACGCTAGGGGCCTTTTTATTCTGCTGTTTCTGTTTAGGTTCGCGAGAGCTGTTGGTTCAGGTAGCGTGGACCTGCACCTTGTACATGAAATTGCTTCATGTCCTACTGGTTGGTCCAGCTAGTTTGCACACAATCGACCAGGTATCGAATCCCCACGGTTGCACTTCTTTTTATTCTGCATTTGCACCTTCATGGAATCACCTCCTGTCGTTCGTTGTAGTTCTAACACAACTCAATTCATAGCCTAGCTGGCTTGCGCAGCCAACATACATTCTGGAGAACAGGGTTCAACTCCCTACCTCCACTTATTTTTTTGTCTTGTTTTTCTCTTTTCATACTCATATAGAAGTGCCAGATTCGGCCATGTCCATTTTTGGCAGTTCCAATTCGGGATATGCCAAGTTTGGCATATACTATGTATAAGTAGTTCTTGTTATTTTCGACTTGCATTGTGTGAGATTTTGCTACAGGAACATAGGCTTATGATATATGAATTTGTGGTAGATAAATCCAACTAATCCATCTGTGGCATTAGTTTTATCATTTGGGCAAGTTTGTGAAAATGCTACTTTGTGATAATATGCCATTTTGTTATTTTTGCATGATTTAATGCTTGCACTATTTGCTAAACTTGTCAACATGAAAATTGCTCTTTGACATGTGCACTAGCCCCTGGTATTTTTGCATGCCATGTTAAACCATGTTTAGCTGTGGAATTCTTGCTGCCAACATGCTCCAAAATACTACTGTTTCACATGCTCGAATATTTCTAAGCGTTGAATCTGTTTATTTTGTTGCTATGTTGTCTTGATGATTCCCATGCATCTATAGCTCCTTTGGGGTTGGCACAATGTAATGTATTATTTAGCATGTTGCCCTATGTTAGATTGTACCAATTTCTTGCAAGTAGAGATATTGCATCTTTGTTAAATTTGCGGAGAAACATGTCATTCTGTTAAAAAATTCCCTACTTGCCACTTGTTAAAATTTTCTAAGTCTGGGGGGCTGTTAAGTTCAATATGCCATGTTGGGAGGTTGATAGCCAGTGATCTGTGCATATTTTGATGTTGATGTAATGGAGTGAATTGAAGTGCATGTTATCCTCTATAACCCTGTTAAATTTCATGCCATGAAAGTTCCTGTAACATGTGTATTTGTTGCTGTCAAAATGCATCATGTTAACTCAGATTATGTAAAACTGGAATTTTCACTAAGTCCCTAAATGTTGTTTCAACATGCCATCTTGTGAGCTCAATTGCTATTGATCCTTGCTGCCATTCATGTTGCTGTAGTTAGATGAACTGTTAAGCATCTTGTATACTTGAGGTCCATGCCCTTGTTGTCCTTTGTGGCATGCTGTAGCTCTTGTTGTGTGTGGAGCAAAATGGCATGTTGCTGTTTGTGGACAGATTGCTTGTGTTGTTTGTTTTGTGCTTGTGGGAGTTATACCCACTTGTTTTGCATGATCTTTAGGTCTATTCCTACTAGCTTTTCATTTCCAATCCAGACGCACCCTTGGAATACCAAGGAATTGCCCATGGCCTTCCTCTTGCTTGTTTTTGTCTCCGTTACCGCTAGAACCTTGTCGTGAGAGTTCCGAGAGTTCCATTACTTCGTTTGCAACGTTCTTCATATGCATTGCCATCATTTTCTCGTGAAGCATTCATTTTTGCCATGTTCATGCATATACAAACAACTAATCTTGTTGTTCTGTCCAGAATACTAAATCCACTAAAAGTTGCATATGTTTACTTCATTCCAATGTGACTAGAGTAGGTTACCATGTTAAATGCATCAAATTGGACATGCATCATCCTTGATTGAGCATCATTCCTTGCTTGTGTGTTTATTGCTGCTATTTCTTGAGGGTAGCATCGGGTGTTGAGAACAATTACGAGGAACCAGTCGAGAACGTGTCTGAAGAGCAAGAGTTCTACCCCCCTGAAGACCCTCCAGGCAAGATGATCGTTACCCGTATCCCGATACTATTTTTGCTGTGCTAGATGTCTCGCTTCTACCGTTATGCCTGGTTACCTACCACTTAAATTGTCAAGCCTCCCAAATTTCCATGAAAGCGTCTAACCCCTCCACTACCTAGCAAAACATTGATTGGCTAAGTTACCGCTGCTCAGCCCTTTTCTTATAGCATTGCTAGTTGCAGGCGCAGCTTGTTTCCATGTGATAACATGGATATCTGGAGATATCACCTTATTTCCTGTTATTTAATTTAATGCACATATATATTTGGGGACTGTGGAAGGCTTGGCCATTTGCCTGGTGATTTGTTCCACTTTTGCCGCCCTAGTTCCGAGAACCAGTGTTATGTTCCATATTGAGCTCTGTCGAAAATCGGTCTTCGCAGACCAAACAAGGTTCGAACTCTGGGGCGTGTGCGAAGATCCTTCCCAGCTCAAGCCAAGCTCACCACCCCACAGTCCAGCCTCGCTGAATGCGCATGAACGGGCAAGAAGATGAACACGAGAGACTTACCCAGGTTCGGGCCACCTTAGGGTGTAAAACCCTACTCCTGCTTTGGTGGATTGGCCTCACGAGGAGGTTCGAGGATGAACTAGTACAGTGATGGAGCGGCCTCACAAGGGCTCTTGGGTGAGGATGGGTCGATCCCTCTCTACGGTGCTGGCTAGTCCCTATTTATAGCGGCCTTGGTCCTCTTCCCTTACCGCACAGGCGGGAAGGGATCCCACAACGGCCAAATTTGAAAGGGGACAAGAGGTACATCTTATCCTGACTAAAGGCGGTCTTCGCCTGCAAAGCTTCTGGTGGTGACGCAGAGGTGGGCTCGGCGATGACATCCGTCCCGCCGAGCTCGTGGTCTTGGTCTCGTTGCACTGGAATGGAAACCTTTGGGGGATTCCTTGGGAACCCGCGTCTGTCTTTGCGTCCTTAGAACAAAAGAGGAAGTTGTCCCTTCTGCGCCCGCTGGCGCCCGCCTGGCCTTGGTCATCATGGCTCACGTCATCCTAGCCTCCTGAGGCCGGGCGCTGCATAGGAATCTCCGCTCCTCGGGAGGCAGCCTGGGGAGGCCGCTCCTTTGGAGGTCTTGGCGCCGCTCCCCTCACGAGGCTGGGGTTCTCGCGAGGGTCTTGTCTTGAGGGGCCTGCTGCCATGCCGCACCGGGCCGTCGAGGTGGACCACGCGCTTGGCCGCAGGCAGACAGGTCTGGGTACCCCCGTTCCCAGAACACCGACAATAGCCCCCGGGCTCGAGATGCGCTCGGGTTGGCTTCGAGGCGAAGCCAAGGAAGGAAGGCCGAAGCGCCGCGGGCCCCAATCGCCAGTGGGCCAGGCTCGACGCTTGGTGCACGACGGTACGCGGACGCCTCCACTTCCCCACGTCGCCTCGGCAACCGCTCGTGCTAACAAAATCATGGCGCGTGCAGCGGGGCCATCATTGCTCTTCTTCCTCGCGCCTGTCTTCTGCTCCTCCTTCCTCCGTAAGCTCGTGCCTTCCTTGCCGGATCCCACGCTTACTCCAATATGCCCCTCTGCCATGGCTCCCAAGAAGAAGAGGGGCAGGACCTTGATGACGCCGGAGCCCCAGCCGGGACTAGAGCCCGCGCTGGGCCGGTCCTCCGTGGTCAATCTCGAGGGGCCGGACAAGGTCCAGCCGGCCACCGCCGCCGGTACCAATGAGTGGGGGCAACGAAGATCTGGCTCGCCTCTCGGCTTTCAGTTGATCTGGGCCCACCAATATCCCCCTTCATCTCCACGCCCTCTTCTTCGGCTTCCTGCCGCCGTTTTCGAACTTCTTCTATGTTGTGGTCACGCACTACCAGGTCCATGCATTGCACCTTGACCCTGGCTCCATCGTCCATCTCTCCGCTTTCGCGTTCTTGTGCGAGGCCTTTGTGGGCATCTCCCCGTCCATGGCCCTGCTTCGCCACTTCTTCTCCCTCCAGATGGTTGCCGGCTGGCAGTGCTCGGGGTGTGTGTCGCTCCGAGCGGCGGACGCGACGGCGGGGGCGGCCTTTGATGCCGATCTTCATCCAAATGCGGAGGGCTTCCGGAGGCAGTGGGTGTATGTCGACGCCGCCGCCTATAGCTCCCTGCTCCAAACTCCGGCGGCCTCCGCCGAGCCGAGTCCTGGCTGGGAGCACGCGAAGCTCGTTTACCCGCGGCTTGCGCAGGTTACGGCCAGGCTGGCCGACCTGAAGAAGGCGGGCGTGACGATGGCGATGGTGGCGAGGGAGTTCATCCACCGGCGCATTGCTCCCCTCCAGCGCCATTCTCTTTCCGTGTGGGCCTTCACCGGCCCCAACGATGCCATGAGACTCTAGGTGCCTTACCTTCCTTCCAATGCGTTGCGCGAGGTGCTCCGCCTCTTGACCGGCCGAGAGCCTGCCGTACTTCCTCCGGAGGGGCTCCCCTTGTACATTTATACGAGCGGGGGAGCCTTCGCCATAAGATGCCGCGCTTCGATGAGTGGGGGCTGCTTCCCAAGGACCACGAGGGGCCTCGCAACAACCTCCCATTGGTGGCCCCGATTCCTGGGGGCCCTGAGGCTAGCGCCCCTTGCATGGATCGCTCCGAGCCGCGTGTCTCCCAAGCATCCGCCTTGTCCTCTCCAAGCAGTGAGGGTGACGCTTCGCCTGGAGGCACGGCCTCCGCCCTTGCCGCAAGGTGTCGTGTACCTGACGTCAGTGAGCCGTCTCCCGACCCCCGCATCAGCCGGAAGAGGGAGGAGCCCGAGGGCCGCAATAGCCCGGCCCCGATGGCCATGAGGAAGAGGAAGTGGATCGCCATAGACGAGTAAGCACCCGACCTTCCTTGATTTCCGCATGATGTGCACCTCTGACTTTTGCTCCTCAGGTCCCCTCTTGACGAAGGAAAAAAAGCACTTCCGCCACCACCTCATGGGGGCACTGGGCCTGCAGCGGCCTCGTGCCCCACGAGCTGCGTGACCGCGCGCGAGGAGACACCCGTACTTGGGTCTAAGCCGTCCCTGGGGGGCTTTGGGCCCAAGTTTCCAGCATTCCTCTACAGGCATGACCTCCGGCTTACGGGGGCAGGGCCGAGGCCTCCCCTGACGGCTCTTCCAGGTGATAGGGCGCCTGGGGCATCGACGCCTCCTCCGAGCGGGGGGGGGGGGGGGGGCGAGCTCCCATGGGGCCCGCCCCCCTACTAGAGAGCCGGACAATGGACCTTCGCCTCCCGGATCCCCGCTGGAGTCGGGTGGGCCTTCACGTGTCTTCCCTGTCGACCGGGAGGCGGAGGGAAATCCCGGTCGAGCGCTGAAGCTCGCTTGCGGTCGCAGCGCCGCCCGGCACGGCCTCCTTCAGGACGCAGTGAGCGCGCTAGGGCACCTCGGGGCCGAGATTAACGATGTCGACACATGCCTTGAGGCAGAACGCTCGCGCCTGGCGTGTGAATGGCGCCGGCTCGAGATCTCCATCAATCTCAGTCGTCTGCAATGCGAGCATGCTTGCACTGAAGCCGAAGAATCCCTTGTCGCGGCGAGGAAGGCCTGTGATCGTGCCCTTAAGGAGGCCCGAGCCGCGGACTGCCGGTGTGAGGCCGTGGAGAAGCACGGGGAGGCGCTTCAAGCTTCCAACGCCACCCTCGAGCGACAAGTATAGGCGCGTAAGGCCGTGCTCGTCGCCTCGGAGGGCGGGCCATCCACGGGCGAAGCAAGGCTCTGCACACTTGAAGACATGCTGACACTGGAAGCACTGGAACAGAGCCTGGAGCGCGAGCGGCTGGAGGTGATGGAACGCCAAGTGGCCGTAGCCGAGGACTTCCTTGCCTCCCGTGAGGCGATGATCCGTGGAGAGGTCGACGAGAGGGTGGCCGAGGTTTGCCGGGCCCTTGCCAAGGACTACCGTGAGAAGATGAAGCTTCAGGAGTCCTGTTTCTGCAGGCGTGACGACCTGAAAGGTGAGGCTGACGGCCTCAGGAAGGAGTTAGCCGTGGCGGAGCGACGTGAAAAAGCTGCGATGGACGCCCAGGCCAACGCTGAGGCCGAGCTATCTTTCCTGTACAAGCAAGTGGAGGATGTCACTTCCCTCGTGGAGAAGGTCTCGGACGAGGCGGACTGCGCCCGGGGGTTGCAGCACACACGCTCCCAGATGTTCCATGCCCTTGAGAGGAGGGACCATCAAGCCCTGAGCAGTATCTGCAATGAGAGTGTCTCCAGTCGGCTTGTTCCTGATGACGCCAGCTACCTTGGCTTCTACACCAGGATTGTGGAGCGCCTATAAGGGGGGGCAGAGAAGGTCCGTCAACTCGTGGAAGAGAAGTGTCGTGACCTCCTCGCGCGGGCGTCTTCACGTGTATTCAGCCACCTTTTTCGCCTTGACCCCAACTTCGTCTTCGAAGCTGTGACAGCCCCCGTGCCCAAGGTGCTTTGAGGTGCCCTTGCGGACTGGGTGGAGGATCACGTGGATGACCTGATCGCGGAGTTCTCCCCCGCTGAAGGCGAGGGCTAGCCTACGGTCAAGGGGCATGGGCCTGACGGCGATGGTGGCGACAGCAGCAACGGTGACAGCGCATCTCCCTAGGCTGTCTTTTTCCTGTCAAGATTTTGAATACGACCCCACGGGGATGTGAAAGTATTTTCGGAAAGAAAAACTCCTTTCTGACGTGTTAAGCAATGTTATACTCCCTTGCGTTGCTTTTCCTTTGCTCATCATGAGCCCGCAACTCCTGAGGAGGACGGGTTGTTACCTTTATACCAAGTCACAGTGCTCGGCCAAGGTCAGGAGGTGGATGTTTCGACGGATGCCTCGGGCCACATGTGCTTGCTGGCTCGCTCGAGATCGTCGCGCGAGGAACTGAACGCCAAAACCTTGGCGAGGTGTGCGCGCGGGCAGGCCCGTGGCTGTTGTGACCTGGGCCCTCGGGGAGGCCCTCAACGCTGCTGGGGCCGTCTCAACGTGCACACCGTGTCCAGCCCCCGCTCGTGGGGTGCACGTGAGAGAGCGAACTGGCATAGAGAAACGAGACTCAAGACGAGAAACGCTGCAAGAAGAAAAATTCCGACCCCTCTTTTCGAATAAAGACGCGAAAACTTCAAACTTTATTCCAAAAACGGCAAATTTGGTTACACAAGAGAGCAAAGAACAACCGCGTCCAACACCTAAGCTAGTCTTCCCACCAGCGCGGAGCATGGGGCTTCCACTAGGCGTGGGCATAGTCATTGGGGGACCGTGTCATCCGCCACCGCGGAGCATGGGGCTTCCACTTGGGCATGGGTGGGGTCCCCTCCGCATCCTCGGGGGACCCCGAGCATATACAACCCACTCATTATTACGTGAGAGTGTCACGGGTAGAGCCTGGGGAGGCATATGGTGCTCCATGCCTCCGGGGCGTAGACCCCATCCCTTGTCCCCAGGCGTGCGGTCGCGGGTCTGGGGTGCGTCAGGCCCCGAACGGGTCCTCCCGCGGGGCGGGAGCCCACGAGTGCCCTTTCCGGGGAGGACCTGCTCCGGGACGAGGTCTCCGGCTCCCGAAGGCCCGGAGGCGGATGCCGCCGCTGTGCTAGCGCCGCGACCCCTTAGGGTGCGGACGGGGCCCGGTGCCGAACCCTCTCGCTATGAGCGAGGTTGGCCCTCGGCCCGTCACCCCGGCGCCCGTTGTTGGGGTGTCCGGGTGTCTTGCTCTGGCACCCGACCCTCCATCTCCAAGAAGGCAACGCCGGGGCTGGAGACGTGGGCGAGTGCTCGAGCCTCTGGGGACGCCCAGCCCGGAGACATGGGTGTGTGTTCCACCCTCCGTCTCCAGGCAGGCTGCGCCCGGCCCGGAGACATGGGCGTATGTTCCACCCTCCGTCTCCAGGCAGGCAGCGCCCGGCCCGGAGACATGGGTGTGTGTTCCAACCTCCTTCTCCAGGCAGGAAGCGCCCGGCCCGGAGACATGGGCGTGTGTTCCACCCTCCGTCTTCAGGCAGGCAGTGCCCGACCCGAGGACATGTGCGCCTGTTTGTGGTGGCGCCTGGCCTGATGACGTGCCTCCTGAGGTTGCTCGCACCAGGCAACCTCACAAGGCCGACCACGCCAGCTCTCCCCGCGAGGCTGGTCCCACCAGGCCTGGCAGGTGTTGGAAATATGCCCTAGAGGCAATAATAAATTGGTTATTATTATATTTCCTTGTTCATGATAATCGTTTATTATCCATGCTATAATTGTATTGATTGGAAACTCAAATACATGTGTGGGTACATAGACAACACTGTGTCCCTAGTAAGCCTCTAGTTAACTAGCTCGTTGATCAAAAGATGGTGAAGGTTTCCTAGCCATGAACATGAGATGTCATTTGATAATGGGATCACATCGTTAGGAGAATGATGTGATGGACAAGACCCAAACTATAAACGTAGCATATGATCGTGTCAGTTTATTGCTATTGTTTTCTGCATGTCAAGTATCTGTTCCTATGACCATGAGATCATGCAACTCACTGACACCGGAGGAATACCTTGTGTGTATCAAACGTCGCAACGTAACTGGGTGACTATAAAGATGCTCCACAAGTATCTCCGAGGGTGTCTGTTGGGTTGGCATGGATCAAGACTGGGATTTGTTACTCCATGTAACGGAGAGGTATCTCAGGGCCCACTCGGTAATACAACATCACAATGAGCCTTGCAAGCAATGTGACTAAAGTGTTAGCCACGAGATCTTGTATTACGGACCGAGTAAAGAGACTTGCCGATAACGAGATTGAACTAGGTATAGAGATACCGACGATCGAATCTCGGGCAAGTAACATACCAAAGAACAAAGGGAATAGCATACGGGATTAACTGAATCCTTGACATAGAGGTTCGACCGATATAGATCTTCGTAGAATATGTAGGAACCAATATGGGCATCCAGGTCCCGCTATTGGTTATTGACCGTAGAGGTGTCTTGGTCATGTCTACATAGTTCTCGAACCCGCAGGGTCTACACACTTAACATTTGGTGACGATTATTATAGTTGAGTTATTGTGTTGGTGACCGAAGGTTGTTCGGAGTCCCGGATAAAATCCCGGACATGACGAGGATCTCCGGAAGAGTCCGGAGGTAAAGATTGATATATGTGATAATAGTGTTTTGATCTCCGGAAGGGTTCCGGAATTCACCGGAAGGGGTTCCGGATGTTTACCGAAGTGTTCGGGTGCAGCAACACTTTATATGGGCCAAAGGGGTAAAGCCCACGAGGTATTGGAAAGTGCAAAAGGAAGTTTTGCTGCTGCCTTAAGCGGTACTACCGCTGGTAAGGCAGTACTACCGCGTAAGCGGTACTACCGCTTGTGTGAAGCGGTACTGCTGGAATCCGAGTGGGACACTTTCCGTGCGGGCCAAACCGACCTTGTGCGGGCAAAACCGACCTTGTGGAGGCTTTCTCTCCAAGTTTAGACCCCAGGGCTCAACATATAAATACAGGGGCAGGGCTAGCACACGGGATACATCAAGATTTCCCAAGCCGTGTGTCGGCAACCCTAACCCTCTAGTTCCTCCCGTCATAATCTCCGTAGTGCTTGGCGAAGCCCTGCAGAGATTGTTCCTCACCACCATCACCACGCCGTCGTGCTGCCGGAACTCATCCACTACTTCACCATCGCTCGCTGGATCGAGGAGGTGAAGGCGTCATCAAGCCGTACGTGTGTTGAACGCGGAGGTGCCGTCCGTTCGGCGCTAGATCGTGTTTGGTTTGAGGGATGACTTGCGATTTGGATCGCGAAGACGTTCGACTACATCAACCGCGTTTCTTAACGCTTCCGCTTAGCGATCTACAAGGGTATGTAGATTCACTCTCCCTCTCGTAGATGCTCATCACCATGGATAGATCTTGCGTGTGCGTAGGAATTTTTTTGTTTCCCATGCGACGTTCCCCAACAGTGGTATCAGAGCTAGGTCTATGTGTAGATGAGATCTCGAGTAGAACACAAAGGAGTTTGTGGGCGTTGATATTCAGATTGCTTCCTCCCTTGGTCTTTTCTTGTTTCGGCGGTATTGTGGGAGGAAGCGGCTCGGACCAACATTGCTCGTACGCTTACGAGAGACCGGTTTCATCAACTGACATGTAACTTCGTTGCATAAAGATGGCTGGCGGGTGTCTGTCTCTCCTACTTTAGTCAGATCGGATTTGACAAAGACGGTCCTTGAGAAGGTTGAAAAGCAATTTTTGTATCACCGTTGTGGTTTTTGCGTAGGTAAGAATTGTTCTTGCTAGATACCCGTAGCAGCCACGTAAAACTTGCAACAACAATTAGAGGATGTCTAACTTGTTTTTGCAGGGTATGTTGTGATGTGATATGGCCAATTTCATGATGAGATATATGTGATGTATGAGATGATCATGTGTTGTATAGAATATCACGACTTGCATGTCGATGAGTACGGCAACTGGCAGGAGCCATAGAGTTGTCTTTAATTATTTTCGCCGTTTTGCTTTACTTTATCGCTTTGAGTTAGCAATAGTCGTGGAAGCAACAGTCGGCGCGACAACCTCATGGCGACACGTTGATGGAGATCAAGATGATGGAGATCATGGTGTCATGCCGGTGACGATGGAGATCATGCCGATGCTTTGGAGATGGAGATCAAAAGCACAAGTTCATGGCCATATCATGTCACTTATGATTTGCATGTGATGTTAATCCTTTTATGCATCTTATTTTGCTTAGCACGACGGTAGCATTATAAGGTGATCCCTCACTTAAATTTCAAGATAAAATTGAGTTCTCCCCGAGTGTGCACCGTTGCGAAAGTTTGTCGTTTCGAGACACCACGTGATGATCGGGTGTGATAGACTCTACGTTCGTATACAACGGGTGCAAGCCAGTGTTGCACGTGCGGAACACTCGGGTTAAACTTGACGAGCCTAGCATGTACAGACATGGCCTCGGAACACAAGAGACCGAAAGGTCGAACATGAGTCATATAGTAGATATGATCAACATGAAGATGTTCACCATTGAAACCACCTCAACTCACGTGATGATCGGACTTGAGTTGGTGGATTTGGATCATGTGACACTCGAATGACCGGAGGGATGTCAATTTGAGTGGGAGTTTTTTAAGTAATATGATTAACTAAACTCATTATCTTAAACAATAGTCTAAGTTGTCTTTGCTATATTTATGTTGTAGATCATGGCTCGCGCAGTAGCACCCCTGAATTTTAATGCGTTCCTAGAGAAAGCTAAGTTGAAAGATGATGGAAGTAACTTTGTGGACTGGGCCCGTAATCTAAGGATTATCCTTACGGCTTCCCAGAAGGCTTATGTCCTTGATGCACCGCTTGGTGATCCGCCCGCTCCAGTTGAGTCTCTAGACGTTGTGAACGCCTGGCAGGCTCGCTCTGATGATTACTCAATAGTTCAATGTGCAATTTTGTATGGCTTAGAACCGGGACTTCAAAGATGTTTTGAACGTCATGGAGCATATGAGATGTTCCAGGAGTTGAGGTTTATCTTTCAGAAGAATGCCCGGATCGAGAGGTATGAGACCTCCGATAAGTTCTATACTTGCAAGATGGAGGAGAACGGGTCTGTTAGTGATCACATACTCAGAATGTCTGGGTACTCCACCCGTCTGGCTGAATTAGGGATGCCCCTTCCGCCAGAGGCTATCACTGACAGAGTTCTTCAATCATTGCCACCTAGCTACAAGAGCTTCGTGTTGAACTATAACATGCACGGGATGAACAAGTCAGTCGTCGAGCTGTTTGCGATGCTGAAAGTCGCTGAGTCTGAAATTCAGAAGGAGCATCAAGTGTTGATGGTCAATAAAACCACTAGTTTCAAGAAAAATGGCAAGGGTAAGAAGGGTAACTCCAAGAAGAGTGGCAAAGCAGTTGCTCCTCCCGTGAAGAAACCCAAGGCTGGACCCAAACCAGAAACTGTGTGCTTTCTTTGCAAGGGAACTGGACACTGGAAGCGGAACTGCCCCAAGTATTTGGCTGACAAGAAGGCGGCCAACAACAAACAAGGTATATATCATATACATGTTATTGATGTGTACCTTACCAACTCTCGTTGTAGTGCCTGGGTATTTGATACCGGTGCGGTTGCTCACATTTGCAACTCTAAACAGGAACTGCGGAATAGACGGAGGCTGGCAAAGGATGAAGTGACGATGCGCGTGGGAAATGGTTCCAAGGTTGATGTGATCGCCGTCGGCATGCTCGCTCTTCGATTACCATCGGGATTAGTGATGAACCTGAATAATTGTTATTTAGTGCCTGCGTTAAGCATGAACATTATATCTGGATCTTGTTTATTGCGAGACGGTTACTCATTTAAATCAGAGAATAATGGTTGTTCTATTTATGAGTAATATCTTTTATGGTCATGCACCCGAAGTGAGGGGTTTATTCTTATTTAATTTTGATAGTAATGATACACATGTTCATAACATTGATGCCAAAAGATGTAGAATTGATAATGATAATACCACTTTCTTGTGGCACTGCCGTTTAGGTCATATTGGCATAAAACGCATGAGGAAGCTCCATGCTGATGGACTTTTGGAGTCACTTGATTTTGAATCACTTGACACATGCGAGCCATGCCTCATGGGCAAGATGACTAAAACGCCGTTCTCTGGAACAATGGAACGGGCAAGTGACTTGTTGGAAATCATACATACTGATGTGTGCGGTCCGATGAGCATTGAGGCGTGCGGTGGTTATCGTTACTTTCTCACCTTCACTGATGACTTAAGTAGATATGGGTATACTTACTTAATGAAACACAAGTCTGAAACGTTTGAAAAGTTCAAACAATTTCAGAGTGAAGTTGAGAATCATCATAACAAGAAGATTAAATTCCTACGATCTGATCAAGGAGGAGAGTATCTGAGTTATGAGTTTGGTAGTCACTTAAGACAGTGTGGAATTGTTTCACAATTAACACCGCCTGGAACACCACAGCGTAATGGTGTGTCCGAACGTCGTAATCGAACCTTATTAGATATGGTGCGATCTATGATGTCTCTTGCTGATTTGCCACTATCGTTTTGGGGTTATGCATTAGAGACAGCTGCATTCACTTTAAATAGGGCACCATCAAAATCTGTTGAGACGACGCCATATGAACTTTGGTTTGGCAAGAAGCCAAAGCTGTTGTTTCTTAAAGTTTGGGGATGTGATGCTTATGTCAAAAAGCTTCAGCCTGAAAAGCTGGAACCCAAAGCGGAGAAATGTGTCTTCATAGGATACCCAAAAGAGACAGTTGGGTATACCTTCTACCTCAGATCCAAAAGCAAAGTGTTTGTCGCTAAAAACGGAACATTTCTTGAGAAAGAGTTTCTCTCGAAAGAATTGAGTGGGAGGAAGATAGAACTTGATGAGGTTGTTGAACCTTTACTTCAACCTGAGAGTAGCGCAGCGCAGAAAGATGTTTCTGTAGAACCTACATCAGCTGAAGAGGAAGTTGATGATGATCATAAAGCTTCGGATCAAGTTGCTATCAAACCTCGTAGGTCGACAAGGACGCGTACTGCTCCTCAGTGGTACGGCAACCCTGTCTTAGAGGTCATGTTGTTGGACAACGATGAACCTACGAGCTATGGAGAAGCGATGATGGGCCCGGATTCCGAGAAGTGGTTAGAGGCCATGAAATCCGAGATGGGATCCATGCATGAAAACAAAGTGTGGACTTTGGAAGTATTACCTGAAGGGCGTAAGGCCATTTAGAACAAATGGATCTTTAAGAGGAAGACGAACGCGGACGGTAATGTCACCGTCTATAAAGCTCGACTTGTGGCAAAGGGTTTTTCACAAGTTCAAGGAGTTGACTACGATGAGACCTTCTCACCCGTAGCGATGCTTAAGTCCGTCAGAATCATGTTAGCAATAGCTGCCTTTTTCGATTATGAAATTTGGCAGATGGATGTCAAAACAGCATTCCTTAACGGTTTCCTTAAGGAAGAGTTGTATATGATGCAACCAAAAGGTTTTGTCGATCCAGAGAATGCTGACAAAGTTTGCAAACTCCAGCGATCCATTTATGGACTGGTGCAAGCATCTCGGAGTTGGAATCTTCGCTTTGATGAGGTGATCAAAGCGTTCGAGTTTATTTAAGTTTACGGAGAAGCTTGTATTTACAAGAAAGTGAGTGGGAGCTCTATAGCGTTTCTAATATTATATATGGATGACATATTACTGATTGGAAACAATATAGAAATGTTGGAAAGCATGAAGGAATATTTGAACAAGAGTTTTTCAATGAAGGACCTAGGAGAAGCTGCTTTCATATTAGGCATCAAGATCTATAGAGATAGATCAAGACGTTTAATAGGACTTTCAGAAAACACATACCTTGATAAGATTTTGAAGAAGTTCAAAATGGATCAATCCAAGAAGGGGTTCTTGCCTGTTTTGCAAGGTGTGAAGTTGAGTATGACTCAATGCCCAGTGACTGCAGAAGATAGAGAAAAGATGAGTGTCATCCCCTATGCTTCAGCCATAGGCTCTATCATGTATGCAATGCTGTGCACAAGACCCGATGTCAGCCTTGCCATAAGTATGGTCGGAAGGTTTCAAAGTGATCCAGGAATGGAACACTGGATGGCGGTCAAGAATATCCTAAAATACATGAAAAGGACTAAGGACATGTTTCTCGTTTATGGAGGTGATCAAGAGCTCATCGTAAAGGGTTACGTCGATGCAAGCTTTGACACTGATCCGGATGACTCTAAGTTGCAAAATGGATACGTATTTATTCTTAATGGGGGTGCGGTTAGCTGGTGCAGTTCCAAGCAAAGTGTGGTAGGTGATTCTACATGCGAAGTGGAGTACATCGCTGCCTCGGAGGCGGCAAAGGAAGGTGTCTGGATGAAGGAGTTCATGATAGATCTTGGAGTAGTGCCTAGTGCGCTTAACCCAATGACTCTGTTTTGTGATAATACTGGTGCCATTGCTCTAGCCAAGGAACCAAGATTTTACAAGAGGACCAGACACATAAAGCGACGTTTCAATTCCATCCGCGATTACATCAAGGAGGACGACATAAATATTTGCAAAGTACACACGGATCTGAATGTTGCAGATCCGATGACTAAACCTCTTCCAGGGGCTAAACTTGAACAACACCAGAACTGCATGGGTGTTCGATTCATTACAATGTAAATCACATAGTGATGTGAACTAGATTATTGACTCTAGTGCAAGTGGGAGACTGTTGGAAATATGCCCTAGAGGCAATAATAAATTGGTTATTATTATATTTCCTTGTTCATGATAATCGTTTATTATCCATGCTATAATTGTATTGATTGGAAACTCAAATACATGTGTGGGTACATAGACAACACTGTGTCCCTAGTAAGCCTCTAGTTAACTAGCTCGTTGATCAAAAGATGGTGAAGGTTTCCTAGCCATGAACATGAGATGTCATTTGATAACGGGATCACATCATTAGGAGAATGATGTGATGGACAAGACCCAAACTATAAACGTAGCATATGATCGTGTCAGTTTATTGCTATTGTTTTCTGCATGTCAAGTATCTGTTCCTATGACCATGAGATCATGCAACTCACTGACACTGGAGGAATACCTTGTGTGTATCAAACGTCGCAACGTAACTGGGTGACTATAAAGATGCTCTACAGGTATCTCCGAGGGTGTCTGTTGGGTTGGCATGGATCAAGACTGGGATTTGTTACTCCATGTAACGGAGAGGTATCTCAGGGCCCACTCGGTAATACAACATCACAATGAGCCTTGCAAGCAATGTGACTAAAGTGTTAGCCACGAGATCTTGTATTACGGACCGAGTAAAGAGACTTGCCGATAACGAGATTGAACTAGGTATAGAGATACCGACGATCGAATCTCGGGCAAGTAACATACCGAAGAACAAAGGGAACAGCATACGGGATTAATTGAATCCTTGACATAGAGGTTCGACCGATATAGATCTTCGTAGAATATGTAGGAACCAATATGGGCATCCAGGTCCCGCTATTGGTTATTGACCGTAGAGGTGTCTCGGTCATGTCTACATAGTTCTCGAACCCGCAGGGTCTACACACTTAACGTTTGGTGACGATTAGTATAGCTGAGTTATTGTGTTGGTGACCGAAGGTTGTTCGGAGTCCCGGATAAAATCCCGGACATGACGAGGATCTCTGGAAGAGTCCGGAGGTAAAGATTGATATATGTGATAATAGTGTTTTGATCTTCGGAAGGGTTCCGGAATTCACCGGAAGGGGTTCCGGATGTTTACCGAAGTGTTCGGGTGCAGCAACACTTTATATGGGCCAAAGGGGTAAAGCCCACGAGGTATTGGAAAGTGCAAAAGGAAGTTTTGCTACTGCCTTAAGCGGTACTACCGCTGGTAAGGCAGTACTACCGCTTGTGTGAAGCGGTACTACCGCTCAAGCGGTACTACCGCTTGTACGCGGTACTGCTGGAATCCGAGTGGGACTCTTTCCGTGCGGGCCAAATCAACCTTGTGCGGGCAAAACCGACCTTGTGGAGGCTTTCTCTCCAAGTTTAGACCCCAGGGCTCAACATATAAATAGAGGGGCAGGGCTAGCACACGGGATACATCAAGATTTCCCAAGCCGTGTGTCGGCAACCCTAACCCTCTAGTTCCTCCCGTCATAATCTCCGTAGTGCTTGGCGAAGCCCTGCAGAGATTGTTCCTCACCACCATCACCACGCCGTCGTGCTGCCGGAACTCATCCACTACTTCACCATCGCTCGCTGGATCGAGGAGGTGAAGGCGTCATCAAGCCGTACGTGTGTTGAACGCGGATTTCCCAAGCTGCTCATCACCATGGATAGATCTTGCGTGTACGTAGGAAATTTTTTGTTTCCCATGCGATGTTCCCCAACAGCAGGGGCCGCCCGCGAGGATGTGGCGGCCCCACGGGGTGTCGATGTAGACGTGTAGCCTGCCGCCCACATCAGGGGCGGTGGCCGCACTGGGCAATGCAGGGCGACGCCCGCCATGCACGGCCCGCGGCTCCCGAAGCTCCTTGACTGTGCTGGTGATGTACCCTCTCGAGCCTCGCGCCGTGCTCCTTGCTCGTGAGGGCGCGCATCGAAGCACGCCTCCAAGCGGTGCTCGGGCGCCTCTCTCGGTGCTCCTGTCAGGTCTAGAGCTCCCCAGGCAGAAGCCCCGGAGCCCGCCCTGGTGGAGAGCATCGGGGCCTCGTCGGCGGTGTTGACGGGCTCGGCGACGCGACCCAGCCAGTCGCCGTAGCGATTGTTGGTGGGGCGGTAACGCAGCAGCTCGCGCGCCATGAGCAGCGCAGTCTGCGCATTCTCTGGCCTGCGCCGAACATGCGAGGATGACACCGCGGCGAGAGCGAGGGATGGAGTAGCGGCGTGGCTGTCGCGCCGCACGGTGAGCAGCGGCAATAGGTCTTGCTGCCAATGAGCAGCAGGGTTGGCGGCAGCGTTAGCTGCCGGAGGGGCGGAGCGGCGTGGAATGCCGCGGCCCACGGGCGCCATCTGAGCGACACGAGCGGCCCGCAGCTCAGCGCGAGCCCGGCAAACCTTGGCCATGGGAGCGACATGGCGGAGACGAAGCTGGAGGGAGGATTCCGACACGCCCCTACCTGGCGCGCCAAATGTCGGATATCGGGCTCCGCAGACCCAAGAAGGTTCGAACTCTGGGGTGTGTGCGAAGATCCTTCCCAGCTCAAGCCAAGCTTGCCACCCCACAGTCCAGCCTCGCCGAATGCGCATGAACGGGCAAGAAGATGAACACGAGAGATTTACCCAGGTTCGGGCCACCTTGCGGTGTTAAACCCTACTCCTACTTTGGTGGATTGGCCTCACGAGGAGGTTCGAGGATGAACTAGTATAGTGATGGAGCGGCCTCGCGAGGTCTCTTGGGTGAGGATGGATCGATCCCTCTCTACGGTGGTGGCTAGTCCCTATTTATAGCGGCCTTGGTCCTCTTCCCTTATTGCACATGCGGGAAGGGATCCCACAACGGCCAAATTTGAAAGGGGACAAGAGGTACATCTTATCCTGACTAAAGGCGGTCTATGCCTGCAAAGCTTCTGGTCGTGATGCAGAGGTGGCCTCGGTGATGACATCCGTCCTGCCGAGCTCGTGGTCTTGGTCTCGTTGAAATGGAATGGAAACCTTCGGGGGATTCCTTGGGAACCCGCGTCTGTCTTTGGCTCCTTACCACAAAAGAGGAAGCTGTCCCTTCTGCGCCTGCTGGCGCCTGCCTGGCCTTGGTCGTCATGGCTCACGTCATCCCAGCTTCCTGAGGCCGGGCGCTGCATAGGAATCTCCGCTCCTCGGGAGGCAGCCTGGGGAGGCCGCTCCTCTGGAGGTCTTGGCGCCGCTCCCCTCACGAGGCTGGGGCTCTCGCGTGGGTCTTGTCTTGAGGGGCCTGCTGCTAGGCCGTATTGGTCCGTCGAGGTGGGCCACGCGCTAGGCCGCAGGCAGGCAGGTCTGGGTACCCCCGTTCCCAGAATGCCGACAAGTGCTCCTAAAATGCTTTGGGTTGTTATGGGGACCCCCTTGACCATTCGTTTTGGGATAAACTTGTCTGGCAAGACCCAACATTGGTACTACATTTGCTAAACAACCTAATTAAAATGCATAGGGCTTAGCTACCCCGTGGATAATTAATCAACCCCCGGGCCAGTGCTCCTCATGAGTGTTGGTCCAAACTAGAGTTGTGTGAGGGGCCAACCCGGGGCAACTCGGAGAATGTCTATCAGGCCACCATACGCTGCGCTCATCCGGACGTGTCCTGAGAACGAGATACGTGGCTCCTATCGGGTTCGTCGACACGTCGGGCGGTCTTGCTGGACTTGTTTTACCTCTCTCGAATGTCTTGTGCACGGGATTCCTAGGATACTTCGGGCAATATCGAGGTTGAGGTATTCCAACGGATTCCCAAGGATACTACGGGCTATCCTGTGGTTGAGGTTATCCATGCAGCGTGTGGTTAGTTTGTGATCGATGAGTTGGAGCACCCCTGCAGGGTTAAATCTTTCGGAAAGCCGTGCCCGCGATTATGTGGCAACTTGGAAATTTGTTTAACACCCGGTTATAGCAAACTTGAAGTAAACTCAAATAAAATACCCCAATCGTGTGCGTAACCGTGACTGTCTCTGCTCATGAGTTTGAACCGATAGAGAACACGATGGGGTTATGTTTGATGTAAGTAGGTGTTGAGGATCACTTAGTGATCATTCTAGTTCACGCTCGTTATGCGTAGGCCACCATACTTATTCTTACTCTCGTAAGTTAGCCAACGAAATAAATGCTTAGTGCTTGCTACAGCCTCACCACTTAACCAAACCTCACCCATTGGCTTACATAGTCTCGGAACCCGGGTTAATGAGATTGCTGAGTCCCTGTGGCTCACAGATTACTACAAAAGTACAGGTACAGGTACTGATTAGTTCGAGCAGGTTGACGCTTCCTAGCTTCAGTGGGAGTTCGATGAAGAACGTGGGCGTATGTACGTGTCGTGCCCGGATGAGTAGGGAGCTTCTTGGTCGTATTCTTGGGCGTAGCGAGATAGATTTCATTGCTTTTGCCGTTTATCTTCGTCCGTACCTGGACCCTGCTTTATGGATGATTGTATGAATGGTTGTGTTGAATTGTAATTTAACTTTTGGCGAGTGTAAGCCAACTCATATACTCATCTCCTCTTTATATGTATTGCAATGATTTTTTTCCTTGTGAAACGACCAGATGCGCTTCTATCCCCATCGAGGCCCTCGCGCCTTAATGGGGATAGGACCGCATCTTGGGTGTGACACTTTTATAGCTAGGGGGCTAGGGTTAGGGTTTTTAGGGCGATTTCGAGCCGTTCGATCGCAATCGGACGGCTCCAGTCGCGAGGGAGGTTTAGGTTTATTCGAATTAGGTTTTCAAAAAACCCTGAATTGAGGCTTGCACTACAAGTCCTCAAATTGGGTGGATCCTTTTTCCCCAAAAACTTTATTTGAAACCTATTATATATAAGACTTCCCAAAAACACAAAATATTAATTTTAAAGATTATTTCACTATTTTATTTAAAGGCTCTTTCTTAAGGCTAAAAATGGTTTTTCATAGGGAAAAATTATTTAAATGCTTTGAAAATATTTGAGAAAATTTAGGGAAACTCAATGGACATATATTTTGCATATATATGAGTTTCAACATATGGTCATGTTCAACATAATGGGCAAAACCCTTCAAAACCCTCTCTGCTCAAATCAAGCATTTGAAATATTTCCATAAGAAATATTCTCAATAAAATCCAGGAAAATTCCAGCAAGTGACTCATGCTATATGTGATGATCTTGCAAAGTTTTTTCTCTATCCCAGTTGATTTGGTTCAATAAAATATCCCAAAACCCTCTCTGTCCAGAATCAAATTTGAACAACTTTACATTGTGAAGTTTCTCCTATTAACCTCAAAATTTGTGGACATGTTCAAATCCCTAAATGATGCTTCTACACCAAGTGGTGCATTTAGGAGATTAGTTTAGCATGCCTAGATCTACAGAAATCTGATTTTGTTAATTTCTAGGTTTTACAAAGTTTACATCATGAACTTTCTTGAATCAAGCTCAAACTTGGTGATCAACCTTATTTCTACCTTCTATTTGATCCTGGTAAATATCATGGCAAGAAAACTCCTTTTACTTGCCCAAATCAACATCAAACACCTTTTGGCTGATTAGTAAAAGCCATGTTTGACCCCCTTACCCTATTCTCCTTGATCTAATATTTTTACCACAATCCCACATTATCACCTCCTACCTCCAGTAAGTTTTCCTGGCCAAGTCTCAATCATTGGAGGGGCTAAAACCTCAGGAATTACCCCTGGACAGCCTAGACAGAAGCTCCTCACCTCCATTTTCTTTCTCCCTCCCCTCACCCTAGCTCCAAAGCATTCTAGGAGCATCTATGCAACCCTGGGGAGCTACTGGACAAGGTGGGGCACCCCAGAGAGCGCGGGCAACGGCTATGCCAGCCATTTGCACGCTCTGGAGCGCGCTACAGTGCGCTCTCGCACTATAGCCATACCCATCCTGAGCCGCCCGACCACCTTGGGATGCGGGGGCTTGTCCCCCTGGCCCTCCTCGACGTCCATAGCATGCCAAACCCCTGTCCCCTTCCTCCTTCTCTCTCCGGCAACCCCTGCACGCGCGTGCCCGAGCACCGCAAGCTCCGCCACTCCCTGTCCACGCAGGGGACCCGCCTCGAGCTCGCCTCGCTGTCCCTCTAGCTCTTCATTAGCCTAGTCCACCCCCACGAACACCGCACAAAGACCCCGAGCCCCTCCCGTGGCCACTAGAGCCTCTCCGACGGAAGCCAGTGAGCTCGGTCCATGACAAGCCCCGGCCTCCCTATAAGAGGCATTCCCGAGCACCTCTTGCGGTTCCCCTCTCGCTCCCAGGCACCTAATCGAACCCTCAGACCACCCGCTCCTCCCCTGAGCTGCCCGAGCTCGAGATCGAGCTCGAGCTCCGCCGCGTCGGGTCACCGGAGCTCACGCGGTAGGGAGCTCCTCCCCGTGGTTTTCTCCTGATCTGGAACCCCTGCTCCCACCTGACCCTCCTCCCGCTCTCTCTCGTGCTTTTCGCAACTCCTGACGTCAGCGGCAACCACCTCCCGACACCTCTCCGCCATGGGATCTCGTCGCCAGCGAATCGCTGGCCCACTCCGACCAACTCCACCTCCCCCAAGATGGCGGCTGTCCCCCGGTTCCGTTCTCGTCACCAGAACGCCTCACCGTGGCCTCTACCGTCGCCGGTGAGCTCGCCCCCGCTCTTGTCGCAAGGAAGGTGATGACAGGTGGGCTCCACCTGTCACCCTCCCATCACTTACCTCCCCCTCTATGAGACTGACGCCAGGGGCCCGCCTGTCGGGTTTGAACCCAGACAGCGCGCGCACCCTGGCTCGCCCAGGCCTGGCTCGGCCTCAGGCCGGCCCAACTGGGTCTGTATAGGCCCAGTTGCTCTGAGGCTTTTCTCCTTTTTCTTTTATCAGTAATATTCCAAAAATTCCACAGGTCAATGTATTTGTCCTATTGACTTGGTTCCATCTCCACAAATTTTAGAATATTCTTAGTACTTAATAGTGCCACTTGTGTAAATTTTTGAAAATGTTTTATGTTGTGACTTTATTTAAAACCTAGTTTTTAATATTTATAGCCTCTGATAAAATAGTTTTAAAAATCTTTTTCACTACAAAACCAGAGACAAATGTTTTTAGTTTCTATTGTAGTATTTTATAGAGTAGGGTAACATTTTAGAAGTGGATTTGTGTGCACTGTTTTTTGTTGTGATTCTTATTATTGCTGTTATTATCGCGATGATAGATTGCATTGTTGACGAGGGAGTTGGACCCAAAGACTTTGAAGACCCCGAAGACTTTGTTGAGCCAGGCAAGAAGCCCCTTGACCATGCCTAAGAAACTTTTTCATGCATGTCATATAGCACGTTATGTTTTCGATAAATCGATCATGATGATGTGGTGACCACTTTGGTGGATGCCACGTTACCTTCTCGTTGATACTTGCATCATGCATGGCCCTACCTCCTTATCAGGGTTATGCGGGTGGGAAGCAGATAGGATGCTTAGTAGATGCTACGCAAATGGGATGGGAAGAATGCATGGTATCGGAAAGGAAATGATTTCAAATACTTTTCGAAAACCCCATCGGGTGCCACTAATTCCTGAGGGAGACGAAGATGATCTTGGTAACCACTTGATAAAGAAGTGGTGTACCGGAGCAAGCGTGTGTGTGTGGTTTTCGAAAATAGATTGGTGTAAGTTGCGACCGTTATTCCAACCTTACATGTACAACCACGATACCCCTTATGGGACGGGGCTTTGTTGATTACTTTGATGGGTATTAGCAGAGAGCCCGCATTACTAGTGGCGGGAGTGACGTGGTCACTCTCGATACAGGGTCGTGCCGGAAAGGACGATCGTGGGCTGTTTTCATATACACCGGGCACACCGTTGGTCCCTGCATGGATGTTACTTGTGATGTACATCATGTCGGCTGGGTGCCAACGAGTGGACTCTTTGTTAGTATCGTCAGGGGAAAGGCAATGTTCGGGTACTTACCTCGGGTATGAATAATACCGCGAGTCGTGGCTTGACACAGAAGTTTTTCGAGTCTCGTGGGTAAAGTGTGCAACCTCTGCAGAGTGTAAAACTATTCGAATAGCCGTGTCCATGGTCAAGGACAGTTGGATGACCGCTCTTGGGCTACGTCCATTGTTTACAAACTTGGTGTTTGTGTGTGTGTGTGTGACAAGGATGATGGTTGAGCTAAGTCCGATGACTTGGCATGATGATTGAACATGAGATGTTCAACCTCTGATTATGTTCATATCTGTAACCTATTCACATGGATACTTGCTACCTCATGATGCATGCTTATACAAGTTAATTGATCATGTCAGCACTCAAAATTAGCTTTCCACAAACTTACCTACTTAGTGATATATCATGCATTGTTATACCTTGTTCCAAAACAAGGGTTGCTTGCGAGTACATTCAAAGTACTCATTGGCTTGCCACTGGTTATTTAATCGGCCAGGCATGGAAGAGCAGGAATATGGTGAAGAGTTCCTTGGTGATGAACATGCGAACTAGGACGCTTCCCAGTCACAATGCCTGTAGGGTTAAGTCACATGGCATGGTTCTACGCTTTCGATCAAGATTTCCGCTGCTAGTTATGTATGTTATTTGGCCTTTAGGGCCTTATTTATGTAAGACTTGACCTTCATGGTCTCTATTTGTGTAAGACGCTAAGTATTGATGTAAGACTCTTGTTATTCAGCTTCTGTGAGTTCAGTGAGCATTGATCACTGGGATCACTGTACACGTGCATTCGGTGATCACGACTTATGAGTCGGGATCTCCAAAGAGCTGGTATCAGAGCCATCATGACTATAGGAAGCCTTAGTTAGCATGGACGTTAGTTAGGATAAAACCCCTTTCAAAAACTATGCCTAGTTGCTTGGTGCAACAATTTCTATACTTCTCTTCTCTTCTAAGTCTATTTCAAACCCTTACTGACTCTCCTATCTTCAAACCTTGTAGATGGCCGTCGTACCCGAAGCCCTCCTAGCATCCGGCTTTCCCCTACTCCTTGAGGATAGCCTCGAGAAGTGCGAGTATCACCGACCACCCGTTTTCCTCTACCACAAGCACTGGGTCGATGCCATCACGAAGGACTACCACGTTGATGTGGTCATGAAGGCAAACGACTCCCCGACTAGTTGGTTCTTTGAAGGACCACAGATGGAGACTCTGGCACTCGCAGTCGAGACAGCTGCACACAAGGCACTCATCCACCTTCGAGGCATCATCCTAGAGATGGCTGACGAGCCATCTACTCGCTATCTACCCTTCAGGAGTCCATGATATTGGCGAGAGTTGGACGTTGGTTCCATCCAAAGAGGATGGGACACCACTCAGATTCCAGACCTACTTCAGCCTCTCCGCCAATAGTCTAACTCACCACTTGATTAAGGAGTCTGTGAAGCTCCGCGAGGAACTTCACCACACACGAGAGCTACTTCGTCAAGCCAAGACGAAGCTAGACAGGATGAAGAAGGATGGAGCCCCCGAGGGGCGACCAGCTGTCGCTTACCGAGGAGGAGTACCCCCAGCTAGAGATGCACCCACACGTCGTCGTCGCATGAGTGCAAAGGATTACCATGCGCTCTTCACCAACCCACCGACAAAGCGTCGCCGGGATGGACCTCCTCGTTCTCCGACCCCCTCGACCGGAGACGACGCCCGTACGGATGATGATCAGGAGGAAGATCCTGAGGAGCATGAGTACGAGACCGATCACTCCACCATGTGAGTCCGAGAACCCCTAGGGTAGGATCAGTCATGATCCCTCATGTGAAGTCGAGTCCGTGTAATGGTTCATATGAAACCATGTGTGCTTGTTGTTTGCTTTTGTTGTTTGTGTTCCGATGCAAGTCGCGCTTTTGCCTTAGGCAACATGTAAGCGACTCCATCGTCTATCTTATCTTAATATATGTGTTGGTCTTTCAACCTTTGTTATCACACATGCACTATACCAACCCCCCCTAGGCGCGCTTCTCCATTATTGCTTTTCCTCTCGTCTATCCCAGTTATTTGACTTCGATGCTCCCAACAGGATGGTGACTACAACCCGCAACAGCTCCTTCACCAATCCTGAAGCCGGCAACTCCAGCCAGCAGCAGGGAGATGGTGGGGCTGCTCACGCTGGAAATAACCCGGAGCAGCCACAAGGCGGCATTCCCCCGCCACCACCTCCACCGGAGAACATGACCATAGCTCAGTTTCTCCAAGTTCTCCGGGAGGAGCGCCAAGCCAACACTACTGCTATCCAGCAAATGGCCCAAGTCCTTGTGAACAACCAGACGCAAGGCAGGAACGGCAATGGCCGCTCCACTCTATCTGAGTTCATGAGGAATTCGCCCCCAACCATCACCGAGACTGCTGAACCCCTGGATGCCGATGACTGGATCCGCACCATCGAGGACCTCCTTGCATTGGTCAATTTCCATGAGGATCGTGAGAAGGTGCTATATGCCTCTCACTGCCTCGGAGGTACCGCCAGAGCTTGGTGTGATGGATTCAAGGTCATGCAAGGCGATCGTGTGATCACCTGGGATAGCTTCAAGGAAGGATTCCGCACCGCCCACATTCCTTCTGGGATCATGGCTATCAAGAAGAGAGAATTCCGAGCGCTGAAGCAAGGAAGTGGCTCTGTCAAGGAGTACATGCAAAAGTTCAACCTGCTGTCGAGGTATGCACCTAAAGATGTCAACACGGAGGCTGCTAAGATGGAACGCTTCATGGAAGGACTCCAGCAAACCCTGCAGTACCAACTCATTGTCTGCGACTGTCGGATCTTCTTCGACCTAGTGAACAAGGCCCTCATGCTTGAAGACAAGCATCGTGCCATGGACGACACTCGCAAGCGCAAGATGATCGGCAAGGGTAGTTCCAGCAACCAGAAGCCTCGCCCTTGGCAGCCAGCCCCAGTCAAGCCAACGTATTAGCCGCAACAGGCTAGACTCCCGCACCTCGTCCGAGCTACCAGCCTCAGCAGTATGCCAATCCCATGCCAGCCTACAACAACCCCAATAACAACAGTGGCGGCAGAATCAACAACAACAACAACAACTCTGGTCAGGTCACTTGCTTTGGGTGTGGTCAGCCATGACACATCTCTAGGCAGTGCTGCAACAAGAAGCCAGATGCACCGCACCCCAATGCGCCAAACCAAGGTCAAGGCCGTGGAGTGCCACCAAGGAACCCAGCTCCCCGCAACCAGCCCAACAATGGCAAGGGACGTGTTAATCACGTCACCGCTGAGGAAGCCCAGGAAGACCCGGATGTCATACTGGGTAGGTTCCTCGTCAACTCAACCCCAGCAACCGTACTGTTTGATTGTGGAGCTTCGCATTCTTTTGTCACTCAAAAGTTTGCACTAGAGGGTGGTATGAAGCCTACACCCCTGGGTAGTCATATGTTGTTACAAACCCCGGGATCAGTTATGAAGTCCAGGATAGGATGTAAATGAGTTGAGATTAACATCAATGGGGTAGACTTCCTAGCAGACCTTATCATCCTGAAGTCGGAAGGCTTGGATGTGATCCTAGGCATGGACTGGTTAACCAAGCACCAAGGCTTGTTAGACTGTGCCAAGAGGATTGTTACCATGACCAATAACCAAGGGGTGGAAGTTAAGTATGTCCCCAATCCTGCCTCCTCTCAAGCCCCTCAGGCTAACTGTTTGTCGGGAATTGAGTTGGATCAAGTGCCAGTGGCATGTGAATACCCGGATGTATTTCCTGATGAGCAGCCTACAATGCCTCGTGACCGCGACATTGAGTTCATTATTGACCTAATGCCCGGGGCAGGACCCATCTATAAGAAGCCCTATAGGATGGGATCCGAAGAGTTGGTTGAATTGAAGAAGCAACTGGCAGAGAAGCTCATAAAAGGATTCATTCGCCCTAGTGCCTCTCCTTGGGGATCACCTGTTCTATTTGTGTCCAAGAGGGACGGAACTATCTGACTCTGTGTCGATCACCGTTCTTTCAATGAAGTCACAATAAAGAACAAGTACCGACTCCCCAAGATTGAAGACCTATTCGATTAGCTAAATGGAGCTAAGGTGTTTTCCAAGATCGACCTCAGGTCGGGGTACTACCAGTTGAAGATCAGGCCCCAAGACATTCCGAAGACGGCGTTTGTAACCCGGTATGGCATGTATGAATACACGGTCATGTCATTTGGGTTGACCAATGCCCCTGCCTACTTCATGTACCTCATGAACAAAGTCTTCATGGAGTACCTGGACAAGTTTGTTGTCGTCTTCATTGATGACATACTCATCTTCTCCAAGTCTGAAGAACAGCATGAGCAACACTTGAGATTGGTCCTAGACAAGCTTCGAGAGCACCAGCTTTATGCCAAGTTCAGCAAGTGTGAATTCTGGCTGCATGAAGCTGGATTCTTGGGTCATGTGTTGACTGCAGAAGGATTGTCAGTGGATCCTGCCAAGATTGAAGCCGTGACTGAATGGCAATCCCCAAGCAATGTGAAGGAAGTCAGAAGCTTCCTCGGACTCGAGGGATATTACCGCAAGTTCGTCGAAGGATTCTCGAGCATTGCCCGACCCATGACTCATCTTTTGAAGAAGGACAAGAAGTTCAAATGGATGCCGAAGGGCGAAGAAAGCTTCCAAGAGCTCAAGAAGAGATTGACTACAGCCCTAGTTTTGGCCACTCCCGATATTCACAAGGAGTTTGTGATATATTGTGATGCATCGAGAACCGGGCTTGGAGGTGTTCTGATGCAAGAAGGCAGAGTCGTAGCATATCAATCCAGACAGCTACGTCCTCATGAAGAGAAATACGCCACTCACGATCTTGAGTTGGCAGCCGTAGTTCATGCCTTGAAGACATGGCGACATTACCTTCTGGGGAAGCGATGTGAGATATACACAGACCACAAGAGTTTGAAGTATATTTTCACTCAAAAGGAATTGAACATGAGGCAGCAAGGATGGTTCGAGTTGATCAAGGATTATGACCTCAGTGTTCAATACCACCCTGGAAAGGATAACGTGGTAGCAGACGCCTTAAGCAGAAAGGCTTGTTCCTTGAATGATAGGATTAAGGAAAGGCTACCCGCCCTGTATGAAGAGCTAGAAAGCTTCGGCCTGGAACTAGTTGCACCTAGATTCCTAGCCAACCTCGAAGCAAAGCCTACCTTGATGGAGGATATTAAGGGAGCTCAGAAGGGACACGAGAGCATTGAAGGCATCAAGAGGAAGATCAAGGCAGGCAAGGCCCCAGGATTCTCAGTGGATGAGCAATGAGTTGTATGGTTTGGGAAGCGCATTTGCGTACCCAACAAGGTTGAGCTCAAGAATTTAATCTTGCAAGAAGCCCACGACACTCCGTATTCCATCCACCCTACAGGAACCAAGATGTACCAAGACCTCAAAGCAAGATTCTGGTGGCATGGAATGAAGAGAGAGATAGGCAGTTTTGTCGCTAAGTGTGACATATGCCAGAGAGTCAAAGCTGAGCATCAGCGACCCGCTGGACTGTTACAACCTCTCAAAGTGCCTGAATGGAAGTGGGACAAAGTTGGGATGGACTTCATCACCGGATTACCCAGGTCAAGCAAAGGGCATGATTCTATCTGGGTCATTGTCGATCACCTGACCAAGGTAGCCCACTTCATTCCCGTCAAGATGACCTACAACAGAAACCAACTAGCCAACCTCTACATCAACCGGGTCGTGAGCCTCCATGGAGTTCCAAAGGAGATCGTGTCAGATCGAGGTACCCCGTTTACCTCGAGATTCTGGAATAGATTCCAAGAAGCCTTGGGAACCAAGCTCTCCTTCAGCACTGATTTTCATCCTCACACCGGAGGCCAGACAGAACGAGTAAATCAGATACTCGAGGATATGCTCTGTGCTTGTGTTTTGGCATATGGAGCCAAGTGGGAAGATTGCTTACCATTTGCCGAGTTCTCCTACAACAACAGCTACCAGTCGAGTCTTCAGATGGCACCATTTGAGGTGTTGTACGGACGCAAGTGCCGCACTGCCCTCAATTGGTCAGAAACCGGAGAAGGACTAGTCTTTGGACCAGACATCCTCCGAAAAGCAGAAGAGCAAGTTCAACTCGTCCGAGAGCACCTCGAGACCGCCAAAACCCGGCAGAAGAGCTACGCCAACTCCCGCCGTTGGGACATGAGTTTCCGTGTTGGAGACCATGTTTATCTCCGAGTCACGCTTCTCAAAGGAACCAAGCGTTTCCACGTCAAGGGAAAGCTTGCACCAAGATACATCGGCCCCTTCAAGATAACCGACATACGAGGAGAAGTTGCCTACCAGCTAGAACTACCTTCCGAGCTATCAGATGTGCACAACGAATTTCACGTGTCACAACTTCGGAAGTGTCGCCAAGTCCACAACCGCCCCGACCTCTACGAGGACATCGATCACCAAGCCATCGACCTTCAGCCAGACATCACTTATCGTGAGATGGCAGTTAGCATTTTGGATGAAGCAGAGCGTTGCACCCGAAGCCGGACCATCAAGTACTTCAAGGTCCAATGGAGCAACCACACTGAAGCAGAAGCAACATGGGAGCGTGAAGGCTACCTTAGATCCGAGTTCCCTTATCTTTTTAGCGCTTAGCCTAGGAATCTGAGGGACGAGATTCTTGTAAGGGGGGTAGGTCTGTCACACCCTGTGTTTGTATCACCTTGCTATGTTATGGTTTATAAAATTTGGAACCATTTAAAACTTTTTGAGTGCATGTGCTTGTTTGAATTGTTGTTGCTTGCTTGCTTGTTTGATTGTGTTTTGGCACTCAATGATCTTCTTCCCCCTAGAACTCACTTCCTTGATCCAAACTTCTTGCCCAATGATCATACCATGTGTATAGTAATTAAACTATTTTTATCAAATTTTATTTTGGACAAAAAGGATTTATTCCAATTAGGTTTTCAAAAACCCCTGAATTGAGGCTTGCACTACAAGTCCTCAAATTGGGTGGATCATTTTTCCCCAAAAACTTTATTTGAAACCTACTATATATAAGACTTCCCAAAAAAACAAATATTAATTTTAAAGATTATTTCACTATTTTATTTAAAAGCTCTTTCTGAAGGCCAAAAATGGTTTTTCATAGGGAAAAGTTATTTAAATGCTTTGAAAATATTTGAGAAAATTTAGGGAAACTCAGTGGACATATATTTTCCATATATATGAATTTCAACACATGGTCATGTTCAACATAATGGGCAAAACCCTTCAAAACTCTATCTGCTCAAATCAAGCATTTGAAATATTTCCATAAGAAATATTCTCAATAAAATCCAGGAAAATTCCAGCAAGTCACTCATGCTATATGTGATGATCTTGCAAAGTTTCATCTCTATCCCAATTGATTTGGTTCACCAAAATATCCCAAAACCCTCTCTGTCCAGAATCAAATTTGAACAACTTTACATTGTGAAGTTTCTCCTATTGACCTCAAAATTTGTGGACATGTTCTAATCCGTAAATAATGCTTCTACACGAAGTGGTGCATTTAGGAGATTAGTTTAGCATGCCTAGATCTACAGAAATCTGATTCTGTTAATTTCTAGGGTTTACAAAGTTTACATTGTGAACTTTCTTCAATCAAGCTCAAACTTCGTGATCAACCTTGTTTCTACCTTCTATTTGATCCTGGAGACTATCATGGCAAGCAAACTCCTTTTACTTGTCCAAATCAACATTAAACACCTTCTGGCTAATTAGTAAAAGCCCTGTTTGACCCCTGCCCCTATTCTCCTTGATCTAATATTTTTACCACAATCCCACATTATCACCTCCTACCTCCAGTAAGTTTTCCTTGCCAAGTATCAATCATTGGAGGGGGTAAAACCCCAGGAATTACGCCCTAGACAGCCTAGACAGAAGCTCCACACCTCCATTTTCTTTCTCCCTCCCCTCACCCTAGCTCCAAAGCATCCTAGGAGCATCTATGCAACCCCCAGGAGCTACTAGACAAGGTGGGGAACACCAGAGCGCGCGCGCAATGGCTATGCCAGCCATTTGCATGCTCTGGAGCGTGCTACAGTGAGCTCCCGCACTGTAGCCGCACCCATCCCGAGCCTCCCGACCACCTTGGGATGTTGGGGCTTGTCCCCCTAGCCCTCCTCGACGTCCGCAGCATGCCAAACCCCTGTCCCCTTCCTCCTTCTCTGTCCGACGACCCCTGCACGCGTGTGCCCGAGCACCGCAAGCTCCGCCACTCCCTGTCCATGCAGGGGACCTGCCTCGATCTTGCCTCGCTCTCCCTCTCGCTCCCCAACAGCCTAGTCCACCGCCACGAACACCGCACAAAGGCCACGAGCCCCTCCCGTGGCCACCAGAGCCTCTCCGGCGGAAGCCAGTGAGCTCGGTCCACGGCAAGCCCCGACCTCCCTTTAAGAGGCATTCCCGAGCACCTCTTGTGGTTCCCCTCTCACTCCCAAGCACCTAATCAAACCCTCAGACCACCTGTTCCTCCCCTGAACTGCCTGAGCTCAAGATCGAGCTCGAGCTCCGCCGCGTCGGGTCACCGGAGCTCGCGCGGTAGGGAGCTCGTCCCCCTGGTTTTCTCCCGATCTCGAACCTCTGCTCCCACCTGACCCTCCTCTCGCTCTCTCCTGTTCTTTTCGCAGCTCCTAGCGTCAGCGGCGACCACCTCCCGACACCTCTCCGCCACGGGATCTTGTCGCCGGCGAATCGCTGCCCTACTCCGACCAACTCCACCTCCACCTCCACCAAGACGGCGGCAGTCCCCTGGTTCCGTTCCCATCACCAGAACGCCTCGCCGTGGCTTCTACCATCGCCGGTGAGCTCGCCCCCACTCTGGTCGCAATGAACGTGATGACAGGTGGGCTCCACCTGTCACCCTCCCATCTCTCTCCTCCCCCCTCTGTGAGACTGACGCCAGGGACCCGCCTGTCGGGTTTGAACCCGCACAGCGCACGCGCCCCGGCTCGCCCAGGCCTGGTTCAGCCTCAGGCCGTCCCAACTGGGTCTGTATAGGCCTAGTTGCTCTGAGGCTTTTCTCCTTTTTCTTTTATCAGTAATATTCCAAAATTCCACAGGTCAAAGTATTTGTCCTATTGACATGATTCCAACTCCACAAATCTTAGAATATTCTGTAGTATTTAATAGTGCCACTTGTGTAAATTTTTGAAAATGTTTTATGTTGTGACTTTATTTAAAACCTAGTTTTTAATATTTCTAGGCTCTGATAAAATAGTTTTAAAAATCTTTTTCACTACAAAACCAGAGACAAATATTTTTAGTTTCTATTGTAGTATTTACAGAGTAGGGTAACATTTTAGAAGTGGATTTTTGTGCTCTATTTTTTTGTGATTCTTATTATTGCCGTTATTATCGCGAAGATAGATTGCGTTGTTGATGAGGGAGTTGGACCCGAAGACTTTGAAGACCCTGAAGACTTTGTTGAGCCAGGCAAGCAACCCCTTGACCATGCCTAAGAAACTTTTTCATGCATGTCATATAGCACGTTATGTTTTCGATAAATTCATCATGACGATGTGGTGACCACTTCGCTGGATGCCTCGTTACCTTCTCGTTGATACTTGCATCGTGCATGGCCCTACCTCCTTATGTGGGTTATGCGGGTGGGAAGTAGATAGGATGCTTAGTAGATGCTACGCAAATGGGATGGGAAGAATGCATGGTGTCCGAAAGGAAATGATTTCAAAGACTTTTCGAAAACCCCATCGGGTGCCACTAATGCCCGAGGGAGATGAATATGAGCTAGGTAACCACTTGATAAAGAAGTGGTGTACCGGAGCAAGGGAGTGTGTGTGGTTTTTGAAAACGGATTGGTGTAAGTTGCGACCGTTATTCCAACCTTACATGTACAACCACGATACCCCTTATGGGACGGCGCTTTGTTGATTACTTTGATAGGTATTAGCAGAGGGCCCGCATTACTAGTGGCGGGAGTGACGTGGTCACTCTCGATACGGGGTCATGCCGGAAAGGACGATCATGGGCTGTTTTCACAGACACCGGGCACACCGTTGGTCCCTGCATGGATGTTACTTGTGATGTACATCATGTGGTCTAGGTGCCAACGAGTGGATTCTTTGTTAGTATCGTCAGGGGAAAGGCAATGTTCGGGTACTTACCTCGGGTATGAATAATACCGCGAGTCATGGCTTGACACGGAAGTTTCCCGAGTCTCGTGGGTAAAGTGTGCAACCTCTGCAGAGTGTAAAACTATTCAAATAGCCGTGTCACGGTCAAGGACAGTTGGATGACCACTCTTGGGCTACGTCCATTGTTTACAAACTTGGTGTGTGTGTGTGTGTGTGTGTGTGTGTGTGTGACGAGGATGATGGTTGAGCTAAGTCCTATGACTTGGCGTGATTGTTGAACATGAGATGTTCAACCTCTGATTATGTTCATATCTGTAACCTGTTCACATGGATACTTGCTACCTCATGATGCATGCTTATACAAGTTAATTGAACATGTCAATGCACTCAAAATTAGCTTTCCACAAACTTACCTACTTAGTGCTATATAATGCATTGTTATACCTTGTTCCAAAACATGGGTTGCTTGCGAGTACATTCAAAGTACTCATTGGCTTGCCACTGGTTATTTAATTGGCCAGGCATGGAAGAGCAGGAATACGGTGAAGAGTTCGTTGGTGACGAACATGCGAACTAGGATGCTTCCCAGTCTGAATGCATGTAGGGTTATGTCAGATGGCATGGGTCTACGCTTTCGATCAAGATTTCCGCTGCTAGTTATGTTTGTTATTTGGCCTTCAGGGCCCTATCTATGTAGGACTTGACCTTCACGGTCTCTATTTGTGTAAGATGCTAAGTATGGATGTAAGACTCTTGTTATTCAGCTTCTGTGTGTTCAGTGAGCATTGATCTCTGGGATCACTGTACACGTGCATTCGGTGATCACGACTTACGAGTCGGGGTCCCCACACTATGCAAGTTTTATTATGTTGGAGACTGGTAAAACCAAAATTGGGCCTTGCCAGAAGAGTTTTATACCAAAACGAAAATCAAGGGGGTCCCCATAACAACCCCAAGCATGTTAGGTGCTCTCAATATGGAACATAACACCCGTACACAAGTAACTAGGCGGCAAAAGTTGAACAAAACACCGAGTTAAAGTCCAAGCCTTCCACCTTTTACCAAGTATATATGTGCATTAAATTAAATAGCAATAATATTGTGATATCTCCAAAATATCCATGTTGGCACATGGGAACAACTTGCACCTGCAACTAGCAAAGCTATAAGAAGGGTTGAGCAAGCGGTATCATGGCCAAACAATGGTTTGCTGGGATGTGGAGGGTTAGAGGCTTAACATGGCATTTTGGGAGGCTTGACAAACAAGTGGTAGGTAGCGAGACATAGCGATAGAAACAAGAAAACTAGCATGGCAATGATAGTAGTGGTATCCAGGGAAATGTTCATCTTGCCTGAAATCCCGCTTGGAAGAAGAACGAATCCATGAAGTAGACGAACCAACGTAGTCGAATGAATCCTCACACTCCGAATCGGTTTCGGAACTCTATCGAGAAGAAGCAATCCGGAAACAAATAAATGGCATAGTAAAAACCACAACATATTCATGGTATGATGCGCAAACCATGATGATGCATGTCAAGTTTAAATATGCAAGGCATGACAAAGCACAACAATCAACTACTACACATGAAGTAAAGTTCAATATGCAACGAGTTGCATATTGACGAAAGGGAAACGTTTCCTGCCGGATGACCGGCAGCGCGTCGCGCTGGTCGCGTGCGCAGCTTACGATCTGTCTTGATCCATAGGGCTTCTGTTGCACCCACGCGCACATGCTGGTGGGCCTCAACAGTTTTTTATAGCTGCTTGACCGCTTTTCTTCCTACACTTGTCTCTATCCCTAGCCATGTCCTTTCTTTCTATCATCTTTCGTTGCACTTACCATGGACAGCCCATCGGAGCCCTAACTGGTTGATATTGGGCTACAACCAGCGAATTAATTTTTTATGAACCGACATGTTGTATTGCTGCAACTGGTGACAACGAGGCATTTTTTGCTACAACCGGCGAGCCATTCTTTTGCGCTGGAACCGGCAATCATTTTTGCTTGGACCAATGAGATTTTTTGTTGCAACCAGCGAGAATTTTTTGCTGCGACCCGACGACGGCAAGCCTTATTTTTTGGCTGCAAGCAGCGATCATTTTGGTCGGACGGGTGAGAATTTTTGTTTCGATCGACGTCCTACGAGAATTTTTGCTGCAACCCGACGATGGCAAGTCATTTTTTTATGCAACCAGCGTTCATTTTTGCTGGGACCAAAGGGAATATTTGTTGCGACTAGCGAATGATGAGAATTTTGCTACAACCCGTCGACGAAAACCTTTTTTTTTGCTGCAACCGGCGTTCAATTTTGCTGGGACCAGCGAGAATAATTCTTGCGGCTAGCGACTGACGAGAATTTTTGCTGCTACCCGACGATGGCAAGCTATTTTTTTTGATGCATCCAGCATTCATTTTTGCTGCGACCCGACGATGGCAAGCCATTTTTTTGCTGCATCCAGCATTCATTTTTGCTGGGACCAGAGGGAATATTTGTTGCGACTAGCGACTGACAAGAATTTTTGCTACGACCCGGCGATGCCAAGCCATTTTTTTGCCGCAACCGGCGTTCATTTTTTCTGCAACCCGACGATGGCAAGCCATTTTTTTGCTGCATCCAAAATTCATTCTTGCTGGGACCAAAGGGAATATTTGTTGCGACTAGCGACTGACAAGAATTTTTGCTACGACCCGGCGATGGCAAGCCATTTTTTTTGCTGCAACTGGCGTTCATTTTGGCTGGGACAATCGAGAATAATTGTTTCAACTAGCCAGCATGATTTTTTGTGGCTGAGATTTATGGAGGTTTTTTTATTTTTCTTGGGATAGTAGAGATGATTTGCTGGGACTAGCAAGACAAAAAGCTGCAACCGGCAAGACGGTTTGTTGGGACCAGCACATGACATGTTGCAACGAGCATTTTTTCAAACTAGAAAAATGAGCTTTTTGCGTGAGGCAATGACGACGAGTTGCGACGGTGATGCAGGGGGCGGCAGCGAGCTGCGGCGATGGACGGAATATTCATGGGAGCTGGGGTATCACGAGTCGACGAGCAAAGCATCGGCGCATGGCGCTGGCAGCTTGTTTGTGCACGTGCGGCCGGACGACGGAATGCTTGAGAGGCGACAACTGCGAGTTGCAACGGTGATACAGGACAGCCATGATGAGCTACGGCGGTGGCGGGGGCATTCACGGAAGCCGGCCATCGCGAAAAAAGCTAGGGCGCATGGCAATTGGCAACCACTGCCCGTTCCATCCGGGCACGAGCAAACCGGGCCCAGTTTTGCATACGATACAGCGATTACTGTTTTGCATGACCCAATGCTTTAAAAGGAGCTAGATCCAGTGGTTTAGTATCGACGAATCCAACGGACGCAAGTGGACCGGCGGAGCAACTCGGCCGGTCATCCGGCGCAGATTAGTGGCCTTGACGAAACACCACGTTCGAATCATTTTGTTCACTCTTGTTTATTTGCATGGCAAGTTTAAATGTGGTTAACATGGCATTTTAAATGAGGCCCGAAACAGCATATAGTATTTCTGAAACGACCCCATATGTTAATTTCGAAATTGGTCCAGATCTGAACTAACCATGTTTTATATTTTTTTAAACAGGGAAACAAAATGCAACATGTGATTCTACACGTCATTCTAAGCGATTTACATATATGGATCATTTAAAACGGAGCGACGGCCTAAAAGATAAGACCATCACAAGATGAATATGTCATGAATGCAAAACGCATGCAAATGTCAACCACAACAATCTCAAATCATGGATGCAGCAAGATATTATGAAACTACATGAGATTCAAGCTAGATTCATATATGACATGTTCAAAACGGAGCAACGTGTCAATAATAACAACCAACACAAGTTTTAGTTAGAATCTGCCCAAAACAGCAACATGGCATTTTCCACACCACATAACAATAGGCTACAAGAATCTAAAATGCACAAACAAGACATGGGGCTGTAGCTTACATGATGCAAAACAATTCATCTCATAGCAGCAAGGTGAATACAAGCATGGACCAATAGCAAAAGAACTCACAAGATGGCATATTGAAACAACCGTTAAGGACTTAGTGAAAATATCAGCTTTTCACAATCTGAGTTATCAGGTTGGCATATTGACAACAATAAATCTACATGCTACCGAGACCTTCATGTCATTAAATTTAACACCCTGATAAAGGACAACATGCAATTCAAATAACTATATTACAGCAACAACAAAATATGTATAGATTCCTGGCTAGCATCCTCCCAACATGGCATATTGAACTAAGCAGTTCTCCAGACTTAGAAAAATTTATCAAGGGGCAAAGCCGAGTAGTTTTATCAAATTGACATGTTCAACAACAAAACTAACTAGGATGCAACACCTCTACTTGAAAACTATGGGCACATTCTAACAGAGGATAACATGCTCAACCGTTCATTCCATTGGGCAACCACAAAGGACCTACAGATTCATTGCAATCATCATAGAAACATAGAAATAAAATAACCAGATTCCAGACTTAGTGAAAATTGACTATCTCCCACGACTGCAGTTTGACTAGGCATGTTTACATAGCAATAACAGTAGCATAACAACCCTCTGTGAGCATGGCAAGGACACTAACAGCAAGAAGACATGTCACACTACAAAATACTCCATTGGCACAACTTCAAAATAGTCATGGATTGCTTAATATGATGCTCGTAAAATGGAACTTAACGTTAATAGATTACAGTTTGACAATTACGATGAGATGCACTTTTGCAACAGATATTAGACCATGCAAATGAATCCTAATATGCTTGCAAATGGCGCCACCATGCAGAGCACATTGAGTAGATCAAATTTCATATATATCACATTTCAAACCAATGAGCGGGTTAAAAGTTATCACCGGTTTAACAGACATATATGATGATTGTTGACAGATGCAACAGACTTAGAGAAAAAATATACCCTGGGCGAAGTGGGATAGGGCCGTGCGGGATGGAGGCAGCCAGCCGTTTTGATTAGGGGATCCGCTGATCCAGGGACGAGGAGGTCCCGGCCGGCAGTTGGCGGCGGGGCCGACCGAGGACGGCGGCGGCCACGGCACCAGTGGCCGGAGGCGGGGTCGGGGACGGGCGCTGGGGTATGATCCGGCCTTGGGGCCCCGGATCTGGCCATGGCGGCGGCCGGTGCGCACGCCGGCGGCCGGCGAGCAGGCGAGCAGCGGGGTGGAGCGAGGCGATGGGGCCAACGCGGCCGGAAGCGGCCGATGCGGGGCAGCGGCAGCCATGCGAGTGAGTAGTGGCGGCGGAAGGTCGCCGGCTAGGCGGAGCGTGGTAGCGGGGCGGCGCGAGGTGCAGTGGGGCTCCTGGGCGGCGCGGGGCTCGGGGAGTTCGGGCCCTGGCGGCGGCGGTGAATGGGCCGGGTGGGCCTGATCCGGGCCCCGGCGGGCCTACGGCGGAGGGAGGTGGGGGAGGCGACGTGGTGCCCTCCGGTTGGCTACGGGGGCGGCTTCGGCGGCTGGGTGGCGGCAGCACGCGATCTGAAGCCGCCAAGTGGCGGCGGGGAGGTGGCTGGGCATGGAAATCCGTGTGGGAGAGGCTAGGGTGGCCATTTTTGGGCAGGGGAGCATTCCTTTTTATAGCTAGGGGGCTAGGGTTTGGGTTTATAGGGCGATTTCAAGCCGTTCGATCGCAATCGGATGGCTTTGGTCGCGGGGGAGGTTTAGGTGGGTTGTGGTGGTCTGTGTAGATGGGCTATGTGGGATGAGAGGGATGTTTGTGGCCCGTGACAAGTTTTTAAAACCGAAAAACGTCCGACAATTTGACCGATGACGGTGCTGCTACGGTTGACCGTTGGGGTATCAAACGACCTCCGAATGCGACGAAATTTGGCAGGCGGTCTACCTACAATATATTAAGACCGCTCGCCAAGTTTCAACCCATTTCAAGAACATTTGATATGCACTTTTAAAAACAACATTTTAAAGGTGTCGCGGGCGCGTGCGTGTGTGTTTGGTATCGAAACGGTCAACGACGAGAACGGAGAGAACCAGCAACTATGAATGGATGCTAGTTTTGAAAAATGGCGGCAATGGAGTGCCGATGCTATGCAAATGATGCGATGATGAATGCGACAACCTAATAAATCACACGACGACACTGGAATAAAACGGGAATCTTCTAGAGCGTCGGTCTCGGGCTGTTACAAGGGCCGTGGCCCTACACTCCCGCGAGGCGACAGCCACCTCTCGGGAGTCGAGTTGGGCTGCACGGTCCACGGCGTGGGTCTCGTAGTCCCTCTCCACGGATTCCGCCTCCGCGAGGCGATGGCATCCTCTTTCGCGTCTCAGATCGCCCCTTCAAGAAGCTCCCGGGCCTCCTCGTTTCCCCCCCACGTGGCGTCGGCCTGACGGTGGCTATGCTTAGCGGCCACATTCGACTGCTGCCAGCCCCTCGTGAGGCGCTCTCGTTCCTGACAGAGATCCTCTTCCTCGGCAACGAGGTCGGCCTCCAGGGAAGTGAGGGCCTGACGGGAGCGACGCAGGGTCCCGCTTTGCACTAGGGTGCTGGGGCGCACCAGGGCTAGGGCCCATGACGAGCCTGACTCATCTTCCCTCGTACGCGCCCGTCGTGCCCGAGAGGACCCGGAGGCTGCCTCGTCATCGGGCCTGCCTGGGGCCGCAGCTGGGGAAGTCCTTTGCCCCTCTTGGTGGGCAGGGTCCCTCACGGCCTCCGCCTCGATCACATGTATGGGGTTGCGCACGGTGGCCCCTGGGCCTTAGGCCCCCGGCAGTTGTTCGGGGCTCAAGGGTGCCTCCACTTTGGCGCCCGACTCGCCCTCGGGGCAAGTCCCTGCCGAAGGCCCCTCCTTGTGGGTCAGGGGGAGGCCCCCCCTCAGGTGGCTGGACGGGCTCCGTGGGCTCACCCCCACGGATGGTGTCACCGCGCTCCATGATAACCCACAAGTATAGGGGATCGCAACAGTTTTTGAGGGTAGAGTATTCGACCCAAATTTATAGATTCGACACAAGGGGAGCCAAAGAGTATGTGCAAGTATTAGCAGTTGAGTTGTCAATTAAACCACACCTGGAGATTAAATATCTGCAGCAGAGTGATCAGTAGCACAGTAGTATGATAGTTTTGATAGCAGTAGTAACAGTAGTAGTAACGGTAACAGTGATAGCAATGATTTTGTAGCAAGTGTAACAATAGAAGTAGCAATAGTAACTTAGCAAGAACAATATGTGGAAAACTCGTAGGAATTGGATCGGTGAATTCGTTGGATGATATTCATCATATTACAGTCATAACCTAGGGCGACACGGAACTAGCTCCAGTTCATAAATATAATGTAGGCATGTATTCCGTAAATAGTCACACATGCTTATGGAAAAGAACTTGCATGACAAACTTTGTCATACCCTCTCGTGGCAGCTCGGTCCATAAGGAAACTAAGGGATATTAAGGCCTCCTTTTAATAGAGAACCGGAACAAAGCATTAACACATAGTGAATACATGAACTCCTCAAACTACGGTCATAACCGGAAAGTATCCCGGTTGTTGTCACCCCGGGGTTTACGGATTATAACACATAGCAGGTGCATATGACTAGCAAAATCGGATCAAGAACATAGATATAATGGTGATAACATAAACGGTTCAGATCTGAAATCATGGCAATCGGGCCCTAGTGACAAGCATTAAGCTTGGCAAAGTCATAGCAACATCAATCTCAGAACATAGTGGATACTAGGGATCAAGCCCTAACAAAACAAACTCGATTACATGATGAATCTCTTCCAACTCCTCACCGTCCAGCGAGCCTACGAAGAAATTACTCACTCCCGGTGGGGAGCATCATGGAATTGGTGATGGAGAAGGGTTGATGATGATGAAGACCGAAGATTCCCCTCTCCGGATCCCAAACGGGCTCCAGATCTGCCCTCCCGATGAAGAACAGGAGGTGGCGGCGTCTCTGTATCATAAAACGCGATGAAACTTCCTCTCCTATTTTTTTCTCCGAAATTAGGAATTTATAGTGCTGGAACTAGGGCAGTGGGGCCATGAGGTGAGCACAACCCACCAGGGCACGCCTGGAGGGGGTGGCGCGCCCTGGTGTATCGTGCCCAGCCAGGGCACCCCCTCTGATGGTTCTTGGCTCCAGTATTTTTTATTTATTGCAAAATAATTCTCTGAAAAGTTTCGTCTAGTTTCGAGAAAATTTATTTCTACACAAAAACAACACCATGGTAGTTTTGCTGAAAACAACATCAGTCCTGGTTAGTTTCATTCAAATCATGCAAATTAGAGTCCAAAACAAGAGCAAAAGCGTTAGGAAAAGTAGATACGACATTGATGTATCAATGCCCCCAAGCTTAACCCATTGCTTGTCCTCAAGCAATTCAGTTGACAAACTGAAAGTGATAAAGAAAAACTTTTACGAACTCTTTTGTTCTAGTTTACATATATATGCTTAAATAGCACCCAGGTTTTCAGCAAAGATTATGACTAACCATGTTAGCAATAACTCTTAAAAATTATATTAGCTCATATCAATGATATAAGCAACTAGTGAGCAATAATAAAATATCTCAAGCGCCAACACTTTGTCAAAACGGTCATGATATAATATGACGACCGTGGTATCTCGCTAGCCCTTTCTGAGACCCCAAAACATAAATGTAGAGCACCTCCAAAGTTCAAGTAGCGACTAAACATTGTAATTCATGGTAGAAAAGATCCAGTCATGCTGCATCCAACATTAACTATACACAATGCATGAGGATGATAATAGTGCTCTTAGATCTGGCGCTTATTTGAGAAGGTGATGACTCAACATAAAAGTAAATAGATAGTGCCTTCACAGAGGGAAGCAGAGATTTGCAGAGGTGCCAGAGCTCAAAGCTTAAATCAGAGATAAATATAATTTTGGGAGGTGCACCCTTCCTGTCAACGTTACGACCAAGAGTTATCAATATCTTCCATGCTAAACACATTAGCGGCGGTTCCCAAGCGGTAAAAGTAAAGGTTTAGTCCCCCTCACACTCCACGGCTAGCCGAATCAACGGGTAATGTCCATACCAACAACATTCCTGGGGGAGTTTTGTTTAATTATTTGCAATTTTTATTTCAGGACAGGGAATCCCTATTACCGCCCCTCTCTGCAAGGACGAGTGAATAAACACTCATCATGAGAATAACCCGCTTAACATGGAAGTACTGACCGCCCTCTGTCGCTCCATGAGCGGTCCAGGCACACAAAACAGATGTTCATTTGAATTTTTAGAGGTGGCACATGCAAATTTACTTGGAACGGCAGGGTAATAGCGCATATAGGTAGATATAGTGGACTCATCTGGAATAACTTTGGTTTAAGGATTCTGATGCACAAGCAGTATTCCTACTTAGTACAGGGAAGGCTAGCAAATAGGTTGAGAAGCGGCCAGCTAGAGAGTGAAAACGGTCATGAACATGCATTATGAATAAGAAACATTGAATACTAGCATGAGTAGGATATGGACACCATGAACATATATATCGTGAAGGCTATGTTGGTTTTGATTCAACTACATGCGTGAACATGTGCCAAGTCAAGCCACTTGAAACACTCAGAGGAGGATACCATATCATCATACTACATCACAACCATTTTAATGCATGTTGACATCCAAGATAAATCATTATCCACTCCTAGCTACTTAAGCATGGCATGAGCAACTACAATCTCTAATTGTCATTGGAGACATGTTTGATCATAATATGCTGAATCATGGATACTAGGTTAAACATATTTACAAAAACAAAAACAAGTGCCACAGTCACTTCATCAAATATCGTCACTATTTTCTTTCACTTGCACGACCAAATGATATGAAAATAAAAATAGTGCAAGAGTGTCATGGACTAAGCTAGAATCTGCAAACGTTTTATTCAAGGGGAGAAGACAAAGTAATATGGGCTCTTTGTTAGATTAACAATAATGCATATGAGAGCCACTCAACATTTTCATTGTGGTCTTCTCTTTGGTACGACTCAAATAAAAGGAAAAGAATTTCAGAGAAACACACTGAAATATTTTTTTTAGTTTTTGGTTTTTCTTAAATAAAGCAAATTAAAGAGGGAAAAACAAAAACGAGAAAAACTATTTACACGGGAGAGCTCCCAACAAGTAGAAGAAGAAACGAGAAATCTTTCTGGGTTTTATTTTGCTACTACAATTAATTTAAACAAGAAAGAAAAACCGAAAAGAAGCAAGAAATATTTTTGGATTTTCTCAAGGTTTTTCAAACACGCAAGAAGAGAGCGAGAAAATAAATCTAGCATGGATAATACAAAGAAACAGTGTAAACACCGACAACTGGAATGAAATGTGTAAGCATGAATATAATGTCGGTGGAAATACGTACTCCCCCAAGCTTAGGCTTTTTGGCCTAGCTTGGTAATCACCATCCGCGGCCTAGATAATACTATGAGTGATAGCCCACCGAGGCTCTTGGTGCAGCCTCCTCAGCCCACCTGGCAGCTTCAACCTCCGCATTGTACGCGCGGGCCTTGCTCTCAAGAACATAGTATCTTCCCTTATTGTGATAATCAAAGAGAGCAGGAGCAGGCATGGTAATAGGTACAATGGGATCTTTATTGAACCTCAAGTTGTAAGTATAATTAGTGACCGTGCCCTTAAGGAACTTATGACGTTTCATGGCCTCAAAGTCTAAGTACTGAGTAGGTAAAATGGTATCGTTAGGCCAAGGTGATACATTTAGCCTCTTAGCTACACGGGAGGCATAGATCCCTCCATAAAAGTGACCACTAGCAGCGTTGTGTTGCAATATCCGTGCAACAATTGCACCAAGATTATAACGTTTAATTCCTGTTATAGCGGTGTCTATAAGACTCAAATCAGGGGCACATAGTGTGCTACAATCTTGCTTGCCTACGATGCATTTTCCATTAAAGAGTGCAAAGTAGTGTATTGATGGGAAATGGATGCTTTTCATTCTACCTTGTGTCACTCCTATATCTTCACCGTGGCAAAGATTAATCAAAAATGACTCATACTCAGATGTTGGTGGTTCATCTAGCGAACCCCAATATGGAATTTTGCACGCTTCACAAAACACATCTGAAGGTATGGTAAAGGGATGGCCATACAGGTTAAATGAAACTCTAGACCCACGAGGAAGATATTTAAATTTCTTTGTGAATGTTTTTTTGAGGTCGAGATGTTGAATGCACTCATCTACGATGAAGGAAGCAAGTTCTGGGTTGTGGATAAAATTGCTCGAATTCCTCCTTGATACTCGCACCTTCCATGAATTCGTTACATGGCCATAAGCATGATTTGGTAGCGGCATTCCGCATCGAGCTTGCACTTGGCTCAACATAAGAACGTCGTATTGAGCCACTACTCGATGATGCCTCCGAGGACCTTCTCCTTGAAGAACTCCTTCCAAAGAAGTTCATTTTATTCGCGTACAAATTTCTGAAAAAATTTCAGGACCCAAAATTTTTGTTAACAAAACTTCGTAAGATTGATAGCAACTACCCCTAAGGATGCCTAGAGGCCATATTAAGCATTCAAACTACTTAGAACTCTAAGAATTTAACATGCAAGCCCATCTACAACTGCACCAAGAGTAGCTAATTATTCAAAAAATAAACCACTAAATCAAAAACTAATTGGAGCAATGGAAGAGTTACATACCAAGTAGCAATCCCCCAAAACAGTTTCGGAAACGGAGCTTCGAGCAAAGAGATCGAAATTCGCGGGTTGGAGAGCAAGAACACGAGAGCGAGAGAGAGCTATGGTGATTTTTTTCTGGAGGTAAGAGATGGAATGGGCTAAAGGGATAAGTGAGGGGACCCACGTGGGGAACACAACCCACCAAGGCGCGCCTGGGGCTGGTGGCGCGCCCTGGTGTCTTGTGGACACCAGGTGCACGCCCCTCTGATGTTATTTGCACCAGAAATTCAGAAATATTAAGAAAAAAATCGTGTTCAATTTTCAGGACATTCTGAGAACTTTTATTTTTTGGTCATTTTTTATTGCACGGAGAAATCAGAAAACAGGATAAACATGGCATTTTATTTTATTTGACTAAGAAAAATAGAAAATAAAAGGTGGGAGCAGAAGGTTGTGCCTACTAGATTCATCAACTTCATACCTCTCAAAAATGATCAATTAATAAGGTTGATCAAGTCTTATTAACAACCACTTCCGATTAACATGAAACTGAAGAACTTTCGTAAAATACTAAGTTACCTCAATGGAGATATGCATATACCCAACAATAAGTATGTCATATTTCCTTTTGGCAGTAGGTAGAGGTAGTTGAAAACTTCCAATAGTGAGTGTCAGAGATTCTTCAATAACATTTATACGATTCACTTGGAATTGTTTCTTCGGAAAGTGCACCGTATGCTCATTACCATTGATATGAAAAGTGACTTTGCTTATATTGCAATCAATAACAGCCCGTGCAGTATTCAAAAAGGGTCTACCAAGGATAATCGACATGTTGTCGTGCTCGGGCATCTCAAGAATAACAAAGTCTGTTAAGATAATAACATCTGCAACAACGGGCACATCCTCACAAATACCGATAGGTATGGCAGTTGATTTGTCAGCCATTTGCAATGATATTTCAGTAGGTGTGAGTTTATTCATATCAAGTCTTTTATATAAAGAGAAAGGCATAACACTAACACCAACTCCCAAATCACACAAAGCAGTTTTGACATAATTTCTTTTAATGGAGCAAGGTATAGTTGGTATTCCAGGATCACCAAGTGTTTTAGGTACTCCATCCTTAAAAGAATAATTGGCAAGCATGGTGGAGATTTCAGCTTCAGGTATCTTTCTTTTATTAGTGATGATGTCTTTCATGTATTTTGCATAAGGGCCATCTTTAAAATATTAGTTAAGTGGGTGCGCAAAAAGACTGGCCTAATCATTTCAACAAAGCGTTCAAATTCTTCATCATCCTTTTTCTTAGATGGTTTAGGTGGAAAGGGAATGGGTTTCTGAACCCATGGCTCTCTTTCTTTACCATGTTTTCTAGCCACAAAGTCTCTTTTATCATATCGTTTATTTTTAGGTTATGGGTTATCAAGATCAACAGCAGGCTCTATTTCAACATCATTATCTGGTTCTTTATGATTGTTCGGTTGAGTATCTTCATGAACATCATCATTATTATTTTCATTACCAGTAGGTGAATGTTCATTACCAGAGTGAGTTTCAGCATCGAAAATAGAGACATCATTATCTTTAGGAGGTTTTTTCTATCTCAGGTTCACCAGAGGTATGCAAAGTCCTATCATTTTTCTTTTTATTCTTCTTTTTAGAAGGACTAGGTGCATCAGTGTTAATTCTCTGAGAGTCTTGTCCAATTCTTTTAGGATGACCTTCATGATAAAGAGGTTCTTGGGTCATTCTACCTCCTCTAGTCACTACTCTAATAGCATGATCATTCATATTATTACTCATTTCATTAAGCAATTCTCTTTGAGATTTAGCAACTTGTTCTAACTGGGTTTGAACCATAGAGGCATGTTTTCCTACACCTCTAACATCATTACTGATTCTAAATAACAAGTCACTCAAGAGAGCAATCATATCAAAATTATATTTCACTTGTTTCAGAACATTTGCATTGAAGTTATCTTGTTTCCTTATGTAGTTATCAAACTCATATAAGCATTGACTAGAATGTTTATTGTAAGGGATATCACCTTCATCAAACTTTAATAAAGAATTTACCTCTACCACCTGTTGAGGTGGTGGTGTGTTAAGGCCATGTATTTCTTGAATAGGTGGTAAATTCTTAACATCCTCAGCTTTAATACCTTTTTCCTTCATACATTTCTTTGCCTCTTGCATATCTTCAGGACTGAGAAATAAGATACCCCTCTTCTTTGGAGTGGGTTTAGGTAGTGGTTCAGGGAGAGTCCAATCATCATAGTTCTTCAATATATTATTCAATAGTTCCTTAGCTTGTTCAACAGTTCGTTCCCTGAAAACAAAACCAGCACAACTATCTAGGAAGTCCCTAGAAGCATCAGTTAGTCCTTTATAGAAGATATCAAGTATTTCATTTTTCTTAAGGGGATGATCAGGCAAAGCATTAAGTAATTGGATAAGCCTACCCCAAGCTTGTGGGAGACTCTCTTCTTCACTTTGCACAAAGTTAAATATTTCCTGTAAGGCAGCTTGTTTCTTATGAGCAGGAAAATATTTTTCAGAGAAGTAGTAAATCATATCCTGGGGACTACGCACACAACCAGGAGAAAGAGTATGGTACCATATCTTAACATCACCCTTTAATGAGAATGGGAATAATTTGAGAATATAGTAGTAGCGAATCTTCTCATCATGAGCAAAAAGGGTGTCTATATCATCAACTTAGTAAGATGTGCCACTACAGTTTCAGTTTCATAGCCATGAAAAGGATCAGATTCAACCAAAGTAATTAACTCTGGGTCGACGGAGAATTCATAATCCTTATCGGTAACAAAGATAGGTGAAGTAGCAAACTTAGGATCACATTTCATTCTAGCATTCAAAGTCTTTTCTTTATACTTGCACAATAATTTCTTCAGATCATCTCTATCCTTACAAGCAAGGATTTCTCTAGCTATTTCTTCATCCATAACGTAACCCTCGGGTATCTTAGGCATTTCAAATCTAGGAGTGCTAGGTATAATAGGTGTTTCATAGTTCTCAGTTTCAAACACTTCATCAGTTTCAGTAGTTTCATCAGTTTCAATAATTTCATTCTCTTTAGCTCTAGCAATTTGTTCATCAAGAAATTCACCTAGTGGCACATTATCATAAAGCATGGTACTAGCATCATCATAATCATCATTCATAGCATAAGTAGCATCATCAATAACTTGCGACATATCAGGATTAATAGCATGTGCTGGTGTTGCAAGTTTACTCATAACCGAAGGCGAATCAAGTACAGAGCTAGATGGAAATTCCTTACCTCCCCTCATTTTAGAGGGAAAAATATTGGTTCTTGTATCCTTCAGATTCTTCATAGTGATCAATTGATATAAATCCCAAGTGACTCAACAAATATAGTTATGCTCCCCGGCAACAGCGCCAGAAAAAGGTCTTGATAACCCACAAGTATAGGGGATCACAACAGTTTTCAAGGGTAGAGTATTCGACCCAAATTTATAGATTCGACACAAGGGGAGCCAAAGCATATTTGCAAGTATTAGCAGTTGAGTTGTCAATTCAACCACACCTGGAGATTAAGTATCTGCAGCAGAGTGATCAGTAGCACAGTAGTATGATAGTTTTGTTAGCATTAGTGACAGTAGTAGTAACGGTAACATTGATAGCAATGATTTTGTAGCAAGTGTAACAGTAGCAGTAGCAATAGTAACTTAGCAAGAACGATATGTGGAAAACTCATAGACATTGGATCGGTGAATTTTTGGATGATATTCATCATAAAACAGTCATAACCTAGGGCGACACAGAACTAGCTCCAGTTCATAAATATAATGTAGGCATGTATTCCGTAAATAGTCAGACGTGCTTATGGAAAAGAACTTGCATGACATCTTTTATCCTACCCTCCTGTGGCAGTGGACTCCATAAGGAAACTAAGGGATATTAAGGCCTCCTTTTAATTGAGGACCGGAACAAAGCATTAACACATAGTGAATACATGAACTCCTCAAACTACGGTCATCACCGGAAAGTATCCCGGTTGTTGTCACCCCGGGGTTTACGGATCATAACACATAGCAGGTGCATATGACTAGCAAGATCGGATCCAGAACATAGATATAATGGTGCTAACATAAACGGTTCGGATCTGAAATCATGGCACTCGGGCCCTAGTGACAAGTATTAAGCATGGCAAAGTCATAGCAACATCAATCTCAGAACATAGTGGATACTAGGGATCAAACCCTAACAAAACTAACTCGATTACATGGTAAATCTCATCCAACCCATCACCGTCCAGCAAGCCAATGATGGAATTACTCACGAACGGTGGAGAGCATCATGAAATTGGTGATGAAATTGGCGTGCTCACCATCTCAGAGTAGTGAGCCTATGAAGAAATTACTCACTCCCGGTGGTGAGCATCATGGAATTGGCGATGGAGAAGGGTTGATGATGACGAAGACCGAAGATTCCCCTCTTCAGAGCCCCAAATGGGCTCCAGATCTGGCCTCCCGATGAAGAACAGGGGGTGGCGGCGGATCCATATCGTAAAACACAATGAAACTTCCTCTCCTATTTTTTTCTCCAAAAATAGGAATTTATAGTGCTGGAACTAGGGTCAGTGGAGCCACGAGGTGAGCACAACCCACCAGGGCGCGCCTAGAGGGGGTGGCGCGCCCTGGTGTATCGTGCCCAGCCAGGGCACCCCCTCCGGTGGTTCTTGGCTCCAGTATTTTTTATTTATTGCAAAATAATTCTCCAAAAAGTTCTGTCCAGTTCCGAGAACTTTTATTTCTGCACAAAAACAACACCATGGTAGTTCTGCTGAAAACAGCGTCAGTCCGGGTTAGTTTCATTCAAATCATGCAAATTAGAGTCCAAAACAAGAGCAAAATCGTTAGGCAAAGTAGATACGAGGAAGACGTATCACTCCACCGGTTCGGGCTCCGGCGTGCCGCCCGCTCCCGGCTACTGCTGCACACTAGTCAGCCCTGCGGCACCTTCACCCTGGACTTCTCCCTTCATCTTCTTCGGCGGGGAACTCCTCCTGCACAACGGGAGATCAGGCCGAGCGTTACAGGAAGCCGATGGTTGGCACGAGCGACGATTGGGGCACGGGGCCTTACTCATTGAGGGGGTACCATGGCCTCCTCCTCAGCCCCGCTCCTGGGCGGTTGCAGCTATTGCTCCCTTGACGCTCACGGACATCTCCTCCCAAAGCCTTGGCGGGCGGGGTGGCCCCGCCTGGCGAAGGGCTCGCCTAGCCGAGGGCCTCCTCCTCATCAGGCGCAGGCTGCGGGGACCTGAGCAGCACCTCCCTGACGCTGTTGCTCCCGCTACTGGCCCCCGCCGCTTGTTGTCGCAAGGCCGGCAGAGGAACCGGCGCGTCGCTCGCAGCGCCGCCTTCGGTCGCCACCCCGATGCCCATGCCACCTTCGAGGACCGGCAACACCTGTATCGGGTTATCGCGGGGTCCCACACAACGGGCAAGCACAAGCCCCCACTGATCAAAATGCGGCATGCCCGCTCAAACGTCCACGTGGTTCTTGTAGCTGTATGTGGGGCACGCTCCCGACGGCGGGAATGATACCGACTCATGAAAGGACAACTTATCCCTAGGTGGTTTTGGTAATTAATAACAACATAAATTTCATTGGACTAATCATTTCACCAAGTATATTTTAGTAAAGTTCGATGAACGGATTGGCAAAAGGACTCTGAGGAGATCCCCTAGATGCAAGGAGCATCTATTGGCAACAAGCTTGAAGACTCTACATTTTACATTTTGTGAGAATCACTTTTGAGTCCATAGGAAAGCCAATACTATTAAAAGGGGATGAGGTGTCTATGATGATCTGGTTGCTCAAGTGCTTAGAGAATAGCCACCAAAAATACACATGAAATTCTCCCACAAAATCTCTATCTAAACCCTACCACTAAAATCGGTGCCACCAACTTTTCAGAATCGGCCCCACCGAGTTTTATCCTCGACAGATCCCATGCCAAACCCTAAGGCCTTGGTGCCACCAACATTCCACTTTAGTGTAACCGAAACCAGTGACCTACTTTCTGGTTAGCCATTTTCATGAATCGGAATTTCCAAGTTTTGAGAATTGATCTCACCAAGATTTGGAATCTTCCTTGGTTACCCATATCGGTACCACCGGGATTTATATATCGGTCTCACCGAGAAGCCGAAAGTTGACACATTTTGCAATAGTCGGTGCAACCAGGTTTTTACTCGGGTTTCACCAAGGTGGGCAATAATGTTGTGACGGTTGGATTTTTGGAGATGCCTATATATGCCCTTCCACCTCCTCTCACTCGCAGAGGAAGCACTTAGAACATATCTACACTTGCCCCATCCATTTTTCTGAGAGAGAGCCACCTACTCATGTGTTGAGATCAAGATCTTCCACTCCAACCATATGAATCTTGATTTCTAGCCTCCCCAAGTTGCTTTCCACCCAATCAACCTCTTCTACCAAGCTAAATCTGTCAGAGAGTGATTGTGTGTTGAGGAGACTATCTTTTGAAGCACAAGAGCAAGGAGTTCATCATTGTTACCATATCTATTACCTTTTGGAGAGTGGTGTCTCCTAGATTAGTTAGGTGTCGCTTGGGATCCTCCTTCTTCGTGTTGTGGAGTTGAACCAAGAAGTTTGTACGGGCAAGAAGATTGCCTACTTCGTGAAGATCTACCCATAGTGAGGCTAGTCCTTCATGGACGGAAGCCGTGATGGAATAGACGAGGTTGCTACTTTGTGGACCCTAACGGGTGCAGCCCTCGTGGATTCTCGCGACCGCTACCCTTTGTGGGTTGAAGTCTCCATTAGCGTGGACGTACGATAGCACCACCTATCGGAACCACGGGAAAAATCTCCGTGCCATCTATTGTGTAAGATCTTCCTGTCCCTACCTTTACTTTCACGTGCATCTCTTTACTTTCCATTGCTATACTCTTAGACTTGCATGTGTAGGGTGTACTTGACTTGCTACAATTGCTAAAACTTGCCAACACTTAAAATTGGTAAAATGCTAGATTTTTATTTGGTCAAGTAGTCTAATCACCCTCGTCTAGACATAATTCGGATTCTACAAGTGGTATCAGAGTTTTGGTCTCCATTGCATTGGTTTCACAACCTAGGAGAGTATGGCATCTAGTGAGGGAAGTTATCATCGTAGAGGTCCATATTTTGATGGTACAAACTTTGCTAGTTGGAAGCATAAGATGAAAATGCATATTCTTGGTCATAACCCCACCGTATCGGTTGTTGTTCGTGTTGGATTACAAGGTGAATTCTTTGGTGATGGAAAGGAACCGGATCGTGAAGCGACTACGGAAGAATTGAAGATGTTGCAATACAATGCTCAAGCATGCAAGATTCTATTCAACTGCTTGTGCCCCGAAGAGTTCAACAAGATAAGCCGTCTTGAGAATGCAAAGGAAATTTGGGATACTTTGGTTGATATGCACGAAGGTACCGAATCCCTCAAGGAATCTAAGTTGGATGTGCTACAAAGTCAACTTGACAATTTCAATATGAAGGATGGTTAAGGAGTCGCGGAAATGTACTCTAGGCTTGCTCTCATCACAAATGAAATTGCTGGCTTAGGATGTGAAGAGATGACCGACAAATTCATCATCAAGAAGATCCTTAGAGACTTGGATGGAAAGTACAACACCGTGTGCACATTGATCCAAATGATGCCAAACTACAAAGACCTCAAGCCTACGGAAGTCATTGGAAGGATTGGTCCTCATGAAATGTCACTCAAGGACAAAGAAGAACTTCACACCAAGTCACGCAGTGCATACAAAGCTACAAGTGACACTCCCGCTACTTCAAGTGACAACCTTGTTACCAATGAAGAAATAAGCCTCATGGTCAAGAAATTCAACAAGTTCTACAAGAGTAAAGGCAAAGAGAGAAGCTCCAACTCAAGATATCAAGAGAAGCGTTCCTCTAGTCGTGATCGGAATTGTTACAATTGTGGCTAGTCCAATAAGTGCACGCCCCCCCCCCCCCACACAAAGGAAGAGAAGAGTCACCTAGAAAACGAAGCTCAAGAGATGAATCACCTCGTGGAGAGGTAAGGAGTAGAGAAGACCGCTATGAACGAAGACCCTCCCAGAGAAGCAAGGACTCGGAAAAGAAGGACAAGTACACCAAGAGCTACACAAGAAGAAGACATCAAGATCATGTTGATGAATGGGTTTCCGGCTCTGATTCCGACAACCAATCCGAGAGAAGCTACCACTCCAACTCCGACTATAGTCAAGATGAAAGTGTTGCCGGATTAGCACTCGTAACCTCCAACTCCTATGACATATTTGATTCTCCAAATGAAGGAAGTGGAAGTTGCTTCATGGCTAAAGGTCCCAAGGTATCACACCCAGAATACATTGACTTTAATAGTGATGAGGATGATTTACTAGGAGATGATGACTTGCTCTTTAATAAAACTAGTGATGTTAGTCAAAATGAACTTGATAATAATCATGCTAGTCAAGATAAGTCATGTGATGATGATAAGAAGGAGATTGAGCGTCTAACTAAAGAACTAAACATTCTTAAGTTAGCTCATGAATCTACTCAAGAAGATCATAGAGATCTTCTAAGAACTCATGAGAAGCTACACTTCGAGAAGCTAAATTTAGAGCAAGAACATGAGTTTCTTAAAGCTATCAATGACGATCTTCAAAAGAAGAGTTCTTCTTCTTGCCAAACGACTACTCTTGTCTACATTTGTTCCACAAGTTAATTCTAAGAAAACTAGTAACAAAGGCAAGAAAGGTTCTTCATCTAGTAGCAACAACACTAATGTTAAATCGAATGATGTTGCTTCTAGTAGTCTATTAATTCCACTAATGATTCTCTTAGCCAAGTTACACTTGAGCAAGAAAACAATTTATTGAAAGGGATTGTGGAGAAAGGTGTCTACAAAAGTCTTGCCGGATGTAAGCAATTTGAGGAGATTGTACGCAAGCATGGAGGATACCGGAAGAACCATGGCATTGGCTACTTCAATGCCAATGGAGTTGAATGGGAAGAAGGTCAATACCCCAAGCCGAAGTTTGTTCCTCAAAGGGAGAAGTACGATCATACTCTCCCCAAGGGAACAAAAGACCAAGATGACCTTCCACCACAAGACCACAAGCTCAAGGGAAAGGATAAGCTTCAAGAGAAGATTGACACATTTGAAGATGAATCCCGAGCCCTGGTCAAGTGGGTTCCCAAGGCTACTACAAGCTCTGCTTCAACAAGTGCTACTTCAACTCCAAGGATCTCCATCAAGTTGATGTGTATCCCAAAGAAGAAGAACTAGAGAAGTTCTTGGGGGGTGACTCCGCCAACAAAATTCACTCACATTCATTGGCAAGGACTAATGCAATCAACTCAAACCTTATGCAATAGTTCAAGGAGTCACAAATCCCTCATAGGTAAGCAAGGGACAAGGTAATTAAAGAATCAATGGACATTATCTAAATGTGCTTCACTCCATGTCCATAGATATCCTTGTATTTGTTCCTTGTGTGGGACTAACTGATACGTCTCCAACGTATCTACTTTTCCAAACTCTTTTGCCCTTGTTTTGGACTCTAATTTGCATGATTTGAATGGAACTAACCCGGACTGACGCTGTTTTTAGCAGAATTGCCTTGGTGCTATTTTTGTGCAGAAATAAAAGTTCTCGGATTGACCTGAAAATTTACGGAGAATATTTTTGGAATTAATATAAAATATTGGCGAAAGAATCAACCGGAGAGGGGCCACCACCTGGCTAGAAGCCAGAGGGGCGCCCCCCCTAGGGCGCGCCCCCTGTCTTGTGGGGCCCCTGGAGCTCCTCCGGCCTCCAATCCAACTCTATATATTCCTATTTGCGGAGAAAAAAATCAGAGAGAAGAGTTCATCACGTTTTACGATACGGAGCCGTCGCCACCTCCTGTTCTTCATCTGGAGGGCAGATCTGGAGCCTGATTTGGGCTCCGGAGAGGGGAAATCGACGCCGTCGTCATCACCAACCATCCTTCATCACCAATTTCATGATGCTCTCCACCGTTCGTGAGTAATTCCATCGTTGGCTTGCTGGATGGTTATGGGTTGGATGAGATTTACCATGTAATCGAGTTAGTTTTGTTAGGGTTTGATCCCTAGTATCCACTATGTTCTGAGATTGATGTTGCTATGACTTTGCTATGCTTAATGCTTGTCACTAGGGCCCGAGTGCCATGATTTCAGATCTGAACCTATTATGTTTTCATGAATATATGTGTGTTCTTGATACTATCGTGCAAGTTGTAAACACCTATTACGAGTTATGATCCGCATCCCCCAGGGTGACAATAACTGGGATTCTTTCCGGTGATTACCGTAGTTTGAGGAGTTCATGTATTCACTAAGTGCTAATGCTTTGGTCCGGTTCTCTATTAAAAGGAGGCCTTAATATCCCTTAGTTTCCATTAGGACCCCGTTGCCACGGGAGGGTAGACAAAAGATGTCATGCAAGTTCTTTTCCATAAGCACGTATGACTATATATGGAATACATGCCTACATTACATTGATGAATTGGAGCTAGTTCTGTGTCACCCTATGTTATAACCGTTGCATGATGAATGCCATCCGACATAATTATCCATCACTGATCCATTGCCTACGAGCTTTTCCCATATTGATCTTTGCTAAGTTAGTTTTCCGTTGCTACTGTTACAATCATTACAACACTGCTACTGTCACTTGCCATCGTTACCGTTACTTCCATACTACTTTGCTACTGAATACTTTGCTGCAGATATTAAGTCTTTAAGGTGTGGTTGAATTGACAACTCAGCTGCTAATACTCGAGAATATTCTTTGGCTCCCTTTGTGTCGAATCAATAAATTTGGGTTGAATACTCTGCCCTCGAAAACTGTTGCGATCCCCTATACTTGTGGGTTATCAAGACCTTTTTCTGGCGCCGTTGCCGGGGAGCATAGCTCTATTCTCTGAGTCACTTGGAATTTATATCTGTTGATCACTATGAAGAATTTGAAAGACACTAAAACTAAGATCTACCCCTCAACTACGAGGACAGGTAAGGAATTGCCATCTAGCTATGCACTTGATTCACCTTCTGTTATGAGTAAATTTGCGACAACACCACTTGCTATTGAATCTGATACGTCGCGAGTAATTGATGATGCTACTTCTTCTATGCATGATGCTTATGATGATACTTTGCTTGATACTACTGTGCCACTGGGTGAATTTCTTGATGAACAAATTGCTAGAGTGAATGCTGAAACTGATGATATCTCTGAATCTGATGAAATTATTGAAACTGAACACTATGATACACCTGGTAGACCTAGCTCTCCTAGATATGAACTGCCTGATATACCTGAGGGTTATGTTATGGAGGGATAGGTAGCTAGGGACTTTCTTGCTTGTAAGGATAGAGATGATCTTAAGAAATTGCTACGCAAGTGGAAAGAAAAATCTTTGAATGCTAGAATGCAATATGATCCTAAGTTTGCTACTTCACCTATCTTTGTTACTGATAAGGATTACGAATTCTCTGTCGATCCTGAGTTAATTACTTTGGTTGAATCTGATCCTTTCCATGGTTATGAATCTGAAACTGTTGTGGCACATCTTACTAAATTAAATGATATAGCCACCCTATTCACTCATGAGGAAAAAATTCGCTATTACTATATTCTTAAGTTGTTTCCTTTCTCATTAAAGGGTGATGCTAAGATATGGTTTAATTCTGTTGCACCTGGTTGTGTGCGTAGTCCCCAGTATATGATATATTACTTCTCTGAAAAATATTTTCCTGCCCATAAGAAACAACCTGCCTTGCAGGAAATATTTAACTTTGTGCAAATTGAAGAATAGAGTCTCCCACAAGCTTGGGGGAGGCTTCTCCAGTTACTTAATGCTTTGCCTGATCACCCTCTCAAGAAAAATGAAATACTTGATATGTTTTATAATGGACTAATCGATGCTTCTAGGGACCACCTAGATAGTTGTGCTGGTTGTGTTTTCAGGGAACGAACAGTTGAACAAGCTGAACTACTATTGAATAATATATTGAGTAATGTTAATGATTGGACTATTCCCGAACCACCTCCAAAGCCAACTCCGAAGAAAAGAGGTATTCTATTTCTCAGTCCTGAAGATATGTAAGAGGCAAAGAAATTTATGAAAGAAAAGGGTATTAAAGCTGAAGATGTTAAGAATCTACCACCTATTGAAGAAATACATGGTCTTGATAACCCGACACAGGTAGTAGAGGTAAATTCCCTCCGTAGATTTGATGAAGGTGATATTCCTTATAATAAGTCTGCTAGCCAATGCTTGGATGAATTTGATAATTTTATTATTAAGCAAGAAAATTTCAATGCTTATGTTATTAGACAACTGAAACATAATGCTTACATGCTTGATCGCTTGGGTGATTATATGAGTAGAAATGTTAGTGATCTTAAGCTTATTAGTAAAGATGCCTCCATGGTAACTACTCAAGTAGAACAAGTACTTAAGGCACAGAATGATTTGCTTAATGAGATGATTAGTAAGAATGATGATCATTCTGTTAGAGTTGTGACTAGAGGTGGTAGAATGACTCGGGAATCTTTGTATCCTGAGGGCCATCCTAAGAGAATTGAGCAGGATTCTCAGAGAGTTAATACTGATGCACCTGGTCATTCTAATAAAAGGAAAAAGAATGAAGATAGGACTCTGCATGATGCTAGTGAACCTGTTATAGATTCACATGAAAACCCAAATGATATTTCTATTTCTGATGCTGAGACACAATCTGGTAATGAACATGAGCCTAGTGATAATATTAATGATGATGTTCATGTTGATGCTCAACCTAGTATTGATAATGCTGTGGAGATTGAACCTGCTGTTGATCTTGATAACCCACAACCTAAGAATAAGAGATATGATAAAAGAGACTTTGTGGCTAGGAAGCATGGTAGAGAAAGAGAACCTTGGGTTTAGAAACCCAAGCCCTTTCCTCCTAAACTATCCAAGAAGAAGGATGATGAGGATTTTGAGCGCTTTGTTGAAATGCTTAGACCTGCTTTTAGCGTATGCGCTTGACTGATATTCTGAAAATGTCTCCTTATGCTAAGTATATGAAAGATATTGTGACAAATAAAAGAAAGATACCGGAAGCTGAGATTTCCACCATGCTTGCTAACTATACTTTTAAGGATGAAATACCCAAGAAACTAGAAGATCCCGGAGTACCTACTATACCATGCTCTATTAAAGGAAATTATGTTAAAACTGCTTTATGTGACCTTGGAGCTGGTGGTAGTGTTATGCCTTTCTCCTTATATCATAGACTTGATTTGAATAAGTTGACACCTACTGAAATCTCTTTGCAAATGGCTGATAAATCAACTGCTTTACCCATCAGTATTTGCGAGGATGTGCCTGTTGTGGTTACAAACATTACTATCTTAACGGACTTTATTATTTGATATTCCCGAGGACGACAGTATGTCGATCATCCTTGGTAGACCCTTTTTGAATACTGCAGGGGCTGTTATTGACTACAACAAGGGCAATGTCACTTTTCATGTTAATGGTAATGAGCATACGGTACACATTCCGAAGAAACAACCTCAAGTTCATAGTATCAACTCCATTGAAAAAATTTCAACGATTATTATTGGAGACTTTGAATTCCCTCTTCCAACTGCCAAAAAGAAATATGATATACTTATTGTTGGGGACATGCATATCCCCATTGAGGTAACCTAGTGTTATTCGAAAATTCTCCAGTTCCGTGTCATTCGAAAAAAGTTTGTCAATAAGACTTGATCAACCTTATTGATGGATTCTTTTTGATGAGCATGAGATGGATGAATTTAGAAAGCACAATCTTCTGCACCCAACTTTTATTTTCTATTCTTTAGTTTCAATTTAGTAAAAATGCTAAGGATGGAGATTTCTTTGGTGGAATTTATGCCACCCGTGTAGCTAACTATCTTGGGGTACCCATAAGGGCGAACGATATTGAATTACCACATTCTTTTCTTGATTATGAGGCTATGGTGCGCTACCAGTTTCTTGAAAGAAACGAACCACCCCTCTTGTACCGACTAATTTTTGACAGACAGCGTGATGTCCATATTACCCTTCCTGCTCCTGCCTTCTTTAACTTTCAGGAAAAACGGAGATACTTTATAGCAGGAGAGGAGGCAAACGAGTACGAGAGAGAGGCGGAAGCCGCCCGCCTCCGCGCTGCAGCCGCTCAGGCAGTAGCTGCTGAATCCCAGTACAACCCCAACTATGACTTTGGATATTACCCGGGCCAGCCATGGCCCTAGACCAACTTAGGCCAAAAGCCTAAGCTTGAGGGAGTACGTATTTCTCACCGACATTACATTCTTGTTCACACACTCATTCCAGTTGTTGGTGTTCATACATTTTCTTTGTACCATCCATGGTAGTTTATTTCTTCTTCTTTTTGCTTTCTTCTTGTGTGTTTAATTAACCTTGAGAAAATCCAAAAAAATTTAGTTCTAGCTTTACCTTCTAGTTTGTTTAGTTGTAGTATTAAAAGAAAACCCAAAAAGATTTCTCGTTCTTCTTTTGCTTGTTCGGAGCTTTCCCGTGTAAATAGTTTCCTTTTCTTCTTTGGGTCGTAAGGAGAAGACCACGATGACATGTTGAGTGGCTCTTATATGCATTATTGTTTATCTATCAGAGAGCCCATATTACCTTGCCTTCTCCTTCGAGTTATTTCTTGCAGATTCCAGCTTAGTCCAATGCACATGCACTCTTATTATTTATCACACCGTTCGGTCGTGCAAGTGAAAGGCAATAATGACGATATTTGATGAAGTGACTGAGATGAAGAAAAGCTGGTATGAACTCGACCTATTTTGTTTTTGTAAATATGATTAGCTCATCGTTCTGGATTCAGCTTGTTATGGGTTGAACATGTTTGCAATGACAATTAGAGATTATAGTTACTCATGCCATGCTTAATTAGATAAGAGTGGATAATGGTTTGTCTTGAGTGCCAACATGCATATTAAAATAGTTGTGATGTAGTATGATAGAATGGTATCCTCCTCTGAATGATTCGAGTGGCTTGACTTGGCACATGTTCACGCATGTAGTTGAAACAAAATCAACATAGCCTCCACGATGTTTATGTTCATGGTGATTTATATCCTACTCATGCTTGCATTCAATGTTGGTTAATCTCAAAGCATGTTTATGACTGTTGTCACTCTCTAGATGGTCGCTTCCCAGTCTTTTGCTAGCCTTCACTTGTACTAAGCGGAAATACTGCTTGTGCATCCATTTCCATAAACCCAAAGTTGTTCCATATGAGTTCACCATACCTACCTATATGCGGTATTTACCTGCCGTTCCAAGTAAATTTGCATGTGCCATACTCTAAACCTTCAAATAAACATTCTGTTTTGTATGCCCGAACCGCTCATGTAGCGACTGGGGGCTGTCAGTATCTTCCATGCTAGGTGGGTTATTCTCACGATATGTGTTGATTCACTATCATTCACGAGAAAGTGGTTGGTATTCGGGATGCCCAGTTCCATGCTCAAAAATCAAATCAAAGTATAATGAAACAAAACTCCCCCAGGATTGTTGTTTGTATGGACGGTACCCGTGGGTTCGGCCCGCCGTGGAGTGTGATCGATTGGTGGAGGGGGAGTAAAAACTTTACTATTCTGTTTGGGAACCGCCTATAATGTATCTAGCATGGAAGATATCGAGATCTCTTAGTTGTTATGTTGACATTGAAAGCATACCTCCCAAAATTATGATTCATCCCTATTTTAAAAAGCTCGAGCTCTGGCACCTCTGTAAATCAATGCTTCCCTCTGCGAATGGCCTATCTATTTTATTTACTGTTGAGTCATCCTCCTCTTATAAAGGGCACCAGTTAGAGAGCACCTCCGTCATTTGTATGCTTTGCTATTAATTCATATTGAGTATGAGTGTGACTGGATCTCTTTTACCATGAATTACAATGTCTAGTCAGCCCTTGTTCTTCAGAGGCGCTCTGCATTTATGTTTTGCGGTCTCGGAAAGGGCTAGCGAGATACCATTATGTCATATTGTATCATGATTGTTTTGATAAAATTGTTGTCATCCGAGACTTATTATTATTGCTCGCTAGTTGATTATGCCATTGATATGAGTAAATGTGAGACCTAAATGTTATTGTGAATGTGGTTAGTCTATAATCTTTGCTGAAAACCTAGTTAGACATATTTACAACAGCAAGATCAAACAGAGTTTGTAAAAGTTTTTCTTTATCACTTTCAGTTTATCAACTGAATTGCTTGAGGACAAGCAAAGGTTTAAGCTTGGGGGAGTTGATACGTCTCCAACGTATGTACTTTTCCAAACTCTTTTGCCCTTGTTTTGGACTCTAATTTGCATGATTTGAATGGAACTAACCCGGACTGATGCTGTATTCAGCAGAATTGCCCTGGTGTTATTTTTGTGCAGAAATAAAAGTTCTCGGATGGACCTGAAAATTTACGGAGAATATTTTTGGAATTAATAAAAAATACTGGTGAAAGAATCAACCGGAGAGGGGCCACCACCTGGCCACAAGCCAGGGGGGCGCCCCCCCTAGGGCACGCCCCCCTATCTTGTGGGGCCCCTGGAGCTCCTCCGGCCTCCAATCCAACTCTATATATTCCTATTTGCAGAGAAAAAAATCAGAGAGAAGAGTTCATCACGTTTTACGATACAGAGCCGCCGCCACCTCCTGTTCTTCCTCTGGAGGGCAGATCTGGAGCCTGATTTGGGCTCCGGAGAGGGGAAATCGACACCATCGTCATCACCAACCATCCTTCATCACCAATTTCATGATGCTCTCCACCGTTCGTGAGTAATTCCATCGTTGGCTTGCTGGACGGTGATGGGTTGGATGAGATTTACCATGTAATCAAGTTAGTTTTGTTAGGGTTTGATCCCTAGTATCCACTATGTTCTGAGATTGATGTTGCTATGACTTTGCTATGCATAATGCTTGTCACTAGGGCCCGAGTGCCATGATTTCAGATCTGAACCTATTATGTTTTCATGAATATATGTGTGTTCTTGATCCTATCTTGCAAGTTGTAAACACCTATTACGAGTTATGATCCGCATCCCCCAGGGTGACAATAACTGGGATTCTTTTCGGTGATTACCGTAGTTTGAGGAGTTCATGTATTCACTAAGTGCTAATGCTTTGGTCCGGTTCTCTATTAAAAGGAAGCCTTAATATCCCTTAGTTTCCATTAGGACCCCGCTGCCACGGGAGGGTAGGACAAAAGATGTCATGCAAGTTCTTTTCCATAAGCCTGTATGACTATATATGGAATACATGCCTACATTACATTGATGAATTGGAGCTAGTTCTGTGTCACCCTATGTTATAACCGTTGCATGATGAATGGCATCCGACATAATTATCCATCACTAATCCATTACCTACGAGCTTTTCCCATATTGATCTTTGCTAAGTTAGTTTTCCGTTGCTACTGTTACAATCATTACAACACTGCTACTGTCACTTGCCATCATTACCGTTACTTCCATACTACTTTGCTACTGAATACTTTGCTGCAGATATTAAGTCTTTCAGGTGTGGTTGAATTGACAACTCAGCTGCTAATACTCGAGAATATACTTTGGCTCCCCTTGTGTCGAATCAATAAATTTGGGTTGAATACTCGACCCTTGAAAACTGTTGCGATCCCCTATACTTGTGGGTTATCACTAACCCATGTAGGTGAGAAGAGTACGAAGCAAGAAGGATTGCTCCCAACTCAAGATGATCTTCAACAAGTATGAGCATCCACTACTACAACACCAACATGAAGTCTTCGACGACAAAACCCAAGGTTAGTTTATCCCTCTTAGGGGGGGATGTCACATCAAGGGGGAGATTTACTCTAAGACTTGAGTCCAAGCATCTCTTAAGATGTGAACACATTAAATGCTTTATGTAAAAGTCGTAACCCCACTTGTGCTTAAACGATGAGTATGACTTATGATCAAGTATTCTTACTTGGCTCCTAAGTCAATATACTCATATATAGATGACTCCGTCATCACCAAAGTGCTTGGTAGATACTAGAGTAGTTTTGCATGTTTTCCATATTTCATTTGACATTTTAAAGTGTGAGCATGTTGGTATGCATATTTTTGCTCATTCAAGGATATCCAATTGTTGTTATTTGGCTTCCATTTTCTTTGGCCGATTGGACATACAAGAATGCCTAAGTACCTCCCTGTACCTATCTATGCTTTCTCGTCTCAAATTCTTTTCATGCTTCATCACAAAATTTGAACAAGCACTTTTTGGACCCTCTGTGTGAGGAGCACTCGGAGTCCCGTTTCAACCAGAGCTGAATTCCAAAACCTCACATGTGCCACTCGGTGTAACCAACGTTAAAATCTCAGTTCTGCCGAAGTACAAGGGTTGATCTGGTTTTTGAACCTCGCTACCATCGATTTGATAATCTCGGCCTCACCGAGTTTCTTTGTCTCTCACAGTTAAGAAAGTCAGTGGCACCGAAATTCCTGGATCGGTGTCACCGATAGCAGTAGGGTATATATATCCCCGCGGACCCGAAATTGAAAAATTCTTCAATTCTTCGGCCTACCGCACCCCTTTGATGCCGCCGCTCGCGTCTTCGGACTTCTTCCTCATCTCCAGTGCGCCCTTGCCGCCGGAGTCCTTCGCCGTCGTCAGTAATCTGCCCCACCGTCATCGCCGTCACGAAACTTCACCGATTTAGGGTAAAGTTTCGGCCCCTTGTGTGATCCACTATCTAAATCTCGTGCATTATGTCTTTTTCCCCATCGTGCCACTGATTGAAAGAGTTCTATCCACAAAACAAATCCATTAGATTAGCCGAACAAGAAAATCTAGGTTTAGGGTTCCGCCAAGTGCGTTTCGGTGTCACCGAGTGCAAACAAATCGGTACAACCGATTTGGGTTTTAGGGCTCTGAGAACTTTCTCGGTGAGACCGATTCTTGCTTGTTGGTGAAATCGAAAAGTTGACCAAGTCTCTGTCAAAGGGAAAGTCAGTCTTGGTAGCTCCAAAAATTGAATCTCGGTGGAACCGAATCCCACTTTGCAAAATTCTATGACTATGATTTTTGAGTTCAAATTTGCAAAAACTTCTATGTTTTGTGATGCTTGTCCCCTCCACTCTTCTATATCTGTTCAGAGGGACAACATGTCTGGTTCAGAGGACAGTGACAATGATTTCAGAGAGCAGAGTGTTGATTTGGATGCGGGCACTAGCCCAAAGGCTAGCCAATCTTCTGAGGACCCTGGCACCCCCAGTTCTCATGGTTCGCCCAAGGAAGCCACTAGGGCCAGTAGAAAGCTCAATTCTGATGAAAAAGATTCAGACTTTGTGCCTGAAGAGGTCCAATCCCAAAAGTAGCAAGAAAAGAAGGAGAAAGCTGCTAGTAAAGCTGTTGATGAGGACACTTCTGCCAAAAGGCCTATAAGGAAAGAGTATGCTAGCTCTGAAGATAGGAGAGCACCAGAGAGTGCTAGGGCTGGTATGACTCTCACCCTTGAGTCACCCAGAGAGAAACTTCTATGTTTTGTGATGCTAGCTCTGAAGTCCATGCCCAAGAAGCCAGGCCAGAAGAGGCAAAGAAAGAGGATTGTTCGTGTCCAAGGCAAACCTGCTTCCATGTATGAGGACCCACCTGTGCAGGAGGAAGAGGAAGAGGAAGAACCAGTTGCACAACCTCCTCCCTCCAAGAAGAAGTTGTTGGCTGATGCCATGACTAGTCAGGCTGCATCCAAGGCCAAGCCAACTGCTCCCAAGAAGCCAGCTGCCCCAAGCCCAAGAGGACCACCAGAGATATCCCTCTTGCTGAGAAGAACAAAAGATCTTCCACCATGGATGATGAAGAGGAAGATGTTGCAGTGTTGAGGAAACTGAGACCCCATATGCAAGAACATAATGATGATCATCCCGTTGCAGAGGACATGAAAAAGAGAAAGGATCAAGGGTTCAGGACATGGAGAGCAAATGATCCATATTCCATCAGGAGGATAATTGATGTAGATGGTCGCTTCCACACCAAGAAGCAGCAAGATTTCTATGAGACTGTGTTGCTAGACAAGAGTCCTGCAGTTAGCAACATGAGATATGTTGATTGGAAGTTCATTAAGGAAAATGAAGACTACTTCCCTCATGTGCTAGAGAACTTCAAGGCCATAGATATTGATGCATTTGTTGGCAGAGAGTTCACTGCATGGAACGATGAAATGATTGTGCAGTTCTACTCTATGGCTCATTTCTATCCACATGGAAGGATAGTATGGATGACTGAGGGCACCAGATACCAGTCTTCAGTTGATGAGTGGGCTACCATCTTGGGAGCCCCGGAAGTTCAAGAGGGATATCTTGATGTCCATACTAAGGCCAAGATGAATCACAACTCCATGGCCAACATGTATAATCCTATCCCTACTACTTATGTGAAGACTCACAAGCTTGGCTCTGTTTACTATCTACAAGCTGGATTACCCACAAACAACACCATTATGAGGCATACCTTGATGCCAAAGTCTGGAGATGGCAAGATGATTAGAGGGTACTCCATCAACATGCTGCATCATTTAGACACCCACACTATATTCAGGGTGATGGATTTGATTATAGAGACAATCAAGAGGACAACTGCTAGTCAAAAGAGATCATGTAGATATGCTCCATATATTCAGATGCTCATTAATTCCAATGTTGGAAAGAGCCAATATGCACTTGATCGTGCACACCTTCCACTCTTGCGAGACTTCGAGGACAATGTTGTGGTGATGGATCCTTCTCATCCCACTTCAGCTACTGCACAGGCAGGGGCAGAGGCAGCTAGAGCCACTAGTGCTCAGATTCCAAGGATGAAGAGCGACCAAATGTCCTATCTTATCAGCTCTATCCAAGGGATTGAAAAGAATGTGGCTGAGAACCTCAAGAACCAGAAAAGTCTTGAGAGGATTATGGAAACAAAGATTCATGCTCTAGACAACAAGGTGGATGAGCTGACAAAGACTGTGAAAGAATTGAAGCAGGAAGTGGATGCAGTGCCCATTCCCAACTCAAGTGATGAAGATGATAGTCCTCCTCTCAGGCCTAGCACTCAGTTTAGGACACAGGCCAGATCGTCTGCGTGCCAGCTCCAGAGTTGAGACCCTCTTCATCAGCCCTAGCATGTGCTCCATCAGCTCCTTCTGCACCTTCAGCATCTACTCCACCACCTTAGACGTGTCATAGCCCTAGGATATTGCTTGTAAATAGTTGCATGGGCATTCATGTCATCATGTTTAAATTTCAAATGAATTTGAAATGGGGATGACAAACCCTAGCACCTCATTGAATAAACCAATTCCAACAATTGAGATTTTCAATGAATCCAAAATCCCCATAAAAAATGTCCACCATGTCTAATAAATGTTGGGAACAACATACCAGAGGTGTTGCACATTTAACGAAGGCTTTTGACATTTTTAATAAAATAAAAATGCTGCTAAAACTAACAACTAAATGATTATAAATATTTTAGTTATTCCAAATATTCTTGAAATTATTGTGGGGCCTAGAATAATATGCATAAACCCCAGAAATGATTTCCGGATTATAGACTTTAGTATTTTTGCCCAAACAAAAAATAATAGAGAGAAGAAATTAGAAAAGAAAAGAAAATAAGAAAAGGACAAACTTCACCTGGCTTACCTGGCAGCCCAGTTGGTCTGGCCCAGCCCACCAGGGGCTAGACCGTCTTCTTCCTCCTGCCAGGAGGATAGGCAGAGCCGTGGCGAGCTCGTCGACGACGCCTCGCCACCTCCTGCTTGCCGCCGAGCACCCGGACGCGTGGATAGACCCTAGAGACTCGCCTAGATCGAGCCAACGCCCAGCCGTTCGCCCCGTCGCTCTCCTCCGCTCCTCCCACTCCATGTCTGAGCCTGCCATGGCCGTGCCATCGCCATTTTCCGTGGCCACCAAGCCTCTCTTGAGCAGCCGTCGTGTCCAATGGAACCGCCACGACCTTCTCTTCCCCTCTGCCGAAGATCGCAAGCCCGGACATGCCACCTCATCGCCATCAACGCCTTCTTCAACCTCGGGACCGTAGTCCATCTCTGTCAAATTCGTCGCGCTCCGGCCACCCCAGAGCCCGCTGACCAGCTCATCCGACCCCCTGTGAGATCCTCTCCACTTTCTCCATGATCCCCTCCTCGCGCTCTAGCTGTAGCTTGACTCCCCCCCATGGCCGAGAGGTCAACGCCGCTGCGTCGTCGCCGTCGACGTTAGAGATAGCAACACTCGTGTCTGAGCATGCGGACGTGCTCCTGGGATCGCTAGGAACCCCACACGCAGTCTAGCTACCCTAGTTGTGTGCCGCAGCCCTACGTCCGCTCGAACCCGAGCCGCTGCCGCCGCCGAACCTCATCGCCGACCACTTTTATGACCACCCCAGCACCCACTGTTGCCCCTGTTGGATGCGGCCGAGCGCCAGCTCCCCAACGGTGCAAACCGCTCCGCGAATGACCGTCTGAAGGTGAAACCCGAGCCACTCCGGTGGACGGCCGTGGGAATTTAGTGACCTGCGACCTGCGGCTGGCAAGGCTGATGTGGCTGGCTTAATTAGCCACTAACCATCACCCGGAGTCACTGACACATGGGCCCGGGCGCCCTAATTAATCCCTGGTTAGTTTAACTAAACCGGGTCAGCCACTGTGCCAATGATAGGCGGGTCCCACGGTCAGGTTTGACCTGGACCTGCCCCGGTTGACCTGCTGCCGTCATCTCGACGTCAGGGTGACGTAGTAAAGCTTTTCTGGATTTTTAAATAAATCAGAAATGATTTATTAATTTCAGAAAATGTTTAAAACTTCTAAAAATCATAGAAAATAATCTGTAACTCAGATGGAAATAATCTATATATGAAAAATGATTAGAAAAATCCAATGAATCTGTTTATGCCATGATCATGCATGTTTGGACAAGTTAACATCACCAACTAGGACATTTCTGGATTAGGGTAACTTATGAAATAACAATTGGAGTTGGAACTTAATGTTGTTTGATTTCCACTTCAATTAAGTTGACCAAATATTGCATTAGGTTATTTCAGTACCTTAACATGCCATATCATACATCATGTTTGTTGCATCACATTGAATGTGTTCTTTCTTCTTGTTTGTTGGTGTTATCCCTTCTCGGTAGACGATGGTTCCGACGTTGTGATCGTTGACACTGATGAACAGAAGTATTATCTTCAGAACTATCAGGCAAGCAACCCCCCCCCTTGAGCATCCCGATAATATCCTACTCTCTCGCTCCTGCTCTCTTATAGTGCATTAGGACCATGACGATTCAACTGTTACATGTTCTCGGCAGTTGAACCCATTCTTTTGCATGACCTGTCTTTGTCACAGTAAATAGTTGAAACCACTTAGCATGAGAGGCAAATGCTTGAGCCTTGTTGTGCTTACTCATCCATGCTTGCTTACTGTGCCTGCTATGCTTAGAGTTGTGTCGGTTTGATCCATCTAGGCAATGAATCGAAATGGTTGTGTTCATGTCCTACTGTGTGAGAGCTAAGTGTGTGAACACGATTTGGTAATGGTAGCGATGAGAGGCCATGTAGGAGTACATGTCGGGTTGTCTCATTGGGACCGTCCTTAAGAACTGAGTTATGTGTGTGTTTGAAAGCACAACTTCTCCCTACGTGGTTTTGGTAATTAATAACAACATATACCTCATTGGACTCATGTTTCCACTAAGTATATTTCAGGAAAATATCAATGATATGATGGCAAAGGATTGTGAGGAGAACCCCAAGATGCAAGGAATAAGATTGGCCAAGCTACAAGCAAGAGGACTCTACATTTTACTTTGTGAGAAATCACTTTGAGTCCATAGGAAAGCCAATACTATCAAAAGGGGGTAAGGTATTAATGGTGAATGAAATGCTCAAGAGATCAAGTGATAGCCACCAAAAACATTCACAAAACTCTCCCACAAATATTATGTCCAAAGCCTAAAATGCAAAATTGGTGCCACCAACATTTCCCACTCGGCCCTACCGATTTTCATCTCAGATAGAAACCCTAGCCAAACCCCATTCTCGGTACCACCATGTTGCATTTCGGTGCCACCGAAAACGGTGACCAACTCTCCAGTATCTCATTTTCAAGAATCAGAATTTCCGAGTTTTGAAAATTGGTGCCACTAAGTTCTGGAAACTGCCTAGGTGAACCTTGTCGGTACAACCGAGAATCCTATAGCGGTTCCACCGAGATTCCTAAAGTTGCCACATTTTGAACACTTCGGTGCCACCGAGTTTTCACTTTGGTTTCTTCGAGTTGGTCAATAATGGTGTAACGGTTGGATTTTTGGAGAAGCCTATATATACCCCTCCACCACATCCCACTCGCAAGAGAAGCACTTAGAACAGTTCCACACTTGTCATATACAAAATTCTAAGAGAGAACCATCTACCCTTGTGTTGAGGTCAAGATCACCCACTCGAACCATATGAATCTTGATTTCTAGCCTCCCCAAGTTGCTTTCCATCCAATCAATCTCTTATACCCAAGCCAAATCTGTGAGAGTGATTGTGTGTTGAGGAGACTATCATTTGAGACACAAGAGCAAGGAGTTCATCATTACTATCGAGCCTATTACCTTTTGGAGGGTGGTGCCTCCTAGATTGGTTAGGTGTCGCTTGGGAGCCTCCTACTTCGTGTTGTGGAGTGAACCAAGAAGTTTGTACGGGCAAGGAGATTGCCTACTTCATGAAGATCTACCCATAGTGAGGCTAGTCCTTCGTGGACGGAAGCCATTATGGAATAGTCAAGGTGGCTACTTCATGGACCCTTATGGGTGGAGCCCTCCATGGACTCTCGCGACCGCTACCCTCCGTGGGTTGAAGACTCCATAAACGTGGATGTACGATAGCGCCACCTATCATAACCATGGGAAAAATCTTCGTGTCTACAATTGTGTTTGATCTTCCTACCCTACCCTTTACTACATGTGCTTGTCTTTACTTTCCGCTACAATACTCTTAGACATGCATGTGTAGGGTGTACTTGACTTGCTACAATTGCTAAAATCTGTCCACAACTAAAATTGGGAAAAGGATAGATTTGTATTTGGTCAAGTAGTCTAATCACCCCCCCCCCTCTAGACATACTTTCGATCCTACAAGTGGTATCGGAGCTTTGGTCTCCATTGCATTGGTTTCACAACCTAGGAGAGTATGGCGTCTAGTGAGGGAAGTTACCACCATAGAGGTCCGTACTTTGATGGTACTAATTTTGCTAGTTGGAAGCATAAGATGAAAATGTATATTTTTGGTCATAATCCCGCCGTTTGGGCTGTTGTTCGTGTTGGCTTGCAAGGTGAATTCTTTGGTGATGGAAAGGAACCGGACCGTGAAGCAACCGCGGATGAATTAAAGATTTTGCAATACAATGCTCAAGCATGTGTCATTCTATTCAACTTCCTATGCCCCGAAGAATTCAACAAAATTAGCCGTCTTGAGAATGCCAAGGAAATTTGGGACACTTTGGTTGATATGCATGAAGGTACCGATTCCGCCAGAGAATCTAAGTTGGATGTGCTTCAAAGTCAACTTGACAAGTTCAAGATGAAGGATGGTGAAGGAGTCGCGGAGATGTACTCTAGGCTTGCTCTCCTCACCAATGAGATTGCCGGCTTAGGAAGCGAAGAAATGACCGACAAATTCATCATCAAGAAGATACTTAGAGCTTTGGATGGAAAGTATGACACCATGTGCACATTAATCCAAATGATGCCAAACTACAAGGATCTCAAGCCTACGGAAGTCATTGGAATGATTGTTGCTCATGAAATGTCTCTCAAAGACAAAGAAGAGTTTCACAACAAGTCAAGCGGTGCTTACAAAGCCTCAAGTGATGCTCCCGCTACCTCAAGCGACAACCTTGTAACCAATGAAGAGATAAGACTCATGGTCAAGAAATTCAACAAGTTCTACAAGAATAGAGGCAAAGAGAAAAGCTCCAACTCAAGATATGAAGAGAAGAGTTCATCTAGTCGTGACCGGAATTGTTACAATTGTGGAAGGCCCGGACACTACTCCAATGAGTGCACGGCCCCCCCACAAGAGAAGAGAAGAGTCACCTAGAAGAAAAAGCTCAAGTGATGAGTCACCTCAATGAGAGAGGAGGAGTAGAGATGATCGTTATGAACGAAGACCCTCAAGGAGAAGTAGGGACTAGGAGAAGAAGGACAAGTACATCAAGAGCTACACAAGAAGAAGACACCAAGCTCATGTTGGTGATTGGGTCTCAGGCTCCGAATCCGACTACCACTCCGAGAGAAGCTATCACTCCGACTCCGAATATAGTCAAGATGAAGGTGTTGCCGGAATTGCACTCACAACCTCTCACTCCTATGACATATTTGATTCACCAAATGAAGGGAGTGGAAGTTGCTTCATGGCTAATGGCCCTAAGGTATCACACCCCGAATACTTTGACTTCGATAGTGATGAGGATGACTTACTTGGAGATGATGACTTTCTATGTGTTAAAGCTAGTGATATTAGTCAAAATGTGCTAGATAATGATCATGTTAATCAAGATAAGTCGTGTGATGATGATAAGAAGGAAATAGAACGACTAACTAAAGAATTGAACACTCTTAAGTTAGCTCATGAATCTACTTTAGAAGATCATAGAGAGCTTGTAAGAACTCATGAGAAGCTACGCTTCGAGAAGCTCAACTTGGAGCAAGAGCATGAGTTTCTTAAAGCGATCAATGACGATCTCCGAAAGAATACTTCTTCTTATCTAGCCAAACGACTACTCTTGTCTACATTCATGCCACAAGTTAAGAATAAGCAATCTAGTAACAAAGGCAAGAAAGGTTCTTCAACTAGTAGAAATAACAATGATAAATCAAATGATATTTCTTCTAGTAGTTCTATTGATTCCACTAACGATTCTCTTAGCCAAGTTACACCTGAGCAAGAAAATGATCTATTGAAAAGGATTATAGAAAAGGGTATCTGCAAGAGTCTTGCCGGATGTAAGCAATTCGAGGAGATTGTACGCAAGCATGGAGTCTTGCCGTGGCGTTGGATACTTCAACGCAAATGGAGTTGAATGGGAAGAAGGTCGATACCCCAATCCAAAGTTTGTTCCTCAAAAGGAGAAATATGAACATACTCTCCCCAAGGGAACAAAAGCTCAAGATGACCTTCCACCAAAAGACCACAAGCTCAAGGGCAAGGACAAGCTTCAAGAGGATATTGACTCATATGAAGATGAATACCAAGCCATGGTCAAGTGGGTTCCCAAGGCTTCTACAAGCTCAACTTCTACAAGTGCTACTTCAACTCCAAGTATTCCCATCAAGTTGATGTGGATCCCAAAGAAGAAGGACTAGAGAAGTTCTTGAGGGGTGACTCCGCCAATGAAATTCACTCACATTCATTATTGGCAAGGACTAGTTGCAATCAACATCAACATTATGCAATAGTTCAAGGAGTCACACATTCCCTCAAAGGTAAACAAAGGACAAGGTAATCAAAGAATCAATGGACATCATCATGTATGCATTGCACTCCATGTCCATAGTTATCCTTGTATTTGTCTCTTGTGTGTGGGACTAACCCATGTAGGTGAGAAGGGTAAGAAACAACAAGGATGCTCCCAACTCAAGATGATCTTCATCAACTTTGAGCATCCACCACTACTTCACCTGCATGAAGTCTTCATCAACAAAACCCAAGGTTAGTTTATCCCTCTTAGGGGGGATGTCACATCAAGGGGGAGCTTTACTCTAAGACTTGAGTTAAAGCATCACTTAAAGATGTGAACACATTAAATGCTTTATGTAAAAGTGGAAACCACACTTGTGCTTAAATGATGAGTATGACCTATGATCAAGTACTCTTACTTGGCTCCTAAGTCAATATACTCGTATATAGATGACTCGGTCATCGCCCAAGTGCTTGCTAGATACTAGAGTGGTTTTGCATGTTTGCCATGTTTCATTTGACATTCTATTGTGTGAGCATGTTGATATGCATATCTTTTCTCATTCGAGGATATCCAATTGTTGTTATTTGGCTTTCATTTTAAAATTTGGCCAATTGGATATACAAGAATGCCTAGGATCCCTCTCTTGCTATCTATGCTTTCTCGTCTCAAGTTCTATTCATGCTACATCACAAAACTTGAACAAGCACTTCTGGAACCCTCTGTGTGAGGAGCACTTGGACTACCGTGTCGACAAGAGCTGCATTCCAAAACCTCTCATATGCATCTCGGTGAAACCAACCCCTAAAAAAACTCGGTTCCACCGAAACACTGAGTTGATCTAGGTTTTTGCCTCGGTAACACCAATTCCATATTCTCGGTTACACCGAGTTTCACTGTCACCTGACAGTTCAGGAACTCGGTGGCACTGCTAATTTCAAACCGGTGTCACTAACGGTGAAGGGTATTTAACCTGGCGGACCTGACCTTTGAAAATACTCATTCAAACGTTCGGCCTCCCCAACCCTAATCTGCCACTCCCTACCCCCTAGTCGTCGCCTTTGCATCCCCGTGCACCTCCGCCGTTGGGACTCGGCGCCGTGGACGGACTCTTCACCACCGTCTTCGCCGTAGCGGATCTTCACCGAGTTAGGGTGAGAATCCGACCCCCTCATGCGCTCCTCGATCTAATTCTTGCGCATTAGGGTAGATTTATCGATAAACCACTGTTTGCAATCTTCCTATCCCACCAGAAATCTCATTAGAAGAGCGAACGAGAAAAATTTAGGTTTAGCCGTCCGCAAAACGCATCTCGCTGACACCAAGTCACAAAAATCGGTTCTACCGATTTTGGTTCTAGGGTTCCTGAGAATGGTCTCGGTGGGACCGACCAGTCTTTCTCGGTGACACCGAAGTGATTGCCAAGTTTCTGTAAAGAAGAACATGTCTCGGTGGATCCGAAAATCTTGACTCGGTGGTACCGAAATTCATTTTGCAGAAAGCTAAAACTAAGATTTTCTTTGTAACTTTGAAAAATCTTTGTGTTTTGTGATGCTCAATCTTTCTACTCTTCTATACTCTACTCACAGGGATAGCATGTCAGGTTCAAATGACAGTCAAAATGACATCAGAGAGCCCAGTGTTGATGCAGATCCAGGCACTAGTCCAGATGCTAGTTATTCTTCTTCAGAAGAACCAAGCACCCCAAGTTCTCATGGGTTTCCCAAGGCTTCTACAAGAGCCAGGAGGAAGTTGAACTGAGATGACGAGGACTCTGATTTTGTGCCAGAGGAGGTTCTTGCTAAGCAAAAGCAAGACAAAGCAGAGAAGGCTGCAAAGAAGTCTGCAACTGAGGCCACCTCATCTAGGAGGTCAGTGAGAAAAGAGTATGCCAATTCTGAAGCTATGAGGGCACCAGAGAGTGCTAGGGCAACCAAGTATGTTGAACCAGCAAAGAGCTCTATGCCCAAGAAGGAAGCTAAGAAGAAAAGGAGCTTCCAGCAAAGAGCTCTATGCCCAAGAAGGAAGCTAAGAAGAAAAGGAAGAGCCAGGTGCCAAGGCTCCTCGCAAGAAGAAGAAAAAGCTTCTAGCTGATGCTATGCCCAAGCAAGCTCCCTCTAAGAGCAAACCTTCTACACCCAAGAAGCCTGCTGCACCCAAGCCCAAGAAGACCACCAGAGATATCCCTCTTGCTGCTAATAACAAGAGATCTTTCACTATGGATGAAGAGGAAGAAGTTTCTGTGTTGAGGAAGCTCAGACCCCATCTGCCAGCTCATGATGATAGTCATCCCATAGCTGAGGACATGAAGAAGAGGAAAGACTCAGGGGTGAGGCTATGGAGAGCAAATGACCCTTATTCCTCCAGGAGAAGGACGGCTGTTGATCCTAGATTTCACACCAAGGGGCAGCAAGATTTTTATGAGACTGTCCTATTTGACAAGAGCCTAGCTGTTAGTGACATGAGATATGTTGACTGGGAATATATCAAGACCAATGAGAACTTTTTCCCCCATGTGCAAGAGAACTTCAGATGCATTGATATTGAGAACTTTGTTGGTAGAGTTCACTGCTTGGAACGACGAGATGATTATGCAGTTTTACTCTACTGCTCATTTCTATTCTGATGGCAGAATTGTTTGGATGACTGAAGGTGTCAGGTACCAATCCACAGTTGATGACTGGGCTACCATCTTAGGAGCCCCACAGGTACAGGAAGGTGATTTGAATGTCTATGCTGAGTCCAAGATGAACCACAATTCCATGGCTAACATGTACAAGGATGTTCCTGCTGACTATATAGATTCACATAAGTTTGGATCAGTGTACTTCCTGCAGGCAGGGCTAACCACTACCAACACCATCATGAGGTACACATTGATGCCAAAGTCAGGAGATGACAAGATGATCAGAGGATACTCCATCAACATGCTGCATCATGTAGACCTTCACACCAGATTTAGGGTGATGGATCTGATAGTTGAGACTATCAAGAGGACTGCTGCTGATCAGAAGAGATCATGTGGATATGCACCGTACATTCAGATGCTGATCAACTCTAAGCTAGAGAAGAATCTATATGCACTTGATCGACCTCATATGCCACTTCAGCCAGAGTTTGAGGACAATGTTGTGGTGATGGATCCTAGCCATCCTACTTCATCTACTGCACAGACAGAGGCGGAGATAGATAGAGCCACTAGTGCTCAGGTCCCTAGATCTAGGAGTGAGCAAATGGATCTTATCCTCTCTTCACTTCAGTGCATGCAGAAGGACATCAAGAACATCATGCTGACTCAGCAAAGCCTTGAGCGGATAGTGGAAGACAAGTTTACCACACTGAACAACAAGGTAGATGAGCTGACGACAACTGTCAATGAGCTCAAGAAGGAAGTGGATGGAGTGCCCAAACCTCATACTTCATCTGAAAGTGATGATGATGGCTCACCTCTCAGACCAGCACCCAGTTTGTGACCAAGTCCAGGACTCCCATAGTGCCAGCCGCAGAGATCAGACCTGCTACAGCTTCTTCAGTTCCTCCAGCACCTCCAGTGTCTACTCCACCACCGCAGAGGACTTCAGCTGATGCCTTCGTGGATGCTCTTCTCTCGACTCCATCGACAGCCACAGGAGCAGCTTCATCATCTCATGGAGGAGATCATGCCCAGAGCGACGCTTAGCTCTATAGATTTGAATTTTTTGGTAACTTGTTGCCAAAGGGGGAGAAGTTATAGATCATAGGGCTTCGAGAGAGAGAGAGTGTTGCTTTGTTTTCTCTCTGCATTTTTGAAAACAATTGGTTCTATCGTTTGATGTTGCAAACTTTATCGGTGTTTGATCATATACTCTTGTGTGATGCTACTATTGCCTATCTTTGAGATATCTATTGATGATCATTCACTTAATGTTTTTGTGTGATGTGCTTATGTATTTCATTCATATTAATTTTGGCGCACCACCAAGTTGTATGTGACATAGAAGAGTGACCCATGATCCTAATCGATTGTGCATTTGCATTCAAACACAAATTTAAAATAATGCACAAATTTAGGGGGAGCTCTTGTTTATCACATAACTCTCAAAGCGACGATGCTATTAATTCATTAAATCTCTTCTCGAAGTTGTGATCTATATGTTGTCATCAATTACCAAAAAGGGGGAGATTGAAAGCACAACTTCTCCCTAGGTGGTTTTGGTAATTAATAACAACATGTACCTCATTGGACTCATGTTTCCACTAAGTATATTTCAGGAAAAGTTCAATGATATGATGGCAAAGGATTGTGAGGAGAACCCCAAGCTGCAAGGAATAAGATTGGCCAAGCTACAAGCAAGAGGACTCTACATTTTACTTTGTGAGAAATCACTTTGAGTCCATAGGAAAGCCAATACTATCAAAAGGGGGTAAGGTATTATTGGTGAATGAAATGCTCAAGTGATCAAGTGATAGCCACCAAAAACATTCACAAAACTCTCCCACAAATATTCTGTCCAAAGCCAAACATGCAAAATCGGTGCCACCAACATTTCCCACTCGGCCCTACCGATTTTCATCTCAGACAGAAACCCTAGCCAAACCCCATTCTCGGTACCACCAAGTGGCAGTTCGGTGCCACCGATAACGGTGACCAACTCTCTGGTATCTCATTTTCAAGAATCAGAATTTTTGAGTTTTGAAAATCGGTGCCACCGAGTTCTGGAAACTACCTAGGTGAACCTTGTCGGTACCACCGAGAATTCTATATAGGTTCCACCGAGATTCTTAAAGTTGCCACATTTTGCACACTTCGGTGCCATCGAGTTTTCACTTCAGTTTCACCGAGTTGGTCAATAATGGTGTAACGGTTGGATTTTTGGAGAAGCCTATATATATCCCTCCACCACATCCCACTCGCAAGAGAAGCACTCAGAACAGTTCCACACTTCCCATGTCCAAGAGAACCACCTACCCTTGTGTTGAGGTCAAGATCACCCACTCCAACCATATGGATCTTGATTTCTATCCTCCCAAAGTTGCTTTCCATCCAATCAATCGCTTATACCCAAGCCAAATCTGTGAGAGAGTGATTGTGCATTGAGGAGACTATCATTTGAGACACAAGAGCAAGGAGTTCATCGTTACTATCGAGCCTATTACCTTTTGGAAGGTGGTGCCTCCTAGATTGGTTAGGTGTTGATACGTCTCCAACGTATCTATAACTTTTGCTTGTTCCATGCTGTTATATTATCATGCTTGGATGTTTTACAATCACTTCTTAGCAAATTTATATCATTTTTTGGGACTAACCTATTGACATAGTGCCAAAGTGCTAGTTGTTGTTTTTGCTTGTTTTTTTACTTCGCAGAATATCAGTACCAAACGGAGTCCAATCGCGACGAAACTTTTTGGAGATTTTTTTGGGCCAGAAGACATCCAGTGGGCCAAAGAAGTGCCAGAGGGGAGTGTCGAGGAGACCAGAACCCACCAGGGCACGCCAGAGGCCCCAGACGCGCCGTGATGGGATGTGCCCTCCCCGGGACCCCTCTCCAACGCCTCTGACGCCTATAAATCCCAAATATTCTAGAAACCCTAGAGGAGTCGACGAAAAACACATCTAGCCGCCACAAGTACCAGAACCTCGAGATCCAATCTAACACCATCATGGAGGAGTTCATCATCCTCATTGGTGCCTCTCAATGATGCGTGAGTAGTCCACCATAGACCTACGGGTCCGTAGGCAGTAGCTAGATGGCTTCCTCTCTTTCTTTTGATTCTCAATACAATGGTCTCTTGGAGATCTATTTGATGTAAACTTTTGCGGTGTGTTTGTTGGGATCCGATGAATTTTGAGTTCATGATCAGTTTCTATCCATGAATACTATTTGAGTCTTCTTCGATCTCTTATATGCATGATTACTTATAGCCTCCTATTTCTTCTTCGAATCTTTGGTTTAGTTAGGCCAACTAGATCGATTTATCTTGCCATGGAAAGAGGTGCTTTGTGATGGGTTCGATCTTGCGGTGTCCTCTCCGAGTGACAGAAGGGGCAGCGAGGCATGCATCTATCGTTGCTATTAAGGATAACAAGATGGGTCTATTCCTACATCAATAGATCTTGTCTACATCATGTCACCGTTCTTATTGCATTACTCCGTTTTCCCATGAACTTAATACACTAGATGCATGCTGGATAGCGGTCAATGTGTGGAGTAATAGTAGTAGATGCAGGCAGGAGTCGGTCTACTTATCTTGGACGTGATGCCTATATAATGATCATCGCCTTGGATATCGTCATGATTATTTGATCTTCTATCAATTGCCCAACAGTAATTTGTTCACCCACCGTGTGCTATACTCATGAGAGAAGCCACTAGTGAAACCTCTAACCCCCGGGTCTACTTTTCCAACATATTGCTTTCCGATCTATCTTTTTGCCGCTTTTGTTTTCAGATCTATTATTCCAAAAACCTAAAAATACCTTGCTGCAATTTTTAATTGCCATTTTTATTTCGTGTTCTTGAAAGATCTATCTCTCCAATCTATCATATCATAATCTATATTTTTACCGTAGAGAGATTGACAACCTCTTTTTCGCGTCGGGTTGCAAGTATTTGTTCTTTGTGTGCAGGTGTTGCTTATTAGGTGGTGCTGATCCTCCTACTGGTTCGATACCTTGGTTTCATAACTGAGGCAAATACTTACCGTCGCTGTGCTGCATCATCCCTTCCTCTTTGGGGAAATACCGACGTAGTCTCTAGCCACGTCAAAGGAATTTTTGGCGCCGTTGCCGGGGAGGAAGCGGTCTCTTCTATGTGCCAATCTTTGGCGCCGAGGAGACACCATCATCATCTACCAGGTTCCTAATCACAAATCTCATCTCCTTGCAATTACATTATTTGCCATTTGCCTCTCGTTTTCCTCCCCCCCACTTCACAAAATTTGCTCTTTTATTCGCCGTCTTTTCCGTTTGCCTTTTTGCTTGTTTGCTATCTTTGCTTGTGTTGCCATGTGCCTTCTATTTGCTTGCATCTTCGCTTGCTAAAAATCTATTGACATTGATCCTCCTCCACTTGCTAATCTTTTCAAAAGGCCAAATTATGATGAACCAATTGCTAGTGAGTTGAGTGCACTTGATTATTTCTATGAAGTTTTGTTTGAAAATCATGAATCTAAAATTTTTGATGAAGTGTTGAAACAAGAAATTTATATGGTGATTCATGATAGTCCCTTGAATGATGAGCATGATTGCAATGTCGCTAGTATGAATTCTCTAAATATCCATGATGCTAATGGTATGCAAAGCCACAAGCTTGGGGATGCTATGTTTCATGAAGATGATATTTTTAGTCCCCCAAGTTTTGATGAGCAAATTTATTATGATGATTGCATGCCTCCTATTTATTGTGATGGTGATTACACGTATGCTATAATGTGTAATGATAACCATGAAACTTATCATCATGGTTTTAAATTGCAATGTGGTTATGTCAATCAAGTTTATATTGTTGAATTACTTCATGATGCTACTGAAATTTATTATGAGGGAGGAACATATGCTTGTAGGAATTGCAATAATATCAAGTTTCCTCTCTATGTGTTCAAAGTTTTGAAGTTATGCTTGTTTTGCCTTCCTATGCTAGTTGATTCTTGTTCCCATAAATTGTTTGCTCACAAAATCCCTATGCATAGGAAGTGGGTTAGACTTAAATGTGTTTCTCATGAGATTCATGATGCTCTTTTGCATATCTCAATTACTACTTTTTTATGTGAGCATCATTGAAATCATCATGCCTAGCTACGGGCGTAAAATGATAGCGCTTTTTGGGAGGGAACCCAATGAATAAATTTATTTTTGTCTTTTCCTTTATGTTTTTGAGTGTTGACACAATTATGCCTCTGTTATGATTGTGTTTTTATGTTTTATTTACTGTTTGTTGCAAGTAAAGCCTTTAGGGTGATTCATAAGATGAGTAGAAACAATGCTGAATCTGAAACAGAAACTTTGCCTCCATTGTTCGAATTTTAGTTTTTTACTGGAACGTGATATTGAGCTGAAATTTTAACACAGTATTTCTATACAAATTCTTTACGTTGTCCTAATTTTTAAGAATTTTAAGAGTTACAGAAGTATGGTTAGAGTACAGATTACTACAGACTATTCTGTTTAAGACAGATTCTGTTTTCGTTGCATTGTGTGCTTGTTTTGATGAATCTATGGGTTGTATTGAAGGGTATGAGCCATGGTAAAGTTAAAATAAAGTAGCTATAATGCAACAATAAAACATGAATGGGTTTGCAACAGTACTTAAAGTAGTGATTTGCTTTATTATACTAACGGATCTCACGAAGATTTTGTTGAGTTTTGTGTGATTGAAGTTTTCAAGTTTTCGGTGAGATAACGATGGATGAAGGAATAAGGAGTGAAAAGAGCCTAAGCTTGGGGATGCTACATGTAACAGCCCGGGACTGACGCTTCAGAAGATTCCCCTTTTATTCTGTTCTCATCGTGTGATTCTTTTGTTTGTCGTAATCATCGTCGCATCATTCGCATCATCTGCATAGCATCGTCACTTGTTTTTGAAAACTTGCATCCGTTCGTAATTGCCGTTTCTCTCCCTTTGTGTCATCGACCGTTATGAGTCCAGCCACACACACATGCGCCCGCGGCATCGTTTAAAAAAAGTGTTTTTAAAGCGCGTGAAAAATATTCTCGGATTGGGTCGAAAGTTGGCATGTGGTCTTGTTATATTGTAGGTAGACCGCCTGCCAAACTTCGTCGCAATCGGAGGTCGTTTGATACCCGAACGGTCAACCGTAGCGGCACCGTCATCGGGTTATTTGTCGGATGTTTTTCGGTATATAAAAACTCTGTCACGGGCCACCGCATTCCCTCTCTTCTCTAAACCTAGCCCTCTAAACACAGCCCACCAACCCGCTAACGCCAAACCATAACCCCTCCGCGATTGGAGCCGCCCGATCGAGATCGAACGGCTCGAAAAACGCTCAAAACTGCTAACCCTAGACCCAGTTCCTTTTTAAGGAGACCTACCCTGCATTATTTGGAACCCTAGCCCCCCATGCCCTCGTTTTCCGCGCCTGACCAGCACCTCGCCGCCACTTGTCATCCTCCAGCCTCCTCCAGCCGCCGCGGCCCTCAGGACCCAGATCGGGGCCCGGAGAAGCCCATCCGGGCACGAAGCGTCCGTCGCCGCTCCCGCAGGAGCTTCTCCCATAGCTCGAGCCCGAGGGAGTCGATCACGCCCCGCGTGCTCCCCACCGGTCGGCCACCGGTCCTGCTGGAGCCTTGCCGGAGATGCCATCGCCCGAGACGAGCCCCCCCCCCAGCGCGCGCCTCGTTCTTCTCTCCTTCCCTCCCATCTCATCTCCCTCGTCTCTCTCTCCCGTTCTGTAGGGACCCACCGCCGGAGACGACCATCGCCGGCTCATGCCCCGCCGCCGTCGAGAATGGGTTCCCCCGACCCAGATCCACCCGGATCCGGTCGGGCCTCGCCGGATCTCGTCCTCCGCGGCGCCGCGTCCTCGCCGGATCGAGGAGCTCCGCCATGCCTGCTCCTCTTCATCAACACGAAGCGGCCCACTCACAGCCGTTGACCGCGATTCGCCTCACTCGCCTGGCGCTTGGTCCGGTCTGCTCGTCGCAGGCCCAGCCCAGTGCGGCCTCCTCAGCCTACACAAGCCAATCCGGCCCCAGGCTCGACCGAAGCCCAGCGAGGTGAGCGCTTCGCCCTCCTATCCCTCGCCCTATGCAACATATTGTATGTTGCGCCCATGTGCAGTGTTGGGCCTCTGTTCAGTTTCAGCCCGATAGTTGTTTTTTTCTGTCCATGCGATTTTTGCAATTATCCACAGGAACGCCAGTTTTACAGAAAAGTACCCGAAGTTCATGCATTTAATAACTTTTCAACCATACATCGGATGTAAAAACTTTGTACATGAATAATGTTTAGAATTTCGTGTAGATTTACAATATGCCACCTTCAACCATGTTTAAAATGTTTAAACTTGCTGTTTGCATCATTTTGCGTGAATGCCATGTTAAAACGGATTATTTAATAAATAATTAACCGTAGCTCCGTTAAAAATGTTCCACATATGTAACTTGACTAGAAAAACATGTAGAATCTCATGGCACACTTTATATTGCTGTTTAAAAACTATAAAATATATCTTAGGACAGATCTGTACCAAATTCATAATATGCGTATGAGGCCGTTTCAGAAATGCTATATGTTTCTTCCGGCCTCATATAAAATGACTAGATGATGTAGTTGTGTATGCTTCACCTCTTGCCATGATTAACAACATTTAAAATGATTGTTTAGTTAACCAATAGTAACCGCATTTCTCGTAATATGGAGAGTTATTATCTTGTTATGCTCTCCTTCTCCATTTAAAATTGCTTAATTCCTTCTTCACATTATGCCATGACCACCCATGTTAAACAACATTTAATATGGATGAGTACCTAAACGAGAGTGAACTAAATAATTCGAATGTGGAGTTTCATCAATATGCAACTCGTTGCATATTGAGCTTCACTTAATGTGTAGCATTTGATTGTTGTGTTTTGCCATGTCTGGCATATTTAAACCGGGCATGCATCATAATTATTTGCGCATCATGGCATGCATATGTTGTGGTTTATCATGTGTTTCTGGATTTGTTCTTCTCGATAGAGTTCCGAGAGCATTTGGAGTGTGAGTATTCGTTCGACTACGTTGGCTCGTCTTCTTCATGGATTAGTTCTTATTCCAAGAGGGATCTCAGGCAGGATGACCATTTCCCTGGATACCACTACTATCATTGCCATGCTAGATGTCTCGTTTCTATCGCGCGTCATGCTACCTACCACTTGTTTGTCAAGCCTCCCAAATGCCATGATAAGCCTCTAACCCCTCCACATCCCAGCAAACCATTGTTTGGCTATGTTACCGCTTGCTCAGCCCTTCTTATAGTGTTGCTAGTTGCAGGTGGAAGTTGATCCATGTGTCAACATGGATATCCTTTTGTTATATCACAATATTATTGCTATTTAATGTAATGCACATATATACTTGGTAAAGGGTGGAAGGCTTGGCCTTATGCTCGGTGTTTTGTTCCACTCTTGCCGCGCTAGTTACTTGTGAACCGGTGTTATGTTCCATATTGAGTGCTCCTAACATGCTCGGGTTGTTATGGGGACCCCCTTGATTTTCATTTTAGGATAAAACTTGTCTGGAAAGGCCCAACTTTGGTACTACATTTGCTCAACAAAATAATCCTAATAATTAATTTGACGCATAGGGAGTTAGCGCTACCCGAGGTTCGTTATTCAACATAATACAGGGGGGGCAGTGCTGCTGGTGCTGGTCCAAAACAGAGTCGTGTGCGGGGCCAACCCAGGGCAACTCGGGAGATGTCTATCAGGCCACTGTACGCTGCGCTCATCCGGTTGTGCCCTGAGAACGAGATACGCGGCTCCTATCGGGATTGTCAGCACGTCGGGCGGCCTTGCTGGATTTGTTTTACCTTTCTCGAACGTCTTGTGCGCGGGATTTCGACGACACTTTGGGCTATCTCGAAGTTGAGATTTTCCATTGGGATTCCGCAAATACTACGGGTTATCCCGCGGTTGAGGAATTCCAACGCAGCTTGTGGTTAGTTTGTGATGGATGAGTTGGAGCACCCCTACAGGGTTAAACTTTCGGAAAGACGTGCCCGCGGTTAGGTGGCAACTTGGAAACTTTGTTTAACACCCGGTCATAGCAAACTTGAAGTAAACTCAAATAAAATACACCAACCGTGTGCGTAACCGTTACTATCTCTTCTCGTGATTTCTAAACCGAGAGAGAACACGGTGGGGTTATGTTTGTTCGTAAGTAGGTGTTCAGGATCTCTTAGAGATCATTACTAGTTCACATCCATTATTCGACGATCATCCCCCTTTATTCTTGTACTCGTAAGTTAGCCACTCAAATAAATGCTTAGTGCTTGCTGCAGCCTCACCACTTAACCATACCTCACCCATTAAGCTTTAATAGTCTTGATACCCTTGGAAATGAGATTGCTGAGTCCTTGTGCCTCCCAGATTACTACAACAATAGTTGTAGGTACAGGTAATGCGATGATTTGATGTGAGAGCGATGCTTGTTTGATTTGGAGTTCTTCTTCTTCTTCATCGATCATAGGATGGGTTCCAGGCGGCAGCCTGGGATAGCAAGGATAGATGTCATTTTATCGTTTGTTTTCGTCCGTAGTCGGACCCTTCTCTTCTGTATGATGTTTGGATAAGTTGTTGTATTGATGTGATATTGATGTAGCTTATGGTGAGTGTAAGCCAATTCCATATACTCATCTCTTCTTTACATGTACTTGTAATGATATGCATTCTTGCGAAACGATGAGATGCACTTCTATCCCTGTCGAGGCCCTCGTGCCAAAATAAGGATAGGATCGCATCTTGGGCGTGACAAGTTGGTATCAGAGCCTGTACCGACCTAGGAGCCCTCTTGATTGATCGAACTTGGCCAAGTAGAGTCTAGTAAAAAAACTATTTTGAGTCTAGTTATATGTCGGAGAGTAGGATTCTGTTTACTCCTCTTCTATGCTCTGGTGAGGAATCCTGACGTAGGAATTTTAATGTCATCCCTCTTCTCACTCATTTTTTTAGGATCACGCGGGTATTTTGGAACCTGTATGATGTCGATGTGACCGGAATTCTGTTCTTGGTGCCTCCCGTACGTATGGATTGGACCCGAGGAGTTGAGCTCCAAGGGGTTCATGACACATCGCTATCGTTCAGCTTCCTTAGTATCTTAGGACGCGGATGTTCGAAATTGCTTCAATACTATTCGTGGTGCGAAGAGTGTGGCGGCACCCAGTACTGGGGAGCGGGATCACATGTACTACCATGTTTAGTATCGTTGTGATTACAAGGGTCTGAGGTAGATGAGTTTCCGAGACCTCTGGTTGTGTGTTGAGGGATGTGACACACTGGAGAGTAGTATTACTGCTAGGAGTTGAGTGATGGATAAAAACTCCATGTATCCGTGTACCCGATTGCATAACCAAGATTTCGGAAGTTCCTAGGTGGGAATTGAAGTAGTTTCCTAGGTTTATCTTTCAACAGATGCATGATGTGAGGTTGGGGTTCGACATCTAGTGGTTCGTTTGTTCATGGTCTTTTTTACATAGGAGAATCTCGGTATGCTTCGTCAAGCCTTGTAGTTCGCTACGCCTAGGGAGCATATTCGAGCTTCATTTCAATATGACAATTCGAGCCCGTGCGAGCCTTACCACAAAAATATCGGACGAAATCTCTGTCATGAATTTGTTTCCGACTTAATTTGCAAGCCTCAACCTTTGTTTTGTTGGGGTCTGGTAATTCGAGTTGCTTCGATGTCAAATGTTGATTTCATATCTTTCCTAAGTGGTGTTCTATATTTATATGGGAATGCCAATCCTTTTGATCAACCGGGATTGTCATGTCAATTCTTTTCAACCGGAGTGCTTCTCTTCAGGATAATTCAATCCTATTTCAATATTTGTAAGATCGATCCTCATATTTCTAACCAGAGTTCTTTTCATCCATATAAGTTGTCTTTGTTTTTTCCCCACCCTCCCGCCATTTTTCTTCAACAATTAAATTCTCATCCAAGTGCCTTTTCCATTCATGTCATGCTTCCGCCATTCTCATCCGGTGCTTTTCATGTCAATGTCCTCAAGTGATTCAAGTTCATCATTTCTTCGTTCTTGTTTTCTTTTTCAGTAGATTCAATTCAACCTCTCGGTATTCATCATATTCTTTTCATTCGTTAAATGCTATCCATGTGGAAGTTCTTGTCCAAGTCTCTCTTGTTTATTCATCTCTCTCTATTCTATCCGGAGTGGCAAGATATCCCAAGAGACTTGTTTTTTCGTTCAAATCGTTTCAAATTATTCCGAGGTTCTCACCTCATCAAGTTTTCAATTGTACCGGTGCAATCTCTCTTCATAAGCAATCATTTCAACGGTGGTCTCTTTGAGTGGGCTCACAACCCACAGGTTCTTCCCAGAATCTTACCTGGCTCTTCTAATCTTTTCTGAAGATCTCCTCAAGCTCTTTCAAATGTGCCGTAAGAATGATTCTCATCAGTATTCCTTTTCCAAGATCGCTTCAAATTATCTCGTCATTGGCTCAACCTTTCCTTATTCATTGTTCCAGAGTTTCTCAGTAATTCATCAAGTTGTTCCTCGTCATCTTTCTTAGCGTTGAAGACCGAAGGAGAGTTTCTCTCAAATATGTTTCCATTCTTTTGAAGATTCGTCATCTCAGCTTCATGCTATCCTCTTGAATTGTTTTCATCCGTGAGAAATTCTTTTCATATCTATTCGGAGCATTTCAGTGTTGTTTTTATTTCTCGATCCTCCGAAGGCCATCATTTCAGAAGATTTCTTGATCCTCAGCTTTCATCTTTCATTCTCAAATTCTTATCAATTGTTGTCTCTTCATTCGTATCTCCATTATCCCGGTGCATTGGATCTTGATCTCTTCGTTCTCATGTATCCCCATTCGTTTGTCAATTCTTGCCGGTGTTTCGTTGAAGACTTCTTCAAGCTTATGAATCGCTCGTCAATTTTTTTTCAAGAAGAGTAAGTAGTATGCCAAATTCGTTGCTTGGCATCAATTTAACTTGATGAAGGATCAGCATAACATAAATCTTATTCTTGTTCATCAAAGTGATTTCAATCCTTCTTCCGGAGTTGTTCATGATATCAAATTCTCAATTCTAATTTGTTCATCTTTTCTTCTCCGGATTTCAAGTTTTCTCTAGTATCTCGAAGATTCATCTAAATCATTGCAAGGCCTTAATCTTATTATTTTCAACCTTCAATTCTTTTGATCATTCTTTTGTGTACGGAAGTTCTTCATGGTGGTTTGTTAAGGATGTAATTCCTTCTCAAAGTGTTCTTCAAGATTCTTGTCGGAGAGGCTCAAGTATTCTTTATCTTGCATTTCAAAGTGCAATTCTTTCTTCCTTATCTTTTGAGATGGTGTTATTGCATTCTTGATTTATGAGGAGTTTCAAAGAGAAGTTATCAAGAATGAGATATTTAAACCCATCATTTCTTTCTCGGAGTTATCTTGGCATGTATGTCACCTAAAGCTTTTTCTAAGGATTGTTGCTATTATGGTGATTATCGTGGATCCAAGTTCTCAATGTATCCTCTTGGTGAAAGAAGTTTTGCATATCTTGTTGCTTCCAAGCAATCTTTGTTTCTATTAGTGGTCGGTTTTCACCTCATAATGTTGAGATGTTTTCCATAAGCCCACAACAAGCTTGTTCTTTCCATTGTTGGTGTTCCAACAACTCTATGCAATCTCTTCTTGCTAAAGATGCTTTTCAATTCAATTGGTGTAGAAGTTGTCATTTCCTTCTCCGTTCTTTTCTTTTCAATGATCTAGCTTCTATTCTTTTTCCGAAGGCATTGTGATGTTGCTCTCTTTGATCCATCATCTCGTTTTATCAAGATCATATTCTTATCTTGCTCATCCATTTAACCGGAGTGTTGTGAAATCTTTTCAAGATCTTTCCAGCTTTCATCTTTTGCTTCTCTTTTCTACAGAAGTGCTGCCCAAATTTCTTTTGAATTCTTGCGTGTTCCTCATGTCATTCTTCATCTCTTTCCAACCTTCATATTTCTATTGTTTCACTTGTTTGTCAAAGAAGCAACTAAGTTTTACCTCTTCCTTTTCTCTTTCTCTTCCCCTTCTCATTCTAACATCTCGGGTCGAGATCTCTTGTAAGTGGAGGAGAGTTGTAACAGCCCGGGACCGACGCTTTAGAAGATTCCCCTTTTATTCCGTTCTCGTCGTGCGATTCTTTTGTTTGTCGCAATCATCGTCGCATCAATCGCATCATCTGCATAGCATCGTCACTCATTTTTGAAAACTTGCATCCGTTCGTAGTTGTCGTTTCTCTCCGTTTGTGTCATCGACCGTTTCGAGTCCAACCACACACACATGCGCCCGCGGCATCGTTTAAAAAAATGTTTTTAAAGCGCGTGAAAAATATTCTCGGATTGGGTCGAAAGTTGGCATGCGGTCTTGTTATATTGTAGGTAGGCCGCCTGCCAAATTTCGTCGCAATCGGAGGTCGTTTGATACCCAGACGGTCAACCGTAGCGGCACCATCATCGGGTTATTTGTCGGATGTTTTTCGGTTTATGAAGACTCTGCCACGGGCCACCGCATTCCCTCTCTGCTCTAAACCTAGCCCTCTAAACATAGCCCACCAACCCACTAACGCCAAACCCTAACACCTCCTCGTTTGGAGCCGTCCGATCGAGATCGAACGGCTCGAAAAACGCTCAAACCTCCTAACCCTAGACCCATTTCCTATTTAAGGAGACCTACCCCGCCTTATTTGGAACCCTAGCCCCCCATGCCCTCGTTTTCCGCGCCTGACCAGCACCTCGCCGCCACTTGTCGTCCTCCAGCCTCCTCCAGCCGCCGCGGCCCTAAGGACGTAGATCGGAGCCCGGAGAAGCCCATCCGGGCCCGAAGCGTGCGTCGCCGCTCCCGTAGGAGCTCCTCCCGCAGCTCGAGCCCGAGGGAGTCGAGCACCCCCTGCGTGCTCCCCACCGGTCCTGCCGAAACCTCGCCGGAGATGCCATAGCCCGAGGCGAGCCCCCCCTGCGCCTCGTTCTTCTCTCCTTCCTTCCCGTCTCATCTCCCTCGTCTCTCTCTCCCGTTCTGTAGGGACCCGCCGCCGGAGCCGACCATCGCCGGCTCATGCCCCGCCGCCGCCGGGAATGGGTTACCCCGACCCAGATCCACCCGGATCCGGTCGGGCCCCACCGGATCTCGTCCACCACGCCGCCGCGTCCTCACCAGATCGAGGAGCTCGCCTGGCACTTGGGCCGGTCTGCTCGTCGCAGGCCCAGCCCAGTGCGGCCTCCTCAGCCTGCCCAAGCCAGTCCGTCCCCAGGCTCGACCGAAGCCCAGCGAGGTGAGCGCTCCGCCCTCCTATCCCTCGCCCTATGCAACATATTGTATGTTGCGCCCATGTGCAGCGTTGGGCCTCTGTTCAGTTTCAGCCTGATAGTTGTTTTTTTCTGTCCATGCGATTTTTGCAATTATCCACAGGAACGCCAGTTTTACAGAAAAGTACCCGAAGTTCATGCATTTAATAACTTTTCAACCATACATCGGATGTAAAAACTTTGTACATGAAAAATGTTTAGAATTTCGTGTAGATTTTCAATATGCCACCTTCAACCATGTTTAAAATGTTTAAACTTGCTGTTTGCATCATTTTACGTGAATGCCATGTTAAACGGATTATTTAATAACTGATTAACCGTAGCTCCGTTAAAAATGTTCCACATATGTAACTTGACTAGAAAAACATGTAGAATCTCATGGCACACTTTATATTGCTGTTTAACAAGTATAAAATATGCTTAGGACATATCTGGACCAAATTCATAATATGCATATGAGGCCGTTTCGGAAATGCTATATGTTGCTTCCGGCCTCATTTAGAATCACTAGATGATGTAGTTGTGTATGCTTCACCTCTTGCCATGATTAACAACATTTAAAATGATTGTTTAGTTAAACAACATTAACCGCATTTCCCGAAATATGGAGAGTTATCATCTTGTTATGCTCTCCTTCTCCATTTAAAATTGCTTAATTCCTTCTTCACATTATGCCATGGCCACCCATGTTAAACAACATTTAATATGGATGAGTACCTAAACGAGTTTGGACTAAATAATTCGAATGTGGAGTTTCGTCAATATGCAACTCGTTGCATATTGAGCTTCATTGAATGTGTAGCATTTGATTGTTGTGTTTTGCCATGTCTTGCATATTTAAACCGGGCATGCATCATAATTATTTGCGCATCATGGCATGCATATGTTGTGGTATTTATCATGTGTTGATTGTTGTTTCCGGATTGCTTCTTCTCAATAGAGTTCCGAGAGTGTTCGGAGTGTGAGGATTCGTTCGACTACGTTGGCTTGTCTTCTTCATGATTCGTTCTTCTTCCAAGCGGGATCTCAGGCAAGATGACCATTTCCCTGGATACCACTACTATCCTTGCCATGCTAGATGTCTCGTTTCTATCGCTCGTCATGCTACCTACCACTTGTTTGTCAAGCCTCCCTACTGCCATGATAAGCCTCTAACCCCTCCACATCCCAGCAAACCATTGTTTGGCTATATTACCGTTTGCTCAGCCCTTCTTATAGCGTTGCTAGTTGCAGGTGCAAGTTGATCCATGTGTCAACATGGATATCCTTTTGTTATATCACAATATTATTGCTATTTAATTTAATGCACATATATACTTGGTAAAGGGTGGATGGCTTGGCCTTATGCTCAGTGTTTTGTTCCACTCTTGCCGCCCTAGTTACTTGTGAACCGGTGTTATGTTCCATATTGAGCGCTCCTAACATGCTCGGGGTTGTTATGGGGACCCCCTTGATTTTCATTTTATGATAAAACTTGTCTGGCAAGGCCCAACTTTGGTACTACATTTGCTCAACATAATAATCCTGATAATTAATTTGACGCATAGGGAGTTAGCGCTACCCGAGGTTCGTTATTCAACATAATACAGGGGGGCCAGTGCTGCTGGTGCTGGTCCAAAACAGAGACGTGTGAGGGGCCAAACCGGGGCAACTCGGGAGATTTCTATCAGGCCACTGTACGCTGCGCTCATCCGGTTGTGCCCTGAGAACGAGATACGCAGCTCCTATCGGGATTCTCGGCACGTCGGGCGGCCTTGCTGGATTTGTTTTACCTTTCTCGAACGTCTTGTGCGCGGGATTTCGACGACACTTCGGGCTATCTCAAAGTTGAGATTTTCCATCGGGATTCCGCAAATACTACGGGTTATCCCGCGGTTGAGGAATTCCAACGCAGCTTGTGGTTAGTTTGTGATGGATGAGTTGGAGCGCCCCTGCAGGGTTAAATCTTTCGGAAAGCCGTGCCCGCGGTTACGTGGCAACTTGGAAACTTTGTTTAACACCCGATCATAGCAAACTTGAAGTAAACTCAAATAAAATACACCAACCGTGTGCGTAACCATGACTGTCTCTTCTCGTGATTTCTGAACCGAGAGAGAACACGGTGGGGTTATGTTTGTTCGTAAGTAGGTGTGCAGGATCTCTTAGAGATCATTACTAGTTCACGTCCATTTATTCGACGGTCATCCCCCTTTATTCTTGTACTCGTAAGTTAGACACTCAAATAAATGCTTAGTGCTTGCTGCAGCCTCACCACTTAACCATACCTCACCGATTAAGCTTTAATAGTCTTGATACCCATGGAAATGAGATTGCTCAGTCCTTGTGGCTCACAGATTACTACAACAACAGTTGTAGGTACAGGTAATGCGATGATTTGACGTGAGAGCGATGCTTGTTTGATTTGGAGTTCTTCTTCTTCTTCATCGATCATAGGATGGGTTCCAGGCGCCAACCTGGGATAGCAAGGATGGATGTCATTTTATCGTTTGTTTTCGTCCGTAGTCGGACCCTGCTCTTCTGTATGATGTTTGGATATGTTGTTGTATTGATGTAGCTTGTGGTGAGTGTAAGCCAATTCCATATACTCATCTCTTATTTACATGTACTTGTAATGATATCCATTCTTGCGAAACGACGAGATGCGCTTCTATCCCTGTCGAGGCCCTCGTGCCAAAATAAGGATAGGATCGCATCTTGGGCGTGACACTATAGCACCCCAAGATATATCCAAAGAGAAACAAGCAACTAAGCTTGGGGATGCCCCGAGTGGCATCCCCTCTTTCTTCTAACAACCAACGGTATTTTACTTGGAGCTACATTTTTATTCGTCCCATATCATGAGTTTTGCTTGGAGCGGCTTGTATCTTTTGAGTGTTTGCTTGGTTTGCTTGTTAGTTTGCCACTTATATCCTTGCTGGACACACCTATTTGAGAGAGCCAAAATTATGCTATGATTTGTTAGAATTGCTCTATATGCTTCACTTAAACTTTTTGAGCTATAGAATTGCTCTAGTGCTTCACTTATATCTTTTTGAGCACGGTGTGCTTGGAAGCTTTTGAAGAAACAGTACTCTCATGCTTCACTTAGATAAATTTGAGAGTTATTAAATTTTGAAGAAATCCTCTCATGCTTCACTTATACTATTTTGAGAGATGAAATCTCTATGCTCATGTGCTTCACTTAAATTTGTGTGAGCTTGTCAAAAGCAATGGAAATATATGAAACTAGTCCCGAAGTGATATATATCCAAGGAGGATATAATCAAAAAATCATGAAGATCATTGGAAAAATTAAACTTGATTCCTTGTAATATTTTTGAGACATGATGATAGCAATATGTGAGTCATGTTAGTGAGTAATTATGCTTTAGTAAGAATATTGGTGTTAAGGTTTGTGATTCCCTATGCATGCACGAAAGTCAATAGTTATGCAATGAAATTACATCCTACTTATGGTGCATTATTCGGTGTTAGTTATGCTCAATGCTCCCTTATGTGAATTTTTGTTTCTTGGTTGGTTGCTTCTCAATCTATTTTTCTAGCCTCCACTTGTACTAAGTAGAAATACTTCTTGTGCATCCAAAATCCTTAAACCCAGTTTTGCCTTATGAGTCCACCATAGCTACCTATATGCGGTATATCCATGCCGTTCTAAGCAAATTTGTATGTGCCATCTCTAATTTTCAAAATAAATTTCCTTTTTGTGTGCTCGTACCGCTCATGAAACGGTAGGGGGTATCCAATATTTTTCCATGCTAGATGTGTTATTCTCAAGATGAGTGTTTATTCACTTGTCATTGCACAAGAGTACGGCGGTAATAGGGATGCCCATTCCCGAAATGAAAAAGAAAATTATTTTTACTTTATGTTGTCAAATAATAAATTCCTTGGAAAGTGTTGGTATGGAAGGCAACCGTGGATACGGCCAGCCATGGATTGTGAAAGAATGGTGGAAAAAGGAATAAACTTTATTTTCTGTTTGGGAACCGCCTATGATATATCTAGCATGGAAAGTATTGTGAACTACTTTGTCGTTTTCGTTGACAAGAAAGCCACTCAAAATATTTTTTCTCTCTTAATTTGAACTTTGAGCTCTGGCACCTCTACAAATCCCTACTTCCCTCTGTGAAGGGCCTATCTATTTACTTTATGCAATTTTTATTTTTACTTTGAGTCTCCATCTTCTCTTATAAAGAACCAACTAGGGGGCACTATGATCGTACTTGAGCATTGGGTGTAGCTAATATTTGAGTGTGTTTCATGAATGGATCAATGGTTGAGCATGATGGGCTAGGGATAACTTTCTTTAGTGTTGATATTTTGAAAGACATGGGTTCTTGTTGGCATGCTTGAGTATTGAAGTCATTATGTCAGAACCAGACTATTGCTTTGAACAATCTAAAGTCCAAATGTCCATGCTACAAAATAAAAGAATATGTGATGAACATGTTAGGCAGCATTCCACATCAAAAATTCTGGTTTTATCATTTACCTACTCGAGGACGAGTAGGAATTAAGCTTAGGGATGCTGATACGTCTCCAACATATCTATATTTTTTGCTTGTTCCATGCTATTATATTATCATTCTTGGATGTTTTACAATCACCGTTTAGCAACTTTATATCATTTTTTGGGACTAACCTATTGACATAGTGCCAAAGTGCCAGTTGCTGTTTTTGCTTGTTTTTTTACTTCGCAGAATATCAGTACCAAACGGAGTCGAATCGCGATGAAACTTTTTGGAGATTTTTTTTGGGCCAGAAGACATCCAGTGGGCCAAAGAAGTGCCAGAGGGGAGGGTCGAGGAGACCACAGCCCACCAGGGTGCGCCAGAGGCCCCAGGCACGCCCTGATGGGTTGTGCCCTCCTCGGGACCCCTCTCCACCGCCTCTGACACCTATAAATTACCAAATATTCCAGAAGCCCTAGAGGAGTCGACGAAAAAGACATCCAGCCGCCCCAAGTTCCAGAACCTCAAGATCCAATCTAACACCATCACAGAGGGGTTCATCATCCTCATTGGTGCCTCTCCGATGATGCGTGAGTAGTCCACCATAGACCTACGGGTCCGTAGGCAGTAGCTAGATGGCTTCCTCTCTCTCTCTTTTGATTCTCAATACAATGGTCTCTTGGAGATCTATTTGATGTAAACTTTTGCGGTGTGTTTGTTGGGATCCGATGAATTTTGAGTTCATGATCAGTTTCTATCCATGAATATTATTTGAGTCTTCTTTGATCTCTTATATGCATTATTACTTATAGACTCGTATTTCTTCTTCGAATCTTTGGTCTAGTTAGGCCAACTAGATCAATATTTCTTGCCATGGGAAGAGGTGCTTTGTGATGGGTTCAATCTTGCGGTGTCCTCTCCAAGTGACAGAAGGGGCAGCGAGGCACGCATGTATCGTTGCTATTAAGGATAACAAGATGGGTCTATTCCTACATGAATAGATCTTGTCTACATCATGTCACCGTTCTTATTGCATTACTCTATTTTCCCATGAACTTAATACACTAGATGCATGCTGGATAGCGGTCGATGTGTGGAGTAATAGTAGTAGATGCAGGCAGGAGTCGATCTACTTATCTTGGACGTGATGCCTATATAATGATCATCGCCTTGGATATCGTCATGATTATTTGATCTTCTATCAATTGCCCAACAGTAATTTGTTCACCCACCGTGTGCTATACTCATGAGAGAAGCCACTAGTGAAACCTACGGCCCCCGGGTCTACTTTTCCAACATATTGCTTTCCGATCTATCTTTTTGCCGCTTTTGTTTTCAAATCTATTATTCCAAAAACCCAAAAAATACCTTGCTGCATTTTTTATTTGCCCTTTTTATTTTGTGTTCTTGAGAAATCTATCTCTCCAATCTATCATATCCTAATATATCTTTTTACCGTAGAGAGATTGACAACCTCTCTTTCGCGTCAGGTTGCAAGTATTTGTTCTTTGTGTGCAGGTGTTGCTTATTAGGTGGTGGTGATCCTTCTACTGGTTCGATACCTTGGTTTCATAACTGAGGGAAATACTTACCGTCGCTGTGTTGCATCATCCCTTCCGCTTTGGGGAAATACCGACGCAGTCTCAAGCCACGTCATGTGTCGCTTGGGAGCCTCCTACTCGTGTTGTGGAGTGAACCAAGAAGTTTGTACGGGCAAGGAGATCGCCTACTTCGTGAAGATCTACCCATAGTGAGGCTAGTCCTTCGTGGACGGGAGCCGTTATGGAATAGTCAAGGTTGCTACTTCGTGGACCCTTATGGGTGGAGCCCTCTGTGGACTCTCGCGACCGCTACCCTCCGTGGGTTGAAGACTCCATAGACGTGGATGTACGATAACGCCACCTATCGGAACCACGGGAAAAATCTTCGTGTCTACAATTGCTTTTGATCTTCCAACCCTACCCTTTACTACATGTGCTTATCTTTACTTTCGGCTGCAATACTCTTAGACATGCATGTGTAGGGTGTACTTGACTTGCTACAATTGCTAAAATCTGCCCACAACTAAAATTGGGAAAAGATAGATTTTTATTTGGTCAAGTAGTCTAATCACCCCCCCCTCTAGACATACTTTCGATCCTACAGTGTTATCCAAGATAAGATACTACCACACATTGGGATACTTAAATTGACCCTCTTGAGTTATTAATCGCCTTGATCTTTGTCCAGGAGTTGCAACTAGTTTCTGGTGTTTGTAGGAAAAGTGTTGGTGGCCATGCTTAGTGCTGCCCGACGGGGTGGGCTCTGATGCAGTATATACACAGTGGCATGGTGTACCAAGTGGCACCTGAATGGCGGGCTTGTGGAACCCTGCGCACATCACTTGAGGCCATAGAGGAAACTTCGGCCGGACTTCCTTGCGGGTTCAGTCTCAAATAGTCGATAAACCTGGACTAGAGTCTTGTATGGTTAACAGTCGTGGCCGACTCCCTCACTGGGCTTCGGCTTGAAGGTTGCTGAGGTGCCTTTTTATGTGCACATAGCGATAAGTTGCGGGAGTGTGTGTGAAGGAGTACACCCCTGCAGGGTATGAATCTGTTCGAATAGCCGCGTCCTCGGATATGGACTACTTGGAGACTTGCATTGTTCATAGATAACTCAAATGGATACTTCTAAAATGTACAAGATAAGTGTGAGTGCTATGGATGGCCTTCTCATAGGGAGACGGGAGTGGATCCATAGTGGTGTATTGATTTGGTGAATATGTGGACTCGGGTGCGCTATCCCACCTCAAAGATACTACTTGTAGTCGTAGTACAGGTTAGCCAAGAGTCAAAGTTGGCTTGCTGCAAATAAACTCCACAAACCCCTTGTTGATAATGATGCATATGTAGATAGTTCTGATGTAAGTCTTGTTGAGTACCTTTGTACTCATGGTTGCTTAATTTATGTTTTGCAGAGGAGACGTTAGTCTCATTAGTGATTCTTACGATGTGAACTTCGATGTTGACCGGATTAGCTTGGGAATCCCAGACAAAGGTCTGGCTCCTTTGGTAGGGTCATTGTAGCTTTTGAGGCTCCTCCAGCCACATTAGTAGATGTCTGTACCCAGACATGTTTTGCTTCCGCTTGATGCTTGTATGACTTGAGTGTTGGGTCATGTGACCCTTGTTTGTAATATCACACTATGTTGGCTCTTATGAGTCATTAATGAATACTTGAGTCATAGAGTTATGTTGTGATACCATGTTGTATCTATGCATATCGTGCATATTGCGTGTATGTTTGAAATGCATTGGTATGTGTGGGATTCGACACCTAGTTGTGTGCCTTCAGTAGCCCTCTTTATAGAAAAATGCCTCTTTGTGGTTCCACTGAGCCATGGTGGCTTGCTACTGCTCCGGACACATTGATTGACCGTCGTGTATTCTTCTTTGTTGTTGTGTCTGTCCCTATGGGGAAATGTCTCGTAGTGTAATGGAGTCCATGTAGCCTTGCTATGACTCGTCTACACACCTGATGAAACTGAGGTATTGACGACACTGCTGTAGGCCCTGCTCCACCAACCGACCCCGACAACCCTGGCGCTCCTCCACCACCTTCTAGATGAAGTTCTTCAGGGGCTTTAGTCCTCAATTTCGTCCCTTTTGGTCACTTGATGACAAAGGGGGAGAAATTTGAGTTAGTCTTCAAGCGGGTCTATATAAATGGGCTGTTTTTGTGTAAGTTACAACTCTCGCTCTTCTGAAGCTTTTGTTGGTTGAGTTGTAAACTTAAGTCCGACGGTGGTCTGACGTTTTTGAACTGCTTTCCGCATGCCTATTTGCTCAAGTACCTTAATGCATACATGCTGAATTTCGTCAGACACCATTTTCATCATGCATTTCAAATTCTTCATATCATATGTTAAATGCGTGTATGAATTACAAGATATAGGGGGAGTTCTCCATGTTTTTAACCTGCTATGTGCATTTGCAATCCAAAGCAAATTCCTCAAATATGCACATCTTCTGGGGGAGTTCTTCTATATCTTGCAATCAAATTCCTCAAACTCAGTACTTACACTTCATATTATTATCCCCGTTGAAAACTTAACCTATTTGTCATCAATCACCAAAAAGGGGGAGATTGTAAGTGCATCTAGTGCCCCTTAGTGATTTTGGTGTATTGAAGACTTGTAGGTTAAGAGACTGATGCGTTTGTAAGTGTACACAGGCTCTATAAGTCGCTGAGGAGTTTGATACATTCGGAGATTATCGACCCCTAAAAATGTATGTCTTCAACTGAAGACTTTGGTGAAGACTTTTCTGAAGACTTTGGTATTCCCTGAAGACTTTGAAAAAGAAGAAGGTGGTGTGACCTTGAAGATATGAACGAGGACTATGAAGCGTGAAGACTTTTGTTTTTATAGTTTCATTTCCTTTCTTTGAGTCATAGGAAACACCGTACTGTTAAAGGGGGCCTAGGTAATACTAAGGAAAATTTCCAACTGATGCTCAACTCAAAAGCCTCAACCTATCCAATCCTTCGAGTGAAGCCTTTGGAAATCTCTTGCAGTTCAGTCAATTTCTTTAGTGACCAAGACGATGATCTTCTGGTCTCTGAGGAAATTGGTCTGACTGAGGAGTTAGGATTTCGCTAGTGCGAATTGCCTACAAGTGAGGAATATGATAAGCCTGAGGACTTTCATAGTTCGAAATTCCGACCGTTGCTGTGCTAAACGCCAGCTGTCCCCAATCATCCTATCCACATAACAGTCATATCATTGGGGGCATTTATGTCTTATTATGTCAGGTTGCACCCTGGCTATAAATAGCCACCCCCCACAACCACTAGTTGGTTGGCTGCTTCGAGAGAGAACTGACACTTGTCATTTGAGAGCAACCCATCCTCTGAGGACTTTGAGAGAAAATCATCAGTGAGGAAAAACCCCAAAACCAAACCACCAAACCCAAAGTGATTGAGCATCACTGAAGAGATTGTTCCTGTGTGGAACCGACGCTTGTTACCTTTGAAGACTGTGTATCTTCCAGACGGTTAGGCGTCATGGTCTAGTGCATCTTGCAGTCAATTGGGGATCACGAAGTGACCTTGGTCTAGAGCATCCAGCAGTCAATTGTGGATCGCCGGGTGACCAGTTTGTGAGGGTTTTGGAAGTCTACCCTGAAGACTTACCACGAGTGTTGGGCGAGGTCTGTGTGACCTTAGCTCAAGGAGAATACGGTAAGGACTGTGTGTCCTGGGACTGTGTGTCCTCTGGTTTAAATACCAGGCCGCTCCAAACCAGACGTACGACTGTCATAGCAGTTGGAACTGGGTCATCAAACCATTGTCTTCATCGAGCTACCTGGTTCCATCTCCTCAACCCTATCATTTCCTCGTATACTTGTTGATGAAATTGATCGTTACTGTTTGAAGAATTTGACTAAAGACTTTCTCAATTTCCTCACCTCAAATTCTTCAAGCTACCTTGTTCCTCACCTGCTTATCCTGTATCACGCTACCTGTAATCCGTGCATGTTTTATCTCATCATGATGACTATGCTACTGCTATGTTTCTCATGCACTTGAGTATTTATTCCGCTGCTAGTTATTCATCACATTTCAAATTCCTCAAGTTGAAATTCCTTAGTGATGAATTTGTAAAAATCGCCTATTCACCCCCCTCTAGTCGATATAACGCACTTTCAATTGGTATCAGAGCAAGGTACTCCCTTGTTTTGTGTGATTTTTGTTTAACCACCTGGAGTTCTAGTTATGTCGACTGCAGGTATGATCAAGGTTTCCGCAGGATGTCCTACCTTCGATGGGTTGGACTATCCCTACTGGAAGAACAAGATGCGCATGCATCTTGAGGCTATTGACAACGATCTCTGGTATGTTATGGAAAAAGGTGTTCCCACTATTACTCCCACGGTCACTGCTGCTGATGTGAAGAGATTCAAGCAACTCGATTCTCAAGTGAAGAACATCATCTGTGGCCATCTGAGCAAAGGTCAGTATGGCAGAGTGAGTGCTTTGGAGTCTGCTAAGCTTATCTAGGATAGGCTGTCCAAAGTCAACGAAGGTGTTTCCACTCAACGTGACTCCCGTGTTGATGTCCTTCGCAATCTCTTCAATTACTTCAAAAGACTCGACAATGAAAATGTTCAGCAAACTTTTGATCGTCTCACTGATATCTCCAACGAGCTTCAAGCTCTGGGCGCCACTGACATCACCGACCATGAGGTGGTGAAGAAACTGCTAAGATCTCTTGATTCCTCATTCGATACTCTGGCTTTGATGATTCAAGAACGTGGAGACTACAAGTCACTTGATCTTGCTGATATACTTGAGAGACTCAACACTCATGAATTCCAACAAGCTGAGAAGAGAGACCTCTACGGACCAAGCTATGGAAGATCTCGTGCTCTGAAGGCAAAAGCAATTTCCTCATCTGAAGACGAAGATTCTGATAGTAGCCTTGGTGATCCTGAAGAACTGAGTCTGGAGCTGGCAATGCTCGTGAGGAAATTCCAGAAGTTCTCAAGGAGAGGCCGATTTGGAAAGTCATCAAAAAGTGGTTTGAGGAAATCAGATTCCTCAAGCGACTACAAGAAGAGAACTTGTCACAAATGCAAGAAGTCTGGTCACTTTATCTCTAACTGTCCTCTCTGGGAAAAAGAATCAAAGAAGAAGAAGTACAAGGATGACAGTTCTGATGACTCGAAGAAAAAGAAGAAATCTTCAAAGTCTTCATCTGCAAAGTCCTTATCGCACAATAAGAAAGGTTCCAGATAGGCTCGGGCTTTCATTGGCAAGGAAATGGACTCTGAAGAAGAATCTGAAGAATATGAAGAAGAGGAAGAATCTGAGGAGGAGTCTGACTCTGGTGTTGCTAGCCTTGCTCTCGCTACTGCTTTCGTCAGCAAGTCCATCTTTAACGATGAAGAAAATCACCACTCCAACGACTCTGACGTCAGCAATGATGAATATGCTCCCACGTACTGCTTCATGACGAAAGGCATCAAGTCACTCACAGAATGTCAAAATCTTGATGACATTGAATATCCTAGGTGGAAGGTTCTGATGAAGAAGCATCTCAAATCAATGAACAGTGAGCTATGGACTGTTACTGAACTTGGACTGACTGAACTCTGCAAGATGGCAAATGATGAGGAAATTCGAAAGTACACTCAACTTGATGCTCAGGCGAGGAACATCATCTGCTCAAGCCTATCAAGCGTCATGTTCAAGGGCATCTATCATCTTCAAAACGCCAAGCTCATCTGGGACAGGATCATGGACGTCTATGAAGGCTATCGCACTCGTCAAGACCCCATGTTCATCGAACTCAAGAAAATCCTCAAAACCCAGGAATCAGATCCTGGTTCATCTTCTTCACTTTGTCTTATGGCAAAAGGTTCCAAGGTACACAAGCATCACTCTTCTTCTAAATCAAGTGAAAATGAATCTGATGAATATGTGAAACCTAGCTATGCCAAACTTGTTAATATTGCCACTAAGCAACAAAGTGCACTTGAAAAGCTTCAGAAACTGCTAGACAAAAGCGATGATCTGTTGAATGAGGAAGTGGATCGGACTCAAACTCTGTCTAATGATCTCAAAAGTCTTCAGACAAAGTATGATAACCTTCAGAGTCATCATAATGCTCTCTTAGTTGACCATGAGTAGCTTTCTTATGAATTTCTTCAAAGAAAGCAAGATCTTGAGAAACTAAGAGTGTCTCATGAGGATCTCCAAAGGGAAAACGATTCCTTACTGGCTCAACAGATCAGTACCGCTCAAGAAGAATTTGTTCCACCATGTATGAAATGGATCGAACGTGAAACTGCTAATTCTTCACCTGAATGTTCAAATGCTTCTATTGCTACAAATTCTTCAACTATCCCCGTGGTAAAAAATTCCTCATCTAAGGATACCATAAGTATCACTGACGAAAATGCAGGGTTGAAGGAATTGTATCTGGCAGGCATGTACAAAAGTCTCAAAGGGCATCAAACCCTTTGCGATGTGCTCAAAAAGCAGATTCTGAATAGGAACCCTAGGAAAGAGGGTATTGCATTTGAGAGGAAACTCAATGCTGATGGATCCTACTGGACACCTGAGCAGTACCCCAAAACTTCATGGGTTGCTGCAAAAGGACCTCCTGTGGATCCATCCACTTTATCTGGCTTTACTTGTGAAACTTCATATTCCTCTGATGAGTCACTTGACTCCAACTACAAATTCTTCAAACATCAGAAAGGTGAAGTATTTGCCAGATTTGTTGGAACTAACTGCAGGAACGGTTCACCTATGAGGAAAATCTGGGTTCCTAAGAGCTGCTTGGAAAATCTTCAAGTGAATGTCCTCACTACACCACCCATGAAGAAAAGGAACCCCAGATCAAATTCCTCATATGGACCAAAGTCTTAACTTGGACCAAATTCCTCAAATGGTCAAAAGTATCATTCTCGTGCTAATGCATCTGTTTCACACGGAAAATCTAAGAGTTCTGAATATGTGCATTATTCTTCAAATCATTATGTTCATAAGTCCTCGAAGAATTTCTTTGCTTATTCATATGAGTACTCTAACCCTAGTCCTGTGAAACGAAGTGCACTAGCTTCAATGCCTCCCTTCTCATATGGAGCTCGCAGAATGATGAACTCTTTGCCACCCCTCTAGATGTGGGTGGTGAAGAAATTGAACTAACTTCTTATGCAGGGTCAGGTCTCCAGACGAACTTGAACGTCTGATGAATTTGCTGGAGACCTGAGGAAATGATTGAAAGAACGCAAGCTAATCATGCAGAAATGAATTCCTCATTTCTCACGTCCTCACACTGCTTAACTTACTATGTTGTGTGATGAAATTCTGCCTGATGAATTTGATGTCATATTCTTCACTCTGAAGAATATGAGTTCGTAAGTTGTACTAATTCATCTGCAGGATGAAACTCCAAAAGCTACTGAGTGGGTCCTCGATAGTGGATGCACCAACCACATGACTGGTGACAAGAGTCTACTGATGAATATGCCACTTGCCCCATCTCATCTGAAGCATATCACCTACGCTGACAAAGGAAAAGGCAAGGTATTGGGTCTAGGTAAGGTTGCAATCTCCAAGGACCGACACATGGACAAGGTGATGCTTGTCGAATCCCTCAGGTTCAACCTCATGTCTGTCTCAATGCTTTGTGATCTTGATATGGTTGTCATCTTTGGAAAATATCGTTGTGTTGTCATCATGGAATCTGACCATTCCAAAGTCTTCGAAGGCTTTAAGAGAGGAGACTTGTATATTGTTGATTTCTCTACAGGTCCTCAGCCTTCCACGTGCCTACTTGCAAAGTCCTCAGAAGGTTGGCTATGGCATCGACGACTTGGACATGCTGGTATGAGGAACTTGCACACGCTCGTGAAGAAAAAGCACGTCATTGGCATTGAAGGTGTCAAATTCCTCAAGGATCACCTCTATGATGCTTGTGAGTCTGGAAAGATGACCAGATCCAAGCATCCCTCGAAGACAATCATGACCACGACTCGACCTTTTGAATTGCTTCACATGGACCTCTTTGGCCCCACTCATTATTCCACACTAACAAATTCTTCATGTTTGTATGGCTTTGTCATTGTTGATGATTACTCTCGTTACAGTTGGGTGCATATTATTCTGTACAAGTCTGAAGTGCAGGATGTCTTCAGACGATTTGCTTCAAGGGCCTCAACAAACATCGGCGTCAAGATCAAGCATATCAGGAGTGATAATGGGACTGAGTTCAAGAACACCAATCTTGATGAATATCTTGATGAACTTGGTATTACTCATGAGCTATCTGCCCCATATACTCCTCAGCAGAACGGCGTCGTGGAGCGCAAGAACATGACTCTTGTTGAGATGGCTCGCACCATGCTTGATGAATACAAGACTCCTCGACGCTTCTGGCCTGAGGCAATTGATACAGCATGCCACATCATCAACAGGGTATATCTTCACAAATTCTTCAAGAAGACATCATATGAACTCATGACTGGCAAGAAACCCAATGTAAGTTATCTCAAAGTCTTCGGTGCAAAATGCTGGATAAAAGATCCTCACCACAGTTCTAAATTTGCACCTAAAGCACATGAAGGTTTTATGCTTGGTTACGGAAAGGACTCGCACACCTACAGAGTCTTCAACACCTACCATCAAAAGGTTGTTGAAACTGTAGATGTGCGGTTCGATGAAACTAACGGCTCGCAAAGAGAGCACCTGCCTTCTGTGCCAGATGAAAATTCTCCTGAGGAATCCATTAAGTTGAAAGCTACTGAGGATGTCGTACCCACTGAAGAAAATCCTCAACCTACTAAGGAAGTCATTCCAACCAATGAAGACATTCATGCTGATACACCTAAAGAAAATGGTGCTGAAGAAAATTCTCAGCCACGTCAACCTGCTGATCCGAGAGTTGCAAATGAAGTGCAGATTGACAAAATCATCGACAACATCAATGCACCAGGTCCTCTCACTCGCTCTAGAGCTTCACATTTGACTAACTTTTGTGGGCATTTTGCCTTTGTCTCTATCATAGAGCCCACCAAAGTTGATGAAGCTTTCGAAGAACCTGAGTGGATTCAAGCTATGCAAGAGGAATTGCATCAATTAAAGCTCAACAACGTGTGGGAACTTGTCAAGCGGCCAGATCCTCGCAAGCATAACATCATAGGTACCAAGTGGATCTACCGCAACAAGCAAGATGAAAATGGCCTCGTGGTAAGGAATAAGGCTCGTCTTGTAGCTCAAGGCTACACATAGGTTGAAGGAATTGACTTTGATGAAACTTTTGCACCTGTTGCTAGACTTGAAGCTATTTGCATATTGCTTGCTTATGCTAACCATCATGATATCATTTTATATCAAATGGATGTGAAAAGTGCATTCCTCAATGGTAAGCTTGATGAAGAAGTATATGTTGCTCAACCCCCAGGTTTTGAAGGCCCTAAGCATCCTGACAAAGTCTTCAGACTCAACAAGGCCCTCTATGGCCTCAAGCAGGCCCCTCGGGCATGGTATGACACTCTGAAGGAATTCCTCATGAAGAAAGGCCTCAAACCAGGTTCACTCGACCCAACTCTTTTCACTAAATCCTATGACAATGAACTATTCATATGCCAAATATATGTAGACGATATTATCTTTGGCTGTACTGACAAACGTTACAGTGATGAATTTGCCTATATGATGAGTGAAGAATATCAAATGTCTATGATGGGAGAGTTGAAATTCTTCTTAGGTCTTCAAATTCGTCAGCAAGACAATGACATCTTCATCTCACAAGAGAAATACCTGAAGGATGTTCTGAGGAAATTCAACATGCAAGACTACAAAGGTGTCACAACTCCAATGCCCTCAAAAGGCCACCTCTACACTGACGAAAATGGTAAAGATTTCGATCAGAAGGTATACCGCTCCATGATTGGCTCTTTATTGTATCTATGTGCATCTAGGCCTGATATTATGCTGAGTGTTTGCATGTGTGCCCGATTCCAAGCAACACTGAAGGAATCACACCATAAGGCTGTGAAACATATTCTTCGATACTTAGCTCACACACCAACGCTTGGATTATGGTATCCCAAGGGCTCAAATCTTCATCTCGTCGGATACTCAGATGCTGACTATGCTGGAGATCGTGTGGATCGCAAGTCAACCTCAGGCGCATGTCATTTCCTCGGACGATCCTTAGTCTGTTGGTCCTCGAAGAAGCAGAACTGCGTGTCACTTTCTACTGCTGAAGCTGAGTACATTGCTGCTGGTTCATGCTGCGCTCAGTTGCTGTGGATGAAACAAACCCTTAAGGACTATGGCATCAAGGTGAAGAATGTGCCTCTCTACTACGACAATGAGAGCGCTATCAAGATTGCTTACAACCCAGTCCAGCACTCCAAGACCAAGCACATCCAGATTCGTCATCATTTTCTTCAAGATCATGTACTCAAGGGCGACATCTCCATCGACCACATCCCCACTGAAGAACAACTGGCCGATATCTTCACTAAGCCCTTGGATGAAAAGAGATTTTGCAAGTTGCGGTGTGAGCTAAATATCTTAGAATCTTCGAATGTTCTTTGAAAAGACACACATCCTAACACTCATGCAAAATTGATGACTTTGATGTGCAACACACGAAGTAACATTTTTCTTCAATCAATGAAGAATAACTCTCTAAGTGTGAAGAAATTAATGAAGAACTTGATTCTCAGAACCCTACGACAATTGTACGCGGTGTCTAAAATCATCATTCTTATACGGTGGGTCACGTCACCAACAATAGTTGAAATTCTTCAGAGTTGAGTTTTTCAGCATTTTGCAAATTCTTCAAATTTTCAAATTCCTCAAGTTTGCAAATTCCTCAACTTTTCAAATTCTTCAAACTATGAAACTGATGTTCTTCATTGACTATATATATATATATATATATATATATATATATATATATATATATATATATATATATATTTGAGTTTTCAATGTCCTCAACAGCATTCACTTATTGCTAATTCTTCAAGTTGATTTTCATCTAAGTGAATGTGATCGGACCCGTTCCCCCTCTATGCTAAACTCAACCAAGTCTGTTCACAAATTCTTCATATGCGTTCTACTTTGAAACTCATTCAAAGTCTTCACTGTATCCTTGACAGCTGAAGAATTTGCGAACGGAAACTTTAAAATTTTCACTATCAAATTTTTCCGGCGCTTCCCGCTCAAACCGTTCCGATTCCCATGACTGGATAAGCCACGATCCCCCACTATCTCCACTTCTCAGAACGTGGCTGACACATGTCGCATGGAGAGCAAGGGTCGGGGGCAATCTGGTCCAAAATCTTCGGGCCGATTCGTTTTTACTGCCACTATATATACCCCCTTCCCTTCACTGTGCTCGAGTTACTCCTCACTCCCATCTCTCCCGAGCTCAAACCTAGCGCCGCCGCTAAAATCATCGCCGCCGGAGAGGAAGAGCTTCACTGCCTCGACCTCGTCGTCACCGTACTCGCATCGGCCACGGAAGTCTTCACCCCGCCGTAGCTGTAGCTGTCTCCCTCTGCCAAGCTAGGGTGTGGGAGATCTGGACGGACGAACTTCCCCGATTTCATATCTCTGTTCGTCGTGTTCTTCATCAGGGTAAATAAAATCTAATTTTACTACCCTTGTTTGATCTTCATGTCTTCCACAAAATTCTCAAAAGTGTTTATTCTTCAAGAATCATCTTCTTAAGCACCTTAGATGTTTCAATCCCTTGATGTTTTTTCCTAAGTTATGATTTTCTTCAAGATTCCTCAATTGTGTGGATCAACATATTCGCACAACTCTGGAACCTAAGACAAAGAACACTTAGTGAAATTCCTCAAGACATCTATGGTCAAAATCCTCAACTTGATGGATTTTGAAAAATTTCTGAGAACGCATATGACCTCTTCAAATTCCTCGCACCTATACTCTGTTCACAGGTACAAAATGTCTGCTGATGAATCACTAGGTTATCATCAACTTAACTCATTTGCAGCGTTTCTTGAGGAAAAACTGTATACATCTTCAGAATCATCAAGAGTTCAAAGTCATCAAGTGAAGAAAATGGCAGATGGTAAAAGACCTCAGAAGGGTGGAAAGAAGGCTGAACAAAACACTGCTTTTGAGACACCTGAGCCTCTGTATGCCGGTTACTGTACTCCTGATGAGGCCATTCATGGCAAAGAAACAAAAGAGCAGAGAAAAATCAGGATTCAGAGTATTGAACGGAGGTGGATGAAGGAGTGGAGAGACTATCGCTATGTCACTCCCAAGTACATGAAGAAGTTCGCCCTCAAACCTCCTTGCAAAAGGACTCCTCCTCCTGATGATCAAGAAGTCGATCCCACTAGTGTTGCTCGTGGTGAAGACTTTCCAGCTGAATGGGCAAAGCATCAACAAAAACTTCAGAGAACTGCCAAAGCTGCTGTGAAGCAATTCAATGAAGATTTTCCTGCTGCTGCTGCTGCCTCTGCCGGAGCCTCTGCTAGTGCTCCAAAGAAATCGATGGTGAAGAAGTCTGCAGTGAAGTCAAAAACCTCAACTTCAAAGTCCTCACTGCAAAATCCTCATGAAAGTTCTTCAAAGGCCACTGCAATGCCTTCAGTAGCTGAACAATCATCAGCTGCTGCCGCAAAGTCCTCAACACCTGTACATCTTGCAACATGTCAGAGGACTACTGGCTTCTCAATTGCTTCAGGGGCCTCTGCAAGTTCCTCTGCCCAAGCACAGTCTTCAACAAGCCCTACTTTGATGAAGATAAAGAAAACTGCTGGACGAGGTCAGAGACCAAGTCCTCACAAAATCAAAGCTATTGTGAATGTACCCTCAGGATCTGAGGATAATGATGAGGCTGATAATGAATAATTGGAAGAAATCATCAGAAACAGTCAGCAGAGAGCTGCAATAGCCAAGGGCAGCTCTGTTCCTCTCATGCTGGATCCTAAGATGATCCTCCACTTCATCGACATATGGCATGAGGATCCCAGCACTCCACTTTCCTCACTGAACCTACCTCTTGGTGTGGACCATGTCCTCACACACTTCATAGCTGAGGAAAAATGAAGAGAGATCAAGCTCAGAGAGCTAAGAGAAGCAGGGGCAGAAAAGAAAAGTTCCTGAGGAACAATGTGATGAATTTGACTCCCAATCAACTCATCACAGTTCAGTTTGAGATTCGCTGCCTTACTGAAGAACAAGAAAAGTATGATGCTGAATGGAAGGGCACGAAAGTAAGATTTGTCAGGGCAGCTCAATTGCAATCACAAATTCCTCAGGCTGAAAAATCTGCTCAGCCTGCTGAAGAAACTGCACGCGCAGCTGAAGAAATTTAGGCTGCTGAAGAACCTGTCAGGGAAACCTCCACTGTTGCACCTGAAGAAACTGCCAGGCCAGCTAAAACTTTTGCTGCACCTAATGAAATTGAGACCACTAGGACGACTGCATCAGTCGTGCCTGAAGAAACTGCTCCCCCTTCACCCTCTGCTGAAACTGCAAAATCCTCAAGGGTGAAGAACATCAACCTTCCTTCTGCATCAGAAGTGAAGAAAACTAAGGCTGCGGAGAAGAAGGCTGCACAGAAGAGAAAAGCATCAACTTCAGATTCCTTAGTGGTGAAGAAATTGAAGACACTGCAAAGTTCTTCAACTGACCGGATCGATGCAACTCCCATTACCTCCATGCCAGCCTATGAATTAGTGCCATTTGTTGTTGACTATGTCATCCCAAATGATGAACAAGAAGATCATCATTCTGCTGCCTCCTCAGAGCAGATTGATGAAGAAATTGATGTTGAAGCAAATACTTCAACCCCACTGATATCATCGCCCCAGTCTCAGTTGAATGCTGAAGAGGCCGGCGTTGAAGAAATGAAAGAGGATGTGGACATTGGAAACACAACTCCTCTTATCAATGATGAATATTGGGAAGCTGCACACCCAACTTCACCAATGACCACTCCCCTCACTCAAATTCCTCAGTCTCTAGCCCAGACTGAAGAAATTCATACAGGATCTGATGACTTGGCTGCACCTGTTCCTAAAGATATTCCAGCTGCATCAGCTGAAGAAATTGCTGCTCCAACTGCTACTGAGGAAATTGCTATTCAAATTCCTCAGTCTGAAGAAGTTCCTCCTATGCCTAAGGAAATTGTGGGCCACTTCAAGCCAAACCTTCAGCCGAAGCCCAAGATGCCCTTCAAAAGCTCAAAGCGCCCCAAATTCATCAAGACCAATTTCTTCAACGAGTACATCTTTTTCAATGGGCCAAATCCTTATGACTCTGCAAGGGCCGGTCGCACCAGATTCTGGACACCCACACAGATGAACTATTATGCATCAGTGCTACTCGACAAGGAGAAAGTCTTCGAGCATGAGCAAATTCCTCATGCGGACATGGAAACTATCCCATGCTTCACACCGGTGCTCGCAGTCCTTCATGATGCAGGAATTCTTCCATTCTGTGTGGACATATGCGATTGGAATGAATATCTGATTCTTCAATTCTGTGCCACCTTGCACATCACAGGTGATGCCTCTGATGTCAATTCTTGGGTCTTGGACTGGATGACTGGATCCACTCACTACACTGCTCCAGCCTCTGAACTACTTCGATCAGTCCCAATACCAATTCCCTCAGAAGGAGCAAGATGCCTGTTTGATGAACCTGCTCTGCCCAATCACATGATGCAAGTGCTGATGAAGTCTTTGGCTCCTGGACAACCTCAAAGGACTTCCTTCCTTGTGAAGGATTTGCTCTATGTGCTCAGGATAGTCTATCGCATTCTGACCAAAACCCTCTGTCCTCAGAAGGGTCACAACTCTGAAGAAGAAGAAGTGGAGGGAATCATGAAGAACATGCTATTCAACATCATTCATGGGATTCCCATCAATTACCATGATTTCTTCTTGAGGACTTTGGCCAATGATGCTTCAGCCCCATTTGAATTGAAGCCTTACGCTCCCTGGATCATGAAATTCATCAGATCAAGGTCTTCACTTCCATTCAAGGCTGACTTTCAGAATCACTTTGGCTTTCTGCCTCCAATCGAAGTCCTCAAGAACTCATTTTCTTCAGTTGAGGGTAAAGGCAAAGCTGTCATTGATGAAGGTACTCATCCATTGGATGGTCAGTTTGGCAAAGCTGCATCTTATTCCACCAATGATGACACTGCTACCCAAGATTCTGCTGCAAAAGCCTCAGCGCAAAATCTTCAAGAGACTGCCCCTCGTGTGATGACTGATCGAGAGCTTCTTCTAAGTCTTCATCAGAAGATTGATCGCAATCACAAGTGGGTAAAGTGTCAGTTTGGTTCACTTCTTCGAGACATGACTGTCACGCACAACTCTGTGAGGAAGAACCACTATTATCTTCATGAAGTCTTCGACTGCACATGGTCCATCCTGTCTCACCTCAAGACTCCTGAAGAACTCAAGGAGATGGAATTTCAGCAGGACTTTGATTGGTCCATCCCTCCAAGGAAGAAATGGAAGAAAGTTCAAGTTCCTCAGCTGGTTACAAGCTCATATTCTTCATCACGCCAGGCGGATGAAGCTGAGGATATTGACGACACTGCTGCAGGCCCTGCTCCACCAACCGACCCCGACAACACTGGCGCTCCTCCACCACCTTCTAGATGAAGTTCTTCAGGGCGTTAGTCCTCAATTTCGTCCCTTTTGGTCACTTGATGACAAAGGGGGAGAAATTTTAGTTAGTCTTCAAGCGGGTCTATATATATGGGCTGTTTTTCTTTAAGTTACAACTCTCGCTCTTCTGGAGTTTTGTTGGTTGAGTTGTAAACTTAAGTCCGATGGTGGTCTGACGTTTTTGAACTGCTTTCCGCATGCCTATTTGCTCAAGTACCTTAATGCATACATGCTGAATTTCGTCAGACACCATTTTCATCATGCATTTCAAATTCTTCATATCATATGTTAAATGCGTGTATGAATTACAAGATAAAGGGGGAGTTCTCCATGTTTTTAACCTGCTATGTGCATTTGCAGTCCAAAGCAAATTCCTCAAATATGCACATCTTCAGGTGGAGTTCTTCTATATCTTGCAATCAAATTCCTCAAACTTAGTACTTACACTTCATATTATTATCCCCGTTGAAAACTTAACCTATTTGTCATCAATCACCAAAAAGGGGGAGATTGTAAGTGCATCTAGTGCCCCTTAGTGATTTTGGTGTATTGAAGACTTGTAGGTTAAGAGACTGATGCGTTTGTAAGTGTACACAGGCTCTATAAGTCGCTGAGGAGTTTGATACATTCGGAGATTATCGACCCCTAAAAATGTATGTCTTCAACTGAAGACTTTGGTGAAGACTTTACTGAAGACTTTGGTATTCCCTGAAGACTTTGAAAAAGAAGAAGTTGGTGTGACCTTGAAGATATGAACGAGGACTATGAAGCGTGAAGACTTTTGTTTTTATAGTTTCATTTCCTTTCTTTGAGTCATAGGAAACACCGTACTGTTAAAGGGGGCCGAGGTAATACTAAGGAAAATTTCCAACTGATGCTCAACTCAAAAGCCTCAACCTATCCAATCCTTCGAGTGAAGCCTTTGGAAATCTCTTTCAGTTCAGTCAAGTTCTTCAGTGACAGAGACGATGATCTTCTGGTCTCTGAGGAAATTGGTCTGACTGAGGAGTTAGGATTTCGCCAGTGTGAATTGCCTACAAGTGAGGAATATGATAAGCCCGAGGACTTTCATAGTTCGAAATTCCGACCGTTGCTGTGCTAAACGCCAGTTGTCCCCAATCATCCTATCCACATAACGGTCATATCATTGGGGCCATTTTATGTCTTATCATGTCTGGTTGCACCCTGGCTATAAATAGCCACCCCCACAACCACTAGTTGGTTGGCTGCTTCGAGAGAGAACTGACACTTGTCATTTGAGAGCAACCCATCCTCTGAGGACTTTGAGAGAAAATCATCAGTGAGGAAAAACCCCAAAACCAAACCACCAAACCCAAAGTGATTGAGCATCACTGAAGAGATTGTTCCTGTGTGGAACCGACGCTTGTTACCTTTGAAAACTGTGTATCTTCCAGACGGTTAGGCGTCATGGTCTAGTGCATCCTGCAGTCAATTGGGGATCATGAAGTGACCTTGGTCTAGAGCATCCAGCAGTCAATTGAGGATCGCCGGGTGACCAGTTTGTGAGGGTTTTGGAAGTCTACCCTGAAGACTTACCATGAGTGTTGGGCGAGGTCTGTGTGACCTTAGCTCAAGGAGAATACGGTAAGGACTGTGTGTCCTGGGACTGTGTGTCCTCTGGTTTAAATACCAGGCCGCTCCAAACCAGACGTACGACTGTCACAGCAGTTGGAACTGGGTCATCAAACCATTTTCTTCATCGAGCTACCTGGTTCCATCTCCTCAACCCTATCATTTCCTCGTATACTTGTTGATGAAATTGATCGTTACTGTTTGAAGAATTTGACTAAAGACTTTCTCAATTTCCTCACCTCAAATTCTTCAAGCTACCTTGTTCCTCACCTGCTTATCCTGTATCACGCTACCTGTAAACCGTGCATGTTTATGACTATGCTACTGCTATGTTTCTCATGCACTTGAGTATTTATTCCGCTGCTAGTTATTCATCACATTTCAAATTCCTCAAGTTGAAATTCCTCAGTGATGAATTTGTAAAAATCACCTATTCACCCCCCCCCCCTCTAGTCGATATAACGCACTTTCAGTTATGTATGCATGTTCCTGTACGGATGTGCCACTTGGGTTCTATGACTAGTCATGTCGGCCCGGGTTCTCTGGCGTATGATTGCTAGCGACATAACCGTATACGTGAGCCAAAAGACGGAAACGATCCCGGCCAAGGTAAGGTGGCAGCCATGGGGATTACCATGCGTGAGGCCGCAAAGTGATGTGATATGTTACAAGCTGGATTCATATGACTTAGGATCGGGGTCCCGACAAGACGACTTCAGCTTAAGCATTCGCCGACGCTTTTTTCTCACATTTAATTTTTTTCTCTTTTCCCTTTTTTTCTCTTTTTTCTTTTTATGTCTTTTTTTTTCTTTTTCTTCTTTTTTTCTTTTATTTTTTCTGTCTGTAGTCTCATCCCGACTTGTGGGGGAATCATTATCTCCATCATCCTTTCCTCACTGAGACAGTGCCCTAATAATGATGATCATCACACTTTTATTTACTTACAACTCAATATGAAAAACTATAATATGACTCTATATGAATGCCTCTAGCAGTGTACCAGGTTGTGCAATGATCAAGCGTAACATGTATAAAAATGATGAATGGCGGCTTTGCCACAAATACTATGTCAGCTTATATGATCATACAAAGCAATATGACAATGAAAGTACTAGTCATATGATGTAATGGTGGAAGTTGCAAGGCAATATATCTCGAAATGCCTATGGAAATGCCATAAGATGTAGGTATGGTGGCTGTTTTGAGGAAGATAAAATGAGGCTTATGTGCAACAGACCGTATCATGTCACGGGGTTTGGATGCACCAGCAATGCATGATGCCGAAGAGGCTAGCAAATATGAGGTGGTGAGAGTGCGTACATCCATGGATTCACATGAGTCATAAAGAACTCACATACTTATTGCAAGGTTTTATTAGCTCTCTCGAAGCAAAGTACTACTCGCATGCCCCTAGGAAGGAGGTTGGGAGGAGTTAACCATCGCGCGCCTCCGACTTAAACAACACTAGGATTTCAACGAGGAATAAGAATGCTCACACATCATCACCATGCCATAAAAAATATTTAGATGAGAAGCAAGTTAACACCCTCTAATTCATGATATTCTTACTAACCAATGATCATGCACTCATGCCCTTTCACATTACCGCATCAATATCATTAACTCACAATTTGTCTTTTATGTGCTACATGTGGTTTTGATTATGCACTTTTTGAATACCTGTAATTTTTGGACTAGTCTTACAACTCATGCAAATTATCGTCACTATTTATTAACTCTCAAATAAATATAAGTGAAGAATGAGAGTGAAATTATTTCTTTACAATCTACATGCCACCGTGCTCTAAAAGATATAAGTGAAGTACTAGAGCAACTGCTTAGCTCAAAAGATATAAGTGATGCACAAAGAGTATTCTAATAAATCATGGTGATCTTGTGTCTCTCTCAAGTGGGTGTGTCCATCAAACAATGATTGCGGGAAACTAAAAAAATCAAACTAAAGAAAACGACACTCCAACCAAAAGTCATATCATGTGATGAATAAAAATATAGCTCCAAGTGACATACCGATGGTTTGAGACGAAAGAGGGGATACCTTCCGAGAAATCCCCAATCTTAGACGCTTGAGTCTTACTATAATATTACCTTGGGGTGCCTTGGGCATCCCAATCTTAGTCTCTTGCTTCTCCTTATTCCTTCATCCATCGTGATAGCACCCAAAACTTGAAAACTTCAGCACACAAAACTCAACAGAAACCTTCGTGAGATCCGTTAGTATAGTAAAAATATCAAATACTTTATGTACTGTTATAAATTGATTATTATTTTATTATTTCACAAGGTACTGTATTATAACTTCTCCATGGCTTATACCCCCCTATATAATCCATAGCATCATCAAAACAAGCAAACAATGCAAGCAAAAAACAGAATCTGTCTAAAACAGAACAGTCTGTAATGATCTGTAGAGAACCTATACTTCTGTAACTCCAATAATTCTGAAAAGTTAGGAAAGTCAGAAGAATTTATGTAGAAATACTTTGTAAAAAATTTAGATAAAAAATATGTTCCCGTAAAATCTGAGAAATTCTGCACTGGACCCTAAAGTTTCTGTTTTTGCACCGTATCTATTCTACTTATCATGCAAGTCATCCCAAAGGCTTTACTTGTCACAAACACTAATTTTAACATAAAAACACAATCATGACATATGCAATAATAATTTTATCACACACAAACATAAATTAAAAACAAAAATTTTAAGATAACTATTGGGTTGCCTCCCAACTAGCGAAATTGTTTTACGCCCCCAGCTAGGCATAATGCGTAGTTTCAAGTGTTGTCATCCTTGACACTAAGAACAAGTTGTTACAACTTGCTATTGAGAACTTTCATTTCATCTTTCATAATACTAAGAGCATCAATCTTTTGGTCCAAGTTATCAAATCTCCTATTTTGCATCACTATGTTCCCATTGATTTTAGTAGACATGTTGTATAACCCTCTAAAATTGGTTTCCATAATGGCCTTAGTTTCTTTTATTAACTCAGTTTGATGAAAGCTCACTAGTATGGTTGGTTGAATGGTCTCTATTTTGGGTTGTCCAAATATTTTTTTCATTTTTTCATAGGTTTGCAAAGCATTATTCCCAAGCAAATCTTTTTCGAACATAGAATCCAAGACACGTCGATGAGATAAGGATAAACCAACATAAAAACTTCTAAGGAGCAATTTGATATGACTCTTGGGATTAGCTCTCATATGTATCTCTAGTAATATATCCCAAGCTCCTTTAAGGGACTCATCTCCCATTTGCTTAAACTCCAAGATTGCGAAACCCTCTCCCAAGTAAGGAGAGGAAGGCATGTCCGGAGGGGAACTAGCCATAGTAGCAAGCAAACTAGCAACAGTAAATATTTTTGTATATTTGATTATTATGAAGCAAGCAAAATATAACAGAAAAATAAAAAGTAGAACAAGTGAATGATAATTTGTGCGAATGTACTTGATAGTAGGTTGGTGATACTCCCCGGTAAATGGGCCAGAAATCCTTCCTGATACTTGTGATCTATGTTGGGTTTTCCGCGAAGAGGAGCGGGTGATGCAGCACAGGATAGATAAGTATTTCCCTCAGTGATAACCAAGGTTACTGGACCAATAGGAGTACCATCCAACCCCCATGTTCAGCGACTGCACACAAAGAAGCAAACACTTTCACCCAACGCGGGCAAGAGGGTTGTCAATCCCCTTGGACTCGTTATTTGCAAGCAAATGAAGTGTATAGATGATAGTTGATAATTGTAAATTGCAAAATAAATAAAATATAAATAAATGGCAGCAAGGTAATGAAATATTTTGTAAATATATAAGTGGATAGACCCGGGAGCCATAGTTTTCCCTAGTGGCATCTCTCATGTAGTAGGCATACAGTGGGTAAACAAATTACTGTTGGGAAATTGATAAAAAAGCGCATAGTTATGCAATATTTATTCATGGCAATGATAATGTGTATATAGACATCACATCCATAAGCAAATATGTCGACTCCTTCCTGCACCTAATACTATTACTCCATGTTGAGAGCGCTTCTATGCTTGCCTCTCTAAGTATTAAGTTCATGACAAACATAGTAATGTTTGGAGAACAATGACATGATGTAGACAAAGAGAATTCAATCAATATGAATTAACCCCGTCGTTTTATCCTTAGTGGCAACAATAAAAAGACATGTCTTGTCCCTTTGTGTCACTGGGATATAGAGCACCACCCGATTTAACCCATTACAACGCACCCCTCTCACTGAAGAAATATCAATCTAGTTGGCCAAACTATTTCAATATATCGGAGAGATTTACGAACCTGTAATAATCATGCAAATAAGAATCATAATAGAATTCAGAGAAGACTCAAATATTTTTCATGAATAATCTGAACATAATCCCACAATTCATCGGATCCCAACAAACGCACCGCACAAAGTGATTGCATCGAATAGATCACCGCGAAGATGCGGTCAACTTTGTATTGAAGATCAAGAGAGAGAGAGAGAGAGCCATCTAGGTACTAACTACGGACCTGTAGGTCTTTGGTGGAATACTCACACATCACCATGGGAGTAGCAAGGTTTATGTAGAGGCCCTCCGTGATTGATCCCACCTCTGACAGGGCACCGGAACATGGCTCCAGAAGGGCACACTGCGGAACAGAGACTTGCGGCGGCGGAAAAAGTTTTTCGGGAGGCTCTCTACTATTTTTGGGACATATTAGAATTTATAGGCCAGACAGGGACGTTGGGAGGCACCAGGAGGGGCCACCACACAACAGGGCGCCGGCCACCCCCTGGGCGCGCCCTGATGTGTGGTGCCTCTCTCTTGCAGCCTCTGGTCTCCTCTAGAAGTTTCCAGGTCAGCTTTTGGTCGAGAAAAAAATCATGCAAAAGTTTCGTGGCAATTGGACTTCATTTGCTACTGTAAACCTGAAAAGCCAAAAACATACAGAAAACAGCAACTGGCACTAGGCACTGGGTTAATAGGTTAGTGCTAAAACATAATATGAATTGGCAAATAAATGCCCAAAAAGTATCCTAGAAAGATAATATTATAGCATGGAACAATCAAAAATTATAGATACGTTGGAGACCTATCACTACCAAGAAACGGGGTTGCTAGGAGTATTGATTTCACACATCACTGATCACTTGTCATTATTCCGGTTACAATAAACACGGAGACCGATGAATGAATAATGATGGTGAGAAGTATCATTGTATCAAGAATTCGTAAGAGATTGTGCAATTTGCACGACATTCTTGACATAAAGAGGGTAATACTCCGAGGTAGAATAGAACAAAAGCTGGATTTGCATTTTGATCTGTGGAATACAACTGCTTTGACCCAATCCCAGAAATGGATGAGGTACTGGAGTTTGTTTCTCCTAGACATTCTAAAATAGAATGACTTGATGGAGCACAAGAATAATAGGCATCAATGAACACAAATGCATGATTACTCTTGATTGTCGAATGAGAGATAAAGCGCAAAATACCATTGAAGAGGGGCAACTCAAGAGCACATGATTTTTCTGAGTTCTAGATGCATAGGTTAGGATGTCAAACGAGTTCAACATAATTCTTCCGGATACCCATGCAGAAAGGTAGGATTGGGAGAATCACAACTATGGAATGGAGAACTCATCAAAAGCACTCTTGTTGTGATCTTCAATTCACGAAGAACTTCTGCCATAATGGTTCATGGTATTATAAGAATGATAAACCACGGACCTTGAAGACTAGAGCAGAAGTTACTAATATCCTAAAGGAACGAGCAAACACTATCAACATGAATAAGCAAGAACCCAGAGTTAGAATACCTACTAACTAAATAACATAACGAGATGCTTTCAAAAATGATGGCCAGAATCATCACACCGGGAACACAAAAGATAACTAGATTACTTGGTGGTTCTCTGAGATAACACCTTCAACAGATACATCGAGGTAATAGAGTACCTCAACACAATAATTGGTGTGCTTTGTCTGGCCAAAAAGGCATCAAGCCGGGATGAAAGGATTTGCAATTGCATCAGATTATTTATAAACCTCGGATAACTAGGACATCATAACGGTTGTACACGCATGAAATATGAGGCAACCTGCAAGACAACTGACAACATAACACTGAATTCTTATGGAGACGCCGATCCAAAAAGACATCAACTTTCCTATAAGTCTCTAGCATAGTAACGTGTCATCCTGATAGATAGATGAGAAGCCTAATTCTTAAACCCCGCAGAAAAGAAGAGGGTGACTCGGAATATGAATGACAAAAGGAAAGGAGTAAAAAGAATCTTACGTTCCCTTCCAAAATCAATTCCCTTATATAACTAAAGAATTGCTAGACTCAACATCGACCAGTTTGGCTTGGTAATCCTGCAGTCAGTCCGGCTCTGATAGCAACACTGTCGGGGCCCTGATCTTAAGCCATACAAATCTAGCATGTAACACATCATATCACTTTGCAGCCTCACGCATAGTAAGGTCCACAACTGCCACATTACCTTGGCCGGGACTGTTTGCGCCTTTTGGCTCACGTATATGAATATGTCGCTAGCAATCATATGTCAGAGAACCCGGGTCGACATGACTAGTTATAGAGACAAGTAGCACAACCATATAGGAACATGCATACATAACCCAGCAATGCAGATGTCGGTCATCAACGTGTGTAGACGAGTCCTAGCAATCTACACGGACTCCATTACACTGCATGACATTTCCCCGTAGGGACACACACAGCGGCAAAGAAGGATACATGCTGGTCAATCAATGTGTCCGGAGCAGTAGCAAGGTACCAGGGATCAGTGGAAGCACAAAGAGGCATTTCCTATAAAGAAGGCTACCATAGGCATACGACTAGGTGTCGAATCGCACACATACGAATGCATTTCAAACATACACGCAATATGCACGATATGTGTAGATACAACATGGCATCACAACATAACTCTATGACTCAAGTATTTTTTAAAGACTCATAAGAACCAACATAGTGTGATATTACAATCAAGGGTCGCATGACCCAATACTCAAGTCATACAAGAAACAAGCGGAAGCATAACATGTATGGGTACAGACATATACTAAAAGTGGCTGGAGGAGCCTGAAAATCTACAATGACCCTCCCAAAGGAGCCGGACCTCTGTCTGGGATTCCCAAGATATCCGGTCAACATCGAACACATCGCTGAAACCACTAGTGAGACTGAAGTCTCGTCTCCAAAATCATAATTAAGCAATTGTGAGTGCAAAGGCACGCAGCAAGGCTTACATCAAACTATCTACATATGCACGAGTATCAACAAGGGGTTGTGGAGTTTATTGCAGCAAGCCAACTTTGACTCTTGGCTAACCTGTACTACGACTACCAGTACTTCTTTGAGATAAGAGGGCGCACACGAGTCCACATATTCACCACATCAATACACCACTACGGGGTTTTGGAGTTTATTACACCACATCATTACATCAATACGTGAGTCCTTAGCACTCACGCTTATCTTGCGCATTTTAGAGTACCCATTTCAAGTTATCTATGAACCATATAAGCATTCCATGTAGTCCATATCCGCGGACGTGGGTATTCGAATAGATTTATAACCCTGCGGGGTGTACTACTTCACAAATTTTTCCACCACATAGCGCCATATACACGTCATGTATCTCGGCAACTTTCAAGCGGAAACCCGATGTGGATGTAAACCACGACCATTAACCACACAAGACTCTAGTCCAGTTTTATCGCCTATTTGAAACTGAACCGGTAGTGGAAGTCCGGCCGAAGTTTCCATTACATCCCCAAATGATGTGTACATGGTTCCCAAGCCCATCTCGACAGATGGATCTATGCTTGGTACACCGGGCCACAGATGCATCTACCGCGACATAGCCAACCCCTCCGGTCAGCACTAAGCACGGCCACCAGCATATTCTACAAACACCAGAAACTAGTTGCAACTCTTGGAGAGAGATCAAGTCGATTAATAGGCCGAGCGGGTCAGGGTCACTGAGTTCCCAAGGTGTGGTAGTTACTGTCTTGGATCACATACACAGATCTCAGTTCTTAAGGATGGTCCCAATGAGACAACCCACCATGTACTCCTACATGGCCTCTCATTGCTATCTTTACCAAATCGGGTTCACACACTTAGCTCTCACACAGTAGGACATGAACACATCTATTCTGATTCATTGCCCAGATGGATCAGACCCGACATGACTCTAAGCATAACAAGCATAGCAGACAATCATGGATGAGTAGTCATAACAAGGCTCAAGTAGTTGCTACTCATGCTAAGAGTTTTCACCTATTTACTGTAACAAGGACAGGTCATGCAAAGGAATGGGTTCAACTACCGAGAACATGTAACGGTTGAATCGTTATTGTCCTAATGCAGTAAAAGAGAGTAGGAGCGAGAGAGTGGGTTTATATCAGTATGCTCAAGGGGGGTTGCTGGGCTGGTACTTCTAAAGATAGCATTGTGTCTTCATTAGTGACATCGATCTCATCGTCAGAACAACGTCTACCGAGAGGAAACAAACACCGACAAACAAATAAGGACCACAATGAATGCAATGCACAAACAAGTGAATGGCATGACATGTTAAGCTACTGGATTGAGCTAATGCAATAGCTAGTCATATTAATTGAAGTGGAATTCAAATATACATCAAATTTCAACTCCAAACTATTTATCATATTTGCCCTAATCATCAGTTGTACTAGTTTGTGATGTTAACTTGTTTACACATGCACGAACATGGCATAAACAGATTCCTCATATTTTTTTGATCATTTTTCATATATAAATTATTTCCATCTGAGTTATGATTGAATTTCTATTAATTTTACAAGTTTAGGCAATTTTCTGAAAATAAATAAATCATTTAGATTAATTTAAAATCCAGAAAGTCAATTATTGCGTCATCACTGTGTCATGCTTGCGTCAGCAAGACAACGGCGCGAGGTCCAAGTCAAACCAGACAGATGGGACCCGCATGTCATTGAGCCAGTAACTAAACCGATTTAATTAAACCTAAACTAAATTAAAGCTGGGTTAATTAGTGACATGGGGCCTGTTGTCATTGACTTGGGGGATTAATTAGGCCTTCCATTAGCGGCTAATAAAGTGCCACGTCGGCCTTGCTGGCGGCAAGTTGCCGGTGACCAAATCCACAACGGCAGTGCGCTAGAGTGGCTCGGGTTTCACCTACACGCGGTGATACGTCTCCAATGTATCTATAATTTTTTATCATTCCATGCTATAATATTATCATTCTAGGATACTTTTTGGGCATTTATTTGCTGAATCATATTATTTTTTAGCACTAACCTATTAACCTAGTGCCAAGTGCTAGTTGTTGTTTTCGGCATGTTTTTGGCTTTTTAGGTTAATAGTACCAAATGAAGCCCAATTGCCCTGAAATTTTTTGATGATTTTTTCTATACCAAAAGAAGACCTGGAAGCTTCAGGAGAATACCGGAGGCCGCATGGGGGCGCCACAAACCAAAAGGGCGCTCCCAGGGGGTGGTCGTGCCCTGTTAGATTGTGGACACCCCCTGGCTCTCTTGTCCCCGTACTCTATCCTATAAATTCACATATATTCCAAAAACCCTAGGGGAGCTCCTATACACTTTTTCCGCTGCTCCGATGCCCTTTTCCGATGTCGTGTCGGAGGGGGGATCGATCGCGGAGGGCCTCTACATCATCCTTGCTGCTCCCATGGTGATGTGTGAGTTTTCCACCATAGACCTATGAGTCCATAGAAAGTACCTAGATGTCTTCTTCTCTCTCTTTGATCTTCAATACAAAGTTCACTGCGATCTTCGCGGTGATCTATTCGATGTAATCTTTTTTTGCGGTGTGTTTGTTGGGATCCGATGAATTGTGGGTTTATGTTCAGATTATTTATGATAAAAGATTTGAGTCATCTCTGAATACTTATTTGATTCTTATTTGCATGATCATCATAGCTTCGTAAATCTCTCCGATCTATCGGTTTAGTTTGGCCAACTAGATTGGTTTGTCTTAAGTGAGAGGGGTGCGTTGTAGTGGGTTCAATCTTGCGGTGCTCTATATACCAGTGACAAAGTACGGGACATGACACATATTTTTATTGCTGTCACTAAGGATAAAATGATGGGGTTTATTCATATTAATTGAGTTTACTTTGTCTACATCATGTCATCATTCTTCAAGCATTACTCTGTTTCACTTAATACTCTAGATGCATGCTGGATAGCGGTCGATGAGTAGAGTAATAGTAGTAGATGGAGGCAGGAGTCGGTCTACTTGTTTATGGATGTGATGCCTATATAAACATGATCATTTTCGTGAATAAATATTGCATAACTATGCGCTTTTCTATCAATTGTGCAACAGTAATTTGTTTACCCACTATATGCTTTATTTAAGAGAGAAGCCTATAGCGAACACTATGGCCCCCGGGTCTATTCACATATATATTTACAAACACTACTATTATCTTGCTGCCATTTTTTTACTTTTTATTTATTTTGCAATTTATAATTATCAACTATCATCTACACTACTCATTTGCTTGCAAGTAACGAGTTCAAGGGGACTGACAACCCTCTTGCCCGCGTTGGGTGCAAGTGTTTGCTCTTTTATGTGTAGGCGCTGACCATGAGAGTTGTGTGGTCCTTCAATTGGTTCAATAACCTTGGTTCTCACTGAGGGAAATACTTATCTATACTGTGATGCATCATCCCCTTCTCTTCGGGGAAAACCCAACGCAGATCACAAGTATCAGGAAGGATTTCTGGCGCCGTTGCTGGGGAGTATCACCAACTTACTATCAAGTACCTTATCATTCACTGGTTCTACTTTTTATTTGCTATTATATTTTACTTTTTATAAAAATCAAAAATACAAAAATATTCTATTTGCTTGCTTGCCTAGTTATGTTATATTTATCTTTGTCACACCAAAACAGAAAGTAAATGCAAAAAGTTAAGATAAATGGATCCTCATCCACTTACTAATCTTTTCAAACTTGCTGCTTATTATAAACAGATAGCTCATACTGAAGTGATGAATCAAAATGCTATTGGGATACATCTATTTAATGAAAAGCATGATTGCAAATTTGCTAGTATAAATTCTATGAATATCAATTGTGCTAATGATCATGATTGGGGTGATAATCATGATGTTTCTTGTGATCTTGAGAATTCAAAGCTTCATGATGAATCTACTATTGATAATGATATTTACAATGCTACTAAAAGTGGGTTTGGAAGAGCGTCAACTTTAGGAAATAATGGTCCCACTATGTTGGAGAATGATCAATCTTATGAATTTTTGATAAAAGTGGGTTTGGAGAGGTCATGACTTTAGTTAATGTTAATCCTACTATCTTGGAAGATTGTAAAAAAAAATTGTGCATGTGGATCATGGAGAAAATATTTTATATGATAGCTATATTGTTGAATTTCAGTATGATCCTAAATGTAATTATTATGAGGGAGGAAAACATGGTTATAGAAATTTCCATGTTACTTACTTATCTCTCTTTGTGTTGAAATTATAATTGCTTCCTTCTTACTCTTTGCATATTCTAGATATTTCTTGTGTTGATAATTTGTTAGACTTAAATGAGTTTGTCACATGCTATATGATGCTCTCTTTGTGCTTCAATTCTTATCTTTTATGTGAACATCACTAAAATTTCAAGCCTATCTTAATGGCTATAAAGAAAGAGCTTGTTGGGAGACAAACCAATACTTTATTTTTGTGTGTGATAACATGATTATTGCCTCTGTAATGATTGTGTTTTTTGTTTAAATTAGTGCTTGTGCCAAGTAAAGCCTTTGTCATGACTTGCATGATGAGTAGAATTGATACGGTGCAAAAACAGAAACTTTAGCGTGCAGTGCAAAATTTCTCTGATTTTATGGAACGTCTTTTTGATCTAAATTTTTCACACAGTATTGTTGTACAAATTCCCCAGGTTTTCCTAATATTTTGAGAATTTTTGGAGTTACATAAGTATAGTTTCTTTACAGATCATTACACACGGTTCTGTTTCAGACAGATTCTGTTTTTGCTTGCATAGTTTGCTTGTTTTGATGATGCTATGGATTGTATCGGGGGGTATAAGCCATGGAGAAGTTAGAATACAGTACCTATTATGCAATAATAAAATATGAATCAATTTATAGTAGTACCTACAGTATTTGATATGTTTATTATACTAACGGATCTCACGAAGTTTCGTTGAGTTTTGTGTATTGAAGTTTTCAAGTTTTCGGTATTATCACGATGGATGAAGGAATAAGGAGAGGAAAGAGCCTAAGATTGGGGATTCCCATGGCACCCCAAGTAAAATTCTAGGAGAACTCAAGCGTCTAAGCTTGGGGATGCCCCGGAAGGTATCCCCTGTTTCGTCTCAATCCATCGTATGTCACTTGGAGCTATATTTTTATTCATCACATGATATGAGTTTTACTTGGAGCGTCATTTGTTTTAGTTTGTTTTTTGATTTAGTTTTCCACAATCATTGTTTGCTGGACACACCTATTTGAGAGATACAAACCTCCACCATGATTTTTTAGAATATTCTATGTGCTTAACTTATATCTTTTGAGCTTAGCACTTGCTCTAGTGCATCACTTATATCTTTTTGAGCACGATGGCGTATAGGTTTTATAGAAATAATTGCACTCGCGTTCTTCACTTATATTTCTTTGAGAGTTAATAAATAGTGATTGTAATTTGCATGGGTTATAAGACTAGTCCAAAAATAATATGTATTCAAGGAGTGCATAATCAAAACCTTCATGTAGCACATAAAAGAGAAACCGTGGGTTAATAATATTGATGTGGTAATGTGCAAGGGTGTGACTGCATGGTTGTCGGTTCATAGGACTAACAATAATGATGTTAATGTCTCGTTTGTCGAAATATTGGTTATGGCATAGCGGGGATGTGTGAGCATTTCTATTCCTCGTTGAAATCCTAGTGTTGTTTTGAGTCGAAGGGCGCGATGGTTAACTCCTCCCAACCTCCTCCCTAGGGGCATGCGAGTAGTACTTTGCTTCGAGAAAGCTAGTAAAACTTTGCAATAAGTATATGAGTTCTTTATGACTAATGTGAATGCATGTACATACGCACTCTCACCTCCTCATATTTTGCGAGCCTCACCGTTACCGTGCATTGCCCATTCTCACTTCAAGGATCGGTGCGAACTTCGCCAGTGCATCCAAACCCCGCGGCATGATACGCTCTATTGCACATAAGCCTCATTATATATTCCTCAAAACAACCACTATACCTACCTATCATGGCATTTCCATAGCCATTCCGAGATATATTTTCATACAACTTCCACAGTCACATCATATGACTAGTTCACTCATTTTTATATTGCTTTACATGATCATGTGGCTGACATAGTATTTGTGGCAAAGCCACCGTTCATCATTATCATACATGCTACACTAGATCATTGCACATCCTGGTACATTGCCAAAGTCATTCATATTGAGTCATATTGTTTCATAGTTTTTCATGTTGAGTTGTAAGTAAATAAAAGTGTGATGATCATTATTATTAGGGCACTGTCTCATTGAGGGAAAAAAGAGAAAAAGAAAAAAAGAAAAAAAGAAAAAAAATAAAAATAAAGAAAGAAAGAAAAGAAAGAAAGAAAGAAAGAAAAAAAAAGAGAAGAAAAAAAGAAAAAAAATTGAGAGAAAGAGAGAAGGGACAGTGCTACTACCTCTTTTTACACACTTGGCTTCAAAGTAGCACCATGTTTTTCATATAGAGAGTCTCATGTTTTGTCACTTCCATATACCTTGTTCTTCGAGGACTGTCTGGTGGTTCCAAAAGGTGAACTCAGGAAGGTTATCATGGATGAAGCACATAATTCACTACTTTCAATTCATCCAGGAAGTTCCAAAATATATCAGGACCTCAAGCAAACCTTCTGGTGGCCTCGTATGAAACGTGAGATTGCTCAGTTTGTGAACGAGTGTGATGTTTGTCGCAGAGTGAAGGTGGAACATCAACGTCCAGCAGGTCTCCTTCAGGCTTTGCCTATCCCAGAGTGGAAATTCGATCATGTTGAAATGGATTTCGTCACTGGGTTTCCTAAGTCCAAGAGAGGAAACGACGCCATCTTCGTGGTCATCGACAAGCTCACCAAAGTTTCCCACTTCCTTCCGGTCAAAGAATCTATCTCAGCAGCTCAGCTGGCAGAGGTGTACACATCAAGGATAGTTTCTTTGCACGGTATTCCTCAGCTCATATCTTCAGATCGTGGAAGCATCTTCACTTCCAAGTTCTGGAATTCCTTCCAGACTGCAATGGGGACAAATCTCCGTTTCAGTAAAGCTTTCCATCCTCAGACTAGTGGTCAAGTTGAGAGAGTCAATCAAATCCTTGAAGATATTCTCAGAGCTTGTGTGATTTCTCTTGGCATGAAGTGGGAAGATTGTCTCATGTTTGCTGAGTTCTCATACAACAACAGCTTCCAAGCAAGTTCCGGCAAGGCTCCTTTCGAGATTCTCTATGGCAGAAAGTGTCGCATCCCGCTCAATTGGTCTGAAACAGGTGAGCATCTAATCCTTGGCAATGACATGATCGCTGAAGCAGAAGAAATGTGCCGTGTCATTCGTGAAAATCTCAAAGCAGCTCAATCCCTCCAGAAGAGCTATTATGATAGCAAGCATCGTGACATGACCTTTCAGATCGATGATTTTGTCTATCTCAGAGTGTCTCCCATCAAGGGCACTCAACTCTTTGGCATCAAAGGAAAGCTTGCTCCACGCTTCGTGGGTCCTTTCAAGATTGTGTGCAAGAGGGGTGACCTTGCCTACCAACTCGAGCTTCCTCCCAATTTCTCAAATGTGCATGATGTGTTTCACGTCTCTCAGCTCCGGAAGTGTTTAAATACTCCCGAGCATAGCGTTGATCTCCAAGACATTGATCTCCAAGCAGACCTATCCTATCATGAGCATCCAGTTGCTATCCTTGAAGAAACTGAGCGTAAGACTCGCAACAAGTCAATCAAGTTTCTGAAGGTGAAGTGGTCACATCACTTCGACAAAGAAGCCAATTGGGAACGAGAGGACCTTCTCCGTTCCGAATTTCCTGAATTCTTCCGTTCCTAGAACTCGGGACGAGATCCTCTTGTAGTGGGGGAGAGTTGTAACAGCCCAAGTGCATCATTCCAACCTTGTAATATATTCCATGTGGGAACCTTCATGTTTTGCCTCATGTGTCTTGAGTTAATATAATTTGCTTCATGTCATTGAGCATCATGGCATCATATCATCACATCATGTTGCCATGTTTGCATCATGCTTCCTCATGTGGTGATGTTGTTGTGAGTGTGTGTATGTGTGCTGTTGGTGTGTTAGGGGAACATGTGTTGTTTTGGGGTGAAAAACCCCTCCACAATTTCTCTAAACCATACCCACCTCTCTTATTTCCAAATAAATGCAATATGTGATGTTTTGACTTCCTTAATCACCTGAAATAAAATGTTGCTCCGCTTCCAAATATCCGGTTTAGAATTGTTAGCAAACTCTCAAATATGTTTGAAGGTGATTTGTCTTTGGTAACCTTGAAAACAGAGTCCAATTTAATTAAATGTGTTTTATTTTGTTTGATCTAAAAATGCCAACCCCATTTTTATTAAATAGAGCATATTTTTGTGAGTTCAAATATATTTTATTTCATTCCCACACATCTCTCTCTTTTCTCTGTGATTTTTTTGCTTTCTCTCGTTTTAAATAAAAGAAAAACCCCTTTTCGTTGGAGAGAGAGAGAACCCCAGCTGGGCCTCTCCTGGCCCAACAATAGTGAGGCCGAGCGCTCCCGGAGCCCAACCGAGCCCCCTCGCGCGTCAGTCGTCTTCCCCCTGTACGGCCGAGCATCCAGGGGTGCCACGTCGTTGCCCGATTGATTTGATGGCCGGAGAGATCCCGAGCCGCCCATATAAGCTGTCCGAGACCTAGCCCTAGCCTCCCTCTCTCCATTCCTCCCTCCTCCTCGCTTTGCCGCCGCAGGTAGGTCTTCTACAAGCCTCTGCCGTCGCCATGCTCCCGATGCCCCAAACGAGCAAGAGTTCGAGCTCGGGGTGACCAGATTGTCGCGTGCCCGAAGCTCTGGTGCCACAGGAAGGTAGCCCCCGCTGCACCTCTTCTTCCTCGACGTCCGAGGGAGCGTCATGGCCCAGATCGGTGCTGCCCCAAGCTTCTCCTTCATCTTCTTTTCAGACCAGAAGACCTGCAACGTTCGACGACTTGTTGCCGACGCCTCGACGTGCCCCGCGCCTCCTCTCCTTGTCCTAGGTATACTACGTATACCCCTCCCCATCTCTGTCGATTCCCTCGCGCTCTAGTTCCCCGTGCGCTTAGCAATCCGCATGCCAACAACGAGATCTCGGAGCTATGTCAAGCTCCCTGCTTTGTGTGTGCGTGTGTTGTGTTGCGTGCTAGACCGTGATCCTCTCGGGTCCGGCCTCATCCCTAGCATGCCCTAGCGCGCGCAGCAGCCCCGTAGCCCCATTGTCATCTTGCCTAGCAGCACCCGCGCCTTTGCTCGCTGCGCCTCGCCATGGCCTCGGGTGCGAGGTCGAGCGCAGCACAGCCTAGCCCCGCAGCCTTCCCCGGTGCAGGAAATGGACTCCCGGGCTCATCCCGCACCCCCGCCGCCGCTTGTCCGCTCCGGGGGTCGCCGGAGATCGCGCCGCCGCCGGCGTTTTTGTAATAGCCCAGGAGCATTCCTTCCATATTTGGAACATTTGTCATGTGTGGACCTTCATGTTGTGTCCTTGGGAATTGAGTAATATATTTGCTCAATGACATTCCTCATTGCATCATGGCATCATACCACCATTCATCATTTGCATCATGCCTTGCTTTATGTGATGTTGTTGTGAGTGTGGTGTTGTGGTTGTGAGTGTGTGTGTTGTGGTGTGGTGTGCATCTAGTCTTGAAAAACCCTCTCCTCTATTTCCTAAAAACCTTGCCACCTCTCCTATTAAAAATTTATGCATATGAGAATTATTTTACTTGCTCTTCAATTTTCATAAAAATGTTGCACTCCTTTGTAATATTCTGGTTATCATTGTTAACTAAGTCTCATCCTGGTTTCAACATGTTGGCATTTTGCAACCTTGCAAAATAGGTTCCAATTTTAAAATATATGGATTAAATTGTTTGCTCTAAAAATGCCTACCACATTTTTCCTAAATAGGGTATATTTTTGTGAGGTCAAAAGTATTTTTACCTTTTTATCTAAACATCTCTCTCTTTCTCTGTGATTTGATTTTCCCTCGGTTTAAAAAGAAAGAGGAACGTTTTCTGAGTGAGAGAGAGAGAGAGAGTTCTAGCCACCTGGGCCTTGCCTCCCTCGCTGAGAGCTCAGAAGCAGCGGCCCAGTGCTAGCCAACGAGCCCAGCCGGCCTCCCCAACGCATGTGTCGTCTTCTCTGTACGGCACGCCATCCAGGAGGCCACGTCCGCGTCTTCGTTGATTTGACGGCCGAGGTAGCTCTCCACGGCCTATAAGAGTGTGTCCCCCGCGTAGCCCTAGTAAGCAACCCATTCCCACCTTCTCCTTGCTGCGCCGCCACTCAGGTGAGTCTCCCTCGCCATAGCCGTCGACGCGCCCACGATGCTCCGGCCGAGCTCGCTCTCGTGCTCGGGGTGATCGTCTCATCGTGCATCCGCTGCCTTCAAGCCTCAAGGTGGAATCTGCGGCGGGACATCTTCTTCCTCAACTTCGCAAGGAGCTCGAAGGCGCCGATCGACCCCGTCCCCGAGCCCTTCTTCCTCTTCGTTTCGGTTCAGAAGCGTCGCCACGCTCCATCATCGTCCGCGTCGTCTCCGGCTCGTCCTCGACCCCATCTTCTTGTCCTAGGTAAGGACGGTACATCCCTCTCCTTCCCTGTATATCCTAGCCTACGTTCGCTCTGAGTTAGCCCCGCTCTAGCCGCGTCTTCAGCATGACCTCGGTGCTCTGAGCAAGGTCGGTTTTTTTTCAGTAGTGTGCCGCGTTGTAGCGAGCCCCCCCCTTTGGTTCGTTCGTGTGTGTGCCCTGCCCGCGCAGCAACTCGTCCGTAGCCACGCGCGTGCCTCTGTTTCGCCCCGCTTCGTGTAGCTTCGCCTCCATGCCCCTGCTTCGCGTGCATCACCGAGACGTGCCACGTCCGAGTCGAGCGCAAGCTCGTGCTCGAGCGCCTGCACTCCCACCTCCGCCCTCGCGCTCCTTTCTTTTTTCCGTGCCCCCGCCGAAGTTCTGCAGCCCTCGTAGTCGCTGCGTTGCCTCGCTGCCTTTACCATGCCCGAGGCGAGCTCTTGAGCTCGAGCTACATCCCACGTGCATACAACTACGAGAAGTATCCTGGGAATGGACTTCCCCACCGATTCCGCAGCCCCGCCGGCGTTTACCTTCTCCGATGGTCGCCGGAGTAGCCACCGGCGTCGAAGTTGGCTTCTCTGGCGAGAGGTAGAAGGAGACCCGTGCCTTTTGCCAGTTTATTTTGCACTAGGCCGCCCTTCAGTCAAGAGCCGAGCCCCAGCCCAGTGGTAGATGCCTCTGTCTACCACGGGGGAGACCTGGGTTTGATCCCCGGCTCCTCCCCTTTTCCCATTTAATTGTTTCAGCCCTGACAGTGGGCCCTAGGCCCACATGTCATACCCACAGGGGCCCCTGGCTCACTGCCAGGTAGGCCCCCTTTTTTTTGCATTTTGTTTTATTGTTTTTTTATGATTTTTGTGAAATTTCCTGTTAAGGAGATAAGCTATTTTTTTGTTTTATTACCAAATCTGGCAACATCCTAGGACATGCCTTATTAGGCATATAAGTGGCTATAAGTGTCTAGTTGTTGTTGTGTTTGCATTTTTGGGAGTTTTACCAACAGGAAGATAGGCATGTGACATACGATTTTGGGGTAGAAAAATGCAGTGAATCCAATGGTGTGGTTGGTTTTTTCATTTGGAAAAGTTTGTGAAAATGTTGTTTTGTGACAATATGTCATTTTGTCTTTTTCACATGAATTAATCCTTGCATGATTTGATGAACTTGTCAACATGAAAGTGGTAGTGTTTTGTGGGCACTAGGCCCTGAGTTTTTTTCCTTGCCATGATAATCTTGTGGTTTAGTGGGTTTCTTGCTGTAAACATGCTAAGAAAATATTACTGTTTTCATTGCTCAAATATTTCTAAGTGTTAGAACTGTTATTTTCTTCCCATGTTGTATTGATGATTCCCAGGGATATATTGTTTCTTTGGGGTTGGTTCAATGCCATGAATTGTTGTGCTTGTCAACCTCTGTCATTTGGTGCCTTAACCTTGCCAAAGAGATTTTGCATCTTAGAGTTATTTTCTGTCAAAGCTGCTATGGTGTTATAAACTGCTGCTATTCTCTTAGTGAAATTTGACTTAAGTCTGAGAATCTGTAGTCATTTTCATGCCATGTTTAGGGGATGCTACCAAGTGATCTGTGATGTTTTAGCTCATGCTCAGTGCTAGTGTTTTGTAGTAGTTGTTGCCCTCTATCACCCTATTAATTTTCATGCCATGAAAGTACCTTTAGCATATATAAAAGTTGATGTCAAGTTGCTGTCATGATAACTCGGATTCTATAAAACTGGGATTTTCACCAAGTCCCTAAAAACTGATTCAACATGCCATCTTGTGAGCTTCATTGCCATTGATCTAGGCTTCCTTTCATGTTGTTGTAGATACATGATTTGTTGTGCATGTTGTATACTTCATGCCCATGCGTTGGTTCTGTTTAAAAACTTTCTGAAGCTCTGGATATGTGTGTTGCAAGATGACATGTTGCTGTTGTGGACAGATTGTGTGTTTGAATGTTTTGTGACTTGTGGGAGCTATACTCCATTGTTTTGCATGAACTTTAGCTCTATTCTTGCTAGATTTTCATGTCCTATCCAATGGCGTCCTTGGAATACCAAGGAATAGCCCATGGCCTCCCTCATCTTGTGTTTTGTCTCCGTTAACGTTCGTACCTTGCCGGGAGTGTACCATGAGCTACGTTACTCCGTTTGCAGCGTTCTACATATGCATTTGCATCGATTTTTCATGAAGCATTCATATTTGCCATGATCATGCATGTTCAACTAACTAAACTTGAGTTTCTTTCCAAAATACTAAAGAACTTAATAAATGCATGAGAAACATGACTAGCTTAGGGTTGCCATGTTAAATACTTCAAATGGATCATGCATCATCTTGTTTGTGCATTGCACCTTGTTTGTGTGTTTATTTGGTGCTGTTTCTCTTGGGTAGACGCGAGTGTTGAGCCTGTGTACGAGGATCCCGGAGAGTAGATCTACGAGGACCCAGCTCTTTGTCCCTCTGAAGAACCAACAGGCAAGATGATCATACCCGGATCCCGACACTATTTTTGCCTTGCTAGATGTCTCGCTTTTACCGTTATGTTACGTTACCTACCACTTAAACTGTCAGCCTCCTAAATTGCCATGAAAGCCTCTAACCCCTCCACTACCTAGCAAACATTGATTGGCTACGTTACCGCTGCCCAGCCCTTATCTTATAGCGTTGCTAGTTGCAGGTGCAAGCTTTCCATGTGTCAACATGGATATTTTGGTTATATCAGTCTATTACTATTATTTAATTTAATGCACATATATATCTAGCAACGGTGGAAGGCTTGGCCTTTTGCTCAGTGTTTTGTTCCGCTTTTGCCGCACTAGTTCCGAGTACCGGTGCTATATTCCATATTTTGCGCTCCTAACATGCTCGGGGTTGTTATGGGGACCCCCTTGACCATTCGTTTTAGATTAAAGCTTGTCTTGCAAGACCCAACTTTGGTACTACATTTGCTAAAACACTTAATAAAAATTGCATAGGGCATAGCTACCCCGTGGATAATTAATCAACCCCCTCGGGCCAGTGCTCCTCATGAGTGTTGGTCCGAACTAGAGCACTATGCGGGGCCAACCCGAGGCAACTCGGGAGATGTCTATCAGGCCCTGTACACTAGCATATCCGGTCGTGTCCTGAGAACGAGATACGCGGCTCCTATCGGGGTTGTCGACACGTCGGGCGGTCTTGCTGGACTTGTTTTACCTTTCTCGAATATCTTGCGCGAGGAATTCCGAATTATACTTCGGGCTATTTCGAGGTTGCGGTTTCCCAGTGGAATTGCCTAGGAAGATCACGAGATTCGTGGTCGAGGCTATTCCCGCGGCGTGTGGTTAGTTTGTGATGGATGAGTTGGAGCACTCCTGTAGGGTTAAATCTTTCGAAAAGCTGTGCCCACGGTTACGTGGCAACTTGGAAATTTGTTTAACACCCGGTAATAGTTAACTTGAAGTAAACTCAATAAAATACACCAACTGTGTGCGTAACTGTTATTGTCTCTGCTCGTGAACATGAACCGAGAGAGAACACGGTGGGGTTATGATTGACGTAAGTAGGTGTTCAGGATCACTTAGTGATCATGCTAGTTCACGACCGTCTTACGTAGGCCACCATATTTACATTCATGTTCTCATAAGCTAGCCACCAAATACATGCTTAGTGCTTGTTGCAGCCTCACCACTTAACCTTTCCTCACCCAATGGCTTATATAGTTTCAGTACCCGGGTAATGAGATTGCTGAGTCCCTGTGGCTCACAGATTACAACAATACAGGTGCAGGTGTTGACGAGAACGTGCCAGACGATGTGACTCAGCTCCAGTGGGAGTACGATGAAGAAAGTAGGCGTATGTATGTTACGTATCCAGACGAGTAGGGAGCTACGTGGTGGTGATCCTAGGATAGCAAGATAGTTTATCATTGCTTCTTTTATCGTTTGATTTCATCCGTAGCCGGACCCTGTCTTCTGAACGATGTATGAATAATTTGTGTGAACTTGTAAGATAGCTTGTGGCGAGTGTAAGCCAACTCATATACTCATCTCTTCCTACATGTATGCAATGTTTACTGTACTTGCGAAATGACTAGAGGCGCTTCTATCCCCGTCGAGGCCCTCGTGCCTTAATAGGGATAGGACCGCATCTTGGGCGTGACATGTTGGTAATCAGAGCCATACCGACCATAGGAGCCCCTTGCTTGATCGAACTTGTCCGAGTCGAGTCTAGTGAAAAACTATTTTGAGTCTAGTTATATCGGAGAGTAGGTTTATTTTTACTCCTCTTCTATGCTCTGGTGAGGAATTTCGACTTAGGAATTTTCATTCTACTCCTCTTCTCGCTCAAAAAAAAATTTAGGATCACGCGGGTATTTTGGAAACTATATGATGCCGATGTGAAGGAATTTTGTCTTGGTGCCTCCTGTTATCGAGGAGTAGAGCTTCGAGGGATTTTTGCACATCGTTATCATTCAGTTTCCTTAGTATCTCAGGACGGAGGATGTTCAAAATTGCTTCAATACTAGTAGTGGCGAGAGGAGTCCGGCATCCCCAGTACTGGTGGAGAGAGTTCGGATGTACTGCCATACTTAGTATCGTTGTGTTTTCGAGTGTCTGAGGTAGACGAGTTTGCGGAGTTCTTGGATTATGGTGTGGAAGGTTGTGGGTGCAGTTGTAGCTGATTACCTTGGGTACGTTCCTGGGTCCGCAACCCGAATCGCATAAACAAGAAAGACTTCGGAAATTCTTAGGTGGGAATTCAAGTAGCTACCTAGGATCATCTTCCGACAGATGTATAAGGGTATACATGTGTTCCGAGCAACCTTAGCTCAATACTTGTGTTTTATTTCAAATGGCTTCATGATCTATTGATGTTATCAAGATCCTGCAGAAAGCGTTCTTACTATTTGCAGTTTTAATGCAATTGATGATATTCCGTTGCAAATTCTTTCTAGCCATTGATTTAGCTTATTTATATCATCTTTGTAAATGGTGTGCTGAAAATCTTGTCCATCTTTAGGATGGCGCCAGCAACTCGTGGGAATCAGGGTCGTAGTGGAGAGCAATCTGATCCTCCACCACCCCCACCTCCACCCCCAGAAGCTTGGCAAGCTGTGATGGCCGCAACCAATGCAAAAACTCAGATATTGCTTAGGTTGATGCAGGAAAGAGAGCAGGGACAGCAAGGTCATCAATGGAATTTTCATAATCAGCCGCAGTTTGCCACTCTAAACCAGTTCCTCGCAAATCAACCCAAGTCCTTCACCTGTTGTGAGCAGCCTCTCGATGTAGACGATTGCCTCCGTGACATGAACAAGCATTTTGAGTGCAGCAATGTCAGGCCAGATGACTATGTCAAGTTTGCAACTTTCCAGCTTAAGGGTCAGGCAGCAGATTGGTGGCAGCAGTACAAGGATTCCAGAGGTGATCATGCTATTAGCTGGGATGATTTCTACCGTGACTTCAGAGCTCATCATATCCCGACGAGCTTTGTCGAGGAGATGCGTGAGAAGTTCAGGAATTTGAAGCAGGGAAGCAAGTCTATCTATCAGTATAACATCGAGTTCCAGAATCTGGCCCGCTATGCTAAGCAAGATGTTCCTGATGAGAAGTCCAAGATTTATCAGTTCAGAGGTGGTCTCAAGGATGAACTTCAGTCGGGTCTAGTCCTGCACGAGCCTCGTGAGTTTGATCAGTTCTACAACATGGCCCTAAAGTTCGAGGCTGTTCAGATCAAGCTTGAGAATTCCAGAAAGCGGTTCAGAGACTCCAACTCTTCTTCGTCCAGCTCTCAGATTGTTCCTAAGCAGCAGAAGTATTGGGTTCCTCCTCCTCCTCCGTTTCGTCCTCCTCAGAAGCACAAGCAGCACGGTGGTCATGGACCTTCCCACCCACCCAACCCAGGTTTTCAGCAGAGGCCTCAGGCACCCAAGTCAGCAAATGCTCCTCCTTCAGGCAACTTCCGTCCGCTCTCAGAGGTTACTTGTCACAAGTGTGGTCAGAAGGGCCATTACTCCAACAAGTGCACCAACCAGCGGCGTCTTCCGCCTCCTCCTCCTATCGGGCCCCCAGGCAGTGCTATGGTGAAGCACAATCCCAAGGCAGCAAGAGTGAACATGGTTAATGCAGCTAAAGCAGAGGATTCTTCTAATGTCATAATGGGTAATCTCTTGGTTAATTCTATCCCTGCAAAAGTTTTGTTTGATACTGGAGCATCGCATTCATTCATGTCTAGGCCATTTGCTCTCAAGCATGATTTCGATTCCGAGATGTTGAGTAAACCTTTGGGTGTGGTTTCTCCGGGTTTGGCAATGAAGACCACCTCGGTGATTCCAGATGTCTCTATCAAGATGGGCAATTATTCCTTCCTGGCTTCTCCTTATGTTCTCGGCAATTCCGATATTGATCTTATTCTTGGCATGGATTTTCTGGCGATGAACAAAGCTTATGTAGATTGCAAAGCTAAAGAAGTCCAATTGACTCATCCTTCTGAAGATGTGATCATTTTCGCAGCTCGCGATGACACGATTCGTCTATTTTCTCTTAATGAGAAGGGTGAGATTTCTGCCATCTCTCAAATTCCCGTTGTCTCGGAGTATGAAGATGTCTTTCCAGAAGAGTTGCCAGGAATGCCTCCTCACTGGCCAGTTGAGTTTGTGATTGAACTCGAGCCTGGAACTGAACTGGTATGCAAGCGTCCTTATAAGCTTGGCCCCGAAGAGCTGAAAGAATTGAAGAAACAGCTAGATGAACAAGAGCGTCTGGGTTTGACCAGACCAAGTTCTTCGCCTTGGGGATGTGGTGTTCTTTTTGTCAAGAAGAAGGATGGCACGGACCGACTATGTGTCGATTACTGTCCATTGAATAAGAAGATAATCAGGAACAAGTATCCACTTCCCAACATCAATGAGTTGTTTGAGCAATTGAAAGGTGCCAAGGTTTTCTCAAAGTTAGATCTCCGTATGGGCTATCATCATATCCGTATTCGTGAAGAAGATATTCCAAAGACTGCTTTCAGGACGAGTTTTGGCTCTTATGAGTACACCGTCATGTCCTTTGGTCTAGCAAATGCGCCTCCGACTTTCTCCAGAATGATGAACTTCATATTCTCTCCTTTCAAGAATGAGTTCGTCTTGGTGTATTTGGATGACATTCTTGTTTTCTCGGAGACTGAACAAGAGCATGCAGAGCATCTCCGGCTTGTGCTTGACAAGCTAAGAGAGCATCGGTTCTATGCTAAGTTCTCCAAGTGTGAGTTTTGGCTCAATGAAGTGATGTACCTTGGGCATGTCATCTCTGCCGAGGGCATTAAAGTGCACCTTGAGAAAGTTGAGGCAATTGTGAAGTGGGAGCCTCCTCAGAATGTCAAGCAGCTTCGAAGCTTCCTCGGGCTTGCAAGTTATTGCAGAAGATTCATCGAGAACTTCTCTCAAATTGCTAAGCCTCTGTCTAACCTCCTTCAGAAGACTGTCAAGTATGTGTGGTCTCCTGAGTGTGAGGTGGCGTTCAATACACTCAAGGAGAAGCTGACTTCAGCTCCAGTTCTTGTTCCTCCTGAGCAATCCAAGCCTTTCTAAGTGTTCTGTGATGCTTCCCTTCAAGGTCTTGGTGGTGTTCTCATGCAAGATAAGAAGGTTGTGGCTTATACCTCGAGGCAGCTGAAGCCTAGCGAGAATAAATACCCTACTCATGATCTCTAGTTGGCAGCAGTTGTTCATGCTCTGATGACGTGAAGACATCTATTGTTGGGAAGACCAGTTGAGGTGTTCACCGACCACAAGTGCTTGAAGTACATTTTCACTCAACCGAATCTATATCTTCGGCAAACGCGTTGGGTGGAAATGATTGAGGAGTACAATCCGAGCATTGAATATACTCCTAGAAAAGCAAATGTCATTGCAGACGCGCTGAGCAGAAAGGCATACTGCAACAGTCTTATTCTCAAGCCTCTCCAACCCGAGCTTTGTGAATCTTTCCGCAAGCTCAATCTCCAAGTTGTTCCTCAAGGATTTCTTGCCAATCTCCAAGTCTCTCCGACTCTAGAAGATCAGATTCACCAAGCTCCGCTTCTTGATGCTATGGTTAAGAAAGTGAAGAAAGGTGTGGCCAAGAGCATTCCAAATTATAAGTGAGTCCGTGTTGATGACAAAGATACCTTGTTCTTCGAGGACCGTCTGGTGGATCCAAAAGGTGATCTCAGGAAGGTTATCATGGATGAAGCACATAATTCCCTCCTCTCAATTCATCCAGGAAGTTCCAAAATGTATCAGGACCTCAAGCAAACCTTCTGGTGGACTCGTATGAAACGCGAGATTGCTCAGTTCGTGAACGAGTGTGATGTTTGTCGCAGAGTCAAGGCGGAACATCAACGTCCAGCAGGCCTCCTTCAGCCTTTGCCCATCCCAGAGTGGAAATTCGATCATGTTGAAATGGATTTCGTCACTGGGTTTCCTAAGTCCAAGAGAGGAAACGATGCCATCTTCGTGGTCATCGACAAGCTCACCAAAGTTGCCCACTTCCTTCGGGTCAAAGAATCTATCTCGGCAGCTCAGCTAGCAGAGCTGTACACGTCAAGGATAGTTTCTTTGCGCGGTGTTCCTACGCTCATATCCTCAAATTGTGGAAGCATCTTCACTTCCAAGTTTTGGGATTCCTTCCAGACTGCAATGGGGACCAATCTCCGTTTCCGTACAGCTTTCCATCCTCAGACTAGTGGTCAAGTTGAGAGAGTCAATCAAATCCTCGAAGATATGCTCAGAGCTTGTGTGATTTCTTTTGGCATGAAGTGGGAAGATTGTCTCCCATTTGCTGAGTTCTCATACAACAATAGCTTCCAAGCAATTTCCGGCAAAGCTCCTTTCGAGATTCTCTATGGCAGGAAGTGTCGTACCCCGCTCAATTGGTCTGAAACCGGTGAGCGTCAAATCCTTGGTAATCACATGATCACTGAAGCAGAAGAAATGTGCCGTGTCATTCGTGAAAATCTCAAAGCAGCTCAATCCCATCAGAAGAGCTATTATGATAGCAAGCATCGTGACATGACCTTTCAGATCGATGATTTTGTCTATCTCAGAGTGTCTCCCATGAAGGGCACTCAACGCTTTGGCATCAAAGGAAAGCTTGCTCCATGCTTTGTGGGTCCTTTCAAGATTGTGGGCAAGAGGGGTGACCTTGCCTACCAACTCGAGCTTCCTCCCAATTTCTGAAATGTGCATGATGTGTTTCACGTCTCTCAGCTCCGGAAATGCTTCAAGACTCCCGAGCGCACCGTTGATCTCCAAGACATTGATCTCCAAGCAGACCTATCCTATCATGAGCATCCAGTTGCTATCCGAAACTGAGCGTAAGACTCGCAACAAATCAATCAAGTTTCTAAAGGTGAAGTGGTCACATCACTCCGACAAAGAAGCCACTTGGGAACGAGAGGACCATCTTCGTTCCGAATTTCCTGAATTCTTCCGTTCCTAGATCTCGGGACGAGATCCTCATGTAGTGGGGGAGAGTTGTAACAGCCCAGGAGCATTCCTTCCATATTTGGAACATTTGTCATGTGTGGACCTTCATGTTGTGTCCTTGGGAATTGAGTAATATATTTGCTTCATGACATTCCTCGTTGCATCATGGCATCATACCACCATTCATCATTTGCATCATGCCTTGCTTTATGTGATGTTGTTGTGAGTGTGGTGTTGTGGTTGTGAGTGTGTGTGTTGTGGTGTGGTGTGCATCTAGTCTTGAAAAACCCTCTCCTCTATTTCCTCGAAACCTTGCCACCTCTCCTATTACCAATTTATGCATATGAGAATTATTTTACTTGCTCTTTAATTTTCATAAAAATGTTGCACTCCTTTCTAATATTCTGGTTATCATTGTTAACTAACTCTCATCCTGGTTTGTTGGCATTTTGCAACCTTGCAAAACAGGTTCCAATTTTAAAATATATGGATTAAATTGTTTGCTCTAAAAATGCCTTCCACATTTTTCCTAAATAGGGTATATTTTTGTGAGTTCAAAAGTATTTTTACCTTTTTATCTAAACATCTCTCTCTCTTTCTCTGTGATTTGATTTTCCCTCGGTTTAAAAAGAAAGAGGAACGTTTTCTGAGTGAGAGACAGAGAGTTCTAGCCAACGGGGCCTTGCCTCCCCCGCTAAGAGCTCAGCAGCAGCGGCCCAGTGCTAGCCAGCGAGCCCAGCCGGCCTCCCCAGCTCTTGCGTCGTCTTCCCTATACGGCACCCCATCCAAGAGGCCACGTCCGCGTCTTCGTTGATTTGACGGTCGAGGTAGCTCTCCACGGCCTATAAGAGTGTGTCCCCCGCGTAGCCCTAGTTCCCCGCAACCCATTCCCACCTTCTCCTTACCGCGCCGCCGCTCAGGTGAGTCTCCCCCGCCATAGCCGTCGACACGCCCGTGATGCTCTGGCCTAGCCCACTCTCCTGCTTGGGGTGATCGTCTCGTCGTGCATCCGCTGCCTTCGAGCCTTGGGGTGGACTCTGCGGCGGGACATCTTCTTCCTCGACGTTGCGAGGAGCTCCATGGCGCCGATCGACCCCGTCCCCGATCCCTTCTTCCTATTCGTTTCGGTTCAGAAGCGTCGCCGCGCTTCGTCGTCGTCCGCGTCGTCTCCGGCTCGTCCTCGACCCCATCTTCTTGTCCTAGGTAAGGGGGGTACATCCCTCTCCTTCCCTGTATATCCTAGCCTCCGTTCGCTCTGTGTTAGCCCCGCTCTAGCCGCGTCTTCAGCATGACCTCGGTGCTCTGTGCAAGGTCGGGTTTTTTTCAGTAGTGTGCCATGTCATAGCGAGCCCCCCCCCCCCGTTTGGTTCGTTCGTGTGCGTGCCCTGCACGTGCAGCAACTCGTCCGTAGCCACTCGCGTGCCTCTGTTTCGCCCCGCTTCGCGTAGCTTCGCCTCCATGCCCCTGCGTCGCGTGCATCACCGAGACGTGCCACGTCCGAGTCGAGCGCAAGCTCGTGCTCGAGCGCCTGCACTCCCGCCTCCGCCCTCGCGCTCCTTTCTGTTTTCCGTGCCCCCGCCGAAGTTCTCCAGCCCCCGTAGTCGCTGCGTTGCCTCGCTGCCATTACCATGCCCGAGGCGAGCTCTTGAGCTTGAGCTGCATCCCACGTGCATACAACTACGAGGAGCAGCCTGGGAATGGACTTCCCCTCCGATTCCGCAGCCCCGCCGGCATTCACCTTCTCCGGTGGTCGCCGGAGTAGCCACCGGTGTCGAAGTTGGCTTCTCTAGCGTGAGGTAGAAGGAGACCCGCACCTTTTGCCTATTTATTTTGCACTAGGCCGCCCTTTAGTCAAGAGCCGAGCCCCAGCCCAGTGGTAGCTGCCTCTGTCTACCACGGGGGAGACCCGGGTTCGATCCCCGGCTCCTCCCCTTTTCCCATTTAATTGTTTCAGCCCTGACAGTGGGCCCTAGGCCCACATATCATACCCACAGGGGCCCCTGGCTCACTGCCAGGTAGGCCCCCTTTTTTTGCATTTTGTTTTATTGTTTTTTTATGATTTCTGTGAAATTTCCTGTTAAGGAGATAAGCTATTTCTTTGTTTTATTACCAAATCTGACAACATCCTAGGACATGCCTTATTAGGCATATAAGTGGCTATAAGTGTCTAGTTGTTGTTGTGTTTGCAATTTTGCGAGTTTTACCAACAGGAAGATAGGCATGTGACATATAATTTTGGGGTAGAAAAATGCAGTGAATCCAATGGTGTGGTTGTATTGTCATTTGGAAAAGTTTGTGAAAATATTGTTTTGTGACAATATGTCATTTTGTCTTTTTTACATGAATTAATCCTTGCATGATTTGATGAACTTGTCAACATGAAAGTGGTAGTGTTTTGTGGGCACTAGGCCCTGGGTTTTTTTTTCTTGCAATGATAATCTTGTGGTTTAGTGGGTTTCTTGTTGTAAACATGCTAAGAAAATATTACTGTTTTCATTGCTCAAATATTTCTTCCCATGTTGTGTTGATGATTCCCGGGGATATAGTGTTTCTTTGGGGTTGGTTCAATGCCATGAATTGTTGTGCTTGTCAACCTCTGTCATTTGGTGCCTTAACCTTGCCAAAGAGATTTTGCATCTTAGAGTTATTTGCTGTCAAAGATGCTATGGTGTTATAAACTGCTGCTATTCTCTTAGTGAAATTTGACTTAAGTCTGAGAATCTGTAGTCATTTTCATGCCATGTTTAGGGGATGCTACCAAGTGATCTGTGATGTTTTAGCTCATGCTCAGTGCTAGTGTTTTGTAGTAGTTGTTGCCCTCTATCACCCTATTAATTTTCATGCCATGAAAGTACCTTTAGCATATATAAAAGTTGATGTCAAGTTGCTGTCATGATAACTCGGATTCTATAAAACTGGGATTTTCACCAAGTCCCTAAAAACTGATTCAACATGCCATCTTGTGAGCTTCATTGCCATTGATCTAGGCTTCCTTTCATGTTGTTGTAGATACATGATTTGTTGTGCATGTTGCATACTTCATGCCCATGCGTTGGTTCTGTTTAAAAACTTTCTGAAGCTCTGGATATGTGTGTTGCAAGATGACATGTTGCTGTTGTGGACAGATTGTGTGTTTGAATGTTTTGTGACTTGTGGGAGCTATACTCCATTGTTTTGCATGAACTTTAGCTCTATTCTTGCTAGATTTTCATGTCCTATCCAATGGCGTCCTTGGAATACCAAGGAATAGCCCATGGCCTCCCTCATCTTGTGTTTTGTCTCCGTTAACGTTCGTACCTTGCCGGGAGTGTACCATGAGCTACGTTACTCCGTTTGCAGCGTTCTACATATGCATTTGCATCGATTTTTCATGAAGCATTCATATTTGCCATGATCATGCATGTTCAACTAACTAAACTTGAGTTTCTTTCCAAAATACTAAAGAACTTAATAAATGCATGAGAAACATGACTAGCTTAGGGTTGCCATGTTAAATACTTCAAATGGATCATGCATCATCTTGTTTGTGCATTGCACCTTGTTTGTGTGTTTATTTGGTGCTGTTTCTCTTGGGTAGACGCGAGTGTTGAGCCTGTGTACGAGGATCCCGGAGAGTAGATCTACGAGGACCCAGCTCTTTGTCCCTCTGAAGAACCAACAGGCAAGATGATCATACCCGGATCCCGACACTATTTTTGCCTTGCTAGATGTCTCGCTTTTACCGTTATGTTACGTTACCTACCACTTAAACTGTCAGCCTCCTAAATTGCCATGAAAGCCTCTAACCCCTCCACTACCTAGCAAACATTGATTGGCTACGTTACCGCTGCCCAGCCCTTATCTTATAGCGTTGCTAGTTGCAGGTGCAAGCTTTCCATGTGTCAACATGGATATTTTGGTTATATCAGTCTATTACTATTATTTAATTTAATGCACATATATATCTAGCAACGGTGGAAGGCTTGGCCTTTTGCTCAGTGTTTTGTTCCGCTTTTGCCGCACTAGTTCCGAGTACCGGTGCTATATTCCATATTTTGCGCTCCTAACATGCTCGGGGTTGTTATGGGGACCCCCTTGACCATTCGTTTTAGATTAAAGCTTGTCTTGCAAGACCCAACTTTGGTACTACATTTGCTAAAACACTTAATAAAAATTGCATAGGGCATAGCTACCCCGTGGATAATTAATCAACCCCCTCGGGCCAGTGCTCCTCATGAGTGTTGGTCCGAACTAGAGCACTATGCGGGGCCAACCCGAGGCAACTCGGGAGATGTCTATCAGGCCCTGTACACTAGCATATCCGGTCGTGTCCTGAGAACGAGATACGCGGCTCCTATCGGGGTTGTCGACACGTCGGGCGGTCTTGCTGGACTTGTTTTACCTTTCTCGAATATCTTGCGCGAGGAATTCCGAATTATACTTCGGGCTATTTCGAGGTTGCGGTTTCCCAGTGGAATTGCCTAGGAAGATCACGAGATTCGTGGTCGAGGCTATTCCCGCGGCGTGTGGTTAGTTTGTGATGGATGAGTTGGAGCACTCCTGTAGGGTTAAATCTTTCGAAAAGCTGTGCCCACGGTTACGTGGCAACTTGGAAATTTGTTTAACACCCGGTAATAGTTAACTTGAAGTAAACTCAATAAAATACACCAACTGTGTGCGTAACTGTTATTGTCTCTGCTCGTGAACATGAACCGAGAGAGAACACGGTGGGGTTATGATTGACGTAAGTAGGTGTTCAGGATCACTTAGTGATCATGCTAGTTCACGACCGTCTTACGTAGGCCACCATATTTACATTCATGTCAAAGCTGCTATGGTGTTATAAACTGCTGCTATTCTCTTAGTGAAATTTGACTTAAGTCTGAGAATCTATAGTCATTTTCATGCCATGTTTAGGGGATGCTACCAAGTGATATGTGATGTTTTAGCTCATGCTCAGTGCTAGTGTTTTGTAGTAGTTGTTGCCCTCTATCACCCTGTTAATTTTCACGTCATGAAAGTACCTATAGCATATATAAAAGTTGCTGTCAAGTTGCTGTCATGATAACTCGGATTCTATAAAACTGGGATTTTCACCAAGTCCCTAAAACCTGATTCAACATGCCATCTTGTGAGCTTCATTGCCATTGATCTAGGCTTCCTTTCATGTTGCTGTAGATAGATGATTTGTTGTGCATGATGTATACTTCATGCCCATGCCTTGATTGTCTTTTAAAACTTTCTGAAGCTCTGGATATGTGTGTTGCAAGAAGACATGTTGCTGTTGTGGACAGATTGTGTGTTTGAATGTTTTGTGACTTGTGGGAGCTATACTCCACTGTTTTGCATGAACTTTAGCTCTATTCTTGCTGGATTTTCATGTCCTATACAATGGCGTCCTTGGAATACCAAGGAATATCCCATGGCCTCCCTCATCTTGTGTTTTGTCTCCGTTAACGTTCGTACCTTGCCGGGAGTGTACCGTGAGCTACGTTACTCCGTTTGCAACGTTCTACATATGCATTTGCATTGATTTTTCATGAAGCATTCATATTTGCCATGATCATGCATGTTCAAATAACTAAACTTGACGTTCTGTCCAGAATACTAAATAACTTAATAAATGCACGAGAAACATGACTAGCTTAGGGTTGCCATGTTAAATACTTCAAATGGATCATGCATCATCTTGTTTGTGCATTGCACCTTGTTTGTGTGTTTATTTGGTGCTATTTCTCTTGGGTAGACACGAGTGTTGAGCCTGAGTACGAGGATCCCGAAGAGTACAACTACGAGGACCCAGCTCTTTGTCCCTCTGAAGAACCAACAGGCAAGATGATCATACCCGGATCCCGACACTATTTTTGCCTTGCTAGATGTCTCGCTTTTACCGTTATGTTACGTTACCTACCACTTAAACTGTCAGCCTCCTAAATTGTCATGAAAGCCTCTAACCCGTCCACTACCTAGCAAACATTGATTGGCTACGTTACCGCTGCTCACCCCTTATCTTATAGCGTTGCTAGTTGCAGGTGCAAGCTTTCCATGTGTCAAAATGGTTATTTTGGTTATATCAGTCTATTACTGTTATTTAATTTAATGCACATATATATCTGGCAACGGTGGAAGGCTTGGCCTTTTGCTCAGTGTTTTGTTCTGCTTTTGCCGCACTAGTTCCGAGTACCGGTGTTATATTCCATATTTTCCGCTCCTAACATGCTCGGGGTTGTTATGGGGACCCCCTTGACCATTCGTTTTAGATTAAAGCTTGTCTGGCAAGACCCAACTTTGGTACTACATTTGCTAAACAACTTAATAAAAATTGCATAGGGCATAGCTACCCCGTGGATAATTAATCAACCCCTCCCCCCCCCCCCCCCCGCCGAGCCAGTGCTCCTCATGAGTGTTGGTCCGAACTAGAGCACTGTGCGGGGCCAACCCGGGGCAACTCGGGAGATGTCTATCAGGCCCTGTACACTAGCTTATCCGGTCATGTCCTGAGAACGAGATACGCAGCTCCTATCGGGTTCATCGACACGTCGGGCGGTCTTGCTGGACTTGTTTTACCTTTCTCGAATGTCTTGCGCGAGTAATTCCGAATTATACTTCGGGCTATTTCGAGGTTGCGGTTTTCCAGTGGAATTGCCTAGGAAGATCACGAGATTCGTGGCCGAGGCTATTCCCACAGCGTGTGGTTAGTTTGTGATGGATGAGTTGGAGCACCCCTGCAGGGTTAAATCTTTTGGAAAGCCATGCCCGCGGTTACGTGGCAACTTGGAAATTTGTTTAACACCCGGTAATTGTTAACTTGAAGTAAACTCAATAAAATACACCAACTATGTGCGTAACCGTGACTGTCTCTGCTCGTGAACATGAACCGAAAGAGAACACGGTGGGGTTATGATTGACGTAAGTAGGTGTTCAGGATCACTTTGTGATCATGCTAGTTCACGACCGTCTTACGTAGGCCACCATATTTACATTCATGTTCTCGTAAGCTAGCCACCAAATACATGCTTAGTGCTTGTTGCAGCCTCACCACTTAACCTTTCCTCACCCAATGGCTTACATAGTTTCGGTACCCAGGTAATGAGATTGCTGAGTCCTTGTGGCTCACGGATTACAACAATACAGGTGCAAGTGTTGACGAGAACGTGCCAGATGATGTGACTCAGCTCCAGTGGGAGTACGATGAAGAAAGTAGGCGTATGTATGTTACGTATCCAGATGAGTAGGGAGCTTTGTGGTGGTGATCCTGGGATAGCAAGATAGTTTATCATTGCTTCTTTTATCGTTTGATTTCGTCCATAGCCGGACCCTGTCTTCTGAATGATGTATGAATAATTTGTGTGAACTTGTAAGATAGCTTGTGGCGAGTGTAAGCCAACTCATATACTCATCTCTTCCTACATGTATGCAATGTTTACTGTACTTGCGAAACGACTAGATGCGCTTCTATCCCCGTCGAGGCCCTCGTGCCTTAATAGGGATATGACCGCATCTTGGGCGTGATAGTTTTGTTCTGCCGCCGGGTAAAAGACCCAGCCTCCGGCTGGGAATAGGTTAAGAGGTCCCGCGCCTCTGTTCTGTCAAGAGCCCTTTGCTAGTCCAGCTGGTCAGCCCCGCCTCGCGCGACCAGGGGGTCGCGGGTTCGATTCCCCGGCTCCCCCCCTTTTTTCCAATCTAACCAGCAGTGTTGACAGTGGGCCCATGGCCCACCAGTCAACCCCACAGGGCCCCTGGCTCACTGCCATGTGGCCCCTTTTTTTTACATTTTCTTTTGTTTTGTTTGATTAGTTTCTGTGTTTTTCCGGTTATTTCCTTCCAAGGAAAGTTTCCAGATTTGGACTTTCCAAATCTGTCAGCACTTAGGACATGCCAAATTTGGCATATAGCTTCTTATAAGTGGCTATGTCATTTTTGTGAATGCAATTGTGTGAGTTTTATCAACAGTAACATAGGCATGTGATAGGTGATTTTGGGATAGAAAAATCTAGTGAGTGCAATGGTGGCATTAGATTTACCATTTGAGCAAGTTTGCAAAAAATGTTGTGTTGTGATAATATGCCATTTTGTCTTTTTACATGAATTAATCCTTGCATCATATGACAATCTTGTCAACATGAAATATGTCCATTAGTGTGTGCTCTAGCCCCTGGTATTTTTGCTTTCCATGATAGATCATGTTATGAGTGGCATTCTTGTTGTCAACATGTCACCAATATAATGTTTCCAAATGCCCAAATATTTCTAAGTGTTGAAATCTGTTATTTTGTTGCCATGTTATCTAGATGATTCCAAGGCATATGTTGCTCCTTTGGAGTTGGCACAATGGAATGCATTGTTGTGTTTGTCCTCCTCTGTTGTATTGTGCCAAGTTCTTGTAGATAAAGCTAATGCCTCTTACATAAAACCTGCTGTCAACATGCCATTCTGTTAATAAGTGCCCTGGTTGCCCCTTGTTGAATTTCACAAAGTCTGGGAATCTGCTATTTTCAATATGTCATGTTGTGAGGATGGTAGCCATTGATACATGCATATTTTGATGTTGCCATAATGTAATTAATTGAAGTACATGTTTCCCTCTACCACCCTATTAATTTTCATGCCAAGAAAGTCATTGTAGCATATGTCTTTGTTTCTGTCAAGATGCCATCAGGTTAACTCAGAATCTGTTAAACTGGAATTTTCACTAAGTCCCTAAAAATTGATTCAACATGCCATCTTGTGAGCCCATTTGCTATTGATCCATGCTTCCTTTCATGTTTATGAAGATAGATAAATTGTTGAGCATGTTGTATTCTTCATGCCCATGCCTTGGTTGTGATTTGATACTTGTTGTAGCTCTGGTAATGTGTGTTGCAAGATGTCATGTTGTTATTTGTGGACAGATTGTGTGTTTGAATGTTTTGTGACTTGTGGGAGTTGTAATCCATTGTTTTGCATGATCTTTAGATCTATTCTTGCTAGATTTTCATTTCCAATCCAGTGGCATCCTTGGAATACCAAGGAATAGCCCATGGCCTCCCCCATCCTTGTTTTTGTCTCCGTTAACATTCGTACCTTGTCGTGACTGTACCATGAGCTTCGTTACTCCGTTTGCAACGTTCTACATATGCATTTGGATCGTTTTTACATGGCGCATTCTTATTTGCCATGATCATGCATGTTCAAATAACTAATCTTGAGGTTCTGTACAGAATACTAAAGAACTTAATAAATGCATGAGAAACATGACTAGCTTAGGGTTGCCATGTTAAATACTTCAAATTGGTCATGCATCATATTGTTTGCGCATTGCATTTGGTTTGTATGTTTATTTCGTGTTGTTTCTCTTTGGGTAGACCCGAGTCTCGAGCCTGAGTACGAGGATCCCGGAGAGTACAACTACGAGGACCCAGCTCTTTGTCCCTCTGAAGAACCAACAAGCAAGATGATCATACCCGGATCCCGACACTATTTTTGCTATGCTAGATGTCTCGCTTCTACCATTATGTTTCGTTACCTACCACTTAAACTGTCAGCCTCCTAAATTGCCATGAAAGCCTCTAACCCCTCCACTTCCTAGCAAAACATTGATTGGCTACGTTACCGCTGCTCAACCGTTGTCTTATAGCGTTCCTAGTTGCAGGTGCAATCTGTTTCCATGTGCCAACATGGATATTGGGAGATATCACTTTATTTACTATTATTTAAATTAATGCACATATATATCTGGCAACGGTGGAAGTCTTGGCCTTTTGCCCGGTGTTTTGTTTCACCTTTGCCTCACTAGTTCCGAGTACCGGTGTTATGTTCCATATTTTGCTCTCCTTACATGGTCGGGGTTGTTATGGGGACCCCCTTGACCATTCATTTTAGATTAAAACTTGTCTGGCAAGACCCAACTTTGGTACTACATTTGCAAAACAACTTAATAAAAATGCATAGGGCTTAGCTACCCCGTGGATAATTAATCAACAACCCGGGCCAGTGCTCCTCATGAGTGTTGGTCCAACCCAGAGCCACTTGCGCGGCCACCTCGGGGCAACTCGAGGGATGTATATCAGGCCACTGTACGTAGTGCTCATCCGGTCGTGTCCTGAGAACGAGATATGCGGCTCCTATCGGGTTTGTCGACACGTCGGGCGGTCTTGTTGGACTTGTTTTACCTTTCTCGAATTTCTTGCGCGAGGAATTCCGAGGATACTTTGGGCTATCTCGAGGTTGAGGTTTTCCAACGGAATTTCCTAGGAGATCACGGGATTTGTGGTCGAGGTTATTCCCGCGTCATGTGGTTAGTTTGTGATGGATGAGTTGGAGCACCCCTGCAGGGTTAAATCTTTTCGAGAAGCCGTGCCCGTGGTTATGTGGCAACCTGGAAATTTGTTCAACACCCGGTTATAGTTAACTTGCAGTAAACTCAAATAAAATACACCAACTACATGCATAACCATGACTGTCTCTGCTCGTGAACATGAACCGAGAGAGAACATGGTGTGGTTATGTTTGACGTAAGTAGGTGTTCAGGATCCCTTAGTGATCATTATAGTTCACGACCGTCATGCGTAGGCCACCATATTTACATTCATGTTCTCGTAAGTTAGCCACCAAATACATGCTTAGTGCTTGCTGCAGCCTCACCACTTCAACATTCCTCACCTATTGGCTTACATAGTCTCGGTACCAGGGTTATGAGATTGCTGAGTCCCTGTGGCTCACAGATTACAACAATATAGGTACAGGTGTTGACGAGTACGTGCCAGATGATGTGTCTTAGCTCCAGTGGGAGTACGATGATGAACGTAGGCGTATGTACGTTACGTATCCTCATGAGTAGGGGAACTTGGTGGTGGTGTTCCTAGGATAGCACGACAGTTTCATTGCTTTCTTTTATCATTTGATTTCGTCCGTAGCCGGACCCTGTCTTCTGGATGAATGTATGAATAATTGTGTGGACTTGTAAGATAGCTTGTGGTGAGTGTAAGCCAACTCATATACTCATCTCTTCCTACATGTATGCAATGATTTTTGTACTTGCGAAATGACTAGATGCGCTTCTATCCCCGTCGAGGCCCTCGTGCCTTAATAGGGATAGGACCGCATCTTGGGCGTTACAACTAACCTATTAACCCAGTGCCAACTGTCAGTTAATGTTTACTGCATATTCTGGCTTTTCAGATTTACAACACCAAACTAAGTTCAATTGCCCTGAAACTTTTTGATGATTTTTTCTAGACCAAAAGGAGACCTAGAAGCTTCAGGAGAAGACCTTAGGCCGCATGGGGGCCCCACAAGCCAACAGGGCACGCTCAGAGGGGTGGTCGTGCCCTGTTAGCTTTTGGACGCCCCTGGATGTCCTCTCCCTGTCTTGTGGCCTATAGATTCACATATATTCAAAAATCCCTAGGGGAGCTCCCGAAACACTTTTTCCGCCGCCGCAAGTCTCTGTTCCGTCGTGATCTCATCTGGATCCCTTTTCTGGTACCCTCTCGGAGGGGGGATCGATCACGGAGGACCTCTACATCATTCTTGCCGCTCCCATGGTGATGTGTGAGTAGTCCACCATAGACCTACGGGTCCCTAGCAAGTACCTAGATGTCTTCTTCTCTCTCTTTGATCTTCAATACAAAGTTCATAGCGATCAACGCGGTGATCTATTCGATGTAATCTTCTTTTGCGGTGTGTTTGTTGGGATCCGATGAATTGTGGGTTTATGTTCAAATTATTTATGATAAAAGATTTGGGTCATCTCTGAATACTTATTTGATTCTTATTTTCATGATCATCATAGCTTCGTAAATCTCTCCAATCTATCGGTTTAGTTTGGCCAACTAGATTGGTTTATCTTCAGTGAGAGGGGTGCGTTGTAGTGGATTCAATCTTGCGGTACTCTATATCCCAGTGACAAAGTAGGGGACAAGACACGTATTTGTATTATTGGCACTAAGGATAAAACAATTGGGTTTATTCATATTAATTGATTTTACTTTGTCTACATCATGTCATCATTCTCCAAGCATTACTCTGTTTCACTTAATACTCTAGATGCATGTTGGATAGCGGTCGATGAGTGGAGTAATAGTAGTACATGCTGGCAGGAGTCCCTATACTTGTTAATGGACATGATGCCTATATACACCTGATCATTGCCGTGAATAAATATTGCATAACTATGCACTTTTCTATCAATTGCCCAACAGTAATTTGTTTACCCACAGTATGCTTTATTTAAGAGAGAACCCTCTAGCTAACACTATGGCCTCGAGTCTATTCACATATATATATATATTTACAAACGCTATTATTATCTTGCTACCATTTGTTTATTTTTTATTTATTTTTCAATTTATAATTATCAACTGTCATCTACACTACTCATTTGCTTGCAAATAACGGGTTCAAGGGTATTTACAACCCTCTAGCCCGCGATGGGTGCAAGTATTTGCTCTTTTGTGTGTAGGCGCTGAAGACGTGTCACGGTCATGGAAATTGATTGTTATTAGTTGCAATATTGTTATACCATAACTCTAGATTCCTTTCCAATCTATGTATGCCATTCTTTCGAACTCCTCAAACGATCATTTGTGAATTGCCTTAGGCTGGTATGAAGAGTTTCAAAGATCTTTGTATCAAAAGTAATTCTTTTTGCCACTTAATGGAATAACTCTACGAGTCACCTATCCTAAGGTGTCATGTTATGGTATTAAAGGCAATTATCTCATTGCTACCTTGAAACCCGTTCACCATCTTTCAAGCAGGGAATAGTTGCCTGCCATATTGAACCTTCATCTTCTGCTTCTTTCTGTTTCCCTGATGTGTGTTTGATTCTCGGCTCAAGAGATGTTTTTACATCTCATTCCAAGAGTTGATCATGAGTTACTCGATCTTCATAAAGATCGATTCCCGTAGAGTTTTTCTGTTCCCATTGTCGTTGTGTTTTGGTGAAGATCTCAAAGGCAAAGATGTCAAAATCAATATGATGCAGTGAACCAACATCTTCGAGAAGGGCAATTAGATCATGAAGATTGTGATATTTTAGTGTCCCCTCTTCCTCTTACCCTACGCCTGAATCTCGGGATGAGATTCTTGTTTAGTGTGGGTGAGTTGTCATAGCCCTAGAAATTGATTGTTATTAGTTGCATTAAAGCATCCATGCATCATGTGTAACTTTCATTTAATCCTCAAATGGGGATGTTGAAAACCCTAGCACCAAATAAAATTGAAATAGTTTCAGCTAAAAATATTTTCAATGAACCCAAAAATGGCCTGCTAAAATGTTCATCATTTCTGGAAAAAGGTGGAAACATCAACGAGAGGTGATGCATGTTTTTCCATGTCATTTTTGGTAATTGAATTAACTCATATTGTTTTTGAGTTGGAGTTTAAAATTCACTATTAAATATTGGTTGCTCCAACAATTCTGAATTTTTTTGTGAGGTTTCAAAATAATTCAAATATGCCCCCACAAAAATTTACAGAATTAACCAAATTGTTTTGGTTTGTGAAAATAAATTAAAACCACTAGTCATCAACCCATGCAGATCATCTGCACATGCTAGCCGTTTTAGTATTAAATATGACAAAGTGCTTTTAGAAATGTTCGTCAGTTATATGAATATGTTATTATTGACTGTTATTATTATATTGGTAGACAACATGGTTACAACATCAAAAATTGTTGCATGTATCATGTATTCGTGACATATAAGTTTCTAAAACACAAATGATCAAGTGCCCCTAGTGCAGCATATATGGTCTTGTGTTTCACAACCTAAATAGACATACATCTTGGTTTTAACCACAGAAGTACTGTAGAAGTTGATCTTAAAACCATTCACTTCACGATTAGATTTTTTATGTGTAGAACATTTAAGGAGATGTCCTGCCTCGGGAACATTGGATTGCACCTAGTTTTGTTTGATTATATAAGAATATGTTTCTATAGACAACAATGGACATGCATGGTTTTCTATCAAATATGTGTCACTGTAAAGATATTGCTGTTTTCTCATACCTTTAATATATATATATATATATATATATATATATATATATATATATATATATATATATATATATATATGATTTTAAGTTGTTGTCTTAACCAATAATTTCTTCCACAGTCTGCTTCTGAACATGTATCATTAGTTCGTACAAAAAAAATTCCTTTATGATTGTGTCTGGACTTTTTAGTACTTTATATTCCTATTATACACATATGTATCACATTCATAATCACGTGTTTATATGACATCTCTGTGGCGAATAATACATCCAGATTTTTTTTGTGGGCCGAGCCCTGACTAAAGGTAGGAGCAGAATTGAACGGGAGGAGGAGGCCAGCGGCCATGTAGAGGAGTCCAACGTGATTTCAATTGGTAGAATATTTAATGGATGGAGTCTTTTACGGGCAATGGATGGACGCTTTCCTTTTTTTTCTGAGGCTTTCCTTTTTCTTTACGCGAGGCTTTCCTTTATTTATTTGAGGGAATGGATCGAAGCTTTCCTTTTACTTTTTAACGTGAGGCTTTACTTTCAATTTCCAGGGAATAGATCAAGGATTTATTTATTTTCTATACCACAAATGTTGGACGTGTCAAGTGCCTTTTTTGTGGGATGGGACCATCCGTGTGACGTAAGTTTTCATTTTATCCTGGACGTAAATTTGACTATCCAATGGTGTAATTAATTTTGATGATGTGGATTAATGAGAGTACTTGAAAGGTGCCTCCAATTAGTAATAGGAGATAGCTGCATATAAAAAATAGAAAATAAAAGAAAGGGAAAACATGACCTGGCTTACCCCGGCCCAGTTCTGTGTGGCCCAGCCCAGCCGGCGCGTGAGTCATCTCGTTCCTCTAGAGAGGAGGACAAGCGCGTGGCCGACGCGCGCAAGCACGCGCCCAGGCCACCTCCTGTTTCCCCCCTCCATGTCGACGACACAGATAGACTCCATGTTAGCGTCCGGATCGATCCCACCCCTCATCCATTCTTCCCCTCGCCTCCCTCGCTCTCTCCTTGCCATGGCTGAGAGCCATGCGAGCTCGCCGTCACCGCACGCATAGCCAGCACCACCCCTTGTCCGCACACCGCGTCCACGAGCTCCGCAACAACCACGTCGACCTCCTCACCAAGCCATGTGACCAGGAGAGCCCCGAAGCGACGACCCCGACCTCATCTTCAACCTTTAGCCACCGGCAAAACACTGGAGCTTGCCGGCAAACCAGAGCCTCCCAAGCCTACCGAGCATGGCTACGAGCTCCCTGTGAGCTAGTGATCCTTTCCCCCTATTCCCCTCCAGTTTTATCTCCATACACATTGCATCCATGAAGACCGGATCCCACCGCCGCTTGAGCTTATCGCCGGCATAGCTCCGGTGACCTCTAGGTCATGCCAAGATGTCCAGAAGCTTTGTACACACGCATAGTCGCCGTAGGTGCCAAGCAATGGATTCCTTGCTCACCGTAGGGGCAAACCCGTCTTCACCTGAGCTCTGGCCACTGTGCAAGTCGTCGCCGCCGTCGATTTTGACCACCCCAGCTCGCATCGGTTGCAACAATCGAAGCGCAAAAGTCCTAGCAACACGTAGAGCTTCTCTGTCGTCTGTTTGGTCGATGTAGCACAAAACCCATAGCCCTCCGCCGCGTCTGGCCTCGCCGGCGGCTAACCACCGGCCAAATCCAGCGGGTTTGACCTGTTTTGGACTCACCCGTGTCAATGACATGTGGGGCCGGCCGCGGACTAATTTTGGATTAGTGCCAAAATCAAAGCTAAGCATTGTGATTAACTATATGGGTCACTAACCAGTGGGCCCCACTGGTCAGGTTTGACCTCGACCGACCCTGTTGACTTGGTGACGTCATCATGGCATACAACTGACGTCATAACTCCTTTCTGGATTTTCCAATAAATCAGAAATGATTTATTTACTTTCAAAAAATGTTTATGTCGGTCTAGTGGATACCGGGGTACCACGGCCCATCTGCCACTGGCCCAGGTGTCAACACTCGGGGCGGACCCAAGGAGGGGGCCACACCCATGCCTCTCCTGAGGAACTTACCTTGCTAGGGGCGTATCTCGCAAGGCCCCCTCGCGCCCAAGGTCGGGCCCCTCGGGGGAGTTAGAGTGTGGCGATTGCCTCACGAGGGAATCTCGCTCAGAGCTGCCTCGCGAGGCCGGGCGCGGGGGCAACCATCGGTAGGGTCTCGCACCCGTCACGTGGGTGTACGACCTCACAGAAGGGGATAGCAGGAACCGTGCCAGCCGGCACAGACATAGATGTTTTCCCCTTTGGTGGTTAGGATGCAGCGCTAGCTGCCCCACAAAAGCAAGTCCCAAAGCGTTTCCCCCTCTGGTGTAAGGAGAGCAAGATGGATCGGCGCTGCAGGACGGAGGTCATCATCGAGCCCACCGGCGCATTATAAGACTACTTTAGCTGGTGAAGACCACCTTTTGTTAGGATAGGACTGAGTTCATGTCCCCCTTTGAATCGCCGCCCTATGGCCACCCTTCCCGCCGATATTTTCAGGGAAGAGGACCAAGGCACTACAAAGGGGCCAGGGACGCTTCCATGTAAGGTGATCGAGCCATTTTCTCTCCCCAAGACCTCGTGTACCTCGAGCAGAGCTTTCCCTCATAGAGCAATTCAACACAAAGCAGGAGTAGGGTATTACACCACTCGGTGGCCCGAACCTGGGTAGCTCGTTTATCCCTGTCATGTCCAGCGAGCAGCAGCGAGCTCGTCATCGATCCTCTTGCGTTCACCGTCGAGATGTAGGTAGCTAAGTCAAGCCCCCCGGTGTTCGAATCTTATTCACGGAGATGTTCTCGGACGCAGATCCCGGACTCCGACAGTTTAAAACTTCTAAAATTCATAGAAAATAATATATAACTCACATGAAAATAAGTTATATATGAAAAATGATCAGAAAAATCCAAAGAATCCAACTGTACCATTTTCATGCATGATATAACAACCCATGTCCTCTGTTTAGGACAAATCATATAAATGACATTTAAATAACCACATATGAAGTTTGAATTTGAATCCTTGGTTCAAACCAACTTCAATTAATATTGTTGCTAGATGCATTAGCCCAATCAACAGCATGTTGCCATGTCATGATCATGCATCATAATGTTGTATTTCCATGAAGTAAGTGTTGTTCTCTTTTTCTGTTTGTCGGTGTTTGTTCCTTCTCGGTAGACGTTGTTCCGACGTTGAGATTGATGTCACCGACGAAGACTCACTATTATCTTCAGAAGTACCAGGCAAGCAACCACCCTTGAGCATACTGATATAAACCCACTCTCTCGCTCCTGCTCTCTTTTACTCCATTAGGACAACAACGATTCAACTATTACATGTTCCGGTAGTTGAACCCATTCCTCTGCATGACTCGTTTTTGTCACAGTAAATAGTTGAAACCACTTAGCATGAGTAGCAACTGCTTGAGCCTTGTTGTGCTTACTCTTCCATGCTTGCTTACTATGCCTGCTATGCTTAGAGTCATGTCGGGTCTGATCAATCTGGGCAATGAATAGGAAGGGATGTGTTCATGTCCTGCTGTGTGAGAGCTAAGTGTGTGAATCCGATTTGTTAAAGGTAGCGATGAGAGGCCATGTAGGAGTACATGCCGGGTTGTCTCATTGGGACCGTCCTTAAGAACTGAGTTCTGTGTATGTTATCCAAGACGAGATACTACCACACATTGGGCTCCGTGTACTCCAAGCTCTCTCGACTTATTAATCGCCTTGATCTTTGTCCAGGAGTTGCAACTAGTTTCTGGTGTTTGTTGGAGAAGTGTTGGCGGTCGTGCTTAGCACTGCCCGACGGGGTGGGCTTCGATGCGGTAGATGCACAGTGGCACGATGTATCAAGTGGCACCTGAATGGTGGGCTTGTGGAACCCTGCTCACATCGTTTGGGGCCGTAATGGAAACTTCGGCCGGACTTCCTTGCGGGTTCAGTCTCAAATAGGCAATAAACCTGGACTAAAGTCTTACGTGGTTAACAGTTATCGCTGACACCCATGCTAGTGCTTCCGCTTGAAGGTTGCCGAGATGCATGACGTGCATATGGTGATTAGTGGTGAGAGCGTGTGTGAAAAAGTATACCCATGCAGGGTTAATTCATCTATTGGAATAGCCGCGTCTGCGGATATGGACTACTTGGAAGCTTATATGGTTCATAGATAATTGAAATGGATACTCTAAAATGCGCAAGATAAGTGTGAGTTCTATGGATGGCCCTCTCATAGGAAGACGGGAGAGGATCCATAGTGGTGTATTTGTGTGGTGAATATGTGGACTCGTGTGTGCTCCCTAACCTCGAAGATACAACTTGTAGTCGTAGTACATGTTAACCAAGAGTCAAACTGGCTTGCTACAATTAAACACCACAACCCCCTTGTTGATAATGATGCATATGTAGATAGTTCTGATGTAAGTCTTGGTGAGTACCTTTGTACTCATGGTTGATTAATTTATGTTTTGCAGACGAGACTTTGGTCTCACTTCTAGTTTCGATGATGTGTTCGATGTTGATCGGATTAGTTTGGGAATCCCAGACAGAGATCTAGCCCCTTTGGGAGGGTCATTGTAGATTTTCAGGCTCCTCCAGCCACTTTTAGTAGATGTTTGTACCCAAACATGTTTTGCTTCCGCTTGTTGCTTGTATGACTTCGAGTGTTGGGTCATGTGACCCCCAATTGTAATATCACACTATGTTGGCTCTGATGAGTCTTTAATAAATACTTTGAGTCGTAGAGTTGTGTTGTGATGCCATGTTGTATCTACACATATCGTGCATATTGCGTGTATGTTTTGGAATGCATTGTATGTGTGGGATTAGACACCTAGTTGTGTGCCTATGGTAGCCTTCTTTACAGGGACATGCCTCTTTGTGCTTCCACCGAGCCATGGTAGCTTGCTACTGCTCTGGACACATTAAATGACCAGCGTGTATCCATCTTTGCTGTTATGTCTGTCCCTACGGGGAAATGTCACACGGTGTAATGAAGTCCATGTATCCTTCTATGACTCATCTACACACGTTGGTGACAGAAATGTCACGCGGTGTAATGGAGTCCATGTAGCTTGCTATGACTCGTCTACACACGTTGGTGACCGACACCTGCATTGCTGGGTTACGTATGCATGTTCCTGTACGGTTGTGCCACTTGTGTCTATAACTAGTCATGTCGGTTCGGGTTCTCTGACATATGATGGCTAGCGACATATTCATATACATGAGCCAAAAGGCACAAATGGTCTCGGCCAAGGTAATGTGGTAGCTGTGGATTGCTGCGCATGAGGTCGCAAAGTGATATGATGTGTTACATGCTAGATTCGTATGGCTTAGGATCGGCGTCCTGACAGCTTTGGTATCAGAGCCTGAATGCCTGTAGGTAAACCTAGGCATACCCCGGGACGGGCCGGGTTTCGGGTCGGGCTTTACAAAGCCTGAACTGGAAATTCCATGCCCGAGCCAGGCCCGGCCCAGCCAATTAAACCTATATCCAGGCCCGAGCCCGGCCCAAACGGCCTAAAAACATGAATTCCGGGCCGGGCCCGGCCTCCTTGTAAAATACCATTTTTTATATGTCCGAGCCCGGCCCGAACTGCTACCCGGGCCTAGTGTGCAAGCCCGAACCCGGCCCGAACGTAAAGCCCAGCCCGGCCCGGCCTGGGTTTTTCGGGCTAGGATCAGGCCGGGTCTCCGGGCCGGGCTGCCCATGCCTAGGTTTACCTGTAGGATTACCAAGCCAAGCTGGTCGATGTTGAGTCTAGCAATTCTTTAGTTATATAAGGGAATTGGTTGTGGAAGGGAACGCAAGATTCTTTTTACTCCGTTCCTTGTGTCATTCTTATTCTGAGTCACCCTCTTCTTTTCTATGGGGATTAAGAAGTAGGCTTTCTTACTATCTATCTATCAGGATGATGAGTTACTATGTTCGAGACTTATAGTCAAGGTGATGTCTTCTCAGATCAGTGTCTGCGTAGGAATTGAATGTTATGTTGTCAGTTGTCTTGCAGGTTGTCTCATATTTCATGCCCGTACAACCGTTATGTTGTCCGGGTTAGCCAAGGTTTATAAATAATCTGATGCAATTGCAAATCCTTTCATCTTGACTTGATGTCTCTTTGGCCAGACAAAGCACACCAATTATTGTGTTGAGGTACTCTATTACCTTGAGGTATCTGTTGAAGGTGTTATGAAACCATGTTATCTCAGAGAACTACCCAATAGTCTAGTTGTGTTTCGTGCTTCCAGTATGATAATTCTGGCCATCGTTATCGAAAGCATCATGTGATGTTACTTAGTCAGTAGGTATTCTATTTCTGGGTTCTTGAACCCAAGGATCATTCTGCTCACTTCTGTTGATAGTGTATGCTCGTTCCTTTAGGATGATTAGTAACCTTGTTATTGTCTTCAAGGTTCGTGGTTTATCAATCTTCCAATACCATGAACCATCCCCGGCAGGAGTTCTTCGTGAACTAAGGATCGCAACAAGAGTGCTCTTGATGAGTTCTTCATTCCATAGTTGTGACTCTACCAATCCTACCTTTCTGCATGGGTTATCCAAAAGAATTATGTTGAACTTGTTTGACATGCTAACCTATGCATCTAAAACTCAGGAAACTTATGTGCTCCTTGAGTTGCCCCTCTTTAGTTGTATTCCGACCCTTATATGTGAGTCGACAATCAAGTGTAATCGTGCATTCATGTTCATTGATCCCTATTACTCCTGTGATCCATCAAGTCATTCTATTCCAGAATGACTAGGAGAAATAAACTCTAGTACCTCATCCATTTCTTGGATTGGGTCAAAGCAGTTGTAATACGCAGATCAAATGCCAATCCAGCTTTTGTTCTGTTCTACCTCGGAGTATTACTGTCACACCATGTGTTGTATCACTTTGCTATGCTATGATTTTATAAAATATGGACCCATTTAAAACTTTTTGAATGCTTGTGCTTGTTTGATTATTTGATGATTGCTTGTTTGGATGATTGAGTTTTGGCACTCAAAGATTCTTCTTCTCTCCAATCTCATCTACTTGATCCAAACTCCCTGCCCGATGATCATGCCATGTGTATAGGACCAAAAACTATTTTTATAAAATATCATTTTGGCCAAAAAGCATTTATTCAAATTAGGTTCTCAAAAACCCCTGAATTGAGGTTTGTACTACAAGTCCTCAAATTAGGGTGAATGCTTTACCACAAAGACTTTATTTGGAACCTACCATATATAAGACTTCCCAAAACAACCAAATGATAATTTGAAATATTATTTTCCTATTTTATTTAAAGGATTTTATTTAAGGCTAGAAATGGTCTTTCCTAGGGAAAATTATTTTTATGCTTTCAAAATATTTGGGAAAATTTAGGGAAACTCAGTGGACATATATTTTCCATATATATGAGTTTCAACACATGGTCATGTTCAAAATATTGGACAAAACCTTCCAAAACCCTTTCTGTCTGTTTCAAGCTTTTGAAATATTTCTGTAGGAAATGTTCTCAAATAAATCCAGGAAAATTCTAGCAGGTCACATATGCCTATTGTGATGATCTTGCAATTCATCTCAATCCCAATTGTTTTCCTTCACCAAAATATCCCAAAACGCTCTCTCTCCAGAAACAAATTCGAACAACTTCACATTGTGAAGTTTCTCCTGTTAACCCCAAACGTTGCACACATGTTCTAATCCCCAAATAATGTTACTACACAAAGTGGTGCATTTAGGAGAGTAGTTTAGCATGCCTAGATCTATAGAAGCCTGATTTTGTTGATTTCTAGGGTTTACCAAGTTTGCATTGCCAACTTTTCTCAAATGAGCTCAAACCTTGTGGAAAACCTCATTTTTACCTTTCATTCCATCCTGTTAAATCTCACAGTAAGTGGAGCCATTTTACTTGGCCAAACCAGCATCAAACACCTTCCGGTAGTTTGGTAAAAGTCATGTTTTGACCACTTCTACTGTTCTTCTTCACCTCAATTCTTTACCATAGGTCCCTCTATTTACTATCTATCCCCAGTAAGAAAGGCCTGGCCTCAGGTCAATGATTGGGGGGTAAAAACCCTCATTTTACCCCTCTGGACAGCTATGGCAACTACATTTCTACCTCCCCCTCCTTTTACCTCTACTCTCCTTAGCTCCCCCTAGTTCCTAGAGCATCTTTAGACCCTCCAGCAACTTGTGGACATGCTGGGACGCGTCCAGAGCACGCAAAGCATGCCATATGCATGCTCTGGAGCGCGCTACAGTGCATTCCCGCACTATAGCTGGAGCATCCCGAGGCTCCCGACCACGTTGGGATGAGGGAACCTGTCACCTGGCCCTTCCTCGACGTCCGCAAGCATCCAAGAGGTCGGCCCCCTCCCCCTTCTCTCTCCGGCGACCTCCAGTCGCGCGTGTCAACACCGCTCGAGCTGGCCAATGATCGAGCCCGCACACACGACGCCCCTGGCCCCCTCCACTCCACCTCTCTCTCTTTGTGGTTGTAGGCAATGCACACGAACGCCCCCGAGCCAGTCCGGACCCCTCCTGCGGCCTCCAGCGACGGTTGCGACCTCGCCGGCACCCTGGTCCGCGATGGACCATCACCCCCTCTATATAAGGCTATCCCGATCCCCTCTCTCCCCTCTGGACCCCATATCTCCCTTCCAATTGAGCTCCAGAACCCCCCACTCGACCTCCCCGTGGCCTAACGCCCGGGATCGACCGAACCTCCGTCGGGTCTGCTTGCCGTTGATCTCCGGGTAGAGAGCCCCTCCGGCCCCGTTTCTCCTTCCCGTGGCCCTACCCCGTTGCCCTGACGCGATTCCCTCTCTTCCCCATGCTTTTGCAGCTAAGGAGCGTCGGAAGTGACCTCTTCCCGAGCTCCTCCGCCGCGGGTGCTCGTCGTCGGCGAACTGCTGCACCCCGGCACCCCTCTCCACCTCCACTACAACGGCAACTCGAAGCTGATCCCATTCCTGCCCTCGGTTTCCCTCGCCGTGGCCGGGATCATCGCCGGTGAGCTTCACCACCTCCCTGTCGAGAGGAAGGAGATGACAGGTGGGCTCCACCGGTCATCGACCCTCCCTCTCTCTCCCACTATGTGTGGCTGGCACCCGGGCTCCGCCCGTCAGGTTTGAACCTGGCGAGTGCGGGCGCACCGGTTCGCCTGAGGCCGCTTTGCTCTGGGCCGTCCCAGCCGCGGTCAGTTCTGGCCCAGGGCACAGTGCCCATTTTATTTTTCTTTTCTGTTTAATTTTCCAAAAATTCCTCTAACTAAAATAATAATCGAAATCCAAAAATTCTTCCACCAAAATTCTTCTAAAATTATGTACTATTTATTGATGTCACTTGCAAAAAAACTTCAAAAATGTTTTCTATACTGGTTTTATTTAAAACCTAGTTTTGAATATTTAAGACCACTGTTAAAATTCTTTTGACCACCTTTTTCATTTCAAAAACAGAAACTAATATTATTAGTTTTTATTGTTGTATTTTACAGAGTGGCTTGACATTTTAGAAGTGATTTATTTTCTCTGTTTTTGCCGTGCTCTTATTTTTGCCCATTAATATTACGACGATAGATTGCGTTGTTGACGAGGGAGTTGGACCAGAAGACTTTGAAGACCCCGAGAACTTTGTTGAGCCAGGAAAGCAGCCCCTTGACCATGTCTAAGAAACTTTTTCATGCATGTCATATAGCACTTTTATTTCGATGTATTGATCATGATGATGTGGTGACCACTTTGGTGGATGCCTCTGCTACTTTTTCGTTGATACTTGCATCGTGCATGACCCTACCTCCTCATGAGGGTTATGCGGGTGGGAGTAGTTAGGTTGCTAAAGTAGGTGCTACGTAAATGGGGCGGGATTATGCATGGTGTCGGAAAGGGTATGATTTCAAAGACTTTTCGAAAACCCCTCTGGGTGCCACTAATGCTCGAGGGAGATGATGATGAGCGAGGTAACCACTTGACAAAGAAGTGGTGTACCGGAGCAAGTTGTGTGAGTATGTGTGTGTGTTTTTGAAAATGGAGAGATTTAAGATCTGCTAACCGTCCCAACCTTACATGTACAACCACCATACCCCTTATGGGACGGGGATTATTGATTACTTTGGTTGATGCTAGCATAGAGCCCGCATTACTAGTGGCGGGAGTGGCGTGGTCACTCTCGATACGGGGTCGTACCGGAATGGACGATCCTGGGCTGTTTTCACAGACATCGGCACACCGTTGCGTGCCCTCATGGATGATACGTGTGATGTATATCATGAGGGATATCACCAACAAGTGGACTCTTTGTTTAGTATCGCCAGGGAAAAGGCATTGTTCAGGTACTTATCTCGGGTATGAACAATACCGCGAGTCGTGGCTTGACACGGAAGTTCCCCGAGTCTCATGGGTAAAGTGTGCAACCTCTGCAGAGTGTAAAACTATTCGAATAGCCATGTCCATGGTCAAGGACAGTTGGGTGGTGCTGCTTAAACTACATCCGATGTTTTCACAAGCTTGGTGTGTGTGGGGGGGGAGAAAGATGGAATACTCAAGTTAAGTCGAATGACTTGACATGATGATCGAGCATGAGATGTTCAGACCTTGACTATATTGATATTTGTAACTTGTTCATACGAATACTTGTATCCTTCTGATGCATGCCTTTACAATACAATTGATCATGTCATTGCACCCCAAACTAGCTTTCCGCAAATTACCTACTTAGTGATATATCATGCATCGTTATACCTTGTTCCAAAACATGGGTTGCTTGCAAGTACATTCAAAGTACTCATTGGCTTGCCACTAGTTATTTAATTGGCCAGGCATGGAAGAGCGGGAATATGGTGAAGAATTCGTTGGCGACGAACATGCGAACTAGGACGCTTCCCTGTCAGAATGCCTGTAGGGTTAAGGCAGATGGCATGGGTCTACGCTATCAATCAAGATTTCCATTGTGAGTTTATGTTTGCTATTTGTCATTCATGGCCCTATCTATGTAAGACTTGACCTTTATGGTCTTTATTTGTGTAAGACGATATGTATGGATGTAAGACGCTTGTTATTCAGCTTTTGTGTGTCAGTGAGCATTGATCTTTGGGATCACTATACACGTGCATTCGGTGATCACGACTTATGAGTCGGGGTCCCCATAGAGCTGGTATCAGAGCCATCATGACTGTAGGAAGCCTTAGTTAGCATGGACGTTAGTTAGGATAAAACCCTTTCAAAACTATGCCTAGTACCTACACTTAGGAGTTTCTGCACTTCTTACCTTTTCTATGTCTACTTTCAAAACTCTACTGACTCCTGTCCCCTAAACCTTGTAGATGGCCGTCGTACCCGAAGCCCTCCTAGCATCCAGCTTTCCCCTACTCCTTAAGAATAGCCTGTAGAAGTGCCAGTATCACCGACCACCCGTTTTCCTCTACCACGAGCACTGGGTCGATGCTGTCATGAAGGAGTACCACGTTGATGTGTTCGTGAAGGCAAACGACTCCCCTACTAGTTGGTTCTTTGAGGGACCACAGATGGAGACCCTAGCGCTCGCAGTCGAGACGGCTGCATGCAAGGCACTTGTCCACCTTTGAGACATCATACCAGAGATGGCTGACGAGCCAGCCACTCGCCACCTCCCTTTCAAGAAGGATGAGAATGGCGAGATTTGGACGTTGATTCCATCCAAGGAGGATGGGATGCCACTCAAGTTCCAGACCTACTTCAGCCTCTCCGCCGATAGTCTGGCTCACAACCTGATTACGGAGTCCGTGAAGCTCCGCGAGGAACTTCACCACACCCGAGAGCTACTCCGTCAAGCCAAGATGAGGCCAGACAAGATCAAGAAGGATGGAGCCCCCGAGGGATGACCAGCTGTCACTTACAAAGGAGGATTACCCCCAGCTAGAGATGCACCCACACGTCGACGTCGCATGAGTGCGAAGGAGTACCGTGCGCTCTTCACTGACCCACCGACGAAGCATTGTGGGGATGGACCTCCTTGTTCTCCGACCCCTTCGACCGGAGACGACGCCCGTATGGAGGATGAAGAGGAGGAAGACCCAGAGGAGCGTGAGTATGAGACCGAGCACCCTCCACTTGAGTCCGAGAACCCCTAGGGTAGGATCAGTCATGTACCCCTCATGCGAAGTCGAGTCCGTGTAATGGTTCATATGAAACCATGTGTGCTTGTTGTTTGTTTTTGTTGTTTGTGTTCTGATGCAAGTTTCGCTTTTGCCTTAGGCAACATGTAAGCGACTCCATCATCTATCTTATCTTAATATAATGTCTTTGGTCTTTCGACCTTTATTTTACCACACTTGCACTATACCAACCCCCTTAGGCGCGCATTCTCCATTGTTGCTTTTCCCTCTCATCTATCCAAATTGTTTGACTTGGCTGCTCCAAACAGGATGGTGACTGCAAGCCGCAACAGCTCCTTCACCAACCCTGAAGCTGGCAACTCCAGCCAGCAACAGGGAGATGGTGGGGCTGCTCACGCTGGAGAGCACCCGGAGCAGCCACAAGGCGACATTCCCCCGCCTCCACCTCCACCGAAGGACATGACCATAGCTCAGTTTCTCCAAGTTCTCCGGGAGGAATGCCAAGACAAGACTGCCGCTATCCAGCAGATGGCTCAAGTCCTTGTGAACAACCAGCAGCAAGGCAGGAACGGCAATGGCCGCTCCACTTTGTCTGAGTTCATGAGGAATTCGCCCCCAACCTTCACCGAGACTGTTGAACCTCTGGATGCCGATGATTGGATCTGCACCATCGAGGACCTCCTTGCACTGGTCAACTGCAACGAGGATCATGAGAAGGTGCTTTATGCCTCTCACTGCCTCGGAGGTACCACCAGAGCTTTGTGGGATGGATTCAAGGTCATGCAAGGCGACCGTGTGATCACCTAGGCTGACTTCAAGGAAGGATTCCGCACCGCCCACATTCCTTCTGGGATTATGGCTATCAAGAAGAGAGAATTCCGGGCGCTGAAGCAAGGAAGTGGCTCTATCAAGGAGTATATGCAGAAGTTCAACCTGCTGTCGAGGTATGCCCCTCAAGATGTCAGCACTGAGGCCGCTAAGATGGAATGCTTCATGGAAGGACTCCAGCAAGCCCTGTAGTATCAACTCATTGTCTGTGACTGCCGGACCTTCTTCGACCTGGTGAACAAGGCCCTCATGCTTGAAGACAAGCGTCATGCCATGGAAGACACTCGCAAGCGCAAGATGATCAGCAAGGGTAGTTCCAGCAACCAGAAGCCCCGCTCATGGCAGCCAACCCCAGCCAAGCCAACCTATCAGCCTCAGCAAGCTACACGTCCTGCACCTCGTCCGAGCTACCAGCCTCAGCAGTATGCCAATCCCAGGCCAGCTTACAACAACCCCAATAACAACAATGGCGGCAGGAACAACAACAACAATAACAACAACAACAACTCAGGACAGATCATGTGCTTTGGATGTGGTCAGTCTGGACACATCTCTAAGCTGTGCCCCAACAAGAAGCCAGATGCACCGCGCCCCAATGCGCCGAACCAAGGTCAAGGCCGTGGAGCGCCACCAAGGAACCAAGCTCCCCGCAACCAACCCAACAATGGCAAGGGTCGTGTGAATCACGTCACCATTGAGGAAGCCCAGGAAGACCCGGACGTCATACTGGGTACGTTCCTCGTCAACTCAACTCCATCAACCTTAATGTTTGATTGTGGAGCTTCGCATTCTTTTGTTACCCAAAAGTTTGCACTAGAGAGTGGTATGAAGCCTACACCCCTGGGTAGTCATATGCTGGTACAAACCCCGGGATCGGTTATGAGAACCAAGATAGGATGTAAAGGAGTTGGGATTGTCATCAATGGAGTAGAATTCCTAGCAGACATTATCATCTTGAAGCCGCAAGGCTTGGAGGTGATCCTAGGCATGGACTGGTTAACCAAGCACCAAGGCTTGTTAGACTGTGCCAAGAGGACTGTTACAATGACCAATAGCCAAGGAGTTGAAGTCAAGTATGTTCCCAACCCTACCTCCGCTCAAGCCCCTCAGGCTAATTGTCTGTCGGGAATTGAGTTGGATCAAGTGCATGTGGTATGTGAATACCCAGATGTCTTTTCTGATGAGCTACCCGGAATGCCTCCTGACCGCGACATTGAGTTCATCATTGAGCTAATGCTCGGGGCAAGGCCCATCTATAAGAAGCCCTATAGGATGGGATCCGCAGAGTTGGCTGAACAGAAGGAGCAACTGGCTGAGCAGCTCAGAAAGGGATTTATTCGCCCTAGTGCCTCTCCTTGGGGATCTCCTGTTCTATTTGTGTCAAAGAGGGACGAAACTATCCGACTCTGTGTCGATTACCGTTCTCTCAATGAGGTCACAATAAAGAAGAAGTACCCACTCCCCAAGATTGAAGACCTATTCAATCATCTAAGTGGCACCAAGGTGCTTTCCAAGATCGATCTCAGGTCCGGGTACTACCAATTGAAGATCAGACCCCAAGACACCTCGAAGACGGCATTTGTGACCCGGTATGGCCTGTATGAATACACGGTCATGTCATTTGGGTTAACCAATGCCCCAGCCTACTTCATGTACCTCATGAACAAAGTCTTCATGGAGTATTTGGACAAGTTTGTCGTTGTCTTCATCGACGACTTACTCGTCTTCTCCAAGTCTGAGGAGGAGCATGCGCAACACTTGAGATTGGTCCTAGAAAAGCTTCGAGAGCACCAACTTTATGTCAAATTCAGCATGTGCGAATTCTGGCTGCATGAAGTTGGATTCTTGGGTCATGTGTTGACTGCAGAAGGATTGTCAGTGGATCCTGCCAAGATCGAAGCCGTGACGGAATGGCAATCCCCAAGCAATGTGAAGGAAGTCAGAAGCTTCCTCGGACTTGCGGGATATTACCGCAAGTTCGTCGAAGGGTTCTCCAGCATTGCTAGACCCATGACCCAGCTCTTGAAGAAGGACAAGAAGTTCAAATGGACGTCGAAGTGTGAAGAAAGCTTCCAAGAGCTCAAGAGGAGATTGACAACAACCCCAGTCTTGGCCACCCCTGATATTCACAAGGAGTTTGTGATATATTGTGATGCATCAGGAACCGGGCTTGGTGGTGTTCTGATGCAAGAACGCAGAGTCGTAGCATATCTATCCAGGCAGCTACGTCCTCACGAAGAGAACTACACTACTCACGATCTTGAGTTGGCAGTTGTAGTTCATGCCTTGAAGACATGGCGACATTACCTTCTAGGGAAGCAGTGTGAGATATACACAGACCACAAGAGTTTGAAGTATATTTTCACTCAAAGGGAGTTGAACATGAGGCAACGAAGATGGTTGGAATTGATCAAGGACTACAACCTCAGTGTTCAATACCACCCTGGAAAGGCTAATGTGGTAGCAGATGCCTTAAGCATAAAGGCTTGTCCCTTGAATGCTATGATTAAGGAAAGGCTACCCGCCTTGTATGAAGAGCTTGAAAGCTTTGGCCTGGAACTAGTTGCACCTGGTTTCCTAGCCAACCTCGAAGCAAGGCCTACCTTAATGGATGATTTTAAGGAAGCTTAGAAGAGTCATGACAGCATTGAAGGCATCAAGAGGAAGATTAAGAAGGGTAACGCCCCAGGATTCTCAGTAGATGAGCAAGGAGTTGTATGGTTTGGGACTCGCATTTGCGTTCCCAACAAAGTTGAGGTCAAGAATTTGATCTTGGAAGAAGCCCATGACACTCCGTATTCCATCCATCCTGGAGGAACCAAGATGTACCAAGACCTCGAAGCAAGATTCTGGTAGCATGGCATGAAAAGAGAGATAGCCACTTTTGTCGCTAAGTGTGACATATGCCAGAGAGTCAAAGTTGAGCATCAACGACCCGCTGGATTGTTACAACCTCTCAAGGTGCCTGAATGGAAGTGGGACAAAGTCGGGATGGACTTCATCACCGATTTTCCCAGGTCAAGCAAAGGCCATGATTCCATTTGGGTCATCGTCGACCACCTGACCAAGGTAGCCCACTTCATTCCCGTCAGAACCACCTATGATGGAAACAAGCTAGCCAGCCTTTACATCGAGCACATAGTAAGCCTCCATGGAGTTCCGAAAGGGATTGTGTCGGACAAAGGTACCCAATTTACCTCGAGGTTCTGGAAGAAGTTTCAAGAGGCCATGGGAACCAAGCTTTCCTTCAGCACTGCTTTTCACCCCCATACAGGCGGACAGACAGAACGAGTAAATCAGATACTCGAGGACATGCTTTGTTCTTGTGTTTTAGCATATGGAGCCAAATGGGAAGATTACCTACCATTCGCCGAATTCTCCTACAACAACAACTACCAGTCCAGTCTGCTGATGGCACCATTTGAGGTGCTATATGGATGCAAGTGCCGCACTCCCCTCAATTGGTCAGAGACCGAAGAAGGACTAGTCTTTCAACTCAAAATTCTCCGTGAAGCCGAAGAGCAAGTTCAACTCTTCAGAGAGCGTCTAGAGACCGCCAAGTCAAGACAGAAGAGCTATGCCGACTCTCACCGTCGAGAAGTGAACTTCTGCATGTGAGACCATGTATATCTCCGAGTCATGCCTCTCAAAGGAACCAAGCGTTTCCACGTCAAAGGAAAGCTTGCACCAAGATACATCGGCACCTTCAAGATCACCGCAAAGTGAGGAGAAGTTGCCTACCAATTGGAGTTACCTTCCGAGCTATCCGATCTGCATAATGACTTCCATGTGTCACAACTCCGGAAATGTCTCCAAGTTTCCAACCGCCCCGACCTGTACAAGGACATCAACCATCAAGCCATCGACCTTCAGCCAGACCTCACTTATCGTGAGAGGCCAGTTCACAGTTTGGATGAAGCTGAATGTTGCACCCGAAGCCACACCATCAAGTACTTCAAGGTCCAATGGAGCAATCACATTGAAGCAGAAGCATCCTGGGAGCGTGAAGACTATCTTAGATCCGAGTTCCCTTATCTTTTTCGCGCTTAGCTTAGGAATCTCGGGGACGAGATTCTTGTAAGGGGGGTAGGTCTGTCACACCCTATGTTGTATCACTTTGTTATGCTATGATTTTATAAAATTTGGACCCATTTAAAACTTTTTGAATGCTTGTGCTTGTTTGATTGTTTGATGATTGCTTGTTTGGAATTGAGTTTTGGCACTCACAGATTCTTCTTCTCTCCAATCTCATCTACTTGATCCAAACTCCCAGCCCAATGATCATTCCATGTGTATAGGACCAAAAACTATTCTTATAAAATATTATTTTGGCCAAAAAGCATTTATTCAAATTAGGTTTTCAAAAACCCCTGAATTGAGGTTTGTACTACAAGTACTCAAATTAGGGTGAATGCTTTACCCCAAAGACTTTATTTGGCACCTACCATATACAAGACTTCCCAAAACCACCCAATGATAATTTTAAATATTATTTTCCTATTTCATTTAAAGGCTTTTATTTAAGGCCAGAAATGGTCTTTCCTAGGGAAAATTATTTTTGTGCTTTCAAAATATTTGGGAAAATTTAGGGAAATTCAGCAGACATATATTTTCCATATATATGAGTTTCAACACATGGTCATGTTCAAAATATTGGACAAAACCTTCCAAAACCCTTTTTGTCTTTTTCAATCTTTTGAAATATTTCTGTAGGAAATGTTCTCAAATAAATCCAGGAAACTTCTAGCAGGTCACATATGCCTATTGTGATGATCTTGCGAAGTTTCATCTCAATCCCAATTGTTTTGCTTCACCAAAATATCCCAAAACCCTCTCTGTCCAGAAACAAATTTGAACAACATCACATTGTGAAGTTTCTCCTATTAACCCCAAACTTTGCACACATGTTCTAATCCCCAAATAATGTTACTACACCAAGTGGTGCATTTATTAGATGAGTTTAGAATGCCTAGATCTACAGAAACATGATTCTGTTAATTTCTAGGGTTTACCAAGTTTGCATTGCCAACTTTTCTCAAATGAGCTCAAAATTGGTGATAAACCTCATTTTTACCTTTCATTCCATCCTGTTAAATCTCACAGTAAGTGGAGCCTTTTTACTTGGCCAAACCAGCATCAAACACCTTCTGGTAGTTTGGTAAAAGTCATGTTTTGACCACTTCTACTATTCTCCTTCACCTCAATTCATTACCACAGCTCCCTGTAGTTACTATCTATCCCCAGTAAGAAAGCCCTGGCCTTAGATCAATGATTGGGGGGGTGAAAACCCTCATTTTACCCCTCTGGACAGCTATGGCAGCTACATTTCTACCTCCCCCTCCTTTTACCTCTACTCTCATTAGCTCCCCCTAGCTCTTAGAGCATCTTCAGAACCTCCAGCAACTTGTGGACACGCTGGGATGTGTCCAGAGCATGCAAAGCATGCCATGGCATGCCATACGCACGCTCTGGAGCGCACTACAGTGCATTCCGGCACTGTAGCAGGAGCATCCCGAGGCTCCCGACCGCGTTGGGATGAGGGAACCTGTCCCCTGGCCCCTCCTCGACGTCCGCAAGCATCCAAGCGGTCGGTCCCCTCCCCCTTCTCTCTGCGGCGACCTCCAGCCGCGCATGTCAATGCCGCCAGAGCCGGCCAATGATCGAGCCCGCACGCGCGACGCCCCCTGGCCCCCTCCACTCCACCTCTCTCTCCTTCTGGTCGTAGGCAATGCCCACGAACGCCCTTGAGCCAGTCCGGACCCCTCCCGCGGCCTCCAGCGATGGTTGTGACCTCGCCGGTGCCCGGGTCCGCGGTGGACCATCACCCCCTCTATATAAGGCTGTCCCGAGCCCCTCTCTCCCATCTGGACCCCATATCTCCCTTCCAATCGAGCTCCAGAACCCCCACTCGACCTCCCCGTGCCCTAGCAGCCGGGATGGACCGAACCTCCGCCGGGTCTGCTCGCCGTCGATCTCCGGGTAGAGAGCCCCTCCGTCCCCGTTTCTCCTTCCCGTGGCCCTACCTCGTTGCCCTGACGCGATTCCCTCTCTTCCCCGTGCTTTTGCAGCTAAGGAGCGTCGGCAGCGACCTCTTCCCGAGCTCCTTCGCCGCGGGTGCTCGTCGCCTGCGAACTGCTGCACCCCGGCACCCCTCTCCACCTCCACTACAATGGAAACTCAAAGCTGATCCCATTCCTGCCCTCGGTTGCCCTCGCCAAGGCCGGCATCATCGCCGGTGAGCTTCGCCACCTCCTTGTCGAGAGGAAGGAGATGACAGGTGGGCTCCACCTATCATCGACCCCTCCCTCTCTCTCCCCCTATGTGTGGCTGGCACCCGGGCCCCGCCCGTCAGGTTTGAACTTGGCGAGCGCGGGCACACCGGTTCGCCTGAGGTTGCTTTGCTCTGGGCCGGCCCAGCTGCGGCCAGTTCTGGCCCAGGGCATAGTGCCCATTTTCTTTTTCTTTTCGGTTTAATTTTCCAAAAATTCCTCTGGCTAAAATAATAATCCAAATCCAAAAATTCTTCCACCAAAATTCTTGTAAAATTCTGTAGTATTTATTGATGTCACGTGCAAAAAAAATTGAAAATAATTATGTAATTGTTTTATTTAAAACCTAGTTTTGAATATTTAAGACCACTGTTAAAATACTTTTCACCACCTTTTTCATTTCAAAAACAGAAACTAATATTAATAGTTTTTGTTGTAGTATTTTACAGAGTGGTTTGACATTTTGGAAGTGATTTATTTTCTCTATTTTTGTCACGCTCTTATTTTTGCCCGTTAATATTACGACGATAGATTGCGTTCTTGACGAGGGAGTTGGACCAGAAGACTTTGAAGACCCCGAGAACTTTGTTGAGCCAGGCAAGCAGCCCTTTGACCATGTCTAAGAAACTTTTTCATGCATGTCATATAGCACTTTATTTCGATATATTGATCATGATGATGTGGTGACCACTTTGGTGGATGCCTCTGCTACTTTTCCGTTGATACTTGCATCATGCATGACCCTACCTCCTTATGAGGGTTATGCGGGTGGGAGTAGTTAGGTTGCTAAAGTAGGTGCTACGCAAATGGGACAAGATTATGCATGGTGTCGGAAAGGGTATGATTTCAAAGACTTTTCGAAAACCCCTCCGGGTGCCACTAATGCCCGAGGGAGATGATGATGAGCTAGGTAACCACTTGACAAAGAAGTGGTGTACCGGAGCAAGTTGTGTGGGTGTGGGTGTGGGTGTGTTTTCGAAAACGGAGAGATTTAAGATCTGCTGACCGTCCCAACCTTACATGTATAACCACGATACCCCTTATGGGACGGGGCTTGTTGATTACTTTGGTTGATGCTAGCATAGAGCCCGTATTACTGGTGGTGGGAGTGGCGTGGTCACTCTCGATATGGGATCGTACCGGAATGGACGATCATGGGCTGTTTTCACAGACACCGGCACACCGTTGCGTGCCCTCATGAATGATACGTGTGATGTATATCATGAGGGATATCACCAATGAGTGGACTCTTTGTTTAGTATCGCCAGGGTAAAGGCATTGTTCGGGTACTTATCTCGGGTATGAACAATACCGCGAGTCGTGGGTTGACACGGTAGTTCCCCGAGTCTCGTGGGTAAAGTGTGCAACCTCTGCAGAGTGTAAAACTATTCGAATAGTCATGTCCACGGTCAAGGACAGTTGGGTGGTGCTGCTTAAACTACGTCTGATGTTTTCACAAGCTTGGTGTGTGTGTGTGTGTGTGTGTGTGTGTGTGTGCGTGTGTGTTGGATAAAGATGGAATACTCAAGTTAAGTCGGATGACTTGACATGATGATCGAACATGAGATGTTTATACCTTGACTATATTGATATCTGTAACCTGTTCATACGAATACTTGTATCCTCATGATGCATGCCTTTACAATACAATTGATCATGTCATTGCACTCAAAACTAGCTTTTCGCAAATTACCTACTTAGTGCTATATCATCCATCGTTATACCTTGTTCCAAAACATGGGTTGCTTGCGAGTGCATTCAAAGTACTCATTGGCTTGCCACTGGTTATTTAATTGGCCAGGCATGGAAGAGCAGTAATATGGTGAAGAATTCGTTGGCGACGAACATGCGAACTAGGACGCTTCCTAGTCAGAATGCCTGTAGGGTTAAGGCAGATGGTATGGGTCTACGCTATCTATCAAGATTTCCGCTGTGAGTTTATGTTTGCTCTTTGGCCTTCATGGCCCTATCTATGTAAGACTTGACCTTGATGGTCTTTATTTGTGTAAGACGATATGTATGGATGTAAGACTCTTGTTATTTAGCTTCTGTATGTGTTAGTGAGCATTGATCTCTCGGATCACTGTACACGTACATTCGATGATCACGATTTATGAGTCGGGGTCCCCATAATTACCCTCTTTTATCTCTAGAATGTTGTGAGAATTGCACAACCTCTTATGAACTCTTGGTACAATGATACATCTCGCCATCATTATGCATACCTCGGTCTTTGTGTTGGTTGTAACCGGGATACCGACAAATGAACCATGATGTGTGCAATCAATACTCCTACCAACCCTGATTCTTGGAAGTCAATGGACAATAATTTCATTCTTAGTGTGTTGGTTGATGAATCACCATTCTAAGATTGATCGTGCTACCTAGTCCATATTTCCTGGTGCACTCTCGATCGATGAGCCAGGTTTGCCAAGCTCTCAAGATCATATCATCTTGCCCTGAAAAGCACGATTGTTCTCAAACTTAATAACATATCGGTGGTTCGTGATTTTCCAAATATCTTATCGGAAGTATTACCAGGTTGTCTCCTGACCGTTATGTTGAGTTCGTGATCTAGTTGGGTTTCTTATAAGCCACCTTTTCTCGAAGGATTCATGTTGTATACCCTTGAACTAGTTGGTTAAGCTAAACAACAACTTGGAGAGTTGGAAGATAAAAGCTTCGCCTAACTTAGTTCATTCCAAAGGGATATCTTGTGTGTGTGTGTGTGTGTGTGTGTTGAAGAGAGATGATATCCCCATCGGTTGATCCTTGTGATCAACTATTGCCACTATTGTCTTGTCGAGTCTTTGATTTGAGTGTGTGCTCGATACGTCTCCAAGGTATCAACAATTTATGAAGTATCCATGCCATATTCACCTATGTTTACAATACTTTTATATGGCTTTGATGCACTTTTTATGATTTAATTATAACGAACCTGGACTGACGCTGTTTTCAGCAGAATTACCGTGGTGCCGTTTTTTGTGCAGAAAATGGAAGTTCTCGGAATCGCCCGAAACTTTTTCGTGATTTTTTCTGGAACATATGATCAACATTGGAGCAAAGAACCATCGAAGGGGGGCTGCCTATTGGCCATGAGCCAATAGGGCGCTCCTAGGGGGGTCAAAGGGCCCTGTTAGCTCGTGGGCCCCTCGTAACTCCGTTCTGCGTCATTCCAACGCCAAAAAATCTAATAAATAGAGAAACCATAAGAAATTAGGGGAGACTCTCCATTCCGCCACCGCGGCTCTCTGTATTGAAGAAAAAACAATCTGGAGAGAAAACAGAGAGGAAAATTGAGAGAGAGAGAGAGAGAGAGAGAGAGATCCAATCACGGAGGGGCTCTCGCCCCTCCAGGAGCCATGGAGGCCAAGGACTAGAGGAGAGAACCTCTCCCCATGTAGGGAGAGGCCATGGAGGAGGAAGCCTAAGGGGGAGACTCTCTCCCCCTCTCTCCCGGTGGCACCGGAACGCCGCTGGGGCAACCATGGTTACGACAATCTACACCAACAACTTTGTCGCCGTCACCACCATCACCTTCCCTCGTCTATCTATGGCGGTCCACTCTCCCACACCCCGTTGTAATCCCCTACTTGAACATGGTGTTTTGTGTCACATATTATTATCCAATGATGTGTTGCCATCTAATGATGATTTGTTAGATTTTTTTTGTCCTTTGGATTGATTGATGATCTTGATTGGTGTGAGTTGTATGTTTTATATTGGTGTTGTCCTATGGTGCCATCCGTGCCGCGCACACGTGGAGCATTCCCGCTGTAGGGTGTTGCAATACGTTCATGGTTCGCTTAGAGTGGGTTGGTGAGTGACTGAAACACAAACCCGGGTAAGGGGGTTGTTGCGTATGGGAGTAAAAGGGACTTGAAATGTTAATGCTATGGTTGGGTTTACCTTAATGATTTCTAGTAGTTGCGGATGCTTGCTAGATGTCCAATAATAAGTTCATATGATCCAAGTACGGAAAGTATGTTAGCTCATGCCTCTCCCTCATATAAAATTGCAATAATGATTACCGATCTTGTTATCAGTTGCCTAGGATGATTTCGCACACCATAGCATCATTATTCCACACCCGCTATTTTTAATATATTGTAACATATTCTAACTTTATTTAGGCAGCAACTATTTGTTGGAAATATGCCCTAGAGGCAATAATAATTTAGTTATTATCATATTTCCTTGTTCGTGATAATCGTTTATTATCCATGCTATAATTGTATTGATTGGAAACTCAAATACATGTGTGGGTACATAGACAACACTGTGTCCCTAGTATGCCTCTAGTTAACTAGCTCGTTGATCAAAAGATGGTGAAGGTTTCCTAGCCATGGACATGAGATGTCATTTGATAACGGGATCACATCATTAGGAGAATGATGTGATGGACAAGACCCAAACTGTAAACATAGCATATGATCGTGTCAGTTTATTGCTATTGTTTTCTGCATGTCAAGTATCTGTTCCTATGACCATGAGATCATGCAACTCCCTGACATCGGAGGAGTACCTTGTGTGTATCAAACGTCGCAACGTAACTGGGTGACTATAAAGGTGCTCTACAGGTATCTCCGAGGATGTCTGTTGGGTTGGCATGGATCAAGACTGGGATTTGTTACTCCGTGTGACGGAGAGGTATCTCAGGGCCCACTCGGTAATACAACATCACAATGAGCCTTGCAAGCAATGTGACTAAAGTGTTAGCCACGAGATCTTGTATTACGGAACGAGTAAAGAGACTTGCCGGTAACGAGATTGAACTAGGTATAGAGATACCGACGATCGAATCTCGGGCAAGTAACATACCGAAGAACAAAGGGAACAGCATACGGGATTAACTGAATCCTTGACATAGAGGTTCGACCGATAAAGATCTTCGTAGAATGTGTAGGAGCTAGTATGGGCATCCAGGTCCCGCTATTGGTTATTGACCGTAGAGGTGTCTCGGTCATGTCTACATAGTTCTCGAACCCGCAGGGTCTACACACTTAACGTTTGGTGACGATATAAGTATAGTTGAGTTGTTATGTTGGTGACCGAAAGTTGTTCGGAGTCCCGGATGAGATCCCGGACATGACGAGGAGCTCTGGAATAGTCCGGAGGTAAAGATTGATATATGGGATAATAGTGTTTGGTCTCCAGAAGGGTTCCCGAATTCACCGGAAGGGGTTCCGGATGTTTCCCGAAATGTTCGGGTACGAGGACACTTTATTTGGGCCAAGGGGTAAAGCCCACGAGGCTTTAGGAAGGTGCAAAAGGAAGTTTTGCGGAGGCCAGGGGCCAGACGCCAGGGACCCTGGCGTCTGGGGCCAGACGCCGAGGACCCTGGCGTCTGGTCCTGGAGTCCGAGCAGGACTCTTGCCTTGCGGGCCAAACCGACTTTGAGGAGGCTCTTTCTCCAAGTTTCGACCCCAGGGCTCAACATATAAATAGAGGGGCAGGGCTAGCACCCGGAATACATCAAGAATTCCCGAAGCCGTGTGCGGCAACCCTAACCCTCTAGTTCCTCCGTCATAATCTCCGTAGCGCTTGGCGAAGCCCTGCAGAGATTGTTCCTCACCACCATCACCACGCCGTCGTGCTACCGGAACTCATCTACTACTTCACCATCGCTCGCTGGATCGAGGAGGTGAAGGCGTCATCAAGCTGTACGTGTGTTGAACACGGAGGTGCCGTCCGTTCGGCACTAGTTCGTGATCGGTTCGAGGGACGACTTGCGATTTGGATCGCGGAGACGTTCGACTACATCAACCGCGTTTCTTAACGCTTCCGCTTAGCGATCTACAAGGGTATGTAGATTCACTCTCCCTCTCGTAGATGCTCATCACCATGGATAGATCTTGTGTGTGCGTAGGAAAATGTTTGTTTCCCATGCAACGTTCCCCAACACTATTTTCATATTTTGTTCTCCAATATCATGCAAAGCTATCCTCTTTATACCCACAACACAGTTTTATTTCTCGTTACTAGATAGAAGCAAACATTCTGTGTATGTAGAGTCGTATCGGTGGCAGATAGGACTTGAGAGAATATTGATCTTACCTTTAGCTCCTTGTGGGTTCGACACTCCATAATTATCACTTCCATCTTTGGAAAGTGCTATGATGATTCCTTGCACTTGGGGATTATCAGGGCTATCGTCAAATCAAAATCAGACCCAATGATTTTCCTAATGTTGTCCTACCCGTGGATATTCCTCGAGAATACACCATTATATCATTTGATTTGACCAATGCTATCATATTGTTCACATAATTGTGGAATGCCATCCATATGGATACCTCGATGAATTGTTGTTAAGCCCACCGATAACATTGTTATCTTTTCCATGATTCATGATGAACATTAGAATTAGTGCTGGAAACTTTTGTAGGCATTATCTTCGTGTCCCATACATGAGGTACATGTTTGATGAAAGAAGTGACTTCCTCTAATTCATGTGCACTTGATGCAAGTTGTTGTCGTGAATTCGAGAACAGTTATTTTGCTTCCATTGGAATCATCCCAAGTCAGTCATGCACGTGCAGAGTATGCTATGGTTTGATAGATTTGCAATCTACAATCCATATGTATTCCCTAGAACATCAAGACACTGATTGACTTGTTCAAGGAAAATAAGTTGAGTGCTATTCCTGAAGGTACCAGATGGACTTGCACAAGGCTTCGTTATCCACGATGATGGTTCCCACCCAGAACTCGGTAGTGTTTTGTTGTAAGACTTCTATGTAGTCATGCTTGTCTTGCACGTTGTGTTCACATGTGCCTTGCAATACATCTCATGTTTTGGAGTTGTTGCCGTAGTTCATTTCTCGATAATCTCGCAACATCATCTCGTCAAATTGTGTTGGAAACTTCCTTGTTCAGACATGTTGAGTCTGAAACATCCTGTCACCAATCAAATCAGAATCTCGGGTAGATATGATGGTTGGAACGTTTCCCAAGGATTATAATATTGGTCTCTCTAAACCGATAAATTGGATGTTGTGGCTAACACACCTAGCGGAAAGACCAATTTATATGATCTCTTGTTTCAGCGAAAGATAGCCACTTCTCCATGAGGACGTCATATGACTTATTTATCGGGACCCCGATCCTAAGCCATACAAGTCTAGCATGTAGCACATCATATCACTTTGCGGCCTCACGCACGGTAATCCCCACGGCTGCCACCTTACCTTGGCCAGGACCGTTTGCGCCTTTTGGCTCACGTATATGAATATCTCGCTAGCAATCATATGTCAAAGAACCCGGGTCGACATGACTAGTTATTGACCCAAGTGGCACAACCGTACAGGGACAGGCATACATAACCCAGCAGTGCTGGTGTCTGTCATGAACGTGTGTAGACGAGTCGTAGCAAGCTACATGGACTCCATTACACCGTGTGACATTTCCCTGAAGGGACAGACACAGCAACAAAGAAGGTTACATGCCGGTCAATCAATGTGTCCGGAGCAGTAGCAAGCTACCAGGGCTCGATGGAAACACAAAGAGGCATTTCCCCGTAAAGAAGGCTACCATAGGCATACGACTAGGTGTCGAATCCCACACATACCAATGCATTTCAAACATACACGCACTATGAACGATATGCGTAGATACAACATGGCATCACAACATAACTCTATGACTCAAGTATTTATTTAAGACTCATAAGAGTCAACATAGTGTGATACAAACAGGGGTCACATGACCCAAAACTCAAGTCATGCAAGCATCAGGCGAAAGAAAAACAAGTCGGAGTACAGACATCTACTAAAGTGGGTGGAAGAGCCAGAAAAGCTACAACGACCCTACTAAGGAGCCAGACCTCTGCCTGGGATTCCCAAGCTAATCCGGCCAATATCGAACTTCACGTCGTAAGTACCACTAATGATACTAATGTCTCCTCTGCAAAAACATAAATTTAGCAACGTGAGTACAAAGGTACTCAGCAAGACTTACATCAAAACTATCTACATATGCATCATTGTCAACAAAGGGGGTTGTGGAGTTTATTGCAGCAAGCCAGCTTTGACACTTGCCTAACCTGTACTACGACTACAAGTAGTAACTTTCTTTGAAGGGAGAAGCGCACACGAGTCCACATATTCACCAAATCAATACACCACTATGGATCCACTGTCATCGCCCTACGAGAAGGCCATCCATAGCACTCACGCTTATCTTGCGCATTTTAGAGTATCCAGTTCAATTGCCTATGTACCACATAAGCAATCCAAGTAGTCCATATCCGAGGACGCGGCTATTCGAATAGATGAATTAACCCTACAAGGGTATACTTCTTCACACACGCTCCCGCCACTTATCGCTATGTGCACGTAAAAGGGCACCTCGGCAACCTTCAAGCGGAAGCCTAGCGAGGGAGTCGGCCATGACCTGACTAACCACACAAGACTCTAGTCCAGGTTTATCGCCTATTTGAGACTGAACCCACAACGGAAGTCCGACCGGAGTTTCCATCACAGCCCCAAACGATGTGTGCAGGGTTCCCAATCCCACCTCGACGGATGGTACTACGCTTGGTACAACGGCCACGGGTGCATCTACCACGCCATAGCCTACCCCTCCGGTCAGCGCTATGCACGACCGCCAGCACATCCTACAAACACCAGAAACTAGTTGCAACTCCTGGACAGAGATCAAGGTGATTAATAAGCCGAGAGAGTCAATTAAGGATCCCAATGTGCGGTAGTATCTTGTCTTGGATAACATACACATAACTCAGTTCTTAAGGACGGTCCCAATGAGACAACCCACCATGTACTCCTACATGGCCTCTCATCGCTACCTTTACCAAATCGTGTTCACACACTTAGCTCTCACACAGAAGGACATGAACACATCCATTCAGACTCATCGCCCAGATGGATCAGACCCGACACGACTCTAAGCATAGCAGGCACAGTGAGCAGACATGGATGAGTAAGCACAACAAGGCTCAAGCAGTTGCTACTCATGCTAAGTGGTTTCAACTATTTACTGTGGCAAGGACAGGCCATGCAAAGGAATGGGTTCATCTACCGAGAACATGTAACAGTTGAATCGTCATTGTCCTAATGCAGTAAAAGAGAGTAGGAGCGGGAGAGCAGGATATTATCGGGATGGTCAAGGAGGGGTTTGCTTACCTGACACTCCCAAAGATAACAATGAGTCTTCATCGGTGGCATCGATCTCAGCGTTGGAATAACGTCTATTGAGAGGGAACTAACGCCGGCAAACAAAAAAGGGAGCAACATTCAATGCAGTGTTCAACCAATGTATGATATGTCATATTAAGGTACTGAATTTACCTAGTGCAACATTTAGTCCAGTTAAGTGAAGTGGAATTCAAATATACATCAAATTCCAACTCCAACACTAATTATCAAATTATCCTAGTTATGAAATGTCCTAGTTGGTTATGTTAGCTTGCTCAAATATGCATGAACATGGCATAAACAGATTCATTGGATTTTTCTGAAAATTTTTCATATATAATTTATTTCAATCTGAGCTATGGTTGAGTTTCTATGAATTTTTGAAGTTTAAATCATTTTTTGGATTTCCTGGATATTATTAAATCCAGAAAAACATTAATTATGTCTGGCTGGTGTCATCATGACATCATCAGGTCAACCACGGCCGGTCCAGGTCAAAACTTACCGTGGGTCCCACATGTCATAGACTCAGTGGCTGATCTAGTTTAGTTAAAAAATCAGGGCTTAATTAGGGCGCCCGGGCCCATATGTCAGTGTCTGAGGTTGGTTAATGTCGGGACCCCGACTCATAAGTCGTGATCACCGAATGCACGTGTACAGAGATCCCAGAGATCAATGCTCACTGAACACACAGAAGCTCAATAACAAGAGTCTTACAGCCGTACTTAATGTCTTACACAAATAATGACCATGAAGGTCAAGTCTTACATAGATAGGGCCATGAGAGGCCAAATAGCAAACATAACTAGCAGCGGAAATCTTGATCGAAAGCGTAGACCCATGCCATCTACCTTAACCCTACAGGCATTCTGACTGGGAAGCGTCCTAGTTCGTATGTTCGTCACCAACGAACTCTTCACCATAATCTTGCTCTTCCATGCCTGGCCAATTAAATAACCAGTGGCAAGCCAATGAGTACTTTGAATGTACTCGCAAGCAACCCATGTTTTTGAACAAGGTATAACAATGCATGATGTAGCACTAAGTAGTAATTTTTGCAGAAAGCTAATTTTGAGTGCAGTGACATGATCAAATAACTTATGTAAGCATGCATCAACAGTTGGCAGATATCCATATGAACGAGTTACAGATATCATCATAAGTAGGGGTTAAACATCTCATGTTCAGTCATCATGTCAAGTCATCCGACTTAACTCAAGTATCATCTTTGTCACCAACACACACACTAGTTTGTGAAAACACTGGACGTAGCCCAAGAGCGGTCATCCAACTGCCCTTGACCGTGGACACGGCTATTCGAATAGTTTTACACTCTGCAGAGGTTGCACACTATACCCACAAGACTCGGGAAACTTCCGTGTCAAGCCACGACTCGCGGTATTGTTCATACCCGAGGTAAGTACATGAACAATGCCTTTCCCTTGACGACACTAAACAAAGAGTCCAGACGATTGGTACACAGCCCTCATGATGTACAAACACGAGCCTCGCTCCAGATCGTACCATCCATGAAGGGACCAACGGTGTGCCCGGTGTCTATGAAAACAGCCCATGGTCGCCCTACCTGGCACGACCCCGTATCGAGAGTGACCACGTCACTCCCGCCACTAGTAATGCGGTCTCTCTGCTAGTATCGACCAAAGTAATCAACAAGGCCCCTTCCCATATAGTGGTAGACTGGTTGTACATGTAAGGTTGGAATAACACTCGCAACTTACACCAATCCATTTTCGAAAACACACACACACTCACTTGCTCCGGTACACCACTTCTTTATCAAGTGGTTACCTATCTCATCATCATCTCCCTCGGGCATTAGTGGCACTCGACGGGGTTTTCGAAAAGCCTTTGAAAACACTTTTGTTTCCATCACCATGCATATCCCCATCCCACTTGCATAGCAACTACTTAGCATCCTAACTACTTCCCACCCGCACAACCCTCATAAGAAGGTAGGGTCATGCTCAGTGCAAGTATCAACGAGCAAAGTAACGGAGACAACCCATGAAGGTGGTCACCACAACATCATGATCAACATATCGAAAATAAAGTGCTATATGCCATGCAATGAAAATGGTTTCTTAACATGGTCAAAGGGCTGCTTGCCTGGCTCAGCAAAGTCTTCGAGGTCTTCACACGCTTCTCGTCCAACTCCGAGCACTCCGTTTATCTCGTCAACTATTGTCGGTAAACAACCACAATAAGCAACAAAACAAGCAGAAAATAAAAGTGCTATATAAATAGGAGTTTTATTTTTCTTAGATGTCCTTGGTCATAAGAAAAATACCTAAAGAATATCTACTTGAGTTGCATCAATAGGGATTTTTGGAAAGGCCGATAGGATGGCAACAAAGGAAATGGTTATCCTATAAGAAGTTCACAGAAAATATTTTTATAAAAATGAGTGGAGGCACTCATCAAGTAGGGCATGGTTTTAGAAAATTTTAGAAAGTGGTTTCACTGGATTTGGAGTTGGGATGAATATCCTAGAGATTAAACAAGTGGATCATATATGAATAATTAGCTAAATAATTTAGGATGCACAGGTGGTGTAAGGAGAAATGTTAACCACTTACTGCATGAATATAGATCCATCTGTGAGTTTAAATCATTGCATTTGGACCTATGGTGACATCCCTATGAATTTCCAAAGTTTAATGCAGGAATTCAAAACAGGGTTTAAATAATATCTTGTACAGAAAAGTTTTCTGTAAAAATGTGAAAGTTAGCAATCTGGATAGATCAAGATTTTTGGGACCTCTAGAAATTTGAATCACCAAGTTTGGAGTTCATATGAGTTTCCTATGGATTTTTGATTCAATCAGAAAAGGAAAAGGGCAAGGATTATTCTTTACCAAAAAGGCCAAAACAGTGATGTGGGCATGGAATAGACACTGGGCCGGCCCAATGGCTCAGCCGCGCACGCTCGGGTGCCACTTCGATGGCGTATTCTGTTAAACGCGCCTTCGGTCGGGGGAGACGACTTCCGGCGGAGCCGCTTCCACTTAAAATTGTCGGGCCCGACCAATAGCCGCTTACAGGCGGGGCCCGCTGCCAGATCCCTCTCCTTCCTCCCGCTCGAGCAGGGGAAGGATACAGAAGGCGAGGCAGAGCGCTCAACGGCGCCGTTCCGGCGGCTCGGGCCATCTCCGGCCAAGCTCCGGCCACCGGCGTGCTCAGCGAAGAGGCCCGCACCCATCGAGGTGACGCACGCCCACCAGAGAGAGGCGCTGTGGCAGGGGAACGGACGGCTGTGGAGGTGGCCGCCGGCAATGAAGGATACGACGCCAGAGCCAAGTAGAGAGGGCGTGCGGCGGAGGGGAGGGTCGTGGAGGTCTCCCAAGTCTTCTACAGTGGATAGGAGGGAGAGGGGAACACCGGGGAGCTCCAATTTGACCAGAGGCCGCTGGCAAGGCCTCGGCCATGGTCGTCGGTGGAGGGCGCGAGAGGAGCAATTGGGGGCTCCAGGAGGCTGAAGGGAGGTAGAGAGAGCGAGAGAGGGATAATAGGGGCTCGGGGGGTGGCTTTTATAGGGAGGGCGATGGTGCACCATGAGCTCGTGCGCCGGCTCGGTCACTGTCGTTGCTAGAGGGTACGGGGGGCCACGGGAGCGTGTCCGGGGTGTTGGTGGATGTCGTGCATGACTGGGAAGAGGGAGAGAAGGAGCGGGCGAGGAACATGTTGTCGCGCGTGTGAGCATGCTCACCGGTGCGCTCGGGCGGCGCCGTGCGCGTGCAAGGAGAGGCCCGCAGAGGGGGAGAGAGGAGGGGGCCGACCAACTTCCGTGTTGAGGACATCGAGGCGGTCTAGGGGGACACGTTGGAGAGGCCCGAGACTGTAAGGGGCATGCATTGGGCGCCGGCTACAGTGCGGGTGCGCACTGTAGCGTGCTCCAAAGCGCCCATATGGCATGCCATGGCATGCCATTGGCCTCTTGGACGTGGCCAAGCATGTCCAGAAGCTTCTGGGTGGTAAAACAAAGGAAAAATTGCATAGGATGCTCTAGGGGTTCCATTAGAATAGGAAGGAAGTGGAGAAGAAGGTAAAACATTGCTGTCCAGGGGTAGAAATGGGGTTGTTACCCCAAAAATTATTGAGCTGGGGGGCTGGGTTTCTTACTGGAGGTATAGGAGGGTCATGAGGGATTGTGGTAAAAATTTGGGCCCAAGGAGAACTCATCTGGTGCTCCATTCATTGTGTACAAAATTGTTGCAGAAGGTGTTTGATGGGTGTTTGAGCTAGATAAATAGATTTAGTTGGCATGAAACTTAACAGGATTAAAGGATAGGTAAGAATGAGCTTGTCCACCAAATTTGGGATTAGGTGATGAAAGTTGCCAATGTAATTCTAACCTATAAGGTTGCTAGCCAACTTGGCTCCAGGAGGCTCCCTCGATTTCCTGTATTGTCGGCCGTTGGATAGTGGTCAAAACAGTCTTCTGTGTGATCTGATGCATTGGATCCTCTTGGCTGATTTTGACCTTGCAGTAATTTTCAGAGGGCCAATGACCTGTGGGCTCGGTCACGCCCACGATTGGCTGGGTCAACCGTTTCGGGGTGAGCGAGCACCCTGTCCTCACGCATTGTTGTTGATGCTGCGTTTTCTATTCGGGTGTCGCGTGCGTGCCTGTTTTTGCCGCTGCAGGTGGGCTCAGTTTCGAGCTGGTCCCATTCGTCTGTCACCTACCTTGTTTTTCTGTGTGTAATGTTGTGCATCTCGTGTGCATTTGGGGTGAGAAGCTGGGCTGAACATGTGCGCGTGGGGCCCTGGCTGACCGATGCATCGTGCGCGCGTCGTGCGTGCCTCACCTCCGTGTACGGTTGGAGAGAGAGATGGACTGGCAAAATATCTCATGAGACCTGGGCACCTCCAGTTTCCCTTTCCCTCCCTCCATTTTCCCTTGATCTACTACCTTAGCCGCCGCCTCCTCTTGGATTCTGATGCTGCTGCTCCGACGAAGATCACCGCGCCGCTGGTGCCTAGATTCCTGGGACGTCTCATGGTGTCCGTCGACGGAAGGAGGGTAACAGCAGCCGCGCCAGGCGGCATGCCTCGCCGAGATGCAGCCGCCCCATGCTCTGCCGGCACCATCTCATCGTCTTCATCGACACGAGGCATCTCTGCTGGACCTCTGCATCCTCTGTTGCCTCTGCCGCTCCTGCCCGGGTTCCTCTCTTCTCCTGCCGAGGTCGCATGTTCGTGAGGCATCAAGACACCTCGATTTTCTTTTCTTTCCCCATATTTCTGTTCTTGCATTTGTTTCTTCTTTCTTGACCACTTTATCCGCTGAAATTGCAGGCAGAGGTGAGCACCATGAAGATGAGCAGGTCAGTGGCTGATATAGAGAGCTCCTCGAACGGGGAAGTAGCAGTTCTGGAGGAACTTGAAGATGTCCTGTTTCAGGTACTATTTTGGCATATCCAGTTAGGTCATGTAACCTTTGCATCTTCCTCTTGCTGGCATGTCCAGATTGCATACATGTTATTGATATGTTGGTGAATTCCTTTTAGATGAAAAGAAAGTGCAGTTTTCTTTTCTTTATATATAGTTGACCTGTAAATAGTTATGTTCATGAATGTAAGAGTTTTCTAAATTTTATCTTCTCATTTGCAGTTTTGATGGGAATCACTACAAATAATTATGTTCATGAATGTAAGAGTTTTCTGAATTTTATCTTCTCATTTGCAGTTTTGATGGGAATCACTACAACAACAATTAGAAGAGACTGTGATTGCAGGTTCAGAACCAATTTCTATGGGTATGTACAAGCTGTTTTGATTCCATCTTGGTTTTAAATTGGCTTTACATTGGTGAATTAGCATAGCACACTGAATGTTGAGCTTTATTTCATCTATATTGGTTCTGAACATGTGAGTTCCCCCATCTATATTTGTTTCTGAATGTGCCGGAGAAGAACAGCTCCAATTACGGTGGGGTGCAGCTGCAGTGAAGATGGAGGTCCGCCGACCGTCTTTGCCTCCTCGCTCGTCTTGCTGCTGCTCCTCTCTCCCTCCATGCCTAGCAGCGAAGTAGTAGTGGGGTCTGCAGGGAAGATGGGGGAGGGCGGAGACAAGGGGAAGGAGCGCAGCCCGACCCTGCTCCATCTCTTTTTCCTTCATGCACGAGGCCTGGAGGAGCAGGTTGCGAGGGAAGCTGCCACGGACAGCGGCGATGCTGCATAGGGGCGCCTGCCTCCATGTCTCCATCCGGTGTGTGTTCTTTTTCTCTCTTGGCCTGATCTGCTCACACGCTTGGGGGTTCGAACCTTGGCCGCCGTAGGTGGACATTGATATGATCATCACATGACTAGCTTAGTTTGATGGTTGTTTTGCTGCCGCCTTTGATTTTTCTGTACGCATGATGCTCGAGGTCATCAGGGAATATCAAAAAGCAAAATACATTTGTGGTCATGGATTAATTTCAGAGGTGAATTTATTTTTCCAAGATTTTTGCTGCCTATTTGGATGGCCTAAATATTATTTTATTTCTTTGCATTACCTCGGGTTGCGTGATCTGAGGTATTATGCATTCATGTTGTAGAACCTGAAACATCTCGCACTTCAGAACTTATTCTTTGTCCTAATATTTGTAGGGAAAATCAATTGGATTCTCATCTTCTCTTTGTGCTTGAAGGCTGGAGATTGGGTTAGAGTCAGAGCGAAAGTCCCCTCCCCACAATAGCCCTGATACAGCCAATGAAGTTAGGATAGTTGCGATTCAGGTTTGTGTGGAAAGTAAGCCGGTTTGCTTTACCCGCCACGACTCATTAATTCTGTGCAATGTGGCATTTTCTTGAGCCTTCTGTTTGCAGTGTGGCACATACAAAGAGAAGATTAAGAGACTAATTTCTTAATGATTTTGTTTGTGCATCATAACATAGTTACATGGTTATGTTGAAAATAGCCATGTTTTGCAGAAGATAAACACAAGGATGTACTTTCCTATTTTTTCTTTGTCATGTGCGTTCCTGCTGCAGACTTTTGTAGGGGAATTCACCATGGGAATTTAAATAATTGTTCCCTGCCCATCAGTTTACTTCCTTGCATTTATTCGTCATGCTATAGGCCAAATTTTTCCTATTTTGTTAAAGAAGTGAACTCATTCCTAAACTTCCACCGTATAAATATTAACACTGGGATACTGTACCAACCCAGCAATACTCTGATCCTACATTGTTTTCTAAAAAAACTATGAATTTCTCTGTGTCAGTGTAGTACTATATCCCACTGATGCTTCTTTGTAACACGATCATCTATTTGGGTGCATGCCTTGAAGGAGTAGTATATTGAGCACCCTGAGATAATCATCGAGAAGTTTGATGGAATTTTAAATGATTTGTTAGTCAACCTTTTATGACTGACCATTGCATGAGAGCATGTTTTAGTACTACTTCAGCGAGTTAGAATGTCTAGGTGGTTGGCTGATGGAGAGTGTTGCATTGCTGCTTATTTAATGATCAGTAGTGCAGCTCACGATTTGATTTAATTAGTGTTTTCATAGTGAAAATATGAAGACACATTTTCTAAATTACTTTAGGATATCTTCGAAAGAATGTGCTAGATTTTGGTCATATTATATTTTCTCAATCCCTATGTCATCTCTCACATGACTATGTGGTCTCCCCGGTTTTGTCTTTACATTATATCTATGTTGTACTGCTGCTACCTCCTGCGCTACAGAAAGTATTTTTTATATAAACTTTGCTCTTGTGTGTGCAAGGATTTCATTCAGGTACAAAACACCCCCCTCTCATGGAAGTTACTTCTTTTCAAAGAGAGAATGATCATTGGTTTTTATATGGATTCAGTGCACATAAATAATTAACTCGCATTTTAAGTTTGGTTTTAGAATTAGCTTTCCAGTTCTGTACATGTTTTCCTCGCTGCTGATGGATTTCTTCTTCTAAGATGAATTAGTAACTTTAGCACCAAATATGAAGTTATTTGGACAAAGAAAAGCTTCCTTCCTCTTTGCTATTTTCTCTCTTCAGTGTTGCTTTGATGTTCCTTTGTCACTATTTGATGTTCTGCCTTGGGTGGCCTCTATCTTGGTGTACAGCTCCATATGGCTACCTATGTATACATATGTAGGTTTTGTTTGAACTGTATTCAAATCACACACATGTTTCCATTTTCTTGCCTTCCTCTTTTTAACTCGTGAGATTGTTAGATAGTTGAATATCATTAGCCTCTGTCAGCATTCTGTTTTTGCAGTTTGAAATGAGTATTGGTCCATTGATATTAAACTTCACAATAGATAGTGGCATCATCCGGAAAAAGTAGTGGCAGATATGCTGGACATTTGTTTCTGCTGCAGGAATGACACTATTGCCCAAGTCCGCAACACATTTTTTAGTAACGGAGAGGATTATTCACCTTTGGTGCTGCAGGTGTTCAAGACCTGGCAGGGCTGGGCCAAACAGCCCTTCGTGTTCAAGACCCGGCCCTGATGAGCCCTGACAACCCGTGCTACCAGCCGGGCATCTTCTTCCCGAGCCGTGCTTGGAACCAGACCAGCAGGGTCACCCTGAGCGAGTACTCGAGGCATGTCGTCAAGTCGGAGGAGTGCAACCAGGCCATCAGCTGTGTGTGTCCACGGTTCATACAGTCAAGGTGTTCGATCATCTCCCAAGATGAGCCAGAACGAGAACTAGAAGAGGAACCCCCCATATTTTTCATTCCTTGATAAATGGTTACATTGTTGTATGTTGGTTAAAGACAGTGTTTTTCTTCTCAAATTATGAAACCTCAAACAACAGTAAGATATAATCGTTTTGTTCATTTTGCAATCAAAGCTTACATCAAATAATTTATTAGAATTGTGCTCCATCTTATTCAGAAATTGTGGCTATTCTGTAGATTCATACAAGATACGGCTTTGTGTACATTGAAATAGTAGCGGGTTGGACTCTCGATCTTATTTCTTTATACATTTGACTCGTACGTGCAGCTAGCGTGTCTATGTGATTTGGATGAATTTCTCTATCCTGTTTTATGTTGTGATGTCTTTGATTTTTGTCTCTCTTCCAAATTTACATAGAGATGCCTCGGTCAATACTTCAGAATTTTGTGTTCTTTTCTATTGATGACCTTTAGGTATTTTTTATGTTTAGAATGTTTTGAAACGAGGTCACTCCTACTGATCTTGATCTTGCTCTTCACGTCCGGTGGTAGGATGCTAGGTCAAGAATGCAGGGTGAGCAAAAGAAAAAAAGAAAACTATGAACGCTTTTATCTATGGAGCTATCAATTTCATTTATTATCATACGTGCTTGCCCGGACATATATTTTGTTTTAATGAGACTCTATACTATCAAGTTAAAATATGTATATTCATCTTATTGTACACAAAAATCCACTGCGTTTTCTATTAGAGGGGATTAAACTAAGGATTTTTTTTTCATCGCGGACATGGCTTTAGTGTGCCTCTGCGCCATTTGGCGCAACGGGTCCACTAGTTTTTATAAACCCTAGAAATGGGCAGAAACTAATTTCTATAGATCTACCGATGCAATTCTACTCTCCTTAATGCACCACTTTGTGTGGTGGCATTATTTGGGTATTAGAGAATGCCCAAAATGTTTGGGATCAAATAGAGAAACTTGACAATGCAAAAAGTCCCAATTCTTGAAATCAGCAGAAATGGGTTTATGGGGATTTGTACAAGTGGATTTGTTCTCCTTGATGCACCACTTGGTATGGATGCATTATTGGAGGGTTAGAACATGTCCACAAAATTTGAGCACAATAGGATACAGTTGGCAATGTAGAGTTGCTCAAATTTGGATCTGGACAGAGAGGGTTTTGGAATATTTTGGTGAAGCAAAACAATTGGGATTGAGATGAAACTTTGCAAGATCATCACATATAGTATGTGTGACATGCTGGAATTTTCCTGAATTTATTTGAGAATATTTCGTATAGAAATATTTCAAATGCTTGATTGAAGCAGAAAGGGTTTTGGAGGGTTTTGCCCAATATTTTGAACATGACCATGTGTTGAAACTCTTATATATGGACAATATATGTCCACTGAGTTTCCCTAAATTTTCTCAAATATTTTTAAAGTATAAAAACAAATTTTCCCTATAAAAGACCATTTCTGGCCTTAAGAAAAAGCCTTTAAATAAAATAATAAAATAATCTTTAAAACTAATATTTGGTGGTTTGGGGAAGCATTATATATAGTAGGTTTCAAATAAAGTCTTTGGGGCAAAACAATCCACCCAATTTGAGGACTTCTAGTACAAATCTCAATTCAGGGTTTTTTCAAAACCTAATTTGAATAAATGCTTTTTGGCCAAAATAATATTTCATAAAAATAGTTTTTAGTTCTAAACACATGTCATGATCATTGGGTAAAGCTTTGGATCAAGGAGATGGGTTTTGAGAGTAGGAGGAGTTTTAAGAATTAGAGCACAAGCAAGCAAACAAACAATCAGCATTCAAGTCAAGCATCACCAGCACACAAAAAGTTTTAATTGGTCCTAATTTTTGAGCTATGTTAACTTAGACAAAAGAGGCTAAACACAGGGTGTGACAGACCTACCCCCTTACAAGAATCTCGTCCCCGAGATTCCTAGGCTACGCGTAGAAAAGGTGCGGGAATTCAGAGGTGAGGTAGTCTTCACGTCCCATGTTGCTTCCGCTTTGGTGTGGTGGATCCACTATTCCTTGAAGTGCTTGATGACACGGCTTCAAGTGCATCATTTGGCTTCATCTGAGGGTGAACGGGGTTCTTGCAGTATGCTAGGCTTGCCTAACGGTCAAGGGTTTGGTGAACGAGGTTTGGGCAAGGGTCTGGCTTGCGGGTGTATTCCTTAGTCGGAATACGGGACAAGGTAATGTGTCTGCGTGCTGATCCTGGGACTGCTCACGTTGGTTAGTGACATCTAGATATCTCGTGTTAGAATAGAAGGGTCAAGGTTTTGGCGTAGTTTCCCGACGACAGAGAATCATCGACATCGTTAGAGCAGTTGATCTTCAGTCGCACATGGTCTTCATCCTTGAGAGTGTTGAAGCGCGTCATCATAGGCTTCTCGTCGAGATCTTCTTCTTGGCAAAGTTGTCGAGGTACGTTCTTCGATCGGACTTGGTCACTTGTCTTTGTAGTCAAAGACGCAAGTTTCTAGCGTGCCTTCGAGAGCTTGGTCTAGCTGTCTCTTCATTGCCATCGTGGACAGGTCTGGGTTGAGTCTCGTCCCTAAGACTAAGCTTAGAGATTTGGTGGAAAATGGTCCCTTCCATCTAAGAGGGTCTCTGAGGGGTTCTAAATAAGCTGACTATGCAGAAGTATAGAACAGCCATCTAGTCCCCAAGGTCTGAGGCTTGGCAAGCGGGGTGAACTACCTTTGACACGTGGTTTACCGTGATCCAGTCAGGGCTTACGCCCTTGTTTGGACCAAAAAGGGGGCTAGTAACGAGGTCATGACAGTCGTTCCGCTCCGTTCCAGATATCTGGAGAGAGTGGGGACGTCATGTTCATCGTACACCGTCAAAGTGGTGGAGTGAGGGTGCTATGAACTTCTCAGTTCCATCATAGTCAGGAACTGATGGGTGGTCAGTTAAAACAAGGGGCCTTTTAATCCTCTTGATGCCCAAGGGCTTCATCGTACTTGAACGTCGGTGCTTCTTGATATAGTCTAATTGATGTAGCCAGCAGAGGGGTGGTAGTTGACTTTTCTTGCTTCTTCTTCTTCGCCGGGGTTTCCCAACCATAGTGGTTCTTCATCTTGCTTGGGCACGAGTGTCTTCTGCTACAGGGAGGGTGCTTCAAGGAGTCCAACTTTCTTAAGGTATAACCTTATACTTGAGGGGCATGGCAGTTGGTGCTTATGGATTTACCCAAATAGGACTAAGGTGTTCCTTCCTCTCATCGGGTAAATAGATATGTCATCCATGAAGACAACAACGTATTTCCCCAGGTATCCCACAGACACATAGTTCGTGAAATATGTGAGAGGAGCGGCATCTGTTCCGGATGGTCACTGGTCCAGGGTTGTGTGGTTCATCGTAATCTAGTACTTTGCGCCCTCCTTACTCAGGGACAGGATTGGTGGTGGTCGAGGTGGAGTATCGACCATAGTCTTTTGACTTAGAGCAAGAGCATATGGTCTTATCCGACCATGGCATGGTTCGGTAAAGCTTCGGGGTTTCAAGGAGCTTAGGATATGAGTGAACGTGTATCATTTTATCCTTAACCACAGTTTCTTATATGCCAATAGTACTGCCTATTACTCCAAACAAAGTCACCCCACATCATCGAAGGTATCATCTCATGTAAGTCAACTCCAATATCACTCATGCTATTCAACTCCAAGGTCTTGATAGAAGGACTAAACCAAAATCTCATATGCACTATAGCTAACTTATATATTTATATCCCTATGTAAAAATCCTCGGGAAAGCATACAAGTTGCTAAGCTCGATCGTGACACTACAAATCCAAGTGATCTACTAACCTATCCAAGGTCTAAGGTACATATTACCATGCTAAGGAAACACGTATTATACCAATCCAAGAACTTATTTCCGTCCTACGAATCCAACTTAACTGGTCCACGTACACCATCTAGCATCACATGATCCATTACGGATGCAATACCAGTGATTGTTTCACGCATCTTCTAGAGTTCCTATAATCGACAATTCATCGAAAGGACTATTATCAACGTATACATCCACCAATTTCCATCATGACGATCAAGTAAACTCCAATGTCAGGTGTATATAGATCCTTGAATCAATCCATACAACAATCCAATATTCCTGGTTTATCTCCCACCGAGAAATATGGTATCACGATCAAGATCATTAGACTAAATCCAAATTACTCTGAACCTTGTAGACTTACTTAACACCAACACTCTATTAGGATTACCTATTTAAATCCAAATCTCATGTCCAACAAGAAATCCTACCTGCTACTCTAAGCCACTATTGTTACACCATCAATCCATGACCACTACTTGTAAAAATCAAGTTATCATACTTCCAGGAATTCCAGCTCGTGATCATAATTGTCCTACCAAATCCAATTTACTCAAGGGAGAAGTAAGTTATGCTACTCTATCAACTTGATCCACCAAGTTCACCTATCACCTTGAAAGTCTCGTGATTCACCAAATGATCTCAGTTGTTTCCTCAAGATACCCATAATAACCACATCAAATCATTTGCCTACTGATCATTTATCCCTAGAACGATGTTTCCTATGGCATCACGGCTCTAGTGCTAGCTTAAGAATGAAAGACGGTTGTTCACTATGATCACAAGCTCCATAATGAACCTAGTGCCAAGCAAGGGTTATTGAAGCTCAATGGGTGCTCTGGCAAATCCGTGTATTAAACACGTGATCAGAGGTTTGAGCTGGGGGAGTGACGGTGTCCTGGACAAGGGGGTACTCACCACGTCGTCTCCCGACCAGGTGGATCGGGCTGAGGATCCCCATGGGGGTGCACTATTGGGCCAATTCGGACAGCCCATGCCGTATACAAGGAGGATTCCACAAGACTTGATGCCCAAGACAAGGACTCTCTTAAACCCTAGGACTTGGTGCATATATAAACCGAGGCTAGGCTGGTCGATAGATCATCATATATTCATTAGAACAATCTCGTGGTAGATACATGTACTCTGTACAACACCCCATATGAATACAATCAAAAGCAGGACGTAGGGTATTATCTCTTCGAGAGAGCCCGAACCTGGGTAAAATCCTGTGTCCGTGTTCCCATCGCTCCAAGACGCCTAGCTTAGGACCCCTACTACGAGATATGCCGGATTTGACACCGACATTGGTGCTTTCATTGAGAGCCTGCTGGGTAGTCACTGCGGTGCGATGGGAATTCAGATCGGCTCCACCGCGATCCACGCGTCGGAACCGAGCTTCATCGTCAACGTCGGCATCTTCGTCACCGACTTGACTGGTCACCTCGGCTAGGCCGAGGACTATGCTCCACGTAAGATCGTCAAGATCGGATGGGGTTCTTCGTCACCATCAACTCCGATCTCAGCTGAGATCATGGAGGAATCGTCCATGGAGCTCGGGGGCTCAACGTCAACATTGCCCCCGGGCGATCGTGCAGTTTTTCGGAACAGCAAACTCATGCTCGCCGTCCCTGCCTCCTCGAGCGTTACTTTGATGATTGCTTCGGTCGAATTGTGCGGAATTGAACCCACAACAACCCTGTAAAATTTCGTCGCGTTCCGATAGAGGAATCTCCGGCAATCTCTGATTTACCGGAGCCCTATCGAATCTGGACGGGAATCTGGACGAGTTTAGGGCGTGGAGTCCAGCAGTTAGCTCGGACGTCCTTTGGAAGATCCAACCGTTCATCGACGGCGGAATTCCCATACCGACCACCCCTCAAAATTTCAGCTCGATCCGACCGTTCAAACTCCGGGAAACGTCCGATTAGTGCATCAATTTTCGGATATGTTTCCTGCGCGAAAACGAATCCGACTCATGTTCATCTTTTTTCATGAACGAGTTTTTGAAGGAACTTTTTTCGTAGGGTATTGTGTTTTGTTCTCAAAACACGTGCCTACAAATTTTAAGACTTTTTCGAGGTAATATTCATCGTCGTGCCGATGTCAAACCAGCACGAACACGTTGCTCCACGGCTGCCGACCGGCGTCAGCATCGACTGCGCCGTCGCTTTATCGAGCCAACGACTATCACTTCGGATCATCAGTTCGGTGAGCCAACCAAGAGTTCGGCACTACTCTCCACAATAATCGTCAAGACAACGTCATTGCCCGACGAATTGCATGGGTCACGTGCGCCGGCATCGCCACGCGGTCACTTCATCACGCTGGCCTTGACCATGTCACAAATTTTGACCTGCATCGGCATAGCGGCGCCGTCGCTTATTGAAGCCGATATCCACCACGCCGACCCGCTTCAACATCTCGTTTGCATGGGGGCTCCAGTGTCACCTTATCGACCTGCTCTGTCATCTCTACGAGACAGGGGCCTCGCCATCTCTTCATCAACCTACTTCGGGGACTTCGGCGTCACCAGCCGACCTACGCGTTGGAAACTTCGTCCAACCGTCCTCGGCGCTTAGGCCATATTTCTTTATTTATTCTATTCGTATAAATTAATTATGCATTTTTTTAATTGTTATTATTATCTCTTGCTCGCACTATTTTATGTGTGCAGGTAATCGGCTTCGGCTGCGTCGCGCGGTCAGTTCGGCGTCACCTTGCCGACCTACTCCGCCACCTCGGCTGGACCGGGGGCTTCGCCTCACCACATAGGCCGAGCCGTGTCACTACAGCGGAATGCCGAGCTCCTCGCTCGGTCATCTCGGGCTTGGGGGCTGGGACCTCGGTCATGCCAAAGACTATGCATCATATCGGATCTGTCAAAAGTTCGATGGGCGTCCTCGTCCCGCCACAAGCCCGGATCGCGTCATCGACACCGAGCACATTAACCAGCTAAGTCGCTTTCATGTTAAAAATATTTTCAGCTTTCTAATTTTGTTCGGTTCGACCAAGCGTTATACTTTTTCGACAAAAAGTTGTTTGTGAAAAACTTTCTTTGTCAAAACTTTGTTTGTTACAAACAAATTCAAATACCCCGTTTACTTGGGGGCTTCCTTTATGAAAACCTTTTCTCTTTGCATGTGATTATTATTGTACAGCTTCTTTCCTTGCTCGTGTATTATGCCAAAATATGCATCATGTTGACTTAAGTGTTCCGCAAAGCTGGGTTGCCTGGCTCATGTGCTTACCCCTACGTTCCCGATTGTTCGGCTAGGGAGTAAAGGGAGCACCTCTGCAATTGTTACGATCGGGTCATCCAAACTCGTACCTCAGACGGGTGAAGCCGAAGCTAGCGCTCTTATTGTTTTCAACTATGGTCGGCACACGACAGAACTCACGCATACACAAATCTATTGCACAAGTCTCATAGTAATCATGAGCGACCAAAGAAAGGTACCGTTGGGGGCACTATTTTCTTTGAAGATGCTTCTTACGTTACATAAGTAATATAGCATAAGTTCCCTGGGCGCGCTTTGTCTGTTACAGCCTCATGGCCTGATTGCCTGGTTATCTGAAACACCGCCGATATTCTCGGTAGGCGGAGTAGATAACACTTTTCGGCCCTTGGCCGAAGAGGGAGAAGCCGACGGTCGGTTAAGACGCATTCATAGTTCGGGCGAACACAGATATTATATAAGTACTTTGGTACATACAATCATTATACATAAAATTCTTTTACCCAAGTCACTTGGGGGCTCTTAAATTAATATGAGCCGTTTTATAATAGATGTTTTCTTCTTAGTCGTTGCAAAGTCTTTTTTTACCACTCCTTTCTCGACTCAAGTGTATGATCAATAGCCGGGTAGCCTGGTTTCTCTCTAAAGCCGCTCGCGTTTAGTTCGCTAAACTGGCCTGAGAAACACTCCGCCTTCGGGATAGGGAGGTTCAAGCCGAAGGCTAACCCACTTGAAGTCTAGAGATCGGATGTGTCATGTCAAAGCACGACAGAAGCACAATTTTAAGACCAATTTCGTATTGGCATCAAAAAACTTGATTCAATATAGACGTAAAGGTTTTTTACGCAAGTTTTTTGGTCTTTTGAGCTTATAACATCTTTCACCTATTTTATGTTTTCCTTTCAGGAAGCGGGACATTCTCTTGGTTGAGGTGTTCGGCGTGATGGTCTTGCTAGGAAACTCTTTTCTAAACTACAGTTTGGCATCTTTCCTGCTGAACTCCACCTCGGTGTTGTCAAAACATACATGACGGTTGAACTAGTTCCCGAGGAGGTACGATCCTAGGGTCGGCCATGTTGCCCAACCCAAGTCTCGGGGGCTACTGCATTGACAATTCAATGCAGAAAATTTAAGTGCAATACAGTTTCCGAGGAGATTATGATCCTCAGGTTGGTCGGCCGCACCCAACCTGAGTCTCGAGGTCTGTGCACACCGCTTGTGTGTTCCTAAGTATGCTGCCGAGCTAGAAGTTGATCCTCAGGCCGATTTCGCGAATCGACATGAGTCTCAGGGGCTACTAGGATCAGCGGTCTTATGTCATCCTTCAGGTGCGTCTCGGATTTTAGGCCGACACACACCTTGAGGGCTACTGGCTATACATCTCGGCAGAGAATAAATTCCACCATTCGGAAAAAATCCGTAAAATATATCAGCCTAAAGCCGAGGTGGAGCACCACCTCGGAAGCAGCCTGGCATAAAACTCGGACGCGAGTGGTTGGCTCCACAGAGGACGTTTTTGGCAATAAGCTTGGACGAACTCCTCCAAACTTTCCAAGACCGAGGTAATCTATGACACTTCGGATGTCGAACAACATTAGACTTCGGCTACAAAAAGACATCTCGGACGCAGTCCGGCATCAAGCTCGGACACAAGTGGTTGTCTCCCTAGAGGGCATTCCCGGCATTAAGCTCGGTTGAACCCCTTCAACTTTTTCAAGACCAAGGTAATCTATTACACCTCGGATGTAGTCCGGCGCTCGAATACAGTCCGGCACAGGAGCTCGGATGCAGTCCGGCGTTGGAGCTCGGCTGTAAAAAGACTCTTCGGATACAGTCCGGCGTTGGAGCTCGGAAGCAGTCCGGTGTTGGTGCTCGGCTGCAAAAGATGCCTCGGATGCAGTCTGGCGTCGGAGCTCGGACGCGAGAGGACACCGCCGCACGGGAAACACTTCATACCCAAGGTGTGGTGTAAAAATAACAAGGCATTGATAAAGGCTGAAAACTTAAAGGGGCTCCTCGGATACCCGACCTATGAACTCTTTGGATACACCTCGGCGATACTCAAGATCGGAGATGGGAAGATTTGTTGAACCAGTTTTCAAGACCAACGACCGAAGATGAAGAACAGTTCAGAAGAACCGAGGAGCGTCCCCAACTTGAAGACCAGTTCAGGGGGCTACTGACGATGTCCTGGACTAGGGGGTACTCACCATGTCGTCTCCCGACCAGGTGGATCGGGATGAGGACCCCCATGGTGGTGCACTATTGGGCCAGTTCGGACAGCCCGTGCCGTATACAAGAAGGATTCCACAAGACTTGATGCCCAAGACAAGGACTCTCTTAAACCCTAGGACTCGGTGCATATATAAACCGAGGGTAGGCTGGTCGATAGATCATCATATATTCATTAGAACAATCTCGTGGTAGATACATGTACTCTGTACAACACCCCATATGAATACAATCAAAAGCAGGACGTAGGGTATTATCTCTTCGAGAGAGCCCGAACCTGGGTAAAATCTTGTGTCCGTGTTACCATCGCTCCAAGACGCCTAGCTTAGGACCCTTACTACGAGATATGCCGGATTTGACACCGACAGGGAGCTTGTGAGCTCTAGGTTGGTCTAGGGAGGGGTTTCCAATCTTGAGGGAAATACATAACTCTACGAGTTGCGTCTAGTAGAGTACGTTGTAGTCAAAGTCTTCAGTGCTAGTTGTCTGTCGAGGTGGATCCTTGGTGCATCTTGTCTTGCTGGTCTTCAGTTGACGAGAGGGGGGAGAGGGAAAGTAGCATAGAGAGGAGTGTCTAAGGGAGTGGTATAGTGCAAGTGCAATCAAACAAGTGCTGAAAAGGCCAATGGCAATCAGTAAGATGAGGTAGGTGATACAGTCGCGTACTTGTTGCCTAAGGCGAAAGTGCGACTTCCACCCAAACACAAACAGACCAAACAAGCAACACACAACATGGCTCCAACATTGAGGGTTCCAGGTAGGCAATCCTTAATGCAATTATATTGACAAGGCATGGTAGAGTTATAACCTGTCAGTTACATTGATGATGATATCGACACCAAGAGCGGGGGATGAAGAGAACCGTTTTCCTACTCACTATGGTGAGGCGGACCAAATGGCAAGGTTCTCATCCACCGGGGTTGCCGACACAACAACGAAAAGGACATGGTTGCTCTATTAGCGATGCATATCATGACATTGCATGTCTTGTGTCCTGGTCATCGAAGGCCAAGGTGGCATCATCCCGGGGCAGTGTCGAGGGTGTCACAATCTTCTGAGTCTTGACATCATCAATCCTCGGGAAGGTATCTTCTGTTGCTATCGTCTTGTCGTGTTGTCGCCAACTTGTGTTCAAGATATGTGGGCAAATGCCCGGCAAGGTGGCTTCCTTCCGAGTTACCCACGAAGATTTCAAGGAATCTGGTGGTCAGGGGCATAAGGGTACTATCGACCGTTTGCAAGGTTTTGAAAAAAAAAGATGAGGAGAGCAAGGAGGAAAAAGGGGGTGGAGGTGTTAAGGCAAAAACCTTCGCTTCCTTTGAAATTTTAGGAGAGGTGAGAAATAAAGGGGTTTTGTAAGTGATTTTGAAGGGTCTCGAAAAATAGTTTTGTCCTATCTAACATCCATGCTAACTAAGGGCTTCCTACAGTCAAGATGGCTCTGATACCAACTCTGTGGGGACCCCGACTCATAAGTCGTGATCACCGAATGCACGTGTATAGTGATCCCAGAGATCAATGCTCACTGAACACACAGATGCTAAATAACAAGAGTCTTACATCCGTACTTAATGTCTTACACAAATAAAGACCATGACGGTCAAGTCTTACATAGATAGGGCCATGAGAGGCCAAATAGCAAACTTAACTAGCAGCGGAAATCTTGATCGAAAGCGTAGACCCATGCCATCTGCCTTAAGCCTACAGGCATTCTGACTAGGAAGCATCCTAGTTCGCATATTCGTCACCAACGAACTCTTCACCATAATCCTGCTCTTCCATGCCTGGCCAATTAAATAACCAGTGGCAAGCCAATGAGTACTTTTAATGTACTCGCAAGCAACCCATGTTTTGGAACAAGGTATAGCAATGCATGATGTAGCACTAAGTAGGTAATTTTTCCGGAAAGCTAATTTTGAGTGCAGTGACATGATCAAATTACTTATGTAAGCATGCATCAACAGTTGGCAGATATCCATATGAACAAGTTATAGATGTCATCATAAGCAGGGGTTGAACATCTCATGTTCAGTCATCATATCAAGTCATCCGACTTAACTCAAGTATCATCTTGGTCACCAACACACACACTAGTTTGTGAAAACACTGGACGTAGCCCAAGAGCGGTCATCCAACTGTCCTTGACCGTGGACACGGCTATTCGAATAGTTTTACACTCTACAGAGGTTGCACTCTTTACCCACAAGACTCAGGAAACTTCCGTGTCAAGCCACGACTCGCGGTATTATTCATACCCGAGGTAAGTACCCGAACAATGCATTTCCCTTGACAACACTAAACAAAGAGTCCACTCGATTGGTACACAGCCCTCATGATGTACAAACACGAGCCTCGCTCCAGATCGTACCATCCATGAAGGGACCAACGGTGTGCCCGATGTCTGTGAAAACAACCCATGGTCGCCCTACCTGGCACGACCCCGTATCGAGAGTGACCACGTCACTCCCGCCACTAGTAATGCAGGCTCTCTGCTAGTATCGACCAAAGTAATCAACAAGGCCCCTTCCCATATAGGGGTAGAGTGGTTGTACATGTAAGGTTGGAATAACGGTCGCAACTTACACCAATCTGTTTTCGAAAACACACACACTCACTTGCTCTGGTACACCACTTCTTTATCAAGTGGTTACCTAGCTCATCATCATCTCCCTCGGGCATTAGTGGCACCCGACGGGGTTTTCGAAAAGCCTTTGAAAACACTTTTGTTTCCATCACCATGCATATCCCCATCCCACTTGCGTAGCAACTACTTAGCATCCTAACTACTTCCCACCCGCACAACCCTCATAAGAAGGTAGGGTCATGCTCAGTGCAAGTATCAACAAGGAAAGTAACGGAGACAACCCATGAAGGTGGTCAACACAACATCATGATCAACATATCGAAAATAAAGTACTATATGCCATGCAATGAAAATGGTTTCTTAACATGGTCAAACGGCTGCTTGCCTGGCTTAGCAAAGTCTTCGAGGTCTTCACACACTTCTCGTCCAACTCCGAGCACTCCGTTTATCTCGTCAACTACCATCGGTAAACAACCACAATAAGCAACACAACAAGTAGAAAATAAAAGTGCTCTATAAATAGGAGTTCTATTTTTCTTAGATGTCCTTGGTCATAAGAAAAATACCTAAAGAGGATCTACTTGAGTTGCATCAATAGGGATTTTTGAAAGGCCGATACGATGGCAATAAAGGAAATGGTGATCCTATAAGAAGTTCACAGAAAATATTTTTATAAAAATGAGTGGAGGCACACATCAAGCAGGGCATGATTTTAGAAAATCTTAGAAAGTGGTTTCACTGGATTTGGAGTTGTGATGAATATCCTAGAGATTAAACAAGTTGATCATATATGAAGAATTAGCTAAATAATTTAGGATGCACAGGAGGTGTAAGAAAAAATGTTCACCACTTAGTGCATCAATATATATCCATCTGTGAGTTTAAATCATTGCATTTCGACCTATGGTGACATCCCTATGAATTTCCAAAGTTTAATGCAGGAATTCAAAACAGTGTTTAAATAATATCTTGTACAGAAAAGTTTCCTGTAAAAATGTGAAAGTTAGCAATCTGGATAGATCAAGATTTTTGGGACCTCTAGAAATTTGAATCACCAAGTTTGGAGTTCATATGAGTTTCCTATGGATTTTTGATTCAATCAGAAAAGGAAAAGGGCAAGGATTATTCTTTACCAAAAAGGCCAAAACAATGGTGTGGGCGTGGAATAGCCACTGGACCGGCCCAGTGGCTCAGCCGCGCACACCTGGGTGCCACTTCGATGGCGTATTCCGTTGAACACGCCTTCGGTCGGGGGAGACGACTTCCGGCGGAGCCGCTTCCACTTAAAATTGTCGGGCCCGGCCGATAGCCGCTTACAGGCGGGGCCCGCTGGCAGGTCCCTCTCCTTCCTCCCGCTCGAGCAGGGGAAGGACAGAGGAGGCGAGGCAGAGCGCTCGCCGGCGCATTTCCGGCCGCTCGGGATATCTCTGGCCAAGCTCCGGCCACCGGCGTGCTCAGGGAAGAGGCCCGCACCCATCAAGGTCATGCACGCCCACCAGAGAGAGGCGCTGCGGCGGGGGCATGGACGGCTGCGGAGGTGGCCGCCGGCGATGAAGGATGCGACGCCAGAGCCAAGTAGAGAGGGCGTGCGGTGGAGGGAGGCTCGTGGAGGTCTCCCAAGTCTTCTATAGTGGATAGGAGGGAGAGGGGAACACCGGGGACGTCCAATTTGACCAGAGGACGTCGGCAAGGCCTCGGCCATGGTCGTCGGTGGAGGGCACGAGAGGAGCAATTGGGGGCTCCAGGAGGCTGAAGGGGGCTAGAGAGAGCGAGAGAGGGATAGTAGGGGCTCGGGGGCGGCTTTTATAGGGAGGGCGACGGGTCACTGTCGTTGCTGGAGGGCACGGGGGGCGCGGGAGCATGTCCGGGGCATTGGTGGATGTCGTCCACGACTGGGAAGAGGGAGAGAAGGAGCGGGTGAGGACGAGGTCGTCGCACGTGTGAGCATGCTCACCAGTGCGCTCAGGCGGCGCCGTGCGTGTGCGAGGAGAGGCCCGCAGAGGGGGAGAGAGGAGGGGGCTGGCCAGCTTCCGTGTTGAGGATGTCGAGGCGGTTTCGGGGGACACGTTGGAGAGGCTCGAGGCTGTAGTGGCCATGCATTGGGCGGCGGCTACATTGCGGGTGCGCACTGTAGCGCGCTCCAGAGCGCCCATATGGCATGCCATGGCATGCCATTGGCCTCTTGGACATGGCCAAGCATGTCTAGAAGCTTCAGGGAGGTAAAACAAAGGAAAAATTGCATAGGATGCTCTGGGGGTTCCATTAGAATAGGAAGGAAGTGGAGAAGAAGGTAAAACATTGTTGTCCAGTGGTAGAAATGGGGCTGTTACCCCACAAATTATTGAGCTGGGGGCTGGGTTTCTTACTGGAGGTATAGGAGTGTCATGAGGGACTGTGGTAAAAATTTGGGCCCAAGGAGAACTCATCTGGTGCTCCATTCATTGTCCACAAAATTGTTGCAGAAGGTGTTTGATGGGTGTTTGAGCTAGATAAATAGATTTACTTGGCATGAAACTTAACAGGATTAAAGGATAGGTAAGAATGAGCTTGGCCACCAAATTTGGGATTAGGTGATGAAAGTTGCCAATGTAATTTTTATAAACCCTAGAAATGGGCAGAAACTGATTTCTATAGATCTACCCTTGCAATTCTACTCTCCTTAATGCACCACTTTGTGTGGTGTCATTATTTGGGTATTAGAGAATGCCCAAAATGTTTGGGTTCAAATAGAGAAACTTGACAACGCGAAAATTCCCAATTCTTGAAATCAGCAGAAATGGGTTTGTGGGGATTTCTACAAGTGGATCTGTTCTCATTGATGCACCACTTGGTGTGGATGCATTATTGGAGGGTTAGAACATGTCCACAAAATTTGAGCACAATAGGAGACAGTTGGCAATGTAGAGTTGCTCAAATTTGGATCTGGACAGAGAGGGTTTTGGAATATTTTGGTGAAGCAAAACAATTGGGATTGAGATGAAACTTTGCAAGATCATCACATATAGTATGTGTGACATGCTGGAATTTTCCTGGATTTATTTGAGAATATTTCGTATAGAAATATTTCAAATGCTTGATTTAAGCAGAAAGGGTTTTGGAGGGTTTTCCCCAATATTTTGAGCATGACCATGTGTTGAAACTCTTATATATGGACAATATATGTCCACTGAGTTTCTCTAAATTTTCTCAAATATTTTTAAAGCATAAAAACAATTTTTGCCTATAAAAGATCATTTCTGGCCTTAAGAAGAAGCCTTTCAATAAAATAAGAAAATAATCATTAAAATTAATATTTGGTGGTTTGGGGAAGCATTATATATAGTAGGTTTCAAATAAAGTCTTTGGGGCAAAACAATCCACCCAATTTGAGGACTTGTAGTACAAATCTCAATTCAGGGCTTTTTGAAAACCTAATTTGAATAAATGCTTTTTGGCCAAAATAATATTTCATAAAAATAGTTTTTAGTTCTAAACACATTGCATGATCATTGGGCAAAGCTTTGGATCAAGGAGATGGGTTTTGAGAGTAGGAGGAGTTTTAAGAATTAGAGTACGAGCAAGCAAACAAACAATCAACATTCAAGTCAAGCATCACCAGCACACAAAAAGTTTTAATTGGTCCTAATTTTTGAGCTATGTTAACTTAGACAGAAGAGGCTAAACACAGGGTGTGACAGTTTATTAGCACTAAGCTAATCATGTCCACCTCGGCAGAACGACGTTAAGTCGCCGGCGCTGAGCAGACACGGCGGGGCTTCGCCGGCCGGCTGTTTTTGGCAACGGCTGCCTGCGCCAATGGGCGCATTGGAACGTTCTCACGGAGCTCTCCTGGTGCTTGGGGTGCTTGGGGAGCTCGGCAGCAAGGTGCGCGAAGGCAATGGCGGACGGCGGCGCTCGGACTTCCGGGGACGGCAGCTACGGCACGGGAGCGACTAGGGGAGGAGGGAAAAACGACACGAGGCTCACAGAGAGGCTGCAGAGAAGCTCAGCGGCTCGGGGTCGTCGTGGATGCGGCGAATCGACAAAGAAGACCGGCGGCCGAGCCAACGAGGACGAGCTCAATGGCGATGCTTCCGGTCGTCTGGGCTCGATTCCTTCACCGAGGGGATGCTTGGCTCGATGGCGGAGTTTCTAGGCTCGCTGGCCGGGCTGAAGATGGCCGGGGGCCACGGCTATGACGACGACGCGCTCATGGCCGCGTCGGCCATGGAACGAGGCGAGCGAGAGAGAGGTCCAGGGAAGGGGATGAACACTGGGGGAGGTGCAGGGGGTCGTGCACGTATCATGGGCGAGGAGGATAGGCACGGGGGGAAGAGGAAGCAGGCAGGGAGGAGCTGGCCTCCTCGGGCGCGTGCGTGCGAGCACGCAGCTGGTCCTACTGGCAGAAGGTAGGAGAAGGCGCCAGTTAGGCTGGGCCTCTTCTATTTGGCCGGCTGAACCGGTAAGTTAGGTAGGTTTCTTTTATTTTTGTTTTTCTTGTATATTAAACACTTGCCACTGTTTCACAAATTCAAAGAATTCAAAACCAGTGCCAAACTTCTCTGAAATATACTTATGTTGCTCAATGGTTTAATCCCAAAGCTCATAAAATATTTCAGATTATTTGAAAATATATTCTACACATATTATGAATATAAGTTCAAACTCAAATACAATATTGATTTAATTTCCAGGGCGAAAATATTCCTTTAAAATGTTCCTAAATTTTGGTTTGAAATATTTATCTTTCCAAAATTCTCAGAAACATTTTTAGAGCATTTTGGATTCACTGAAAGCAATTTGAGGGTTCTTTGCCTTTCTTTTAATTAGAGTTTTGAGGCTTTTCACTTCCCTCAGTTCAACTTTCAGAAAAATAAACATGATGACATGATGATGTTGATGCAATTAAACATACGAAAATTATTGACACTAAAAGTTCTGGGGCTGTGACAACTCACCCCCACTAAATAAGAATCTCGTCCAGAGATTCAGGCGTAGGGTAAGAGGAAAGGCGGGGACACTAAACCAGCACAAACTTCATGATCCAATTCCCCTTCTCGAAGATGTTGATTCATTGCATCATGTTGATCTTGACATCTTTTCTTTGGAAGCTTCACCCAACACAATGATAAGAACGGAAAATTCTACAAGAATCGGTCTGCTCGAAGATCGATCAAATCATGATCAACTCATAGGATGCGACGTAAAAACGCCTCTTGAGTGGAGACACAAAACACAAAAAGAGCGATGGAGTGAGGTAGATGACAAAGGTTCAATTGGTAGGCAACAATTCCTCGCTTAATACAGATGGTGAAACGGTTTCAATGTAGCGAGGAGTTAAGTTGCCATGATTCCACGACGGGGCACCTTAGGGAAGGTGACCCATAGAGTTATTCCCTTAAGTGGCAAAAAGAATTACTTTGATACAGGGATCATTGAAACTCTTCATACCAGGTTAAGGCAATTCACAACGATCGTTTGAAGGAATTCGAAAGAATGGCATACTCAGCTTCAGAAGGGAGGTAGGGTTATAGAACAACTCAGTCAACGGAAGGCACATTCCAATTGTTACCGAGGGTATAACCCAGCGTCTGAGCGTGCTCTCAAGAACTTGAGCATTTCCACATTCATCAAAATTTTACCAACATCCATGCCAAGGATCCTGGCAACACATCATACTACCATGATGAATAATGATGGAGGATGCAAATGCAAGGAAGACAATACTTTCTCAGATTTCACCTAAGCTATGCCAAGGGAGCGAAATCTGGATGGTCGACCGAGAGACATTTAGCACTCCGCTTCTAATATTCTCCTTGATGAAATAGCATAACCCAATCATAGGTAACTTTTGGTATCTAGAACATCAAGTAAAAGGTCGGACTTCGGGAGCATGAAAGGGTCCATGAGGAACAACTTCTAGAATAAGTCATTCGGAGTCCTCATGGGGAGATGGCTAATGTTGCTCATACAAGCTATTACAATAGTAGGTCTTCCGGCTAGGTGTGTTAACCATGGCATCACTTTATCGGGTTACAGGGAGACCAATATTATAATTTTTGGGAGATGTTCCAACCATCATATCTTCTTGAGGTTCAGATTGGGTTGGTAACAGGATATTCCAGACTCAGCATGTCTGAAAGAGAAAGTTTACAACACAAATCGACGCGATGACATTGCGAGATTCTCAGGAAATGAACTGCGGAAGCCAACTCCAAAACATGAGCTGGATTGCAAGACCCACGTGAACACAGTGTCCAAGACAGATGTGGTCAGATGAAATCTTACAACAAAACAATACCGAGTTCGGGTTAGGAACCATCATTGGAGGTAACGAAGCCCGGTGCAAGTTCGTCTGGTACCTTCAGGAATAACACTTAACTTCTTTTCCTTAAACAGGTCAATCAGTGGCTTGGTGTGCTAGGAGATACTATGGAATGAAGATGATCAGTCTATCAAACCATAGAATACTTGGCACGTGCATGACTGACTTGGGATGATTCCACAGGAAGCAAAACGACATTTCTTGAATTCGCGATGGTAACTTGCATCGAATACTCGTGAACTTAGAGGAAAGTCACTACCTACATCAAACATATACTTCATGTATGGAACATGAAGATATGCCTACAATGTTTCCAATACTAGCTTAATGTTCACCAAAATTCATGGAGAGGATAAACAATGTCGTCAATGGGTTCAACAACAGTTCCTTGAGGTTTCCACGAAAATGGAAGTCCATAACTATGTGAACAAGGTGATAGCATTGGTCAGCCCAAAAGATATAATGGTTCATGCTCGAGGAAACATCCACGAGTAAAACAACATTTGGAAGACCGTTGGTTCTGAGTTTGATTTGACGATAGCCCATACTCAAATCAAAGATTGGACAAGACAATAACGCAACAATTGATCATGAGGATCAATCGATGAAGATATCATCCTTCTTCAACACACACACACACACACACACACACACACACACACAAAAGATATCCCTTCGGAACAACTAAGTTAGGCAAAGCTTTCATATTCTAACTCTCCAAGTTGCTGTTTAGCTTAACCAACTGGTTCGGGGGTATCCAACACAGAGTCTTGGAGAAGGGGTGGTTTATAAATAAACCAGCTTGAACACGAACTCAACATAACGGTCAGGGAACAACCTGGTGTCGGTGCACTAGGACAGAGGTATCCAGTGCCCCTGACTTATGCACAGGCAGTAGTAGCAAAACCCATCAACACAAGGGCAAACCAAGCAAGCATCCAAGACCCAGACTCTGGCAACAGCAACCTACAAAAGGCCAACCAACGCCGGTAAGCTCAATGCCGCGGCCCAGGAGGGGCGCAAGACGCGCCAACCACGTTCCCAGTGCATGTCAGGGACCGAGACGCGCGCATCTTCAAGAAGACCCGGCAAGCCATCCCCCAGCAGGCGCGAGCCGATCGGCCACCGCTCCTCCGCATCGCGACGCCTGTCACTTGTCGATGCGGTGTCGAGCCCTCAGGTGGCTAAGTGGCTCTCGCTAAGCATGTGGCGACGCACCGGAAGGCAGATTATGCCCTGTTGACACCCGTCCAGAGGCGTGTCAAGACGTTAAGCAACAACCAGCTAAGCGGTGCTAAAAGCCTGCAAGGAATGCACCCCCGCGCGCCACCTAGACTAGCAATCATGGTATTTTGTCCTAAATGCCAGAGTTAGGTATGATAGCTCTGTTAGCTATCCAATCACTAGATAATGACTGTTTTGCCATTGTGGTTGCCCCTTGCCCTATAAAAGGAGGCCCAAGGCAACCTAGCTCAAGATTCGGACCTTTGGACACTTGTACTCACGTAGTAGATCTCCCCGACGGCAGCCCTTGCCGGGATTGAGCATTGCGTGTTCTTCGTGTTCCTCTGATCAATCCACCAAAAGCAGGAGTAGGGTTTTACGCTTCATAGCGGCCCGAACCTGGGTAAAAACACCAGCGTCCTGATCGTCGTGCTGCTCATGGTCTCCGCTCTTTGTGCAACGTGACCCCCCTTGCCGAACCACAAACGGGCCTCTGGTCCCGTAGGTGATCGTGTGCATCTGTGCCCCGGCATCTTTAGCATGCCAGGTAGGGGGCGCGTCGTTCGTGCGAACCCGAGTTCGTGAGCAGCGAGTCGATCTTCATCGCCATCTTCTTCATCCATGGCTCCAAAGAAGAAGTCCGGCGCGACCATGCATCCCTCCACTTCGAAGGCTCCCTCGCATGCAACCGCGGGCGCCATTGGCACCATGGAGGCTACGAGTGAGGCGGGCATCGTGGGCGACGCGGCTGGCACAGGCGGCGCCGCCATCGTGTCCCCCGCGGCCGAGGTTGGAGCAGGGAACGCTGGAGAGGAGCAAGAGCAGCAAAATCCTGGCGAGCACGCCCATGGCACCGCGGGCGGAGGAAACGACCAGTCTCCACCTCCCCGCCCGCGGATGGTCGAGCCCGCCACGGCGGTGCTCCATCCGGAGCAAGCCGTTATCCCCCATCTGCGCCCGTCACTAGCGCGGCTACTGGGCGCACGCCTCGTCCAGAACAAGACGGAGCGTCGAGCGGAGCCGCGAACCCGCGGGCTCGGCCTCCCCCACGTCAGACCGCTCCGGGGAGCGGCGCACGACGACAGGGACACGGTGACGCCCCTCTTGGTTCCACCAGGAGCCGGGCGACGTCACGGTCTACCTCTTTCGCCATGCCGGACACGGCATCGGAAGCAATGGCGCGAGCCCAGCTGCTACTAAACTTTTCCCCGATGGCTGATAAGATGGATGAGTGGAGAGCTACCATCCAGAGTTTAATATCCTTCCTCGAAGCCAACAAATCTCAACATACAGAGCCATCGCGACGCACGCGTACGGCAACGGCGGCCCGGGCCGGCGATCGTGTCGAAGGGGCCACACCAACGGTGAAGTCCCCTCCGCGAAAACGGACCCAGGAGCAGCCACGGCGAGCTTCACATGCTGACGAGCTCGACGAGGAATCTATGGCCTAGTCCGGCCCGCGCGATCGCCGGGACCAACGGCGTGTCCTGGAAGATCGGCGGAAAGAAGATGCTCGCATCACCATAGAGCAGCGCCGAGAAGCACACCGTCAGTCTGACAAGCGGAACAGCCCAGGCGTTGGCGACCCCGCGCCCAGTGCTGGCGGGTACCTTCCTTACGAGGTTGGGTGCCCTGACTTCACTCGCGAGCTGCGGCAGGTCCGCTGGCCATCGGCCCGAGATTTCAAGCCAGAGCTGATGGAGAAGTGCGATGGAAAACTGAACCCGGTAGAATTCCTGGGCATCTACATGATAGCCGTTCAAGCTGCCGGGGGAAGGGATGAGAAGGTGCTCGCCAATTACTTCCCTTTGGCACTCAAGCCAACGTGAGGTCGTGGCTGATGCACCTGCCGGAGAACTCCATTTCATCATGGGCTGACTTGTGCAATGAGTTCGTTGGCGCCTTCACGGGCGGCCACCAGGAGCCAGGACAGCCCAGCGACCTGCAAGTCCTTCCGCAAAAGGAGGGAGAGACCCTGCGGAAATACATCCAAAGATGCAGTCGAGTGGACCGCAACATTCCGGAGATACACCCCGCTGCCGTGATTGCCGCGTTCCATTCGAACGTACGCAACAGGAGAATGCGGGCTAAGATGAATGTCAGACTTCCCAAGACCGTCAATGAGTTCTACACATTGGCGGACAAGTGTGCTCGTGCTGAGGAAGGAAGGCGACTACCCGGGAAGGAGGCTGGCGTCGAAGTCGATTCAGATGACGGCGATGATGCCCCAGGCCCGAAGGGAAAGAGCCGAAAACGCAACAAGAAGCGTAAGGAAAAGCAGTGTTGGCCATTGAGGGCTTCGGCGATCTCAGTACCAGCAAGAAGGCCAAAGCCGAGGCCCCCGACAAAGGGGCTGCCGCGTGCACTGATTGCCGGGAGGCTGCTGCCGCCGAGAAAACTGGGAAGTCCGACGGGCCATACTGCAAAATCCACCGCACTAAGGGCCATGATCTCCAAGAATGCTGCCAAGTTGAGCAGCTTGTCGAGAAGCAGAAGGCCGAGTACGAGAAACATGACAAAGAGAAAGGCCAAGACGGTGCTGCCGGGAAGGGCCGTGGCGGTAGAGGAGGCCGCCGCGGCAAAGCTCCGCAGCAGAAGGAAAGGCCGGCAAGAGGCCATGAGAAGAAAGAAGCAGAAGATATGAGTGAGGATGAGGATGACGAGGAGGATTCCAGTGAACGAGAATTCCAGAAGGCAACCGAATCCATGTGTGTTGACAGGGGTGCATCTTTGCATTCCTCTCACCGGCAGCTCAAACAATGGGCGCGTGAAATCATCGTTGTGGAGCCAGCTGCAGGTTCCAGGAGGCCACTCAAATGGTCCTGCACGCCTATCATCTTTGATGAAGAGGATCATCCTGATCGCACCACTGCGTTCGGATGTTTGCTGTTGTTGGTCTCCCCAACAATCCGCAACCTCAAAGTAACCAAGATGTTAGTTGACGGCGGGGCAGGGTTGAACTTGATTTCCCCCAAGGTGGTTGAAAGGCTGCAGGTCCCTGAAGGAGAGCTCAAGGCCACGCGTACATTCCGAGGAGTCAACCCCGGCAGGAGCTGACCCAAGGGAAAGATCACTTTGCCTGTGACGTTTGGCGGGGAGCTGAACTACCGGACCGAGAAAGTGGTGTTTCATGTGGTTGAGCTCCCCCTGCCTTACAACGGAATTATTGGTCGCCCAGCTCTGGCGAAGTTCATGGCAGAGTCCCACTACGCTTACAACAATTTGAAGATGCCAGGGCCCATTGGAATCATCTCCATCCCATCTGACAAGAAGGATGCATTCATATGCGTGGACAAGATGTATCGGGACGCGGTAGCAGCTGAGGGTGAAGAAATCCCAACTCCCACCAAGGAATCGAAGAAAGCAAAGAAGCCTGGCGCGAGCGCCGGCAAGGACTCCGGGAAGCGTGCCTCTTCGGAGTGTGCTGCACCTAATGATGACCTGCCGGAGAGTTCTGCCAGCAAGAAGTCCAAGGTTACCTATCCAGAGACGAAGAAGATCTTGGCAGGGCTGGATGGCACTGGTGGCATGTTCACCATCAGCGCCACCCTTACTGACAAAAAGGAAAGCGCGCTCGTCGCCTTCGTGCGGGCGAATGTCAATGTGTTTGCTTGGCAACCATGTGACATCCCCGGTGTTCCCAGGGAGGTGATTGAGCACCACCTTGCTGTCTGCCCTCATGCCAGGCCCGTCAAGCAAAAGGTTACGAAGCAAGCCTTGGAGCGACAACAATTCATTGCCGAGGAGATCAAGAAACTCGAAGCAGCTGGTTTGGTCAGGGGAGTGTTGCACCCAACTTGGTTAGCCAACCCGGTGGTGGTGTGCAAGGCGAATGGGAAATGGAGGCTTTGCATAGATTTCACTGACTTGAACAAAGCATGCCCGAAGGACCCTTTCCCCCTACCACGCATCGACCAGATTGTTGATTCCACTTCCGGGTCTGACTTGCTTTCCTTCTTGGACGCATATTCCAGGTACCACCAGATATTCATGGCCAAGGAAGATGAGGAAAAAACCGCGTTCATAACTCCGTGTGGCACGCACTGCTTCGTACGTATGCCTTTCGGGTTAAAGAGCGCTGGTTATACCTTTGCAAGGGCCGTGCAAATCGGATTTGAGCCTCAGTTGCACAGGAATGTGGATGCTTACACGGATGACATAGTGGTCAAGACCAAGGATGAAGCAACTCTCATACAAGACTTGGAAGAGACTTTTGCAAACTTGCGCAAGATCAATTTGAAACTCAACCTTGAGAAGTGTGTGTTTGGCGTCCCATCCGGCAAGATACTTGGGTTCTTCGTATCTCAGCGAGGAATAGAAGCCAATCCTGACAAGATCAAAGCAATTGAGCAGATACAAGCAACCAAGACCATCAAGGACATCAGACGTTTGACCGGATGCATTGCCGCGTTGAGTAGGTTCATCTCCAATTCCGCTGAACGTGCCCTGCCATTCTTCAAGATTTTGAAGAAGGCTGGCCCAGTAAAGTGGATCCCGGAAGCAGAGGCAGCGCTGCAGGATCTGAAAACTTACCTTTCTTCCACTCCAACCTTAGTCGCTCCTAAACCGCAAGAACCGTTGCTGCTATACTTGGCGGCAACGAATCAAGTGGTTAGTGCAGCACTAGTGGCACAGCGAGAAGTGGATGAAGGTGCAGCCGTTGTGGCTAATGCTATCGGGGGAAAAACCGAAGCATCCGCGGCAGGACCCAATGCAGACCCAGGGGAACCTCAGCAAGCTAGCGAAGGCAGTTCCAAGGAAGTGACAAAGAAGAAAGTGGTGCAGCGGCCAGTGTACTTTGTCAGCTCCTTGTTGCAGGGAGCTAGGTCAAGGTACTTTGGAGTGCAAAAGCTGATCTTTGGCCTCATCATGGCCTCGAGGAAGCTGCGCCACTACTTCCAAGCCCACGAGATCACAGTTGTCACTCGCTTTCCGCTACAGCGCATATTGAGGAACCCCGAAGCCACTGGCAGGATAGTTGAGTGGGCACTTGAGCTGTCAAGTTTTGGATTGAAGTATGATAGCACTTCCACAGTTCAGAGCAGGGTGTTGGCAGAGTTCATTGCAGAATGGACACCTACGCCAGACGAAGAGGTTCCAGAGACAATTCTCCCCGGTAAAGAAGCACCCAAGGATTGGATCATGTACTTTGACGGTGCTTTCTCGCTCCAGGGTGCCGGGGCAGGCGTGCTCTTCGTCGCCCCCACCGGAGAGCACCTCAAGTATGTGGTTCGGATGCACTTTCCCCGGGAGGAAGCCACCAACAACACCGCTGAATATGAGGGACTCCTTGCCGGACTCAGAATCACGGTGGAGTTGGGAATCAAGAAACTGATCATCCGAGGAGATTCACAGCTCATGGTGAAACAAGTCAACAAAGATTATCAGAGCCCACTGATGAACGCATACGTGGAAGAAGTGAGGAAACTGGAGGAGCTCTTTGATGGGTTGCAAGCAGAGCATGTGCCCCGTGCAGAAAATATCATCGCTGATCACCTGTCAAAATGTGCTGCGTAGAAGCTTCCTATGGAACTAGGGACTTTTGTCCTCCGCCTCACTCAACCGTCAGTATCCCCGTCAGCGATGGCCAGGAAAAGAACAAAGCTGAACTCCGGTAAGCATTTCCCAGCAGAGCTTCCCGAAGCCACTGGTAGAGAAGCTGCCGGGGGCAGTCTCGTTTCGCCTGGTGAGCAGCTCTCTCCTGCGGAACCCTAGGTTCTCTCGGTCGAGACAAGCGCTCCCACGGACGAGGAGATGCCTTTAGTCCTAGTTGTCGATCCCCAGGCCCCAGCTTGGACACAGCGCATAGTCCATTTCCTTCAAACAGGAGAACTTCCCGAAGAGCAAGAAGAGGCCGAAAAAGTAGCCCGTCAGTCAAGTATGTACCAGTTTGTCGATGACACCTTGTACAGAAGACGACCGAATGGTGTGAAATTGCGGTGCGTCTACCGGGAGGATGGACTAAAGCTGTTGGCAGAGATTCACGGAGGTGTATGTGGCTCTCACATTGGATCTAGGGCCCTTGCCGGGAAAGCCTTCCGGCAGGGATTCTATTGGCCCACTGCCCTCCAAGACGCAACTGAGTTGGTCACCAAGTGTGAAGCCTGCCAGTTCCATTCCAAGAACATCCATCAACCAGCGTAAGCTCTCTAGACGATCCCTTTATCCTGGCTATTCTTGGTCTGGGGGCTCGATATTTTCGGCCCTTTTCCCAGCGGTGTCGGGGGCTTTGAGTTCTTGTTCGTAGCAATCGACAAGTTCACAAAGTGGCCTGAGGTAGAGCCAGTGAGGAGGTGACCGCGCAGTCAGCTATGAAGTTCATGAAAGGACTGGTGTGCCGTTTTGGAGTTCCCAACACGGTGATCACCGACAACGGCACCCAGTTCACGAGCCGCGCCGTCATGCAATACCTCCAATGCCTTGGAAGCAAGGTCTCCTTCAACTCTGTTGCCCATCCAAGAAGCAACGGGCAAGTCGAGAGGATGAATGCTGAAGTGTTGCGGGGGCTCAAGACAAGGACTTTTGATAGACTGCGGAGAAGCGGCAGGCGCTGGATAGATGAGCTGCCAGTGGTTCTTTGGTCCCTCGGAACGACACCGAATTGAGCTACTGGTCAGATGCCCTTCTCCCTAGTGTATGGGGCGGAAGCAGTGCTCCCCATGGAACTCATATACGGGTCACCTCGAGTACTTGCCTACGACGAAGTAGAGCAAGAGCAGCTACGGCATGACGATGTCGTGCTCCTCGAGGAAGATCGTCTCCAGGCTGCTGTGCGTGTTGCACGCTACCAGCAAGCTCTGCGCCGCTACCATAGCCGCATGGTCCATGCCCGGAGCCTTGAGGAAGGCGACCTTGTCCTTAGGCGCGTCCAGTCCGCCAAGGGTACTAAGAAGTTGACGCCAAAGTGGGAAGGCCCATACCGGGTAGCACGAGTCACCAGACCTGGCGCAGTCTGTCTGGAGACCGAAGATGGCACCAAAGTACTTAACTCATGGAATATTGAGCATCTTTGTAAGTTCTACCCGTGAGGCGCGGCTGCCGGGCTCAGTCCCCGGCAGCCATCTTTTGTACAAGCCTTGCCGAAGTTGCATGTAACCCTTTGTACAAAGCCAGGCGCAGACCCTGTGCAACAATAATAAAGCTGAGCATTGCATCATATCATCGCATTGCATGTGCATTGTGCATTTTTATGATCGCAACGTCATCACCTTTTTAAGTTCTAGGGATTTGCTAAAATACTTATTGAGCATATAATCCTTGTTGCTACATTCTCTCTTCAAGGGATAGAGGCCTCTTGCCCTACGTGTTTTACCACCAGGAAAACATAGAAGGAGGGCAAAAGAATAAGGATGGTGGCCCAACGAACTCCAGAAAGGGATGCCGCCTGGAAAGATAAGTTTAATCGCATATCCCAAGTTTTATGTTGTTTACTCCCTTGAAGGAAACCCTTGCTCTCTTTTCGGATGCTCTCGGTAGAGTCCCCCATGTGGTGAAAACCCTTGTCGGGACGAGCCGTTCCCCAACTCCTGATGCTTATCAACCCTGGGGGCCGCATCGATACCGACAAGGAACCCTATCGGGGAACAATGCCAGCCTGCCGCTGGGGGCTCGCTCCCTTTCTGGCGCTCATGGTTAGTAGTAGCCCGGCAAGCGGTTCTGTGCGGCAAAGACAAACATACCGACGCAGTAGAAACAAAGGGAGAAAAGGATAGTACTTAGGAAAGAGAAATAACATTCATTCATTCATTTGTTGATACAAATTGGATAAAGATACATTGGAGAGCTCCTTTCTAACGAATCTTTATTTGAATTTCTCCCCTAGGAGTAAGTTACAAAAAGGAAAAGAGCGGAAGGAGGGCCTAAGCAGAAGCCCAGCCTGACCCCGTCGAGGCTATCGGGGAAGGGCTCGGCGGGACCACCGGCAAGGTGGACGAAGCCAAAGTCCACGAGCCTGCCAAGGTCCAGCTAGGAGAAAGGGGAGGCGCCCAAGTCAAGAACCCCTGGCAAATCGCTCTGCCGGGGGAAGGCTCGCTGACGGTGATGGTGCGGCCGGCGGTCAGCTGGAGTCCAGGTCGTCGTACTCCGACTTGACGGCCTGGAGCTCGCTATCGCCGTCTTCACCGACACTGTCCTCCTCGTCGCTATCGCTCGAGGAGGAACTTTTGCCAGCACTCGAGCTCTCTTCACAGCAACCGAGGCGAGCGCTCGAACGCCCATAGATCTTGATGGAGAGCGTGTCGGCCTCCACCAGCTTGAAGCAGAGGACGAACCCGCCCGTGAAGTTATGAGCATGGGCGAAGGTCTTCCACCCGCGTCTAAGGAACATGACGCGAGGCGCCGGCTCGACGTCGGCCCGCACGGCACCATTACAGCAGCCGTGCATGCACAACCACAACGCATGCGGCTTGTTGACCTCCATCACCCTGGCGAAAGGACGAGGGAGTCGCAAGCGGCTGCGAGGAGGGCCACGTAGCCCGATGACAAACTCCAGCGACGTGCTTTCAGTGTGTTCCGCCATTGGGGTAGACACCGCCACCAGAGGAAGGTCGGAGGCGGCAATCCGCCTCCCCCGGCCACGAGCCCCACGGTGGCACCAGCCTCTTCCGGCTCTCCCGCCGCGCGTGCTGGGACCGCCTCTCATCGTCGCGGCTGAAGCAGCGACATGATCTCGAAAGGAGGCTCTCGTCGCCCCGGCGGAAGCTAAGAGCCGCCCTCGCCCCCACGTCATGGCGAGAACTAGCACATCCAAAGACGAACCAGAAGAGAAGGACAAGCAACGCGGACTTGGTAATAAGGAGGAGATGGAGATGGATGAGCATCGCCGTCGTGACCCCCTTATTTATAGGGGAGGACACGGGGGCTGGCTCTCCTCCACTCCAGAGCGGCCGCCGATCTCCACCAGTCCCACTCCCCACGATCACGGGCGAACAGGTAACCGCCCCATTGCTCCAATCCATGGCGCTGCAGTTTCTGCCATGCCCAGGCCTTTAAGTCACGCGCACCCACCGCGAGCTCCCCGCTATGCATGCGGCGCGCGTGGCGGAAACGGCCTGAGGTTAGTGGGTCAGTGCTGACTAGTAAATCGGCGGTTACTCCCCCACATTGCGCACCTGTGCATAAATTTTGGGCCTGAGCCCAACGGCACCGGCAAGCGCGTGTGGGCCAGACCCGGGGACTCCTGTTAGTGCACTAGGACAGGGGTATCCAGTGCCCCTGACTTATGCACAGGCAGTAGTAGCAAAACCTATCAACACAAGTGCAAACCAAGCAAGCATCCAAGACCCAGACTCCGGCAACAGCAACCTACAAAAGGCCAACCAACGTCGGCAAGCTCAATGATGCGGCCCAGGAGGGGCCCAAGACGCGCCAGCCACGTTCCCAGTGCATGCCACGATATGCGTAGATACAACATGTCATCACAACATAACTCTATGACTCATGTATTTATTTAAGACTCACAAGAGTCAACATAGTGTGATACAAACAGAGGTCACATGACCCAACACTCAAGTCATACAAGCATCAGGCGGAAGCAAAACATGTCGGAGTACAGACATCTACTAAAGTAGCTGGAAGAGCCTGAAAAGCTACAACGACCCTACCAAAGAAGCCAGACCTCTGTCTGGGATTCCCAAGCTAATCCGGTCAACATCGAACTTCACGTCGTAAGTACCACTAATGAGACTGACGTCTCCTCTGCAAAAACAAAAATTAAGCAACGTGAGTACAAAGGTAATCAGCAAGACTAACATCAGAACTATCTACATATCCATCATTGTCAACAAAGGGGGTTGTGGAGTTTATTGCAGCAAGCCAGCTTTGACTCTTGGCGAACCTGTACTACGACTACAAGTAGTAACTTTCTTTGAAGGGAGAAGCACACACGAGTCCACATATTCACCAAATCAATACACCACTATGGATCCACTCTCATCTCCCTACGAGAAGGCCATCCATAGCACTCATGCTTATCTTGTGCATTTTAGAGTATTGTCTATGTACCACATAAGCAATCCAAGTAGTCCATATCCGAGGACGCAGCTATTCGAATAGATGAATTAACCCTGCAGGCTCCCGCCACTTATCACTATGTGCACGTAAAAGGGCACCTCGGCAACCTTCAAGCGGAAGCCTAGCGAGGGATTCGGCCACGACCTGACTAACCACACAAGACTCTAGTCCAGGCTTATCGCCTATTTGAGACTGAACCCACAACGGAAGTCCGGCCAGAGTTTCCATCACCGCCCCAAATGATGTGTGCAGGGTTCCCAAGCCCACCTCGACGGATGGTACTACGCTTGGTACACCGGACCACGGGTGCATATACCCGGCCATAGCCTACCCCTCCGGTCAGTGCTATGCACGGCCGCCAGCACATCCTACAAACACCAGAAACTAGTTGCAACTCCTGGACAGAGATCAAGGCGATTAATAAGCCAAGAGAGTCAATTAAGGATCCCAATGTGCGGTAGTATGTTGTCTTGGATAACATACAGAGAACTCGGTTCTTAAGGACGGTCCCAATGAGACAACCCACCATGTACTCCTACATGGCCTCTCATCGCTACATTTACCAAATCGTGTTCACACACTTAACTCTCACACAGAAGGACATGAACACATCCATTCTGATTCATCGCCCAGATGGATCAGACCCGACACGACTCTAAGCATGGCAGGCATAGTAAGCAGACATGGATGAGTAAGCACAACAAGGCTCAAGTAGTTGCTACTCATGCTAAGTGGTTTCAACTATTTACTGTGGCAAGGACAGGTCATGCAAAGGAATGGGTTCATCTACCGAGAACATGTAACAGTTGAATCGTCATTGTCCTAATGCAGTAAAAGAGAGCAGGAGCGGGAGAGCAGGATATTATCGGGATGCTCAAGGAGGGGTTCGCTTACCTGACACTCCCAAAGATAACAATGAGTCTTCATCGGTGGCATCGATCTTAGCGTTGGAATAACATCTATTGAGAGGGAACTAATGCCGGCAAACAACAAAGGGAGCAACATTCAATGCAGTGTTCAACCAATGTATGATATGTCATATTAAGGTACTTAATTTACCTAATGCAACATTTAGTCAAGTTAAGTGAAGTGGAATTCAAATATACATCAAATTCCAACTCCAACACTAATTATCAAATTATCCTAGTTATGAAATGTCCTAGTTGGTGATGTTAGCTTGCTCAAATATGCATGAACATGGCATAAACAGATTCATTGGATTTTTATGATCATTTTTCATATATAATTTATTTCAATCTGAGCTATGGTTGAATTTCTATGAATTTTTGAAGTTTAAAGCACTTTCTGGATTTTCCTGGATATTATTAAATCTAGAAAATCATTAATTATGTCTGGCTGGTGTGATCATGACGTCATCAGATCAACCATGGATGGTCCAAGTCAAACCTGACCATGGGTCCCACATGTCATAGACTCAGTGGCTGATCGAGTTTAGTTAAAAAAATCATGACTTAATTAGGGTGCCCGGGCCCATATGTCAGTGTCTGAGGTTGGTTAATTAGCACTAAGCTAATCATGTCCACATCGGCAGAACGACGTTAAGACGCCGGCGCTAAGCAGACACGACGGGGCTTCGCCGGCCGGCCGTTTTCGGCCACGGCTGCCTATGCCGATAGGCACGTTGGAACCGTAGCAATGTGGCGCGTCCGACGGTGGTGGAGTTAGGTGCGGGGGCGGCCGGAGTCGAGCGCAACGTCAAGCATGGCGGCGGCCAGAGCTCGGTGGTGCACGGGCGCGGGATTGCAGCTCGAAATTGAGCAAGACGAGCAGCGCAGGAGCACCAAGAGAGCTCCGTGAGCACGTTCGACGGTTAAGGGGCGCTTGGGGAGCTCAGCAGCAAGGTGCACGACGGCAATGGCGGACGGCGATGCTCGGACTTGCGGGGATGGTAGCTACAGCACGGTAGCGACTAGGGGAGGAGGGAAAAACGACGCGAGGCTCACACATAGGCTGCAGAGAAGCTTAGCGGCTCGGGGTCATCATGGATGCGGCGAATTGACAAAGAAGACCGGCGGTCGAGGCGACGAGGACGAGCTCAATGGCGATGCTTCCGGTCGTCCGGGCTCGATTCCTTCACCGAGGGGATGCTTGGCTCGATGGCGGATTTTCTGGGCTCGCTGGCGGGGCTGAAGATGGCCGGGGGCCACGGCTATGACGACGGCGCCTCATGGCCGCGTCGGCCATGGAACGAGGCGAGCGAGAGAGAGGTCCAGGGAAGGGGATGAACACTGGGGGAGGTGCAGGGGGGTCGTGCACGTCTCGTGGGCGAGGAGGATAGGCACAGGGGGAAGAGGAAGCAGGCAGGGAGGAGCTGGCCTCCTCCGGCGCACGCGTGCGAGCACGCTGCTGCTCCTACTGGCAGAAGGTAGGAGAAGGCGCTAGTTGGGCTGGGCCTCTTCTATTGGGCCGGCTGAACCAGTAAGTTAGGTTGGTTTCTTTTATTTTTGTTTTTCTTGTTTATTAAACATTTGCCACTGTTTCACAAATTCAAAGAATTCAAAACCAGTGCCAAACTTCTTTGAAATATACTTATGTTGCTCAATGGTTTAATCCCAAAGCTCATAAAATATTTCAAGTTATTTAAAAATATATTCTACACATATTATGAATATAAGTTCAAACTCAAATACAATATTGATTTAATTTCCAAGGCCAAAATATTCCTTTTAAATGTTCCTAAATTTTGGTTTGAAAATTTATCTTTCCAAAATTCTCAGAAACATTTTTAGAGCATTTTGGATTCACCGAAAGCAATTTGAGGGTTCTTTGCCCTTCTTTTAATTAGAGTTTTGAGGCTTTTCACTTCCCTCAGTTCAACTTTCAGAAAAATAAACATGATGACATGATGATGTTGATGCAATTAAACATACCAAAATTATTGACACTAAAAGTTCTGGGGCTGTGACATTATTCTAGAAGTTGTTCCTCATGGACCGTTCGAGCCCCCGAAGTCCGACCTTTTTACTTGACGTTGTTGATACCAAGCATTACCAATAATTGGTTATGTTATTTCATCAAGGAGAACATTAGAAGTGGAGTGCTCAATGTCTCCCGTTTGATCATCCAGATTTCGTTCCCTTGGCATAACTAAGGTGAAATCTGAGAAAGTGTTGTCTTCCTTTGCATCCGCATCCTCCATCGTTATTCATCATGGTAGTATGATGTGTTGCCAGGATCCTTGACATAGATGTTGGTAAAAACCTTGATGAATATGGAAATGCTCAAGTTCTTGAGAGTTCGCTCAGATACTAAGTTGTATTCTCGGTATTAAATGGAATGTGCCTTCTGTTTGTCGAGTTGTTCTATAACTATGGCTTCCTTTCCAATCTATGTATGCCATTCTTTTGAACTCGTCAAACGATCGTTTGTGAAATGCCTTAGGATGGTATGAAGAGTTTCAATGATCTATGTATCAAAAGTAATTCTTTTTGCCACTTAAGGGAATAACTCTATGAGTCACCTCTCCTAAGGTGTCCCGTTATGGTATTAAAGGCAATTAGCTCCTTGCTACCTTGAAACCCATTCACCATCTTTCAAGCAGGTAATGGTTGCCTACCATATTGAACCTTCATCTTCTGCTTCTTTCTGTTTCCCTGATGTGTGTTTGAGTCTCAGCTCGAGAGATGTTTTTACATCTCATTCCATGAGTTGATCATGAGTTACTCGATCTTCGTAAAGATCGTTTCCCGTAGAGTTTTCCTGTTCCCTTTGTCGTCGTGCTTTGGTGAAGATCTCAAAGGCAAAGATGTCAAGATCAATATGATGCAGTGAGTCAACATCTTCGAGAAGGGCAATGAGATCATGAAGATTGTGATATTTTAGTGTCCCCTCTTTCTCTTACCCTACGCCTGAATCTCGGGACGAGATTCTTGTTTAGTGTGGGTGAGTTGTCACAACCCTAGAAATTGATTGTTATTAGTTGCATCAAAGCATCCATGCATCATGTGTAACTTTCATTTAATCCTGAAATGGGGATGTTGAAAACCCGAGCACCAAATAAAATTGAAATAGGTCCAGCTAAAAATATTGTCAATGAACCCAAAAAATGGCCTTCTAAAATGTTCATCATTTCTGGAAAAAGGTGGAAACATCAACCATAGGTGATGCATATTTTTCCATGTCATTTTTGTTTATTGAATTAACTCATGTTGTATTTGAGTTGGAGTTTAAAATTCACCATTAAATATTGGTTGTTCCAAACATTCTGAACTTTGTTCTGAGGTTTGAAATTAATTCAAATATGCCCCCAAAAAAATTACATAATTAACCAAATTGTTTTGATTTGTGAAAATAAATTAAAACCATAGCTGCATATAAAAAAACAGAAAATAAAAAAAGGAAAAACCTCACCTGGCTTGCCCTGGCCCTGTTCTCTGCGACCCAGCCCAGCCAGCGCGCCAGTCGTCTCCTTCCTGTGGATAGGAGGATGAGCGCGTGGCCGACGCGCGCGACCACGCGCACAGGCCACCTCCTGCTTCCCCCCTCCACGTCAACACCACATATAGACTCCCCGTTTCCGGTCGGATCGATCCCACCCCTTGTCCATTCTTCCCCCCACCTCCCCCGCTCTCTCCTTGCCATGGCCGAGAGCCATGCGAGCTCGCCATCACCGCACGCATAGCCAGTGCCTCCCCCTCGTCCGCCCATCGCGTCCACGAGCTCTGCAACAACTTAGTCGACCACCCCACTAAGCCATGCGACCAAGAGAGCCCCGAAGCGACAACCCAGCCTCATCTTCAACCTTCGGCCGCCGGCGAAGAACTAGAGCTTGTTGACGAACCAGAGCCTCCCCAAGCCTACTGAGCACGGCTACGAACTCCCTGTGAGCTAATGATCCTTTCCCCCCTATTTCCCCTCTGGTTTCATCTCCATAACCGTTCAATCCATGAAGACTGGATCCCACCACCGCTTGATCTCGTTGCTGGCGTTGCTCCGGTGACTTCTGGGTCTTGCCGACATGTCCAGAAGCTTTGTACACACGTGTAGTCGCCGTAGGAGCCAAGCAATGGATTACTTGCTCACCGTAGGGGCGAACCCGTCTTCACCCGATCTTCGGCCACCACGTAATATGTCGTCTCCGTCAATTTTGACCACCACAGCTCGCACCGGTTGCAGGAATCGAAGCGCGCAAGTCCGAGCAACTCTTAGAGCTTCTCCGCCGTTTGGTTGGTCAACGGAGCACAAAAGCCCCAGCCCTCCGCCGGGTCTGGCCTCGCCGATGGCTAACCACCGGCCAAATCCGGCGGGTTTGACCTATTTTGGACTCGCCTATGTCAATGACATGTGGGGCCGGCCGCGGACTAATTTTTGATTAGTGCCAAAATCAACACTAAGCACTGTGATTAACTATATGGCCCATTGACCACTGGTTCCCAATGGTCAGGTTTGACCTCGACCGGCCCTGTTGACTTGGTGACATCATCATGGCGTACAACTGACGTCATAACTCCTTTCTAGATTTTGCAATAAATCAGAAATGACTTATTTATTTTCACAAAATGTTTAAAACTTCTAAAATTCATAGAAAATAATCTACAACTCACATGAAAATAAGTAATATATGAAAAATGATCAGAAAAATCCAAAGAATCCATCTGTACCATTTTCATGCATGATAGAACAACCTATGTCCTCTGTTTAGGACAAATCATATAAATGCAATTTAAATAACCGCATATGAAGTTTGAATTTGAATCCTTGGTTCAAGCCAACTTCAATTAATATTTTTGCTAGATACATTAGCCCAATCAACAACATGTTGCCATGTCATGATCATGCATCATAATGTTGCATTTCCATGAAGTAAGTGTTGTTCTCTTTTTCTGTTTGCCGGTGTTTGTTCCCTCCCGGTAGACGTTGTTCCGACGCTGAGATCGATGTCACCGATGAAGGCTCACTGTTAGCTTCAGAAGTGTTAGGCAAGCAACCCCCCTTGAGAATACTGATATAAACCCACTCTCTCACTCCTGCTCTCATTTACTGCATTAGGAGAACAACGATTCAACTGTTACATGTTCCGGTAGTTGAACCCATTCCTCTGCATGACCTGTCGTTGTCACGGTAAATAGTTGAAACCACTTAGCATGAGTAGCAAATGCTTGAGACTTGTTGTGCCTACTCATCCAAGCATGCTTACTGTGCCTGCTATGCTTAGATTCGTGCCAGGTCTGATCCATCAGGGCGATGAATCGGAATGTATGTGTTCATGTCCTGCTGTGTGAGAGCTAAGTGTGTGAATCCGATTTCGTAAATGTAGCGATGAGAGTCCATGTAGGAGTACATGGTGGGTTGTCTCATTGGGACTGTCCTTAAGAACTGAGTTATGTGTATGTTATCCAAGACGAGGTACTACCACACATTGGGCTTCGGGTACTCCAAGCTCTCTCGACTTATTAATCGCCCTAATCTCTTTCTAGAAGTTGCAACTAGTTTCTGGTGTTTGTAGGAAAAGTGTTGGCGTCCGTGCTTAGCATTGCCCGACGGGGTGGGCTTTGATGCGGTAGATGCACAGTGGCACGGTGTACCAAGTGGCACCCGAATGGTGGGCTTGTGGAACCCTTCTCACATCATTTGGGGCCATAATGGAAACTTCAGTCGGACTTCCTTGCGGGTTCAGTCTCAAATAGGCGATAAACCTGGACTAGAGTCTTGCGTGGTCAATGGTTGTGGTTGACACCCATGCCAGTGCTTCCGCTTGAAGGTTGCCAAGATGCATGACGTGCATATAGTGATAAGTGGTGAGAGCATGTGTGAAGAAGTATACCCCTGAGGGATAATTCATCTATTCGAATAGCCGCGTCTGTGGATATGGACTACTTGGAAGCTTATATGGTTCATAGACAATTGATATGGATACTCTAAAATGCGCAAGATAAGTGTGAGTTCTATGGATGTCCATCTCGTAGGAAGACGGTAGAGGATCCATAGTGGTGTGTTGATGTGGTGAATATGTGGACTCGTGTGCGCTCCCTCACCTCAAAGATACTACTTGTAGTCATAGTACAGGTTAGCCAAGATTCAAAGCTAGCTTGCTTCAATTAAACTCCACAACCCCCTTGTTGATACGGATGCATATGTAGATAGTTCTGATGTAAGTCTTGTTGAGTACCTTTGTACTCACGGTTGCTTAATTTATGTTTTGTAGACGAGACTTCAGTCTCACTTCTGGTTTCAATGATGTGTTTGATGTTGACCGAATTAGTTTGGGAATCCCACACAGAGGTCTGGCTCCTTTGGGAGGGTCGTTGTAGATTTCCAGGCTCCTCCATCCACTTTTAGTCGATGTCTGTACCCAGACATGTTATGCTTCCGCTTGTTGCTTGTATGACTTTGAGTGTTGGGTCATGTGACCCCCGATTGTAATATCACACTATGTTGGCTCTTATGAGTCCTTAATAAATACTTTGAGTCGTAGAGTTGTGTTCTGATGCTATGTTGTATCTACACATATCATGCATATTGTGTGTATGTTTTGGAATGCATTGTATGTATGTGATTCGACACATAGTTGTGTGCCTATGGTAGCCTTCTTTACAGGGAAATGCCTCTTTGTGCTTCCACCGAGCCATGGTAGCTTGCTACTTCTCCGGACACATTGATTGATCGGCGTGTATCCTTCTTTGATGTTGTGTCTGTCCCTACGAGGAAATGTCACACCGTGTAATAGAGTCCATGTAGCCTGCTATGACTCGTCTACACACGTTGATGACAGAAATTTCACGTGGTGTAATGGGGTTCATGTAGCTTGCTACGGCTGGTCTACACACGTTGATGACCAACACCTGCATTGTTGGGTTACGTATGCCTGTTCCTATACGGTTGTGCCACTTGGGTCAATAACTGGTCATGTTGGCCCAGGTACTCTGACATATGATAGCTAGCGACATATTCACATACGTGAGTCAAAAGGCGCAAACGGTCCCGGCTAAGGTAAGGTGACAGCCATGGGATTACCATGCATGAGGCCGCAAAGTGATATGATGTGTTACATGCTAGATTTGTATGGCTTAGGATCGGGGTCCTGACAGCTTTGGTATCAGAGCCTGAATGCCTGTAGGATTACCAACCCAACTTGGTCGATGTTGAGTCTAGTGATTCTTTAGTTATATAAGGGAATCGATTGTGGAAGGGAACGTAAGATTCTTTTTACTCCTTTCCTTGTGTCATTCTTATTCTGAGTCACCCTCTTCTTTTCTATGAGGATTAAGAACTAGGCTTTCTTTTCTCTCTATCAGGATGATGAGTTACTATGATGGAGACTTATATTCAAGGTGATGTCTTCTCAGATCAGCGTCTCCATAAGAATTCAATGTTATGTTTCAGTTGTCTTGCAGGTTGTCTCACATTTCATGCCCATACAACCGTTATGTTGTCCGAGTTATCCAAGGTTTATAAATAATCTGATGCAATTGCAAATCCTTTCATATTGACTCTATGTCTCTTTGGCCACACAAAGCACACCAATTATTGTGTTGAGGTACTCTATTACCTTGACGTATCTGTTGAAGGTGTTATGAAACCATGTTATCTCGGAGAACTACCCAATAGTCTAGTTGTGTTTTGTGCTTCCAGTGTGATAATTCTGGCCATCGTTATGGAAAGCATCGTGTGATGTTACTGAGTCAGTAGGTATTCTATTTCTGGGTTCTTGAACCCAAGGAACATTCTGCTCACTCCTATTGATAGTGTTTGCTCGTTCCTTTAGGATGATTAGTAACCTTGTTGTAGTCTTCAAGGTTCGTGGTTTATCAATCTTCCAATACCATGAACAGTGCGGTTTGCACCATTGGGGAGCTGGCACTTAGCCGCATCCACCAGGGGCAACAGTGGGTGCTGGGGTGGTCGGAAAAGTGGTCGGCGACGAGGTTCGGCCGTGGCGGCGGCTTGGGATCGATCGGACGTGGGGTTGCGGGGTGCTAGCGAGCGAGATAACCGGCCAGGCGGCCTCACTGTGTCACCAGTAGCACGATGCGGTGCAAGGGCGCGACTGGCTCGGGCTCAGGCCACGGTGGCGACAAGGCCGCACGGCGGCGAGCTCGGGAGGTTGGGGAACGACGGCTATGACGCGCAAAAGAAGAGGGGAGCATGGGGAAACGACGAAGGAGCTCACGGGGAGGCTAATGGCAGCCTCATTTGGCTCGGGGAGGCTTCTACGACGGCAAATCTGTAGGATCGAAAGTATGTCTAGAGGGAGGGGTGATTAGACTACTTGAGCAAATAAAAATTCCACCTTTTCCCAATTTTAAGTGTTGGCAGATTTTAGCAATTATAGCAATTCAAGTACACCCTACACATGCATGTCTAAGAGTATAGCAGCAGAAAGTAAAGACAAGCATATGTAGTAGAGGGTAGGAAGGAAGATCAAACGCAATTTGGAGACACGAAGATTTTTCCCGTGGTTCCGATAGGTGGTGCTATCGTACGTCCACGTTTATGGAGTCTTCAACCCACGGAGGGTAACAGTCGCGAGAGTCCATGGAGGGCTCCACCCATAAGGGTCCACGAAGTAGCAACCTTGAATATTCCATAACGGCTTCCGTCCACGAAGGACTAGCCTCACTATGGGTAGATCTTCACGAAGTAGGCGATCTCCTTGCCCGTACAAACTTCTTGGTTCAACTCCACAACATGAAGTAGGAGGCTCCAAAGCGACACCTAACCAATCTAGGAGGCACCACCCTCCAAAAGGTAATAGGCTCGGTAATGTCGATGAACTCCTTGCTCTTGTGCTTCAAGATGATAGACTCCTCAACACACAATCACTCTCTCACAGATTTGGCTATGGTGGAAGAGATTGATTTGGTGGAAAGCAACTTGGGGAGGCTAGAGATCAAGATTCATATGGATAGAGTGGAATGGCTTGATCTCAACACATGAGTAGGTGGCTCTCTCTCAGAAAATTGGATGGGGCAAGTATGGAATAGTTCTGAGTGCTTCTCTTTCGAGTGGGTGGTGGTGAAGGGGTATATATAGGCATCCCCAAAAATCCAACCGTTACACCTAAAGTGACCAACTCGGTGACACCGAAGTGTAAAACTCGATGGTATCGAGTTGCTCCAAAGGTAGCAACTTTTGAATCTCGGTGAGACCGATATAGAAATCTCGGCGGTACCGATCACGTGTCCAACGGTCAGAATCCTAATCTTGGTGACGCCGATCCAAAAACTCAGAAATTCTGATTTTGTGAATCGAGGTAACAGAAAGTTGGCAAGCTGAACTCGGTGGCACCGAAGTGGGATCGGTTGCACCGATGTGCTAGGGTCTGGCATGGCTCTGTCTGAGTTTGGGAATCGGTGGAACCGAGTGGAAAATGTTGGCTTCACCAATTTTCATGAATGGCTTTAGATAGAAGTTGTGGGAGAGTTTGGTGACTATCACTTGTGCACGTGGAGCATCTTGTTTACCAATAGTACCTTACCCCCTTTTAATAGTATTGGCTTTCCTATGGACTCAAAGTGATTTCTCACAAAGTAAAATGTAGAGTCCTCTTGCTTGAAGCTTTGCCAATCCATTTCCTTGCATCTAGGGATTTCTCCACAATCCTTTTGCCAACCCATCATTGAACTTTTCCTGAAATATGCTTAGTGGAAACATTAGTTCAATGCCATATATGTTGTTATTAATTACCAAAACCACCAAGGGAGCAAATGTGCTTTCAATGTCCCCCTTTTTTGTAATTGATGACAACATATAGATCAAAGCTTCGACATATGATATAATCAATGAATGTAATCGTCTCTTTGAGAAGTATGTGATACGCAAGAGCTCCCCCTAAATTTGTGCATTATTTTGAATTTGCGTTTGAATGCAAATGCACAATCGATTAGGTACATGGGGCACTCTTCCATGTCACATACAACTTGGTGGTGTGCGAGAATAATAAGAATGAATATCATAGCACAACACAATCAAGCAAAGGTGAATGATCATTTCATAAGCACCACAAGGATAGGAAATAGTAGCAATACACATCAAGTGTATGATCAAACACCAACAAAGTTTAACACAAGCAAACTAACCAAAAGTTATCAATGTTTTTGAAAAGCGGTAAAAAGCAACGCGCTCTCTCTCTCTCTCTCTCGAAGCCTAAAGATCTATATACATCTTCTCCCCCTTTGGCAACAAGTTACCAAAAAGTTCGAGGTTATATAACTAAGCACTCTTCTGGGGCTGATCTCCTCCGGTGGCTGATGAAGGAGTCGAGTAAACGGCATCAGCGAAGACTTCTGCAGACGTCATGGACGGAGTCGGAGTAGCAACTGGAGGTGCTGGAGGAGCTGAAGGAGCTGCGGCAGGTGCTGATGAAGAAGGTCTAGACTCTGGAACTGGCACTGTAGCAGATCTGGGCTGAGTTCAGAACTGAGTGACTGTCCTGAGTGGTGGTCTATCCTCATCATCATCAGTAGTGTGGGGACTGGGCACGCCATCAACTTCCTTCTTGAGCTCATTCACAGTCACTGTGAGCTCATCCACCTTGTTGTTGAGAATATGGAATTTGGTGTCAACAATCCTCGAGAGGCTCTCCTGGTTCTTCAGAATGTTCCCGATGTCCTTCTGCATGCTGAGCACAGAACTAAGTAGGAGATCCATCTGCTCACTCCTAGACTTTGGCACCTAAGAACTGGAGTCTCTGGCTGCCTCTGCATGTGCCTGTGATGTAGCTGAGGTGGGATGATCTAGGTTCATCACCACAACGTTGTCTTCTAGCTCTGGCAAAAGTGGCAAATGTGGTCGGTCAAGTGCAAATATGTGCTTCTCCAACTTGGAGTTGATAAGCATCTGAATATAGGGTGCATAGCAACATGAGCGCTTCTGATCAGCATCAACCCTCTTTACAGTCTCCACAATCAAATCCATCACTCGGAATCTCGATCTAGATGGAGCAGCATGTTAATGGAGTAGCCTCTTATCATCTTCTCATCTCCAGACTTAGGCAACAAGGTATGCCTCAGAATAGTGTTGATCGTGCGAAGACCAGCCTGGAGGAAATAGATAGATCCTAGCTTGTGAGACTTCAGATGTGCAGCAGGAATCTCATTGTACATGTTCTTCATGGCATTGTGGCTTGCCTTGGGCTCAGAGTATGCATCAATGTCACCATCTTCCACCTCTGGTACTCCTAAGATGGCAACCCACTCATCAATTGTGGATTCATACCTGGCACCTTCAGTCATCCACACAATTCTACCATCTCCATAGAAATGAGCAGTGGAGTAGAATTGCATGATCATTTCATCATTCCAGGCTGTGAACTCCTTGCCAACAAACTTATCAAGTCCAATGCAATGAAAGTTGTCTTGCACACTTGGGAAGTAATCCTCATTGTCCTTGATGTACTTCTAGTCCACATACCTCATATCACTCACAGCAGGGCTCTTGTCAAGCAAAATTATTTCATAGAAGTCTTGTTGTTCTTTTGTATAGAACCTGTAGTCCACAGCAGTCTTCCTCCTCTGTGAATATGGATCAATAGCTCTCCACTCTCTCAAACCTGAGTCCTTTCTCTTCTTCATATCATCAGCTAGCAAGTGGCTGGCATTATGCTCTGGAAGGTGTGGCCTTAGCTTCATCAAAGCAGACATAGCATCCTCCTCAGCATCTCTGGAGGTAGATCCCTTGTTCTTCTCAGAAGCTTGAATCTCTCTAGATGTCCTCTTTGGTTTAGGGGCTGTGGGCTTCTTGGATCCAGCTGGCTTGCCCTTGGGAGCTGCTTGGCTAGGCATAGCATCAGACATCAATTTCTTCTTCTTCTTGGGAGGAGCCTTTGCAGCTGGCTCTTCCTCCTCTTCTTCAGCAGCAGCCTCTGCTGGGTCCTCATACATTGAGGTAGACCTGCCCACAACATGAATTATCCTCTTTCTGCTCTTCTTCTCTCCCGCCTTCTTGGGCATGGATTTCTTGGAGGGCTCAACAGTCATTGTTGCCCTAGCATACTCTTTCCTTATTGCCTTCTTCTTGGAAGTAGTGGAAGCAACAGTGCTCTTGGCAGTAGCATCTTTCTTGGGCAGCTCTTCTGGAATAAAGTCTTCATCCTCCTCATCAGAATTGAGCTTTCTTCTTGCCCTGGTTGCAGCTTTGGGCAGATCAGATGAGCTAGGAACATCATCAAAACTCCCTTCAGGACTAGTGCCTGAGCTTATGTCAACACTTTTCTCTCTGAAGTCATTTTGGCTATCATCAGAACCTGACATCTCTGACCCTGTGAAAAGAGTATAGAAGAGTGGATAGGTTGAGTCATCACAAAATTTCAGAAGGTTTTCTCAAAGATTTGAACTAAAATTTCTCAAGATTTGCATTCTGCCAAGTGAATTTTGGTACTACCGATGCAAACTTTTCGGACCCACCGAGACAAACAACCTGCTAAACAGAAACTTGGCACCACTTTTGGTGAGACCGAAAATGGGCACTCGGTTTCACCGAGGTTGTTCTCAGTTGACCAGAAAAGGGAATCGGTGCTACCGATTCTTTTGCGTCGGTTCCACCGAGATTCAAGTCGCGGACGGCAAACCCTAAAAAAATCTTTTGTTCGCTATTCTATTGGAAATTCTTGTGGATAGATCAATCTCAAAGCTTGTCTTATCGATGGAAAAGTCCTAATGCGCAAGATTCGGAGAAGGGAGCGCACGAGGGGTCGAAATCGTACCCTAATTCGGTGACGACTTCGCTACGGCGGCGACGGTGGTGTAGATTCCGTCGACGGCGTCGGCTTCCAATGGCGGAGGCGCTCGGGAAGACGAAGGAGACGACCAGGGGTCCTTGTTCGGTAGCTAGGGTTTTGGAGGGGATGACGTTTGAGAAAGTAATTTCAAAAGTCGGGTCCGCCTCTTTATATACCCGTGACTGTCGGTGACACCGGTTCTAACTTATCGGTGGCACCGAGTTCCTCTACTTTCAGCTGACAGGGAAACTCGGTATAACCGAGAAGATGGAATCGGTGATACCGAGTGTGAAAACCAGATAAACCCTAGGCATTCGGTGATACCGAGAATTTGGTATTGGTTCCACCGAGATGCACTTGGGAGGTTTTAATGGTCAGTCCTTTGTCGATACGGAACTCCGAGTGATCCTCACACAGAGAGATCGAAAAGTCCTTGTTCAATTTTTTTGATGTAGCAAGAATGGAATATGAGACGAGAAAGCATAGATAGCTAGATAGTGGTCCTAGGCATTCTTGTCCATCCAATTGGCAAAAGAAAAAATCAAAAACCAAATAGCAACAATTGGAAGTCCTCGAATGGTTAAAGAAATGCAGACCAACATGCTCACACAATAAGATGTCAAATGAAATCATGGCAAACATGCACATACATACTTGCATCTATCAAGCATTTTGGCGATGATGGAGTCATCTATATATATGAGTATATTGACTTAGGAGCCAAGTAAGAATACTTGATCATAGGTCATACTCATCGTTTAAGCACAAGTGGGGTTACCACTTTTACATAAAGCATTTAATGTTGTCACATTCTAAGAGATGCTTTAACTCAAGTCTTAGAGTAAAGCTCCCCCTTGATGTGACATCCCCCCATAGGAGGGATAAACTAACCTTGGGTTTGTCGTAGAAGACTTCATGTGGGTGATGTACTGGTGGATGCTCAAGGTTGATGAAGATCATCAAGAGTTGGGAGCATCCTTGTTGTTTCCTTACTCTTCTCACTTACATGGGTTAGTCCCAACATACAAGAGACAAATACAAGGATATCTATGGACATGGAGTGCAAAGCATATATGATGATGTCCATGGATTTGTTGATTACCTTGTCCCTTGCTTACCTTTGAGGGAATGTGTGACTCCTTGAACTGTTGCATGATGTTGACGTTGATTGCAACTAGTTCTTGCCAATAATGAATGTGAGTGAATTTCATTGGCGGAGTCACCCCTCAAGAACTTCTCTAGTTCTTCTTCTTGGGGGCCCACATCAACTTGATGGGGATCCTTGGTGTTGAAGTGGCACTTGTAGAAGTTGAGCTTGAAGTAGCCTTGGGAACCCACTCCACCAAAGCTTGGGATTCATCTTCATATGAGTCAATGTCCTCTTGAAGCTTGTCCTTGCCCTTGAGCTTGTGGTCTTGTGGTGGAAGGTCATCTTGAGTGTTTGTTCCCTTGGGAAGAGTATGTTCATACTTCTCCCTTTGAGGAACAAACTTGGGCTTGGGGTATTGACCTTCTTCCCATTCAACTCCATTTGCGTTGAAGTAGCCAATGCCATGGTTCTTCCGGTATCCTCCGTGCTTGCGTACAATTTCCTCAAATTGCTTACACCCAGCAAGACTCTTGTAGATACCTTTCTCTATAATCCCTTTCAATAAATCGTTTTCTTGCTCAAGTGTAACTTGGCTAAGAGAATCATCATTAGTGGAATCAACGAACTACTAGCAACATCATTAGATTTAGCATTTTTATTGTTGCTACTAGATGAAGAACCTTTCTTGCCTTTGTTACTAGTTTGTCTAGGTTTAACTTGTGGCATGAATGTAGACAAGAGTAATCGTTTGGCTAGATAAGATGAAGTCTTCTTTCGGAGATCGTCATTGATAGCTTTAAGAAACTCATGTTCTTGCTTCAAGGTGAGCTTCTCGAAGCGTAGCTTCTCATGAATCCTTAGAAGCTCTCTATGATCTTCTAGAGTAGATTCATGGGCTAACTTAAGAGTGTTTAATTCTTTAGTTAGTTGTTCTATTTTCATCGTATCATCATCAACCGACTTATCTTGACTAGCATGAAAATTATCAAGTTCATTTTGACTAACATCACTAGTTTTATCAAAGAGCAAGTCATCATCTCCAAGTAAATCATCTTCATCACTATTGAAATCAAGATACTCGGGGTGTGATACCTTGGGGCCTTTAGCCATGAAGCAGCTTCCACTCCCTTCATTTGGTGAATCAAATAGATCATAGGAGTTGGTAGTCACTAGTGCAAGTCCGGCAACACCTTCATCTTGACTATAGTCGGAGTTGGAGTGATAGCTTCTCTCGGAGTTGTTGTCGGATTCGGAGCCGAAAACCCATTCACCAACATGAGCTTGATGTCTTCTTGTTGAGTAGCTCTTGGTGTACTTGTCCTTCTTCTCCGAGTCCCTACTTCTCCTTGAGGGTCTTCGTTCATAATGATCATCTCTACTCCTTCTCTCTCTTTGAGGTGATTCATTCCTTGAGCTTCGTCTTCTAGGTGACTCTTCTCTTTGTTTGTAGCGAGCCGTGCACTCATTGGAGTAGTGTCCGGGCTTCCCACAATTGTAGCACTTTCGGTCACGACTTGACGAACGCTTCTCTTCATATATTGAGTTGGAGATTCGTTCTTTGCCTCTATTCTTGTAGAACTTGTTGAATTTCTTGACCATGAGGCTTATATCTTCATTGGTGACAAGGTTGTCGCTTGAGGTTGCGGGAGCATCACTTGTGGCTTTGTAAGCACGGCTAGACTTGTTGTGAAGCTCTTCTTGGTCTTTGAGTGTCATCTCATGGGCAACAATCCTTCCAATGACTTCCGTAGGCTTGAGATCTTTGTAGTTGGGCATCATTTGGATCAATGTGCACACGGTGTCGTATCTCTCATCCAAAGCTCGAAGTATCTTCTTGATGATGAATTTGTCGGTCATTTCTTCGCTTCCTAAGCCGGCAATATCATTGGTGATGAGAGCTAGCCTAGAGTACATCTCTGCGACTCCTTCACCATCCTTGATCTTGAACTTGTCAAGCTGACTTTGAAGAACATCCAACTTGGATTCTCTCACGGATTCGGTACCTTCATGCATATCAACCAAAGTATCCCAAATCTCTTTTGCATTCTCAAGACGGCTGATTTTGTTGAATTCTTTGGGGCATAGGCAGTTGAAGAGAATGTCACACGTTTGAGCGTTGTATTGCAACACGGTCTGGTTCCTTTCCATCACCAAAGAATTCACCTTGCAAGCCAACACGAACAACAGCCCAAACGGCGGGGTTATGACCAAGAATATGCATTTTCATTTTGTGCTTCCAACTAGCAAAATTTGTGCCATCAAAGTATGGACCTCTACGGTGATAATTTCCCTCACTAGACGCCATACTCTCCTAGGTTGTGAGACCAATGCAATGGAGACCAAAGCTCTGATACCACTTGTAGGATCAAAAGTATGTATAGAGGGGGGTGATTAGACTACTTGAGCAAATAAAAATTCTACCTTTTCCCAATTTTAAGTGTTGGCAGATTTTAGCAATTATAGCAATTCAAGTACACCCTACACATGCATGTCTAAGAGTATAGCAGCGGAAAGTAAAGACAAGCATATGTAGTAGAGGGTAGGAAGGAAGATCAAACGCAATTTGGAGGCACGAAGACTTTTCTCGTGGTTCCGGTAGGTGGTGCTATCGTACGTCCACGTTTATGAAGTCTTCAACCCACGGAGGGTAACGGTCGCGAGAGTCCACGGAGGGCTCCACCCATAAGGGTCCACGAAGTGGCAACTTTGACAATTCCATAACGGCTTCTGTCCAGGAAGGACTAGCCTCACTATGGGTAGATCTTCACGAAGTAGGCGATCTCCTTGCACGAAGTTTTCAAGAGCTCCCCTAGGGTTTTTGGAATATATGTGAATTTATAGGCCAGGGTACTGGGTCAGGAGAGCGGGGGGGGGGGGCAGCCACAAGTTAACAGGACGCGCCACCCCCCTAGGCGCGCCCTGTTGGCTTGTAGGGCCCCCGTGCGGCCTCCGGTCTTCTCCCGAAGCTTTCAGGTATTCTTTTGGTCCAGAAAAAATCATCAAAAAGTTTCGTGGCAATTGGAGTTCATTTGATACTGTAAACCTGGAAAGCCAAAAACATGCAGAAAACAGCAACTGGCACTTGGCACTGGGTTAATTGGTTAGTGCTCAAAATTAATATGAATCGGCAAATAAATGCCCAAAAAGTATCCTCGATTGATAATATTATATCATGTAACAATCAAAAATTATAGATACGTTGGAGACGTATCAATACTCTACAAGAATCGATCTTCATGAAGATCGATCAACTCACGATCAACCCATAGAATGAGACGTAAAACATCTCCCGAGTTGAGACTCAACCACATATCAGGGAAACAAAAAGAAGCAGAAACGATGGTTCAATTTGGTAGGCAACAATTCCACGCTTTAAAAGGTGTGGAGTGAGTTTTAAAGTAGCGGGGAAACAGTTGCCCTTCATACCATAACGGGAAACCTTAGAGAAGGTGACTTGTAGAATTATTCCCTTAAGTGGCCAAAAGAATTACTTTTGATACATAGATCATTGAAACTCTTCGTACCAGGCTAAGGCAATTCACAAACGGTCGTTTGAAGGAATTCGAGGAAATGGCAAACTCAGCTTGGAAAGGAAACTAGAGTTATAGAACAACTCGGCAAATGGAAGGCACGTTCCAAATGATACCGAGGATATAACCTAGTGTCTGAGCGTGCTTTCAAGAACTTGAGCATTTCCATGTAGATCAGGGTTTTACCAACATCCATTCCAAGGATCCTGGCAACACATCATACTACCATGATAAATAACGATGGAGGATGCAGATGCAAAGGAAGACAAACACTTTCCTAGATTTCACCTTAGCTATGCCAAGGGAACCAATTCTGGATGATCGATCGAGAGACATTTAGCACCCACTTTTAATGTTCTCCTTGATGTAATAGTGTAACCCAATTATAGGTAACGTTTGGTATCTAGAACACCAAGTAAAGATTGGACTTCGGGGTCTGAAAAGGTCCATGAGGAACAACTTCTAGAATAAGTCATACATAGTCCTCATGGGGAAGTGGCTAACGTTGTTGTTACAAGAGATCATAGAAATAGGTCTTCCGGCTAGGTGTGTTAGGCACAACATCACTTCACCGAGTTACATAGAGACCAATATTATAATTCTTGGGAAATGTTCCAACCATCACATCTGCCTAAGGTTCCAATCTGGTTGGTGACAAGATGCTTCAGACTCGGCAGGTCTGAAAGAAAAAGTTTGCAACACAAATCGATGGGATGACGTTGCGAGATTCACGGGAAATTAACTACGGAAGCCAGCTCCAAAAGATGAGCTGGATTGCAAGACACACGTGAACACACTGTCCAAGACAAATATGGTCATATGGAAATCTTGCGACGAAACACTGCCGAGTTCTAGTTGGGAACCATCATCGAGGATATCGAAGTCCTTGCATAAGGCGTGCTCTTAAGAAGAACTTCTTTTCCTTGCACAAATCAATCAATGGCTTAGTGTGCTAGGAATTACATATGGAATGGAGGCGGCTAACCTGTCAAACCATAGAATACTTTGCAGATGCACTTCTGACTTGGAATGATTCCAGAGGAAGCAAAACAACATCTCTCGAATTCACGGCGGCAACTTGCATCAAATGCACATGAGCTGAGAGGGAGTCACTTCTTACACCTTCATGTATGGAACACGAAGATAATGCCTACAAAAGTTTCCAACACCAGCTCAAATGTTCATCATGAGTTATGGAGGAGATAACATTGTTGCTGATGGGCTCAACAACAATACATCAAGATATCCATATAATGGAATTCCACAATCATGTGAGAAAGGTGATAGCATTGGTCAGAACAAATGATATAATGGTGCATGCTCGAGGAAATATCCACGAGTAAGACGAGATTAGGATAATCTTTGGTTCTGAGTTTGATTTGCCGATAGCCCATACTCAAATCAAAAGATTGGACAAGACAATAGATGGAACAATTTATCACGAGGATCAATCGATGAAGATATCATCTTTCTTCAACACACACACACACACACACACACAAGAGATATCCCTTTGGAACGAACTAAGTCAGACAAGCTTTTATCTTCCAACTCTCCAAGTTATCGTTTAACTTAACCAACTACTTCAAGGGTATCCAACACGAATCCTTAGAGAAGGGTGGTTTATAGGAAACCTGACTTGATCACGAACTCAATATAACGGTCTGGGAACGACCTGGTAATACTTTCGAGAAGATATTCCGAAAATTACAAACCACTGATGTGTTGTTAAGCTTGAGAACAATCTCGCTTTTCAGGGCAAGACGATATCATCAAATGAGAAAGGGTTAACACAATCCTAACTCATTGATCAAAGAGTGCACCAGGGAAAATGGACTAGGTAGCACGATCAATCTTAGAATGGTGATTCAATAACCAACACGTTAAGAATGAAATTATTGTCCACTAACAACCAAGCAACGGGGTTGCTAGGAGTATTGATTTCACACATCACGGCTCACTTGTCAGTATTCCGGTTACAACCAACATAGAGACCGAAGAATGAATAATGATGGTGAGAAGTATCAATGTATCAAGAATTCATAAGAGACTGTGCAATTCTCACGACATTCTTGACATAAAGAGGGTAATACTCCAAGGTAGACAGAACAAAAGCTGGATTTGCATTTTGATCTGCGGAATACAACTGCTTTGACCCAATCCTAGAAATGGATGAGGTACTGGAGTTTGTTTCTCCTCGACATTCTAAAATAGAATGACCTGACGGACCACAAGAATAATAGGCATCTATGAACACAAATGCACGACTACCTTGATTATTGAATGAGAGATAAAGGTCGGAATACCATTGAAGAGGGGCAACTCAAGAGCACATGATTTTTCTAAGTTCTAGATGCATAGGTTAGCATGTCAAACAAGTTCAAGATAATTCTTCTGGATACCCATGCAGAAAGGTAGGATTGGCGGAGTCACAACTATGGAATGGAGAACTCATGAAAAGCACTCTTGTTGTGATCTTCAGTTCACGAAGAACTTCTGCCATAATGGTTCATGGTATTAGAAGAATGATATACCACGGACCTCGAAGACTAGAGCAAAAGTTACGGATATCCTAAAGGAACGAGCAAACATTATCAACGGGAATAAGCTGAATGAATCTGGGGTTTAAGAACCTAGAGTTAGAATACCTACTAACTAAATAACATCACGAGATGCTTTCGAAAACGATGACCAGAATCATCACACCGGGAACACAAAACATAACTAGATTACTGGGTGGTTCTGTGAGATAACACGGTTTCATACCACCTTCAATAGATACATTGAGGTAATAGAGTACCTCAACACAATAATTGGTGTGCTTTGTCTGGCCAAAAAGACATCGAGTCAGGATGAAAAGATTTGCAATGGCATCAGATTATTTATAAACCATGGATAACTCAGATAGCATAACGGCTGTACACGCATAAAATATGAGGCAACCTGCAAAACAACTCATAACATAACACTAAATTTTTATGGAGACACCGATCTGAAAAAACATCAGCTTTCCTATAAGTCTCCTGCATAGTAACTCATCATCCTAATAGATAGATGAGAAGCCTAATTCTTAAACCTCGTAGAAAATAATAGGGTGACTCAGAATATGAACGACACAAGGAAAGGAGTAAAAAGAATCTTACGTTCCCTTCCAAAATCAATTCCCTTATATAACTAAAGAATTGCTAGACTAAACATCGACCAGTTTGGCTTGGTAATCCTTGTAGGATCCTAAGTATGTCTAGAGGGGGGTGATTAGACTACTTGACCAAATAAAAATCTAGCCTTTTCCAATTTTAAGTGTTGGCAAGTTTTAGCAATTGTAACAAGTCAAGTACACCTTACACATGCAAGTCTAAGAGTAAAGCAGTGGAAAGTAAAGACATGCACGTGAAAGTAAATGTGGGGAGAGGAGGATCAAACGCAATTGATGACACGACGATTTTTCCCGTGGTTCCGATAGGTGGTGCTATCATACGTCCACGCTGATGGAGCCTTCAACCCACGAAGGGTAGAGGTTGCGAGAGTCCACGGAGGGCTCCACCTATTAGGGTCCACAAAGTAGCAACCTCGTCTATTCCATCACGGATTCCGTCCACGAAGGACTAGCCTCACTATGGGTAGATCTTCACGAAGTAGGCGATCTCCTTGCCCGTACAAACTTCTTGGTTCAACTCCACAACACGAAGAAGGAGGCTCCCAAGTGACACCTAACCAATCTAGGAGGCACCACCCTCCAAAAGGTAATAGATGTGGTAACAATGATGAACTCATTGCTCTTGTGCTTCAAAAGATAGTCTCCTCGACACACAATCACTCTCTCACAGATTTGGCTTGGTAGAAGAGGTTGATTGGGTGGAAAGCAACTTGGGGGGGGGGGGGGTAGAAATCAAGATTCATATGGTTGGAGTGGAAGGTCTTGATCTCAACACATAAGTAGGTGGTTCTCTCTCAGAAAAATGGATGGGGCAAGTGTAGGTGTGTTCTGGTTGCTTTCTCCGTGAGTGAGAGGAGGTGGAGGGGTATATATAGGCATCTCCAAAAATCCAACCGTTACAACATTATTGCCCAACTCGATGAAACCGGAGTAAAAACTCGGTTGCACCGACTAGTGCAAAATGTGGCAACTTTCGGCTTTTCGGTGAGACTGATATATAAATCTTGGTGGTACCGATATGGGTGACTTAGGCAGTTTCCAAATCTCGGTGAGACCGATTCTCAAAACTCAGAAATTCCAATTCTTGAAAATAGGATACCAGAAAGTTGGTCACCGATTTTGGTTGCACCAAAGTGGAAAGTTGGTGGCACCGAGACTAGGGTTCTGGCTAGGATCTGTCTAGGGTTTAAACTCGGTGGGGTCGATTCTGAAAGTTGGTGGCCCCGATTTTAGTGGTAGGGTTTACACAAAGATTTTGTGGGAGAATTTCATGTGTATTTTTGGTGGCTAATCTCTAAGAACTTGAGCAACCAGATCGTCATAGACACCTCATCCACTTTTAATAGTATTGGCTTTCCTATGGACTCAAGGTGTGATTTCTCACAAAATGTAAAATGTAGAGTCTTCAAGCTTGTTGCCAATAGATGTTCCTTGCATCTAGGGGATCTCCACACAATCCTTTTGCCAATCCATTCATTGAACTTTCCTGAAATATACTTGGTGGAAACATTAGTCGAATGAAATATATGTTGTTATTAATTACCAAAACCACCTAGGGAGAAGTTGTGCTTTCAATGTCCCCATTTTTGGTAATTGATGAAAACATATAGATCAAAGCTTCAATAGGGATAAAACAATGAGTAGCATTGTTTCTTTGAGAAGTATGTGATAAGCAAGCGCTCCCCCTAAATTTGTGCACTATTTAAAAATTTGTGTTTGAATGCAAATGCACAATCGATTAGGAGTGTGGGCAACTCTTTCATGTCACATACAACTTGGTTGTGCGCATAAGTGATATGAATGAATTACAATGCACATGACAACAAAAATGAGTGAATGATCATAATATTAACATCACATGGATAGGAAATAGTAGCATCATCAATCAAGTGTATGATCAAACACGACGAAGATTAAGAACAACCAAGTGATAAACCAAATGTTTTTAACACAATGAGAGCAACCAAAACACAAAACACTCTCTCTCGAAACCCTATGATCTATACACTTCTCCCCCTTTGGCAACAAGTTACCAAAAAGTTCAAAGTATGTAGAGCTAATCGTCTCTCTGGGCTTGATCTCCTCCGGTAGCTGTTTAAGGAGTCGAAAGAAAGGCGTTGGTAAATGCTTCAGCTGAAGTCCTCTGAGGTGGTGGAGTAGACGCTAAAGGTGCAGAAGGAGCTAATGGAGCAGTAGCTGGTGCTGACGAGGAAGGCCTCAACTCTGGAGCAGGCACAGTAGACGATCTGGCTTGAGTCTTGAACTGAGTGCTGGGCCGGAGAGGAGGACTATCATCATCACTAGAGTGGGGACTGGGCACTACATCCACTTCCCGTTTTAGCTCATTGACAGTCACTGTCAGCTCATCAACCTTGTTGTCAAGATCATGAAATTTCATCTCCACAATCCTCTCAAGACTCTTATGGTTCTTGAGGATCTTAGCCACATTCTTTTTGATCCCTTGGATAGAGCTGATAAGATAGGACATTTGATCGCTCTTCGTCCTCGAAATCTGAGCACTAGTGGCTCTAGCTGCCTCTGCCTCTGCATCTGCCTGTGCAGTAGCTGAAGTGGGATGAGAAGCACCCATCACCACAACGTTGTCCTCGAAGTCTGGCAGGAGTGGCAGGTGTGGACGATCAAGTGCATATAGGCTCTTTCCAACTTTGGAATTTATGAGCATCTGAATGTATGGAGCATATCTACATGATCTCTTCTGATCAGCAGTTGTCCTCTTGATTGTCTCAACAATCAAATCCATCACTCGAAATCTTGTGTGGGTGTCTACATGATGCAACATGTTGATGGAGTAACCCCTAATCATCTTATCATCTCCAGACTTTGGCCTCAAAGTGTATCTCATGATAGTGTTGGTAGTGGTTAATCTAGCTTGCAGATAGTAGACAAAGCCAAGCTTATGAGTCTTGACATAAGCAGCAGGGATAGAATTATACATGTTGGCCATGGAATTGTTACTCGTCTTGGCCTCAGCATAGACATCAAGATCTCCCTCTTCAACTTTCGGGGCTCCTAAGATGGTAGCCCACTCATCAACTGTAGACTGGTATCTGGTTCCCTCAGTCATCCATACTATCTTCTCATCTGGATAGAAATGAGCTGTGGAGTATAACTGCATGATCATCTCATCATTCCATGCAGTGAACTCTCTGCCAACAAATGCATCAATGTCTATGGCCTTGAAGTTCTCTAGCACATGAGGGAAGTAGTCTTCATTCTACTTAATGAACTTCCAATCAACATATCTCATGTCGCTAACTGCAGGACTCTTGTCTAGCAACACAGTCTCATAGAAATCTTGTTGCTCCTTGGTGTGGAAGCGAGCATCTACAACAGTCCTTCTCCTGATAGAATATGGATCAGATGCTCTCCATGTCCTGAGTCCTTGATCCTTCCTCTTCTTCATGTCGTCTGCCACTGGGTGATCATCATTATGCTCAGGCAGATGGGGTCTCAGCTTCCTCAACACAGCAACATCTTCCTCTTCATCCATGGTGGAAGATCTCTTGTTCTTCTCAGCAAGAGGTATATCCCTTGTGGTCTTCTTGGACTTGGGGGCAGATGGCTTCTTGGGTGCATTTGGCTTGGCCTTGGATGCAGCCTGGCTAGTCATTGCATCAGCCAATGGCTTCTTCTTCTTGGAAGGAGAAGGCTTTGCAACTGGTTCTTCCTCTTCCTCTTCTTACTGCTCAGCTGGATCCTCAAACATAGAGGTTGGTCTGTCAAACACACGAACAATCCTCTTCCTGGCTCTCTTCTGGCCTGGTTTCTTGGGCATGGACTTAGAAGTCCTAGGTGACTCAAGAGTGAGATTCATACCTGCCCTAGCACTCTCTGGTGCTCTCATAGCTTCAGAACTGGTATACTCTTTCCTTACAGGCCTCTTGGCAGAAGTGGTCTCATCAACATCTTTCTTCTTCCTTTCTTGCTGCTTCTTAGCTAGGAACTCCTCAGGCACAAAGTTTGAATCTTCTTCATCAAAATTGAGCTTCTTCCTGGCCCTAGTGGCTGCCTTGAGCAAGCCATGAGAACTGGGGGTGCCAGGGTCCTCAGAAGATGAACTAGCCTCTAGGCTAGTGCCAGCATCCAAATCAACACTTTGCTCTCTGAAATCATTGTACTGTCCTCTGACCCAGACATGCTGTCCCTATGAATAGATTATAGAAGAGTGGAATGCATGAGCATCACAAAACACAGCAGTTTTTGCAAATTTTCAACTCAAAATCTTAGTCTTAAGTTTCAGCTAAGTGGGTTTCGGTTCCACCAAGTTTGAGTTTTCAGAGCCACCGAGACACACATTCTCATATGACACAAACTTGGCAACCCTTTTCGGTTTCATCGAAAAGGGAAACTCGGTTTCACCGAGAATGTTCTCAGTAACCCTAGACCCCGAATCGGTGATACCGATTCATATCAACTCGGTGACACCGAGACACACATGGCGTAAACCTAAACCTAAAAAGTTTCGTTCACCTAATCTAATGGAGATTTCTTCTGGATAGGAGCATTAAAAATCGTGGCTTATCAATGGACTTAACCTAATGCGCAAGAATTAGATTGGGGAGCGCAAAAAGGGATGAAACCTTACCCTAACTCGGTGAAGGTTCCACTACGACGGCGACGGCGGGGCAGATTCCCGTCGACGGTGGAGGACTCCTACGACAAGGGTGCACGGGAGGCGAGGGGGACGTCCGGAGACTCGAGCGTTGTAGCAGGGGTTTGCTGAGGACGACGATTGAAGATTTGATTTCAAAAATCTGGTCCGTTGGATATAAATACCCTTCTGTTGTCAGTGTCACCGATTCCAAAATTTCGGTGCCACCGAGTTTCTTAACTGCCAGGAGGCAGAGGAACTCGGTGAGGCCAAGATTGCAGAATCGGTAGTACCGAGGTCAAAAAACCTGATCAACCCTAGTGCTTCGGTGGAACCCGAGTTTTGAGGGTTGGTTACACTGAGTGGCACATGGGAGGTTTTGGAAGTTAGCTCTTGTCGAAACGGAACTCCGAGTGCTCCTCACACAGAGGGTCCAAGAAGTGCTTGCTCAAATTTTGTGATGAAGCATGAATAGAATTTGAAAGAGAAAGCATAGATAGCTAGACGGAGGTACTTAGGCATTCTTGTATATCCAATTGGCCACCGAAAAATGAAAGCCAAATAACAACAATTGGATATCCTTGAATGAGTAAAGATATGCATACCAACATGCTCACACAATAAGATGTCAAATGAAATTTGGCAAACATGCAAAACCAAGTATCTACCAAGCACTTTGGCGATGACGGAGTCATCTATATATGAGTATATTGACTTAGGAGCCAAGCAATAATACTTGATCATAGGTCATACTCGTCGTTTATGCGCAAGTGGGGTTACCACTTTTACATAAAGCATTTAATGTGTTCACATCTTAAGAGATGCTTTGACTCAAGTCTTAGAGTAAAGCTCCCCCTTGATGTGACATCCCCCCTTAGAGGGATAAACTAACCTTGGGTTTGGTCGTTGAAGACTTCATGTTGATGTTGTAGTAGTGGATGCTCATTGTTGATGAAGATCATCTTGAGTTCGGAGCAACCCTTTTTGTTTCGTACTCTTCTCACCTACATGGGTTATTCCCACACAAGGAACAAATACAAGGATATCTATGGACATGGAGTGAAGCACATTTAGAAGATGTCCATTGATTCTTTAATCACCTTGTCCCTTGCTCACCTATGAGGGGTTTGTGACTCCTTGAACCATTGCATAAGGTTGGAGTTGATTGCAATGATTATTGCCAATAATGAATGTGAGTGAATTTGTTGGCAGAGTCACCCCCTCAAGAACTTCTCTACTTCTTCTTCTTTGGGACCCACATCAACTTGATGGGGATCCTTGGAGTTGAAGTAGCACTTGTTGAAGTAGAGCTTGTAGTAGCCTTGGGAACCCACTTGACCATGGTTTGGGATTCATCTTCAAATGTGTCAATCTCCTCTTGAAGCTTGTCCTTGCCCTTGAGCTTGTGGTCTTGTGGTGGAAGGTCATCTTGATCTTTTGTTCCCTTGGGGATAGTATGATCATACTTTTCCCTTTGAGGAACAAACTTCGGCTTGGGGTATTGACCTTCTTCCCATTCAACTCCATTGGCGTTGAAGTAGCCAATGCCATGGTTCTTCCGGTATCCTCCATGCTTGCGTACACTCTCCTCAAATTGCTTACATCCGGCAAGACTTTTGTAGACACCTTTATCTATCATCCCTTTCAACAAATCGTTTTATTGCTCAAGTGTAACTGGGCTAAGAGAATCATTAGTGGAATCAATAGAGCTACTAGAAGCAACATTATTGGATTTAGCATTAGTATTGTTGCTACTAGATGAAGAACCTATCTTGCCTTTGTTACTAGTTTGCTTAGATTTAACTTGTGGAACAAATGTGGACAAGAGTAGTCATTTGGCAAGATAAGAAGAACTCTTCTTTCGAAGATCGTCATTGATAGCTTTAAGAAACTCATGCTCTTGCTCTAAATTTAGCTTCTCGAAGCATAGCTTCTCATGAGTTCTTAAGAGCTCTTTATGATCTTCTTGAGTAGATTCATGAGCTAACTTAAGAGTGTTTAGTTCTTTAGTTAGACGCTCAATCTCTTTCTTATCATCATCACACGACTTATCTTGACTAGCATGATTATTATCAGGTTCATTTTGACTAACATCACTGGTTTTATCAAAGAGCAAGTCATCATCTCCTAGTAAATCATCATCATCACTATTGAAGTTAATGTATTCGGGGTGTGATACCTTGGGGCCTTTAGACATGAAGCAACTTCCACTTCCATCACTTGGTGAATCAAATATGTCATAGGAGTTGGAGGTTACGAGTGCTAATCAGGCAACACCTTCATCTTGACTATAGTCGGAGTTGGAGTGGTAGCTTCTCTCGGATTGGTTGTCGGAATCGGAGCCGGAAACGCATTCACCAACATGAGCTTGATGTCTTCTTCTTGTGTACCTCTTGGTGTACTTGTCCTTCTTCTCCGAGTCCTTGCATCTTTGGGAGGGTCTTTGCTCATAGCGATCTTCTCTACTCCTTCTCTCTCTAAGAGGTGATTCATCTCTTGAGCTTCGTCTTCTAGGTGACTCTTCTCTTCTTTTGTGGTGGGTTGTGCACTCATTGGAATAGTGTACGGGCCTTCCACAATTATAACAATTCCGGTCGCAACTAGAGGAACGCTTCTCTTCATATCTTGAATTGGAGCTTGTCTCTTTGCGTCTAATCTTGTAGAACTTGTTGAATTTCTTGAGCATGAGGATTATATCTTTATCGGTAACAAGGTTGTCACTTGAAGTAGCGGGAGTGTCACTTGTAGCTTTGTATGCACCGCTTGACTTGGTGTGAAGTTCTTCTTTGTCCTTGAGTGACATTTCATGAGCAACATCTTCAATTCTTCCATGGTCGCTTCACGATCCGGTTCCTTTCCATCACCAAAGAATTCACCTTGCAATCTAACACAAACAACAGCCCATATGATGGGGTTATGACCAAGAATATGCATTTTCATTTTATGCTTCCAACTAGCAAAGTTTGTACCATCAAAATATGGACCTCTACGATGATAACTTCCCTCACTAGAAGCCATACTCTCCTAGGTTGTGAGACCAATACAATGGAGACCAAAGCTTTGATACCACTTGTAGGATCCGAAGTATGATAGAGGGGGGTGATTAGACTACTTGACCAAATAAAAATATAGCCTTTTCCAATTTTAAGTGTTGGCAAGTTTTAGCAATTGTAGCAAGTCAAGTACACCCTACACATAAAAGTCTAAGAGTATAGCAGCGGAAAGTAAAGACATGCACATGAAAGTAAATGAAGGGATAAGAAGATCAAGCGCAATTGATGACACGAAGATTTTCCCGTGGTTCCGATAGGTGGTGCTATCGTACGTCCACACTTATGCAGACTTCAACCCACAGAGGGTTGCGGTCGCAAGAGTCCACAGAGGGCTCCACCCGTTAGGGTCCACAAAGTAGCAACCTCGTCTATTCTATCACGGCTTCCGTCCACGAAGGACTAGCCTCACTATGGGTAGATCTTCATGAAGCAGGCGATCTCCTTGCCCGTACAAACTTCTTGGTTAATTTCCACAACACGAAGAAGGAGGCTCCCAAGCGACACCTAACCAATCTAGGAGGCACCACCCTCCAAAAGGTAATAGATGTGGTAATAATGATGAACTCCTTGCTCTTGTGCTGCAAAAGATAGTCTCCTCAACACACAAACACTCTCTCACAGATTTGGCTTGGTAGAAGAGGTTGATTGGGTGGAAAGCAACTTGGGGGTGCTAGAAATCAAGATTCATATGGTTGGAGTGGAAGGTCTTGATCTTAACACATAAGTAGGTGGTTCTCTTTGAGAAAATGGATGGGGCAAGTGTAGGTGTGTTTTGAGTGCTTTCTCTACGAGTGAGAGGAGGTGGAGGGGTATATATAGGCATCTCCAAAAATCCAACCGTTATAACATTATTTCCCAACTCGGTGAAACCAGAGTAAAAACTCGGTTGCACCTACTAGTGCAAAATGTGGCAACTTTCGTATTTTCGGTGAGACCGATATATAAATATCGATGGTACCGATATGGGTGACCTAGGCAGTTTCCAAATCTTGGTGAAACCGATTCTCAAAACTCGAAAATTCTAATTCTTGAAAATAGGATACCAGAAAGTTGGTCACTGATTTCGGTTGCACCAAAGTGGAAAGTTGGTGGCACCGAGACTAGGGTTTTGGCTAGGATCTGTCTAGGGTTTAAACTCGGTGGGGCCGATTCTGAAAGTTGGTGGCACCGATTTTAGTGGTAGGGTTTAGACAGAGATTTTGTGGGAGAATTTCATGTGTATTTTTTGTGGCTAATCTCTAAGCACTTGAGCAACCAGATCATCATAGACACCTCATCTCCTTTTAATAGTATTGGCTTTCCTATGGACTCAAGGTGTGATTTCTCACAAAATGTAAAATGTAGAGTCTTCAAGCTTGTTGCCAATTGATGTTCCTTGCATCTAGGGGATCTCCATACAATCCTTTTGCCAATCCATTCATTGAACTTTCCTGAAATATACTTGGTGGCAACATTAGTCCAATGAAATGTATGTTGTTATTAATTACCAAAACCACCTGGGGAGAAGTTCTGCTTTCAATCCTGCAGTCAGTCGGCTTTGATACCAACGCTGTCGGGACCCCGATTAAGCCATACGAATCTAGCATGTAACACATCATATCACTTTGTGGCCTCACGCACGGTAAGCTCCACGTCTGCCACCTTACCTTGGTCGGGACCGTTTGCGCCTTTTCGCTCATGTATATGAATATGTCGCTAGCAATCATATGTCAGAGAACCCGGGTCGACATGACTAGTTATAGACCCAAGTGGCACAACCGTACAGGAACAAGAATACATAACCTAGCAATGCAAGTGTCGGTCATCAATGTGTGTAGATGAGTCCTGGCAAGCTACACGGACTCCATTACACCACGTGACATTTCCCTGTAGGGACAGACACAGCAAAGAAGGATACATGCCGGTCAATCAATGTGTCCGGAGCAGTAGCAAGCTACCAGGGCTCCGTGGAAGCACAAAGAGGCATTTCCCTATAAAGAAGGCTACCATAGGCAGACGACTAGGTGTCGAATCCCACACATACCAATGCATTTCAAACATACACGCAATATGCACGATATGCATAGATACAACATGGCATCACAACATACTCTATGACTCGAGTATTTATTAAACACTCATAAGAGCCAACATAGTGTGATATTGCAAACAAGGGTCACATGACCCAACACTCAAGTCATACACGCAACAAGCGGAAGCATAACATGTCTGGGTACAGACATATACTAAAAGTGGCTGGAGAAGCCTGAAAATCTACAACAACCCTCCCAAAGGAGCCAGACCTCTGTCTGGGATTCCCAAGCTATAAGGTTAACATCGAACACATCGCTGAAACCACTAGTGAGACTGAAGTCTCGTCTACAAAAACATAATTAAGCAACCGTGAGTACAAAGATACTCAGCAAGACCTACATCGGAACTATCTACATATGCATCAATATCAACAAGGGGGTTGTGGAGTTTATTGCAGGAAGCCATCTTTGACTCTTGGCTAACCTGTACCACGACTACCAGTACTTTCTTTGAGGTAAGAGAGCGCACACGAGTCCACATATTCACCACATCAATACACCACTATGGATTATCTCCCGTCTTCCTACGAGAAGGCCATCCATAGCACTCACACTTATCTTGCGCATTTTAGATTATCCATTTCAAGTTATCAATGAACCATATAAGAATTCCAAGTAGTCCATATCCGCAGATGCGGCTATTCGGATAGATTTATAACCTTGCAGGGGTGTACTTCTTCACACATGTTTCCGCCACTTAGCGCCATATACACGTCATGTATCACGGCAACCTTCAAGCAGAAGCCCGGCGTGGATGTAGACCACGGCCGTTAAACACACAAGACTCTAGTCCAGGTTTATCGCCTATTTGAGACTAAACCCGTAGCGGAAGTCCGGGCGAAGTTTCCATTACGGCCCCAAACGATGTCTACAGGGTTCCCAAGCCCACCTCGACGGATGGATCTACGCTTGGTACACCGGGCCACAGGTGCATCTACCGCGACATAGCCTACCCCTCCAGTTAGTGCTAAGCACAGCCGCCAGCACATCCTACAAACACCAAAAACTGTTGCAACTCCTGGACAGAGATCAAGTCGATTAATAGGCCGAGCGGGTTAGGGTCACTGAGTTTCCAAGGTGTGGTAGTAACTGTCTTGGATCACATACACAGATCTCAGTTCGTAAGGATGGCCCCAATGAGACAACCCACCATGTACTCCTACATGGCCTCTCATCGCTACCTTTACCGAATCGGGTTCACACACTTAGCCCTCACACAGTAGGACATGAACACATCCATATGATTCATCGCCCAGATGGATCAGCCCGACACGATTCTAAGCATAGCAGGCAATCATGGATGAGTAGTCATAACAAAGCTCAAGCATTTGCTACTCATGCTAAGAGGTTTCAATTACTGTGACAAGGACAGGTCATGCAAACGAATGGGTTCAACTACCGAGAACATGTAACAGTTGAATTGTTATTGTCCTAATGTAGTAAAAGAGAGCAGGAGCGAGAGAGTGGGTTTATATCAGTGTGCTCGAGGGGGGTTGCTTGCATGGCACTTCTGAAGATAGCATTGTGTCTTCATTAGTGACATCGATCTCATCATCGGAACAACGTTTACCGAGAGGAAACAAACACCGGCAAACAAAGAAGGACCACAATCAATGCAATGCACAAACAAGTGAATGGCATGACATGTTAAGGTACTGGATTGAGCTAATGCAATAGTTAGTCATATTAATTGAATTGGAATTCAAATATACACCAAATTCCAACTCCAAACTATTTATCAAATTTACCCTAATCATCATTTGTCCTAGTTGGTGATCTTAACTTGTTTAAACATGCATGAACTTGGCATAAACAGATTCAGATTCCTCATATTTTTCTGATCGTGTTTCATATATAAATTATTTCCATCTGAGGTATGATTGAATTTCTATGAATTTTACAAGTTTAGGCAATTTTCTAAAAATAAATAAATCATTTATATTTATTTAAAATCCCGAAAGTCAATTATTGCGTCATCGCTGTGTCATGCTTGCGTCAGCAAGTCAAAGACGCCAGGTCCAAGTCAAACCAGACCGGTGGGACCCACATGTCATTGAGACAATGACTAACCGATTTAATTAAACCTAAACTAAATTAAAGCAGGGTTAATTAGTGACATGGGGCCCGTTGTCATTTACTCGGGGGGGGGCGTTAATCAGGCCGGCCATTAGCGGTTAATTAAGTGCCACGTCAGCCTTGCCGGCGGCAAGTCACCGGTGACCAAATCGAAGGCGGCAGTGCGCTGGAGTGGCTCGGGTTTCACCTACAGGCGGCCATTCGTAGCTCGGTTTGCACCGTTGGGGAGCTGGCACTCGGTCGCATCCAACAGGGGCAACAGTGGGTGTTGGGGTGGTCGAAAAAGTGGTCGGCGACGAGGTTCGGCGGCGGCGGCGACTCGGGTTCGAGTGGACGCAGGGTTGCGGGGTGCTAGCGAGCGAGATAATCGGCCAGGCGGCCTCACTACATCACCGGGAGCACGATGCGGTGCAAGGACGCGACTGGTTTGGGCTCAGGCCACGGTGGTGACAAGGTCGCACGACGGCGAGCTCGGGAGGTTGGGGAACGAAGGCTACGACGCGCAAAACAAGAGGGGAGCATGGGGAAACAACGAAGGAGCTCAAGGGGAGGCTAATGGCAGGCTCATCTGGCTCGCGGAGGCTTCTGCGGCGGCGAATCAGAGGCGACGGTCGTCGAATCCCAAGGTTGAAGACGATGTCGAGGCAGCTCTGCTGGTTGTCCGCGCTTGCGTGGCTCGCTGGAGAGGACCGCGGAGATGCGGCGGCTCCTCTGGACACGATGGGTGGGCGAGAGAGGCGCGGTGGCTGCGGTTCTACGATGGCACGAGCTCGGCAGCTCGGGTCATGACGACGGGAGAGCGAGAGAGGGAACGAGGGGGAGAGTGAGGACCTCGGCTTGATGCGGACATCTCCCGCTATTTAATCCACGACATCTCTTTGTCCAAGGGAGGCCACGCAGGCTGCTGGCGTGGCGCTCGCGCGCGTGCGTCGTGCCCTCCTTCGCCTCTGCCTTATGGCAGAGGTAGGAGATGACTGGCATGTGCCTGAGGGGCAAGCCAGGTTAGTCGGGCCAGGTAGGCTTTCTGCCTTTCTTTTATTTGTTCTCTGTTTTCTATTATTTACAATTGTTTGAGTTTGGTTTTTCAAACCAAACCAATTTTTTAACTTCCGAAAATATTTATGGGATCTGGTAATATATTTCCAGAGCCACTTATAAAGTTTCAGAATTTTTGGATCTATAAAATTATTTATAGAAATTTGTAAATCCAATTCAAATACACATATGTGTCAATCCAATGCCCAAAATGTGTCCAAATAATATAAAACCAATTTTGTTGATTGTTTCACATTATTCCAAAAATGTGGACATTTTTTAAGGGCATTTTGGGTTCATCAAAAAGATTTTTAGTTGGACCTATTTGAATTTCAAATAGTGCTAGGGTTTTATCATCCCAATTTCAAGTTCAGAAGAAAAATAAACATGATAACATGAATGCCAATGCAACTATTTACAAGCAACATTATAGAGCTGTGCAGTGAGAAGGGGTGCGGCGGCACCGGATTTAGGATTCCCCCCGTCGACGCGCGAGGGGTGACGTGGGAGGGGAAAGGGGTTCTTATAATATAATTCAGTCAAACTAAACCATTGTGAAAAATGATATACATAGACTCGTTATAAACAATTTATGTTGTTTCATTGTTGTTGTCAACCTATATTCCATATTAATTTGTGAGCAAAGCTACATTATACATGTTTTCACCCTAAATGATACTTATTTGGCACTCAAGTATATTATCATAGGAAGCTAAGAAAATACAGTATATGACAATTTTAGACATAATACATTCATTAATAAATCCATCTTGTTTATTACATTAATTAGGACAACCATGTGTCAACTGCATTTTGACACTTTTCAGATTCCTAATGACAAATGAAACCGATGCAATCTTTCTAGGTATAACCACACCGCTTTCCAGATCTTGCTTACACACACTTAAGAGGTGTTTGTTTCGCGGTTCTGTAACGTTATCTGGTGTTTGTTTAACTCGCCCTGTAATCCCTTATCACGTAAACAGATCCCAACGTAGTCTTCGACTGATTGCGCCCAAACCCCTCCGTTAACGCATTACGTTACCAGCCAAGCGAGCCCCCGATCGAAGCCTTCCCCCCTCCCCCGCCTTCGTTCTCCTCCGTTGCCTCCAGCCACCCCGGAGGATCGCCTCCAGCCACCCCCAATCTTCTCATCGGACACCCCCCCCCCCCCCCCCCCCCCCTCAGGTCCATCTCCACCTCCGCCCTTTATTTTCTCCCCGGCTCAAGATCTACCGGCAAGGAGCAGGGGATCCTTCATCCGACCTCGTTCCTTGCAAAAACCAGAGCGAGGAGCAACAACAGTCGTCGTCGTACTCATCCGTCATCACCCCTCCCAAGATCTGTATGTGGAATTATACAACAGGCTTCTGATGTATTCGCGTTACAGTGCCGAAACAAACACTGTGAAGTAAACTGATAACGTTACTACCCTGGCCCAAACAAAACATCACATGGATTGTTACACCCAGGCCCGGCCCTGAGGAGGGGCGAGCGGGGCAGCCGCCCCGGGCCCCCAAGTCTCAAGGGCCCCCCACAGTAACGGCCAGTAGATGCGTTAACATCGGTTGTGTGCACAGGAGCAGCGAGCAGGCCTGGGCCACGCATGCATGAGGGCCTAGTAGCGCTAGACCACGGATGGATCACTGATTTGCTAATTTTCCGGCAGGATCGCTAATTGCCTAATTTACTTGATCTAATCAACGGCCAGGGATGATGATTCAAGGCTTGTGCGCCGCCTCGATGACCTTATTTTATTTTTCCCATGGTTCCGACGTTCCGTTCGTCGGCGACTAAAGGAATAGGATATTATAGGAACACACAGCGCCGGCAGCAGCGGATGCTCCATCGCTGGCCTCCATACAAGAGAATGAGAGAAGGTACGTCTCACCTGTGCCTTGTACAAAAAACTTCTTGGAATACTATTCTGTGCGATTTTGCCAAGTCGAATTTGATGATTTTGTCGAGATGAATTGATGCTTTTGTTAGGTTTATGTTAGTTTTAATTACTAATTGCTTCTTAAATTTTGGCATCGTCACATCATCTAGAGAGTTTGCATCCGGCAGTCAGAAAAAAGAAAGGAAATATGTACATGGGTTGATAGAATAACATAGATATTCTTTATCGAAAAAAAGAATCACGTAGATAATGTATCGATAGATTTCTTAAGAGCAACTTTATGCATTGAGGATCTTTAAAAAAAAAGGTTATGCATTGAGAAAAATTATTGGATGATGTTGATATTGATACCACCACCAACAATTTTGCATCTTGGATTGTTAGATGGAAATTTCAAGATAACAATTGTAAATTAAGGACGGAGATAAGAACCAAATGTTCTAACCATGGCAAGTCGAATGTTTTTTGTGGCAATTTATATTTGTTGACCATGACAAGTTAAGTTGGTAAGCATGGCAAATCCGCCCTCAGTTTGTTTTATGTTTGGAAATTGTCGTGCTTGCCAATTAAACTTGCCATCCTCGCGTCAACTGAAATTGCCATAGAAAAACGTTCGATTTCCCATGGTCAAAAATCTGACGTTCGGATTTTATCATTTTCGTAAATTAATTGACAGGAATATTGCATTTGGATGCACTTATTACTAACATTTCATATATGTATACTATTTGATTATTAGTTTGATGTTTATATAAAGGGCCCCTAAGTTTTATTTTCGCCCCGGGCCTCCGAAATCCCAGGACCGGCCCTGGTTACACCTTCGATCCCGCTGCGACCTGATACCCTTACCGTTTGCGTTACCGTCCATGGAACCAAACACCTCCTTAATGGTAACGACTGAATAGAAAACCAAGCACACTGCAGACACGACACGCACTTGTATTACAAGCACCACAAAATCTACAGTAAAGCAGTGTTGCAAAAATGCAACACCTTCCACAGCAGCTGATGCTCTCATCAGGGCAATGCCACCTGAGAGGCCTTGCAGTTCTCCACGATGGCCTTGGATTTGGTGTACAGGGACGTCAACTGATCCTGCCTCTGTGAGAAGGCCTGGCTAAAGAGCCTGATATCCTGCTTGAGCTCCTCCATCTTGTACCTCTCGGTGTCCAGCTCCTTAAGCAGCACCTCTTTCTCATGATCTGCGCTGTGCTTCGACTTGCAGAGCTCATGTCGCAAGGATGAGTTTTCCTCCTTGAGCAGCTCAAGCTCCTTCTCGAGAGTTGTGCATCTTGCTTTTGAATCCTCGAGCTGTTGCCTATCGGAGCTGCATGCAGTTTCTAGCCTTTGGCATCTCACGTCAATAGGCTCCTCTAATGGCACAACCTGTGGGGACAAGACACGTGTTAGCAGCGAGAAAAGAGTTACTCGGGTGACCAAATTTAGCAGCTCAATGACAAATTATCATGAGCAACCCAAAGAAAACCTAGCAATGGAGTTCAACAGTCTTCAGTTTTGACACTAGGAAAACCTGAGTCAATTTGATACTTGAGGATGATTTTAACACATTTTTTTGGGGAGAATTCACAATATACCACCTGCTAGATGGAGAAGTTACACCTTCGCAACTACAATGAAATCTTTAAATGGCACCACCGAGTAACTTGCTCTGGAGTTGAACTTGTGCCTTGATTCAAACCTGTGGTTGGATGGTTAGGAAGGTGGTTGTACCCCAGCCCACCACGGATAAAACCGCAAGTTTGACACTTGTGTGTCTCGTAAATGCAGAATATTCTTTGTGGGAGGCGACATTACTGTCTATAGCAAGGTGCATGTGGTCACTTCGTCAATCTCAAGACCCGCCGGCTCAGTCTCTCGAAGGTTCTCATAGGGGCATGTTGAGTAAGAAATTCCTACTTATTGCTATTTTTAGCCAGTCCAATCAAGTATGTGTGCTAATAGTTCCCAAAAAAAAGTGTGCCCATAGTTGTAACTTATTTTACTATTGTTTCCCCTTTACTGACTTTTGCAATAACAAAACCAAGAACATGTCTTTGTTAAGGAGTATCAGTATTGGTGTAAGAGTCAGTATTCGTCTATAATTCCTTTCTTGTACCCCATGTCTTGTGTAATATGCTCCTTGGGCTATATAATAGAGATATGTTGCATATTACTAACATGGTATCATGAGCCCTTTAGGGTTGAGGAGGCGGGGGCTAGCTACCTAGGATACTCCGCTGGGAGAGCAGAGGCTCGACGCGGTGATAGCGGCAATGCATGCGGCAACCACAGGACATGACGACAGACCAAGGCACTTATGATCAGACATGTGGTCATGTAAAGTGCGTAGAAGGTGCTAAAGCAGTGTTGGCGAGTGTTAGATTCATGTTAGTGCTTAGATCTATCGAGTTTGGCACGTCAAATAGATGAGAGTGATGGAAAGTCTAAAATGTCAAAAAGCTTGAAGAGTACATGGTCATATATTCTATGGTATTTGGTGCACATGGCAAAGTGCGGATGACACGTACAGAAGGAGGCGGAGTGCTATAGCTATGGGACATGCAATAGACTATCTGGAAAAGAAGGTGAGACAACTACGAGTTTGACTTAGGGTGATGATGGAATTCCTTCCAGCGTCAGATATCAATCAAGAAAGAGCAACAATATTGAGTTCAGGTAACTCTTAAATGCAGTGTCAAATATATGAGTTTTTCATTTTTACACATATCAGGGAATAAGCTACCAGGATGACAACAATACAACGGTATTGTCAGATATGGTGACAATGATCAACATGTAATGGCATTAAAAGGATACTCCCGAAATTGGGAGCACAAACTAAAGTGAAGAACTTTATTTCGCTAGGGCATTGACTATGACAAAGAAGGAAGCAGGTACACTTGAAAGTGGATTTACGTGGAGTATGGGAGTAGCAGCAGTACTCCTAGTATAACCTCAAGTCCAATGTACATGATGGTATGACCTTGGATTCAAGGTGGTGGAGGATATTTATCAAGGTGGAGTTTGTTGGAATTGTGTCGAATATTTCATACAAGGTAGGTTACGATTGGACTTGGAGTCACATGATGTGTAGAGACGTACAGAGTAGTGTTTGAGTAGGATACTTGTATCTCGGGCCTCCTATATAATATGGGAGTTGACACACGATGTAATCTATGCCAACATAATAGCACATGCACGCAGGGAGAGCTGGCGGCACGTTCTGACGGTCGAGTGGACGGTGTGCGGTATCAAGGGGGAGCAGTGTCCTCAGTCATGTCTCGGGGATTAGCCAATGTTCGGTGCACATCGCTAGCAAATCTCGGTGTCGTGCCTCGTGTGATTGCTTGGTCCTCGATAGATCAACTATGCGCCTTGGTTTATTCTAACATCGACTCTCATATTCAAGTCCGGTTCAGGTCACCGTCGGCTTGGGTCCGCAACGCCAGCAGCAGTTTCCCACCCGCCGCCTGGTCCCAGCAACAGCCTATTACTATACCTGCCCGCTGCCACGCGAGCTTGCAGGCCTGCTCATCGTGTCAGCTTGCTTCCCCACTTGCATGCTGCTCCTGCTATGTTGTTGCCTAAGGCTGCTGTTTGTCGCCCACGTAATCGTTGTTGTGCCGCTGCTCTACCTGGGTCTCGGTGTTGCGCGGGTGCTCCTGATAACTCTTAACATGGTGTGTGATGAATATCTACTAGCGTGATGATTGCCTCCTGTTGTTGCTAGTGCGCTGCTCTCGGAGGTTCGTTTCTGTGGTTGCTGCTGTCGGCCACACAGTTCTTCAGCGCCTCATCTTCTGTGTCTCGCTAACTGCATGTGTGTTCGGTTTAGCGAGAGAAAAACAAATAAAAAACATGCAATGTCATCCGATATCATTTCTCTCGTTGACCGGTGATTTTTTACGGGGTTCCCTCCGATATCATTCCTCGTTGCTCCTCACTGGCATTCCACCTGCATGGCCTCCTCTGCGCTTCTCATGCGTACATGATGGCTCTTGCATCTTCGTCTTGTGTGCTTCTAGCACTAAATTTTCCACCGCGTCCACTAAATCTGTTGCTCTTTCATGTTTCTCATGCCATGCGAGTCCACCAAACCTTTATCCGTCGGCATTGATCCTTTCTACACAACTTTTGTGGCCTTTCTGGTTCATGTTTTGTATAGGATTTTCGTGACCTCCTTCGTTGATCTACGTCCATTCTCTTGTTGCCGAGTTTCTTTCGCCTTTGTTTTCTTGGGCTATAATCTTTTGGACATATGTCATCTTCTTTTGACAACCAATCTTCTCTACTTATCTTGTATCTTCTACTGATGCAGCGTCTTCCTCTGATGCGTCATCTTCTTATTATCCCTTTTGGCTTGACTCTTGACAAGTTTTGAAGACTCTTCATGGTACGACGACACTCCCAAGACGCAGATTTTTAATCATTATCTAGTGTTACACTTCTTGAGCTGGAATGTTATTGTATATGCTTAGCATTTGAGGGGGCTATTGAGTAGTAGTACTATTGGTGATGAGGAACACTAGATGAAAAAAAATCGTATGTCAGATTTGTTTGGCTACTTCTAGATGCTTCCACGCTGGTGTAGTATTTCTTTTCTTTTCTACCTTGCCTATTGTTTTCTAGAGTCCTCTAGTTGTCAGTAGCTATGAGTAGAATGGTGAATCTTAAATACTGTTTTCTAGAGTGTTCCAGCTATAAGTAGAAGTATGTGAAGGCTTCCCAATGCCCTATAAATAGAGGTTCTCACCTCTAGTTTGTAACCAGACCATGTACCCCCACTATCTATAATAGAACTTGGTGTTCTTATCTAAGATCTTGGAGCAGATCTTGTGCTCTAGGAGTTCTGGATTGAACTCCCGCTGCCATACTGGCCTACACTCGCCTCTAGAGCGATATCTAGCGCAGCACGTTGAAGTAGTTCCTTAACTCCAGTGTTGTACACTTTGTAGCAGCAATGTGGAGTTGCTCCTTGTGAGAGCCTGGTTTAATAGGAATGATAGACTACTCATATCAACAAGGAATTCCTTTTTTTCCGGGAGCCCACTCGAAAAGAACTCCAAAGTTAAGTGTGCTTGGCTTGGGTCAATTCTAGGATGGGTGACCGACCGAAAAGTTGGTCCCGGGTGCGCACGAGTGAGGACAAAGTGCGCAGATAAAAAGACTAGTGTTGGTTTGTGGGGCCAGTCTAGATCCCGCCAGGCGTAACGGGGTGTTACAATTGGTATCAGAGACGACCCTTGCGGTTACACGGGCATGCGCGGGTCAGGTGCGCGGGCATGTGGTGCATGGCGCGTGTGGCCCGTCGTGGCAGACGGCATGGCACATGTGCCGACTGGACGCGCATACGTGTGCCAAGAGGAAACGTTCCTGATGGGCCGACGAGGACGTCGGTTCTTTTGAGTGGGGGTGTATGTGAGAGCCTGGCTTAAAAGGAATGATAGACTACTCATATCAACAAGGAATCCCTTCTTTTCCGGGAGCCCACTCGAAAAGAACTCCAAAGTTAAGCACGCTTGGCTTGGAGCAATTCGAGGATGGTTGGCCGACCGGGAAGTTGGTACCGGGTGCGCACGAGTGAGGACAAAGTGCGCAGGAAAGACTAGTGTTGGTCTGTGAGGCCAGTCTAGATCCCGCCAGGCGTAACGGGGCGTTACACTCCTCCACAACCTTGTGCTACTTCAGATGGTATCAGAGCCTCGTTGATCTATACAAGTTCTTGTTGTTCTCTTTGAGAGCAAGCTGCAGCAAGCAATGAAACAATTGGAGAAGAGGATGGATGCTGGAAAACAACAAATCAAAGAGCTGCCTGAAGATGTTAATCGAAGATTTGACCAGCTGGTTGAGATGATAAGAAGGGTGTTCACCCTGCTACCAATGAAGAAGATTCATCTAAAGAAGATGTTCAACGACGAAGAAGGGGAGGTAATCTTGGAGCAAGACCACCACGACAACGTGCAGTACATCGTACTTCAAGGAGGCCTATTTATGTTGAAGCTTCTGAAGGTGAAGAATATGATGATGCCTTTGAAGAGCCTGATCTCTATGCATATCGGAGAGTACCCAATCCAACATATGCAAGGGATACATACAAGGTGAAAGCTGAGATCCCAACTTTTCATGGAAATGTTGATATTGAAGGGTGCCTTGATTGGTTATATGAAGTGGAGACCTTTGAGGTCATGGAGATTCTGGAAGATTGTGGAGTTCCTTTGGTCGCGTACAAGCTAAAAGGAGGAGCCGATGCATGGTGGCATCGCGTTCAAGAAGAACGCAAGTTGAGAGGAGAACCTCGTGTGAGAACTTGGCCGCAAATGAAAAGTCTATTGAAAGGGAGATTTTTACCCGCTGATTATGACCAAATTCTATTTATCCAATTCCAAAATTGTGCTCAAGGAAATAGGATTGTTTCAGATTACACGGAGGAGTTTCTAAGACTACAAGTGAGGTGCAACCTTGCCGAAACTGAAGATCAACAAGTTGCAAGGTACATGAATGGTTTCAATGATGCTATTCAAGATCGATTGATGATGCAACAAATCTGGTCCATTGATCAAGCACAAGCTCTAGCCCTGAAGGCCAAGAGGTTTTTGAGGATGAGAAAGATAACTAAGGCTCCATATCCCCATACCGAAGGCTCGTCCAGGAGTCATCCTAATGGAGTGGAAGAAAAAAGCGCTCGACCAAAGGAAAAACGGTCCATCTAGAAGCAAACTAAAGGCAAGGCTAAGTCCAATGAAGGCCCAAACTGCTATAAATGTGGTGAAGAGGGGCACATATCCAGCGGTTGCCCACTAAGGAAATTAGTTAACACAACTATCCATGATGGTGAAGACAATGAGAAGGAATACGAATCTAAAGATGTAGAGGGACAAGAGGTTTGTCAAGAAGAAGGTGAAGAGGTGGTATGTGTGATTCAGCGTCTCCTATGTTCCACACCACAACCTAACGACACACAACGGAAGAAAATATTTGAGAGCAAATGCACGGTGAATGGCAAGGTATGCAAATTAGTGATTGATAGTTGCATCTGTGAGAATCTTATCTCCCAGAAGTTGGTGAACCATTTAAAACTTGAAACCCATGATCATCCAAATTGCTACACTATCAAATGGATCAAGAAAGGAGTGAATATGAGGATCACCAAACAATGCAACCTGCCACTTTCTTTGGGCAAGCATTATCGCTCAAATGTGTTGTGTGACGTAGTTGATATGGACGCCAGCCATGTTCTTCTTGGGAGACCTTGGCAATTTGATGTGGATACTACACACAAGGGCAAGGAAAATTCTTACTCTTTCATTTGGAACAAGAGGAAGATCATTTTCTACCAAACAAAACTGAAAGTAATACCTCTAAGGAGGAGGGGGAAACTATGCTAACTATCTCCCATACCTCTCATGAGTTTATGGAAGACTTGAAGGAGGCAGATTTGTGTACTGCACTTGTTGTAAAAGGAGAAGATCACCTGGCTGTTGAAATTCCAGTAAAGGTACATGGCTTATTAGCAGAATTTCATAACATACTTGAAGAGCCACAAGGCCTGCCACCGATGATTGGAATTCAACATAGAATGGACTTAATTCCGGGAGCAAGTCTTCCTAATCTCCCACACTATCGAATGAGCCCAAAAGAGCATGATATATTGAAGGGGAAAGTGAAGGAATTTCTGCAAAAGGGGCACATTCAAAAAAAGTATTAGCCCATGTGTTGTACCAGCCCTGCTCGCGCCAAAGAAAGATGGATCTTGGCGCATGTGTACGGACAGTAGAGCCATTAACAAGATCACTGTAAGGTATAGATTCCCTATTCCCCGTCTAGATGATATGTTGGATCAGCTTACTGGAGCAAGAATGTTCACAAAGCTAGATTTAAGAAGCGCATAGCATCAAATCCATATCAGACCCGGGGATGAATGGAAAACAGCCTTCAAGACAAAGGAAGGATTGTTTGTGTTGAAATAGCAACTTGTATTATTAGGAGGCCTAAGCCATCATATATATATATACATTAGAATGCCAAAAGGCTACAAGAGAATGCTAAGAGACTAGAATGCAAAAGACAAAGAGACATCACTCTAACACCCCCCTCAAACTCATGGTGGATCCACAACACTGAGTTTGGAGAGGTGAAATCTATGTTGCACTCTAGTCTGAGGCTTCGTGAAGTCTGCTAGCTGTAACTCAGAAGGCACATACTGAAGAGCAACAACATTATCCTGCACAGCAGCATGCACATAAGAAGCATCAACACCAATATGCTTGGTAAGCTCATGCCTCACGGGATACCTCGCAATACTCATAGCACCTGTGCTGTCCGACAGGAGGGTGATAGGTGTAGTAACAGAAACACCAAAGTCCTCCAGTAACCATCGTAACCAAGTCACCTCTGTCGTCAGAAGAGTCATAGCTCGCAACTTGGCCTCGGCACTCGAACGGGAAACTGCAGTCTGTTTCTTCGTCTTCCAAGAAATGAGAGAACCACCAAGGAAAACACAGTAGGCAGAAAGTGAACGGCGATCCGTAGGATCACTAGCCAGCATCCGAATAGGCCTGGAGCTGTAACGAGCTAGAACAGGGGAAGAAAAGACGATGAGAGATCGTGCCACGAAGATATCGTAGAACACGAAGAAGGTGACTATAATGAACTGAAGTCGGAGCAGAAACAAACTGACTCGGAATATGGACAAGATAGGAGATATCCGGACGAGTGACGGCAAGATACACAAGACTCCCAACAAGATGACGATAATGTGTCAGATCAGACAAGGGCTCACCATCAGAAGCACGAAGATGAACATTTAGCTCCATAGGAGTCTCTGCAGTGCACTCATCGCTAAGAGCCGCACGAGTAAGAAGATCCTGGATATACTTTTCTTGGGAAATAAAAAAGGCATCAGAGGTGGAGGAAACCTAGATCCCAAGAAAGTAACGAAGAGGACCAAGATCAGACATAAGGAACTGCTCATTAAGACGGGCCTTGACAAAGGCTATGTACTCAGAATCGTCGCCAGTGATGATCATGTCATCAACATATAGAAGAAGAAGAGTGCGACCACGAGCAGAAAGGTGGACAAACAACGCTGGATCGTGATCACTGGGCGAAAAACCAGCAGCAGTGACCACACAGGCAAAACGCTCAAACCAAGCGCGAGGGGCTTGCTTAAGGCCATAGATAGAGCGATGAAGACGGCAAACCATGCCATCGGGAACTAAATACCCAGGTGGTGGCCGCATATAAACCTCCTCACGCAACTCACCATTAAGAAACGCATTTTTAACATTAAGCTGGGACACAAACCAGTGGCGAACAGAGGCCACAGCGAGAAGTGTGCGGACAGTGGTCGTATGGGCCACAGGAGCAAATGTCTCATCATAATCACGACCATGCTCCTGCTGAAATCCACGAGCCACAAGACGAGCCTTATAACGCTCAAGAGAACCATCAGAGCAAGTCTTAATCTTATAGACCCACTTACAAGTGATGGGACGAACACGGGGAGGAAGAGAAACCAGATCCCATCTGCCATCGCAAACTGCCATTCAGTATGAATAACAACATCACGATAAGAGGTAGGCTCAAGTACAACCGAAAGGCCATATCGGCTAGGAGAATAGCGGTCAGGAGGAGGGCAAGGCCGAGCCCGAAGACCATAAGTCGGCTGGGACGAGGAAGACGGCGCACCGGAAGTAGATGGCACGTCAATAGATTCATCCATAACACGTTGACGACGGGTATAATGAAAAGGAAAAGTGGGATGAGAAGGAACCTCCAAAGGTGATGGAGATGAAGAAGGCATCGGTGATGAAGGTGGAGTGTCATGCAATGAGGGGGGAGAAGAAACAATAGGAGAAGACAGTGTCGGATCTGTAATAGTGGGACGAGTAGGTATATGAGGCACGGAAGGAGGTGTATCAGGAAATGTGAGAAAAAAGAGATCCTCCACTGAAAGGGTCGAAGAGGATGGTCATGGGTAGAATGGACGAGACTCATCAAGAGTCACATCCCTAGAAATACGCATCCGACGACCGACAGGATCCCAACATCAATAACCCTTATGCTCATCACTGTAGCCCAGAAAAACACACTCGACAGACTGAGCAGTTAGTTTGGTGCGTTCTCGGGGGGCAAGGAGAACATAACAAACACAACCAAACGACCGAAGAGCAGAATAATCAGGAGAATGATCAAAAAGACGCTCTAGAGGAATACCTCCCTGTAGAGCAGATGAGGGTTGAATGTTTATTTATGAGATATGTGGCAGTGGAGACAGCCTCAGCCCAAAATGAGGTGGAAGAGAGGCAGCAATCACCATCGCACGAGCTGTCTCAAGAAGGTAACGATGCTTGCGCTCAGCCACGCCATTCTCAGCGTGAGCACCGGGACAAGAGAACTGAGCAAGAGTACCCTGCTCAGCAAGAAAGCCACACAACATTTTGGAGATATACTCGCCAGTAGAATCAGCACGAAACACACGAATAGGTGTAGAGAACTGAGTGTGGACCATGGAGGCAAAACGCTTATAGATAGAGAGAACCTAGCTACGAGAGGACATAAAGTAAGCCAAGTGTAACGTGAGAAATCATCTATGAAAATAATATAGTATCGATGGCCCCCTTTTGAAGCGAAGGGAGCCGGTCCCCACACATCGGAATGCACTAAGTCAAAAGGGCGTTGAGACACCGACTCACTAGTAGGATAAGGTAACTGAATCTGTTTACCAAGCCTACAACCCTGACACTGCAAAGAGACATCTCCTGCGACAACCCCAAAAGACCACGACGAACTAAAGATGATAGCCGAGAGCCACAAAGGTGACCAAGTCGATGATGCCACTGCTGGAAGGAGCTGGTGGTTGAAGCAACGAAGGCAGATGCACTGGCGAGTGTGTTGGCAGCGGAAGGAACATGAAACCAGTCTAACTCCCAAAGCCCCTGGGAGTCAAGGCGGCGAGGGCCAGCACCAACCAAAGCCCTCCTGTGACGATCCTGGACAGCGCAAGAATCAACGTCAAGAATGACGCGACAACCAGAATCAGTAAGCTGACTTGCAGAAAATAGGTTCATGGTAAGGCAAGGAACATGAGAAACATCTGGAACATAAAATGAAGAAGTGGAAAGAGTGCCTCGACTAGCAATAGGAAGAGGAGTGCCATCAGCAGTAAGAACATTAATAGGACAATCAAGAGATTTAAGAGAGGACAAGACCGAAGAATCACAAGTCATATGAAATGAAGCTCCAGAATCCAGAACCCATGGGGATGTACCTGACTGTGTAGATGGTGGTTGCTCAACACTAGAAGCACGAGTCACGATCCTGCGGTACCTGCCGAAGAACCTGAAGCGGCAAGTAGACGCTTAAGCTTCACAATATCCTGCTCAGTCAAGGAGACAGTAGACGGCGTCGAGGAAGAAGCATGAGTCCCGGAAGAAGAATTGCGCTCCCGATTACGCATATCACGCTTCTTCTTAAAACAGTCAGATTCGGGGTGACCATCCATGTTGCAGTAGCCGCAATGAGTACGAGGACAAGAGCGCCTGTTACGAGGGCGAGCCTCACTACCAGAAGGAGTGGGCAATAGCGGCGGCGCACTGCTGTGAGAAAACACTGGGGGAGCAGCAGCTCAAGTAGCAAGCACAGAAGGAACCTAAAGCAAACCAGCTCCACGGAGGCGAGTCTCCTCAACACGAAGTTCAGAAAGCACCTCCAAAATAGGCACACGACCACGAGCAAACAACTGAGCACGTCGAGGCTCAAACTCTCCACGGAGCCGAGATAAAAACTCATAGGCGCGGTGAAACTCCAAGTCTGACCTGACAGACTACCAGCACGGGCAAGTACCACAAATAGGAGAGCGAAGAGAGTCAAGCTGACGCCAGATAGCAGAACTCTGAGTATATAACTCATCAATAGTAGAGTCTCCCTGCTGAAGAGTGTTAAGCTTCATGCACTAGCCAACGCAACCAAAAGTCCAAACTGATGGAAAGGGCTAGTGCAATCCACATATACTGTAACACCCCCTCTCACGTGTGACGGGGAAGACAAGTCAACACGTGCAACCGGAAGAGAGCGACGGCACGCGAAACTCACGTATGACTCAAGAGGCCTATACGTGGACACAAAGGGGGGCTACCAGCAATTTTTTGATAAATTGCGAAAGCCAGGACTTGAACTCAAGACCTTAGCTCTGATACCATGTTAAGCTTCATGCACTAGCCAACGCAACCAAAAGTCCGAACTGATGGAAAGGGCTAGTGCAATCCACATATACTGTAACAAAGAGCATGCTCCTGATGGACCACAGATAGGTAGAGAGCATCACCAGAGGGCTGATAGCGCTGGCGAAGATGAGTCCACATCTCAAAGACAGTATTGAGCCCCATAAACTCAGAAGCAAACTGAGGTAGCACACTGGAAGTAAGGACAGCCGCAGCACGAACATCATCATCACACCACTGTGTAGGCAGCCAGATTATCTCGATAATCGGAAAGAGAATCCGAGTAAGCCAAGACCTGTTGATTATAAGCAGCCTCTGCATCATCATCAGCAATCCTGGCTGCTTCCCTATCAGCCTCAGAAGCACCCGCGGGAAGAACCTGTGGTGTCGGCGGAATAGGAGCCACAGGAGGAACTAGGCGTGGCGGACACGGGACCTCGCCAGAAAGAACACCCCAAAGACGAATACCGTGCATGTGAATGCGCATAAAGAAAGCAAACTCAGCATAGTTAGTCCCATCAAAAAGCACCGAGCAGCAAGGGACAGGCGGCGCCGGCGGATGGGCGCTGGCGGCAAGCGACGGACGGGGCTGGTGGCCGACGGCGGACGGGGCTGGTGGACTGCAGCGGCAGTTCCACGCTGGGCGCTTGGTGGTGCCGAAGGAGCAAAGCCGGGCGGTCAGCCGTCGTGGATACGGCGGCCCAGCTGATGGCACGGACGAGGCCGACGGCCGGCGACGACTGGCGGACGGCAGCAAAGCTGGCGGCGGCGGTGGGCCAAAGAGGCCTGCGCCGGCTCTGGCAGGCCGGAAGAAGCCAACGCGGCAGCTGGCCAGAAGAGGCCGACGACAGGCGGGCCAGAAGAAGCCGGCGGCGGCGAACCCCTCGGCTTTGAGGCAGTTGCTAGCGGATCGCAGGGCCGTGGATCGGGAGTTGGGCTAGGCCTGCAGAGCGGGTGGGAGGAACAGCAGACGGCCGGCCGGCGGCGTCAGGCGAGATTGGATCGGAAAAAAAACCTTACAGCTCTAATACCATGTTGGAATAGCAACTTGTATTATTAGGAGGCCTAAGCCATCATATATACACATACATTAGAATGCCAAAAGGCTACAAGAGAATGCTAAGAGACTAGAATGCAAAAGACAAAGAGACGTCACTCTAACAGTTTTGGTTAGTCATGCCATTTGGACTCTCAAATGCACCATGTACCTTTATGCACTTAATGAATCAAGTCCTTCGACCCTTCTTATCCCATTTTGTTGTGGTCTATTTCGATGACATCTTGATCTATAGCAAGGATGAGGATGAACACTTTCATCACATTTGGGAGGTGCTAGAAGTACTAAGGGAAAATGAGGTCTACGTCAACTTGAAGAAATGTGCACAACTTCTTTTCCTAGGATTCATCATAACATGTGATGGTATTCGTGTTGATGATTCTAAGGTTGAAGCAATTCGAGAATGGCCAACTCCGAAGACCATTTCTAAGGTAAGAAGTTTTCATGGCCTTGCAACTTTCTATAGGCGATTTGTGAAGAATTTCAGCACTATCATGGCACCAATTACCGAGTGCCTGAAGAAAGGAAAGTTCCAATGGACAGAAGCGACTGAAGCTAGTTTCAATGAGATCAAGCAAAAGCTCTCACAAGCTCATGTCTTGGTGCTACCTGATTTCAACAAGACTTTTGAGTTGGAATGTGATGCAAGTGGAGTAGGCATTAGAGTTGTTCTATCTCAAGAAAGGAATCTCATTGCTTTCTCTAGTGAGAAGTTAAGCGAAGAATTGTATGCCGTTTTCAGAGCCTTGAAAACTTGGAAAGTCTATTTGCTGCCTACAGAGTTCATTGTTTATAGTGACCATCTATCCTTGAAACATTTTAGAAATCAAAAGCATATCGATCGCATGCTAGCAAGATGGGCAGCATATCTGGAGAGATTTAACTATCTCATCGTGCATAAATATGGAACAACTAACCGAGTAGCCGATGCTTTGAGTCGTCGTGCATGCCTCTCTTTTGAAGTTGAACTTCCAGGCATGGATCAAATAAAGGAGTTGTATGAGGGTGATGAAGACTTTGGCCATGTTTGGGTAAAGCACGTCAGGGGCCAGCCATTAGGTGATGACTATTTGGTGCAGGATGGCTATCCCTTAAAAAATGATCGTTTGTGCATCCCAAGGAGTTCTATGCATGACAAACTAATTAGAGAACTCCATTCAAGTGATCTTAGTGGCCATGTTGGACGAGACAAGACTATCGCTAACCTGGAAGCTCGCTACTTTTGGCCACAACTAAAGAGAGATGCTGGAAAGTTTGTTCAGTGATGCCCTATATGTCAAACCTGCAAAGGCCAAGTCCAGAACACAGGGTTATACATGCCTTTGCCCGTTCCTGTTGCTCCATGGGAGGACATCTCTATGGACTTCGTCTTGGGCTTGCCAAGAACAAGATTAGGGAGTGATGTTGTCTTTGTGGTCGTGGATAGATTATCTAAGATGGCTCATTTCATCCCATGCCGCAAGACAACGGATGCTCATCATGTAGCAAACCTATTATTTCGAGAAGTGGTAAGACTTCATGGAGTTCCAAGGTCCATCATGTCAGACCATGATAGCAAGTCTCTTGCTGCATTTTGGCTCACTTTGTGGAAGCAATTCAACACTGAATTGAAATTTTCTAGCACTGACCATCCACAAACAGATAGACAAACCGAAGTGGTGAACAAATTTTTGGGTAAACTGATCCGGTGCATTTGTGGAGAAAGAAAGGGGCAATGGGATTTGGCTTTATCTCTTGCAGAGTTCTCCTACAATAACTCCAAGCATGGATCCACAGGAAGGAGTCCTCTTTCCATTGTCTACACTAAAGTTCCAGCACATGTGGTGGACCTGGTGAAGCTACCATCAAGGGGAAACTCAAAATCAGCACTGTCCTTTGCTGATAATTACACTGAGTTATTTGAAGAAATTCTTGGTGTTTTGGAAGCACAAAAACAGAAATATAAACAACTTGCTAACTGCAAAAGGAGGCCGAAATCATTCCAAGCTGGTGATAAGGTGATGGTCTACCTCCGAAAAGAGAGGCTGCCTTTAGGTGTTAAAGGGAAGCTTAGGCAGCGAAGGCATGGACCCTTCTCTATCTTGAGGAAGATAAATGATAATGCTTATGTGATAGATCTTATGTCAAAAAAATCGTACGTCACATTTGTTTGGCTACTTCTAGATGCTTCCACTCCGGTGTAGTATTTCTTTTCTTTTCTACCCTGCCTACTGTTTTCTACAGTCCTCTAGTTGTCAGTAGCTATGAGTAGAATGGTGAATCTTAAATACTGTTTTCTAGAGTGTTCTAGCTATAAGTAGAAGTATGTGAAGGCTTCCCAAAGCCCTACAAATAGAGGTTCTCACCTCTAGTTTGTAACCAGACCATGTACCCCCACTATCTATAATAGAACTTGGTGTTCTTATCTAAGATCTTGGAGCAGATCTTGTGCTCTAGGAGTTCTGGATTGAACTCCTGCTGCCATATTGGCCTACACTCGCCTCTAGAGCGATATCTAGCGCAGCATGTTGAAGTAGTTCATTCAACTCTAGTGTTGTACACTTTGTAGCAGCAAGGTGGAGTTGCTCCTCCACAACCTTGTGCTGCTTCAATTGGTCTAGGAGTCTGTATTAGTCCATATTTCCTTTCTTGTACCCCAAGGCTTGTGTAATATGCCCTTGGGCAATGCAACAGAAAAATGTTGCACAAGCCTAACATTCTCATCTTACAAGTTTTTAAGCTCCCTAAGGATAGAGCCCCATGGCAGCTTTGATGTACTTTTTCTCTCGAAGTGGTCCCGATTCGTCGGTGTAATGTTGGTGTGCGGTTATATGGTTCAGCGCACGCAACCGACAATCGCATATTGATCAAATCCCTTTTGCCGCATGTGTTCCATTATGAGGTGGGTGTCGTCTTTGTTGAAGTATATCTGTGGATTGCCTAGCCCTTTCCATAAGTTCGGACTTTTGATTGCGTTGGCTAATGCAAGAAGTTACATGGTATCAGAGCCTAAGGTCTTGAGTTCAAGCCCTGGCTTTTGCAATTTATTCAAAAATTGTTACTGTCCCCCTCTGTTTCCACGTATAGGCCTCTTGAGCCATACCTCTGAGTCTATTCACGTGCTGACTTCCCACGTCACATGTGGGTTGGGGTGTTGAAGTGTATATGTGGACTGCCTCGCCCTTTCCATCAGTTCGGACTTTTGGTTGCGTTGGCTAGTGCATGAAACTTAACATAGAAAGGGAAGGTGGGCAGGCTACCAGCTGTCGCGGGAGGGGAGGCGATTTGGGGTCGTGCCATCCACAATCCACTATTGCGGTCTCTATTGGGCACCTTGGAATCCTATTGTTGTGTTCCAATGGTTGCATCGTCCCGACGCCTGCTTCTTCGGTGTCCTTGTCTCTTGGTTCGTCCATGCGGTTCCTCCACATGGTGAGGCTTCTTTGTGTCCTTCCCTCTTTGTGCGGCCATGTATTGAGCCTCTCTTCGCTCATCGTTGTGTTGTGCAGGAGGCATGCTATGGATTGGTGTGGGGGAGAGGGTTGAATTTTTGGGGTGTTTTCTAAGGTGATCTTTTTCGCGTATGCCATTGATGTTCTTTCCAGTTGCGCCAGCCCTAGGCCGATGTGTGGGTACATTCTAGTTTGCCATGCCTGGTGTGGATGATATGTGTTCCTCCGATGCCAAAACAAAATTCTTCTTTCTAACTGGTGCAACTCGAAGTATTCCTAAGTCGTGTCTTCTTTTTAGCCAAGAATACCTGAATCTGCACTAGTGGTCGTATCATAACCTCACTTGTTTCCGATGATCCTTCATGGAGCTAATGTTGTTCCATTATAGAAATAATAAACTTGGATGACAAAGTACATATCTTTACCTTTTGCTCTTTTTCTGAAATTTTCGTTGGAAGCATTGTTCTTCAAGTCGATCAAGCATTTTGATTTGCCAGTGCATTATCGTGTTGTTAATTGTTATGTTGTTGGCCTATAAGATAGTTTTTGCAAGAAAAATCTAATTCTCTCATATACTTATGTTCCATATTCCAACCATGTTTTAGTTGGATATTCAAATTTTCCTTGCATAAAATTTCTCCTGCAATGTTTGCCCCATCTTATAATGCTTACTGCTTTTCAACAACCTCTAAACCAATTATGTCAATTATTGTGTCAATTACAATTTTTTGCCCTTGCTTTTGTTCGTTAATGATGAAATTATGACATTTAAGTGGCCCTCGTCATGCTTCATTTCCTCATTTTCTAAATGCTTCTTGACCAACTTGTTATTACCAACCATTCTGTTAATTGTATCTAACATGCCATCGGCTTGGTGAGAATAGGAAGTGAAAATGTACTGTGTCAAAATTATTCCTTTTTTGTCCTTATCGTATCACAGTTTAACTTCCGTTCATTTGGAGTATCTCTCATAGGAATACTACTCTAAGCGCTTCCGGTCCATCAGATCTCTTTTTACGGACTCCTCCCGTGTCAGGTTTGGTTCACCCCAACCTCTTTTAACATTATCAGCACGACTAAACTGTCCACTATGCACAGGTGCTTTTGGAGGCCTGCATTGTATATGCCCAAACTATCTCAGACGATGTTGGACAAGGTTCTCTTCAATCGGTGCCACCCCAACTCATCACGTATATCATCATTTCGGACCCGATCATTTCTTGTGTAGCCACATATCCATCTCAACATGCGCATCTCTGCTACACCTAGCTGTTGGACATGTTGCCTTTTAGTTGGCCAGTATTCAACGTCATACAACATCGCAGGTTGAATCACCGTCCTATAGATCACGCCTTTTAGTTCTTGTGGCACTCTTATCACAAAGAACAACATGCGCATCTCTGCTACACCTAGCTGTTGGACATGTTGCCTTTTAGTTGGCCAATATTCGACGTCATACAATATTAAGCTTGGCACTCCATGCCCCGGCGCCTGCTTTAGGTCGTACAGAGCCTTCTGAAGGCAAAGCACCTTGTGCTCCTCCCCCTTTACCTCGAACCCACAAGGTTGCGCGACGTCGACAACCTCCTCGAGCTCTCCATTCACGGTGGATTTCAAATCTATATGATGCACCCGCCATCCCTCGTGCGCGGCGAGACCGATTAGCAACCGCGCTAATTTCATGTGAGCCACCGACACAAAGACCTCCTCGTAGTCAATGCCGAGATGATGCATAAGCGGCTCTGATGTCAATTGTCAGCCAATTCTCTCTGTCGCTCAACTCACAGGAACACAGCGAGGAAGACAAAGTTCAAAGAGTTTTGTGTTGCATATACTTGCGTAGCTTTTCCGTCTATCATTTCTTCCTTTTATTCTCTTTACAGCTAAAATAACATGAAGATTGGAGGACTGTGTGCACCACAATCCGTTGTGATCGCAATCCCAGGACCTGGTATTGCTGCACACAACAGTGCCCACTAGAGCTACCTCTGCGCACTAACAAACTTGATACTAACGCTAGCTAACTGAAAACCAAGTAACTAGCAAAGGGGGAAAACATGTGCACGAGATTATAGCTAGCTAACAGAACACCCCCTTGTCCTTGAAGATTGGTACTAGTATACTCCGCCTCTATTCTTCGGGCATCTTGTTTGACCGAAAAATGAGGTTAAAAAGCTTAGTTAGCCATACTATCGCTACGTCTCCAAGGCCCCTCCACACCCCAATGGGGATACAACCAGGGCCCATCAACTTGATTCCTTCGATCCTTTTTAAAACCTCCCCGGCCTTGAGCTCCTAGATTCGTCGCACAAAACGTCTGTTGGTAAAATCAAGGGAGTCGTCTAGCTCAATGGTAGAGCTCTCGTTCCCTCCATTCAACAGCTTGTCGAAGTACTCTCGCCATCTATGCTTGATCTCCTCGTCCTTCAACTGAAGCAGACCTACTCCGTCCTTGATGCATTTGACTAGGTTGACATCCCTCGTCATCCTCTCTTGGATCTTGGACATCTTATAGATTTCTATTTTGCCTTTCTTCGTGTTTAAACGCTGGTTGAGGTCCTCATACGCCCGACCCCTTGCTTCACTCGCGGCTCGCTTTGTTGTCTTCTTTGCCACCTTGTACTTCTCTACGTTGTCTACACTGCTGTCCTGCACTGCAATCCAGGTTTAGGCGTCTGCAACAGTCTTCCTTCTCCTTAATAGCCTTGTGGAAATCATCATTCCACCACTAGGTATCTTTAGCTTCGCTTCTACTACCACGGGTCACCCCAAACTCCTCTGAAGCTATCTTTCAAATGCAAGGCGCCATCTTCATCCACATATTGTTTGCATCACATCCTTCCTCCCAAGGGGCCTCCTTAATAACCCTCTCCTTGAAAGCCTGAGTTGTCTCCCCCTTCAACTTCCATCACTTCGTTCTAGCGACTTCGACGCACTTATCCCGCTGGACACGAATCCAAAAGCGAAAGTCAGCGACCACAAGCTTATGTTAAGGGACAACACTCTCCAGGTATCACCTTACAGTCTAGACAAGCACGTCTATCTTCTCTTCTCAAGAGGACGAAATCGACATGGCTAGAGTGTTGTCCACTACTAAAAGTCACTAGATGGGATTCTCTCTTTCTAAAGAGGGTGTTAGCTATGATCATATCGTAGGCTAAAGTGAAGTTTAAGACATCCTCCCCTCCATGATTCTTGCTACCATATCCAAAGCCCCAATGCATCCCTTCAAAACCTGTGTTAGATGTACCTAGATGGTCATTGAGGTCTCCTACTATGAAGAGCTTCTCGCCAATAGATACACTCCTAACTGTTAAGCTTCATGCACTAGCCAATGCAACCAAAAGTCTGAACTGATGGAAAGGGCTAGGCAGTCCACATATACACTTCAACACCCCCACCCACATGTGACGCGGAAAGTCAACACGTGGACAGACTCAGAGGTATGGCTCAAGAGGCCTATACGTGGACACATAGGGGGTGGCAACAATTTTTGAATAAACTGCGAAAGCCAGGACTTGAACTCAAGACCTTAGGCTCTGATACCATGTTAAGCTTCATGCACTAGGCAACGCAACCAAAAGTCCGAACTGATGGAAAGGGCTAGGCAATCCACATGTACACTTCAACACTAACCATGTCCTCTAGGCCTTCCTAGAACTCCCTCTTAGTACTCTCGTTGTGGCCTACTTGCAGGGCATACGCGCTGATAACATTGAGAACTAAGTCCCCAACGACCAGCTTGATCAGGATAATCCAGTCCCCTTGCCTCTTGACATCTACCACTCCATACTTGAGGCTCTTGTTGATCAAGATACCTACTCCATTTCTGTGCACAATAAAGAAAAATATCCATGCTCGAAAAATCATTGACAATATATTAACCTATTATGAGGCATTTTAGCCATGTTTTTCACCTGTAGGGATTACTTGCTAGAAAAAGAGAATCGATGTAGAATTCATGTGAACAATTGTAATCAAAGCACACTTCCCATTTCATCTTATTTATCAAATATCCAGGGCATGCAAGTACTTGAATATACACTTTTGAAGAATCTGCTAAGTATAATATTCATTCTTAAAATCTACAAATGCATGCATGAGTTGGATCTAAAACATGATATACATTTGGCCTACCTCCTACTAAGTTATTGTGTAGGCATTAACGTTCCCATAAAGGATGGCTGGCTGCAATTAGATTAATTTGACCTTGTTTGTTCTGTTTTGTGTACCATAGTTAAAATAAGTATGTTTCGTACCATCGGGATAATTGCACTATGAGCATTGCAGAAATTACTTCAAAAGGGTGTCACTGATTATAGGTGGAAAAGGCAAGAGAAGTGCTCGGTGTGTCAACAAGAATGGCTTAACTGAGGATCCTATTGTTGTTGATAAAGGGGTTGGCTGTAATAAATCCGTGAACTCTTGAAGACAAGAAAGTTTTGTGCTGATGCCCATTTATTTGTCTAAATGTTTTATTACAAACACTTCAAGTCAGATAGTTCCCCCAAAAAGTTAAGAAACTTTTAACCTTTGGCATGAACTTCAACCCACCAGCAGTCACCTAGGGAAAAGATCTAGAAAGAAATGAAATCCTTCGGGAAAAGATGTATCTCTTCATATGCTCTGGGTAGACCTCCAACCAGAATGACAAAAATGTATGCAAAATCTATATAACATGTACTTCTCATGGGTCTAATATTTTGACTGTGGCCAAGATTTTCGATAAATCGGAAAAGATGTATCTCTTCATATGTACTTCTCATGCGTCTAGTGTATCTTTGCAGCAGATAGATTCTTTAGCCGTGGATGTCTTGGCAGAGGTAAATATTTGGAACTCTCTTCGGTAAATATGTGGAACTCTCTCACTTGAAGTAATGAGCTCCTGCATTTTTGGTACTTAGCTAATCCTAGTCAAAAGATTGGCCTCATATGAATAGAGTATCTTTCAGCGCAACTAAACAAAATCTGTAATGAAAAATTCCATAATACTCTCGTGTATAATTATGGATTCTTAAGTGGTGATTTGTGTTCAGATTGCTTAATGGCTTGTGAATTTCTGTTTCCCTATTTTTGGACAGTTTGGTTATTTTGAAATCTGCCAGAAAATCATATGGATCTTCATAAATTTACAAGAAAAATGATTTGGCGCAGCAAAGCGCGCATTTGCTTCTAGTCTATAAACATATACCGCCTAAAATACTTGTAGACAAACATGTTTGCAGAATCATCAAAAAAAATATGAAATTGGACTTACCGCTGTCGTATCTTCTAGGGACGGAGGGCATTTAAAATCAGATCTCATTTCAAGTATATTTAGATCAGTGATGCATCCTTTATTCAATTGCATCCAGAGATTCTCATCAGCCACAGAACCTAAATTTTCAGGTATTGGGCTGAACTCCGCATCCTTCAAATAGCGTGAGCGGCTAGAAACGAATCCATCTGGTGTCCGCTTAGAATCTGGAGTTTTCAATACGTCTAGCTGTAAAAGGTCAACCAATAGTTGTGAATTTCACCAACATCTGGGCTTGAGTATTAACAAGCAGGTTGAAAGGAAGAATGTGATGTTGTTCCGGAGGACCAGGACGAAGGTGTGCAAAAATTGAAAATATGAAGCTTGAATTGACTACACGTTGCACTAACAAAAGTTTTACGTGTTGCTGCTTCACCAAGCATACCTGGCTAGAATCAGCAAATTGCTCTACTGATATGTCAGCATTGTTGTGGTTCTGTGACATCTTTTGCTCGGCCAACCGGTGCTCTAATGTCACCCTTAACCTCCTTTCCTCTTCAAGTTCCATTGCCAGACGGTCACGTTCGAGTTCAGACTACAAGAGATAATCAGGATAACTTTATATGTTAAAGAACAGTTTAACAGTTGTACAATACATCCATAAGAGGAAGTTCATAATGAATAGGAAATATGTTCTACTGGAAATGTTTGTCTTTACATACCTTATGCATGTCATTGCGTTGCTTTAGGATAAGCTGCTCCAAGACTTCAGAATGTGAACCCTGAAATTTAACCAAAAAACTTTAAGTAACAGCAACGCACGTCACATACGGAGAGCAACAGCAAACAAGCAGGACAAACCTGCAGCTTTTTGCGAAGTTCCTCTATTTCCAGTTTTTGCCTCTTCAGCAGAGCAGCATCTGTTAGAATCTGATATAACAACATTCAGTATTAGGTTCTCAGATTATTACTACTTATAGACAAACTGAGCTCAAACAAATGATACTTATGCTGAAGATGCAAGTACATATAAACACCAGACCATTGTCATAGACATATTTTAGCAATTTGTGCCGAATATTTTTAATGCATAAAGAAATAACAGAACGTGAATGTTGTTGCAGTGAAAATAACAGATCATTAAGGAGTGTCATTAGTAACGTAGTCAAGACAAAGCTTAGCGGGGGTGTGTGCCTTGTTCAACAAAAGTGACACAAAGATATATTTTTGAACAGGTCCAGTTACCTTGAAGGAGCACGACCCAGTCCTATGTTAGGAACGCATCAAAAGGGAGGTTTGGTCGAGTCGTTCATGTCTCCTAGGTGTTGAAGTGTATATATGGATTGCCTAGCCCTTTTCATCAGTTCAGACTTTTGGTTGCGTTGGCTAGTGCATGAAGTTTAACATGGTATCAGGGCCTAAGGTCTTGAGTTCAAGTCCTGGCTTTCGCAGTTTATCCAAACATTGTTGTTGCCCCCCTCTGTGTCCACGTATAGGCCTCTTGAGCCATACCTCTGAGTCTATGCACATGCTGACTTCCCGCATCACACATGAGACGGGGTGCTGAAGTGTATATGTGGATTGTCTAGCCCTTTCCATCAGTTCGGACTTTTGGTTGTGTTGGCTAGTGCATGAAGTTTAACACTAGGAACCCTCTCCAAATCTCTCCTCGATACATCAGAGCCATGTGTAAGTCCTCAGACTCGACACTAGAGCTCCCCGGTCTCTACCTAGGAGATCAAGTGCCCTTCCCTTGAGTTTATTCAAATGAGAGTTAACGGAGTACATGCCCATGGGGGGCTTATATAGGTGAGAGTTTTTACAACTGAGCATGGTTACCCATGGTGGTGGTAGGTAGGAGTGGTAGGATGGTAAAACTTGGTCCACTAGTCCACGGTGGACTTGGTCAAAGGGTCCATGGTCCATACTCAATATCCAATGGTGAGTCATTCCTTCTCTGTTGGAATTATTGGGTTTTAGCCCATTTATTTCATCCAATAATTCCTAGGAAAATCCCAGAGGCCCATATGGCACATTCATGCATGACAACGGGTGTGGAATGTTTAGTCCCACTACGCTAGTGGGGGTGTGGCAGACCAACTTATAAGGTGAGTTGTTCCACACACCACTAAGAGCTTGAGAAAACAGCACATACACGTGCTCTCCTCCTCTGCCGCCCGCCTCGCCACGCCTCACACGCGCGTCGTGTTTCGTGATCGAGTCAAGCCGAGCCGCGCTAGGACCTATGAAACGTGTGTTCTCTGCCTTAGTTTTTGTTCCTCTCCCTAGTGGGTCAGTTCGAGGCTTATATAAGAGGTTGCTCCTCTTCCACCAAACAGAATACACAACTCCCTCGCATCGTTCCAAAACCTTGCGTCGCCTACTGCTTTCCCATCTCACTTCTCGGCGTGCACCGAGACATGAGACAACAGGCCTCCGAAGCCTTGCCTCTTGTGATCCTGTACGGGAGAGAGACAATCAGGTTTTTGGGTGTGGCTGACAACGATAACTTCTTCCCCGACGGCGACCACCTCCTCAGGGACATGACGGACGACGCACCCGCATCTTCTTCCACAACACCGCACGTCTTCTTCTCTCTCCTATTAGGGTTTGCGTTCGGTCTACTGCTTTTATCTATCGATGTGGATGTGATGTTTGTCTATGTACCCAATTGCATGACAATTACATCACTTTGCTATTTGATCCATTATCATCTCTATTATGATTATCATGTTTTATCTACCATCTTTCTGGATTAAACTTAACGGAAAATTGCTCAAATATTCAACAGTCAAAAAACCTAATATGTGTAGGCAAATTTCTCCAATTGCTTTTGGTACGACTCTCAAGCCTGCTCCGTTTGAGGATGTGAACTATAAGAGGTGGCGTGTGAGGGCAGTTTCTGGCAAGCCAGAGGGAGAGCTTACTTCTGACCAGGAGCAAGCTTTCCAGGCTATAGACACCCTCTTCAAAGGTGTTGCTCTGAGTGATCTTGACGGCAAGATTATCGATCCCTTCATGACCATCATGGTCGGTAAGTATATGTGGGGTGTGCTTGAGGCCAAGTTTGGGGTCTCTTGACACAAGAAGTAAGTTATGTCATGGAGCAATATCATGACTACAAGATGACTGATGACCACTCCATGATTGAGCAAGCTCATGAGATTCAGTCACTCGCTAAGGAACTTAAGCATTTCAATTATGTGTTACCAGACAAGTTCATTGCCGAAGGCATCATTGCCAAGCTTAACACGACAGGAATTTCAGTCCACGTCTGTGGAGGATTTTGCTACTTCTCTGAAGCACAAGATAGGAATTTACTATTGTCAATCTTATTGACACTCTTGATGTGGAAGAGAAGGCGAGGGCGAAAGACATGTTAAAGTGTATATGTGGAATTCCTAGCCCTTCCCATCGGTTCAGACTTTGGTTGTGTTGGCTACTCCATGAAGCTTAACATGGTAATAGGGCGTAAAATCTTGAGTTCAAGTCTTGGCTTTCGCAATTTATCCAAAAATTGTTGTTCCCCCTTGTGTCCACATATAGGCATCTTGAGCCATACCTCTGAGTCTACTCACGTGTTGACTTCCCGTGTCACACGTGAGTGGGGGTGTTGAAGTGTATATGTGGATTACCTATCCCTTTCTATCAATTCGGACTTTTGGTTGTCTTGGCTAGTGCATGAAACTTAACATGGTACCAAGGCCTAAGGTCTAGTGTTCAAGTCCTGGCTTTCGCAATTTATCCAAAAAATTGTTGTCGCCCCCTCTATGTTCACGTATAGGCCTGTTGAGCCATGACTTCCCGCGTCACACGTGAGAGGGGTGTGAAAGTGTATATGTGGATTGTCTAGCCCTTTCCATCAATAAAGACTTTTGGTTGCGTTGACTAGTGCATGAAGCTTAACAAGACACACGTGCTTCTTTCCATGAGGCAAATTTGAATTCCAACTTGGTACAGAAGAAGAATTTTCAACCACAGAAATTCAAGAACAAGAACTATGCGGGAAAAGGGAAGTTTGAAGGCAAGAACAAAGCCCCTTAGTCTGCCAACTTCAAGAAGGACATTTTTAAGATGAAAGGAAGATGACATGACAAACTTGACTTCATCCCTCCTACTCCTCCCTCCCGCGTCGCTCTCGCGAGTGACCGGAAGGAAAACCTATCCGTCGTCGGTGAAAGCACATATGCTCCCTTGGAGGTTTTGATAATTCATAACAACATACATTATCTCTTGAACTAATAGTTCTACCTAGTTTATTTCAGATCGATTCCAAAGATTGCAGAGGCTGGAAATTGTGAGGATCCCCAAGAAGGAAAGGAATAAGATTGGCAAAGCTTCAAGACTCTACATTTTTACTTTATGTGAGAAATCATGTTTGAGTCCATAGGAAAGCCAATACTATTAAAAGGGGATGAGGTATCTATGATGATCTGGTTGTTCAAAGTGCTTAGAGATTAGCCACCAAAAGCCTCAACATTTCTCCCACAAAATATTTTGTCCAAAACCCTAAAGTCAAATTCGGTGCCACCAACATTTCCCATTTCGGCCACACCGAGTTTCCCTTAGACAGGACCCAAGCCAAACCCTAGCAAATCGGTACAACTGAGTTTTGCTTCAGTACAGCCGAAAAGCAGTGACCACCTCTCTAATATCTAATTGACAAAAAACGGAATTTCCGAGTTTTTCATTTCGGTGCCACCGACTCACTGGAACTGCCTAGGCCAACCGAATCGGGCTCACCGACATGCTCCATATCGGTCTCACCGAGAACCCAAAAGTTAGGACATTTTGCACTAGTCGGTGCACCGAATTTTCACTTCGGTTCCATCGAGTTGGGCAATAATGTTGTAATGGTTGGATTTTTGGAGATGGCTATATATACCCCTCCACCTCCCTCTCATTCGTAGAGAGAGCACTCAAAACAAGCAAACACTTCCACCATTCATTTTCTACGAGAGAACCACCTACTCATGTGTTGAGATCTAGATCTTCCACTCCAACCATATGAATCTTGATTTCTAGCCTCCCCAAATTGCATTCCACCCAATCAATCTCTTCTACCAAGCCAAATTCTGTGAGAGAATGATTGAGTGTTGAGGAGGCTATCTTTTGAAGAATTAGAGCAAGGAATTCATCATCTATACCACATCTATTACCTTTTGGAGAGTGGTGTCTCCTAGATTGGTTAGGTGTCGCTTGGAAGCCTCCAAATCGTGTGGAGTTGAACCAAGAACTTTGTAAGGGCAAGGAGATCGCCTACTTCATGAAGACCTACCCCGAGTGAGGCTAGTCCTTCGTGGATTTAAGTCATGATGGAATAAACAAGGTTGCTTCTTCGTGGACCCTTCGTGGGTGGAGCCCTCCGTGGACTCGCGCAGCCGTTACCCTCCGTGGGTTGAAGTCTCCATCAACGTGGACGTACGATAACACCATCTATCGGAACCACGCCAAAAATCTCCGTGTCTTCATTGCGTTTGATCTTCCTATCTCTACTCCTTACTTACACTTGCATGTCTTTATTTTCCGCTGCTATATTCGTAGACTTGCATGTGTAGGGTGCGCTAGACTTGATAGAATTGCTAAAACTTGCCAACCAATAAAATTGGGAAAAAGTTAGGTTTTTATTTGGCCGAGTAGTCTATTCACCCCCCTCTAGACGCCTCTTCTGGATCTCACAATTGGTATCAGAGCTTTGGTCTCCATTACTTTGGTTTTATCACCATTGAAGGAAGATGGATGTGCCTAGTTTGGGGAGTCTTAGCTGTAGAGTGCATATTCTCAACGGGGAGTACTATAGTCAATGGAAAGACAAAAAGCTTGATCTATATGATGAATTCCATTTGAGCAAGTCTGTTGATAGTCCTTATGTGCCTCCCATTGATCCCTTACATCCTTCACACGAGGAAGAAATTGACATGCTTCGTAATCTTAGAACCGTCAATCTTATCATTAGAGGATTACCTAGAATTGTGTTTGATCAAATGAAAAACTTTGAGTGTGCTTACACTTTGTGAAAAGATTTGGAGAAAAGATATCCAAACTACTCTTTGAAAAATCTTGATGTCATTCTCCATAAAACTATTGCCTTTCACAAAATGAAGCCTAGTGATCCTAACTTTGATAAATACTCGTTTGAGCTTCGTGACCTCATGCGTGCTAAAGGAGATGTCATAACCATCAATAACATAATTGTTGAAGCCATTCGCATTCACAATCTTGAACATTGTCATGGCCACAATTCTAACGACTCTCTTGATCTTTGTGACAAGGATATTCCATTTGATGATGACAATGTGGAACATGGATACTATGATGAAGATGAGAAGTTTGACATTGAATGTGAGAAGACTATGAAGAACCTAAGTCTTATGGCAAACTTTAAAAACTACATGTCCGGAGGAAGAGTGGATTCTTGATAGTGGAAGCACCGATCACATGACCGAAGATAGAGACATGTTTCACGAGATCACACCAAACCATGGACCGCGCAGGTATGTGACCTTGGAGACAACTCCAAGGGTAAGGTACTTGGTCTTGGTAAGGTGGCCATATCTCATGATAGTTCTATTCAAAATGTCATACTTGTTGAATCCCTTGGCTACAATCTTCTTTTCGTATCTAGACTAGCCGATTTTCGGTTTCAATGTGCTATTCACTAAAGTAGATTGCCAAGTGTTCCGTCAAGACAATCATAACATGGTCTTTACCGGTTTCCATAGAGGTGATCTCTACATTGTCGATTTCACTAAGAGCCCAACCTCGTACTTGTCTTATTGCAAAATCTTCTAAAGGTTGGCAATGGCATAGAAGGCTAGAACATGTTGGTATGCATAATCTAGACAAGCTCATCAAAGGTGATCACATACTTGGTGTTAAAGATGTTATCTTTGACAAAGATAGACTTTGTAGTGCTTGTCAAGCAGGAAAATAAGTGGGCGGAAGTCATCATGTAAAGAATACCATGACTACTAGGAGACCACTCGAGTTGCTTCGCATGGATCTTTTTGGTCCCAATGCTTACAAGAGCCTCGATGAAAATTCTTTTGGTCTAGTTATAGTTGATTTTTTCAGGTTTACGTGGGTATTCTTTCTTGATGACAAGTCGCAGATTCAAAAGATCTTTAAGAACTTCGCTCGGAAGGCCTAAAATCAATTTGAAGTGAAGATCAAGAAAGTTCGGAGCGACAAGGGATCGGAGTTCAAGAACACTAATGTGGATACCTTTCTTGACGAAGGAATCTCACATGAGTTCTCGGCTACGTACACACCTCAACAAAATGGTGAGAGGAAGAACCGGACTCTCATAGAGATGGCTAGAACGATGCTCGACGAGTACAAAACTCCACGACACTTTTGGACGGAAGTCGTGGAAACAGCTTGTCATTCAACAAACCGACTCTACCTACACAAGCTTCTCGGTAAAACTGCATACGAGCTACTCACCGGTAACAAAGTCCAAGTTGGATACTTTCGGGTATTTGGCTCAAAGTGTTGCATTCTTGATAAGCATCGTCATTCTAAATTTGCTCCTAAATCTCATGAAGGTTTCCTACTTGGTTACGGATCAAACTCTCACACTTACCGTGTCTACGACAACTTCACTCGAAAAGTTGAAGATACGGTAGATGTGAAGTTTGATGAGACTAATGGTTCGCAAGTCGAACAATTGCCAAATGATGTAGAAGATAAGGAACCTTCGGAAGCCATTCAAGACTTGTCCATCGACAAGATTCGTCCCATGGAGGTGAAGGAAAGCACTTCATCTACACAAGTGGAAGCTCCTACTTCGCGTCAAGGCGAACCACACAATGACTTGGAAGCATCCACAAGCGGTACACGCCACGATGAAGAGGAAGAAGAAATACATCAAGATGATCTACCTCAACCTCCTTCACCACCTCCTCAAGGAAACGACACCTTCAACAACGAAGAAGAAGATGATGATGAGGAAGCTCCTCCGTCCAACAAGCAAAAGCTACCTCGAGTTCGGGCAAGAGTTGACAAAAATCATCCCGTAGAGCAAATACTCGACAACATAAAAAAGGGAAGAATCGCTCGCTCTAAAACTCGTTTAGCTAACTTTTGTGAGCATTACTCATTTATCTCTAGTAGTGAGCCTATGAAGGTGGAAGAAGCTCTTGAAGACCCGGATTGGGTGAATGCCATGCATGAAGAGCTACACAACTTCGAGAGGAATGAAGTATGGACACTAGTGAAGAAACTCAAGGATGAGCACAACATCATTGGAAAAAAATGAGTGTTTCGCAACAAGTAAGATGTGGTACGCAACAAGGCTCGCCTTGTGGCTCAAGGCTACACTCAAGTCGAAGGTATGGACTATGGTGAGACTTACGCCCCTGTTGCTAGACTTCAGGCCATTCGCATACCTCTCGCTTATGCCAATCATCATGATATTACTCTTTACCAAATGGATATCAAAAGTGCTTTTCTAAATGGTGAAATTGAGGAAGTCTATGTTAAACAACCTCCCGGCTTTGTGAACCCTAAGAAACCTAATCATGTCTATAAACTTCGTAAAGCTCTCTATGGTCTTAAACAAGCCCCTCGAGCTTGGTACAAATGCTTAACGAAGTTTCTCATTGAAAAGGGTTTTGAAATTGGTAAAACTGATGCAACCTTGTTCACTAAAAGAGTTAATGGTGAATTATTTGTGTGTCAAATTTATGTGGATAATATTATCTTTGGATCTACTAACCCACATTTTAGTGAGAAATTTGGAAGGTTGATGTCCAAGAAATATGAGATGTTTATGATGAGTGAGCTGAAATTTTTCCTTGGTTTGCAAATCAAGCAAACGAGAGATGGTACATTTATCTCTCAAACTAAGTATACCAAGGACTTGTTCAAGAAGTTCAACATGCAAGAGTGCAAAGGTATGAAAACTCCTATGCCTACAAGTGGACATGTTCACCTCACTAAGGAGGACAAACCGGTTAATCGAAAGGTTTATCGATCAATGATTGGTTCGTTGCTATATCTATGTGCCTCCCGTCCCGATATCATGCTTAGTGTGTGCATGTGTGCCTGATATCAAGGGGCAACTGAAGAGTCATCTTAAGGCCGTGAAAAGAATTGTGAGATACTTCATGCATACACCAAACTTTGGTATTTGGTATCCCAAGGAATCTTCTTTTAACCTTCTGGGCTATTCCGACTCCGACTATGCCGGAGATTAGGTTGATAGAAAATCCACCTCAGGTAATTGTCAATTTCTTGGGAGATCTCTTCTGTCTTGGTCATCCAAGAAACAAAACCCGGCATCTCTATCTACCGCCGAAGCGGAATACATTGTCGTCGGATCATGTGTGCAATTGCTATGGATGACTCAAACTCTTAAGGACTATGAAATACATGTGAAACATGTTCCATTGTTTTGTGACAATGAGCGTGATATTAAGATTGCTCACAACCCCATGCAACATTCTCGTACTAAACATATTCAAGTTCGTCATCATTTCATTCGTGATCATGTTGCCAAAGGAGATATTAAACTCAAACATGTTCGTACCGACAAGCAATTGGCAGATATCTTTACTAAGCCACTTGATGAGAAAGTATTTTGTCACTTGAGGAGTGAGTTGAACATCATAGATGCTTCAAACTTGAGCTAGAGACTCACCCGGACGCATGCAAGGGCATGAGCTTACATGACTATTCCTTGATACTATTGACATGACACTATTTCATATCTTGGAAAACTATGCTCCCTTGTATTGCATCTAACCTTTTTGTAGGTACTTGGATGGACTACACTCCATAAGATTGCCATCAACTCAAATCAAGAGCAATCTTGTCATGGCCAAGTATTAACAACCCTACTTTGAGATGAAGGAAGAAGACAACACAAACCATATCATTGACATACATATGATGAAAACTTCACACTTGTCATTTGGATATATCATGTTCTTCCTTGCATAACTAACCCATGTAAGAGGACCAACCTCAAAGAAAAGAAGGATAGCTCCAAACTCCAACTCTTGGACATACACATATGATGGAAACTTCACGCTTGTCATTTGGATATATCATGTTCTTCCTTGCATGACTAACCCATGTAGGAGGACCAACCTCAAAGAAAAGAAGGATAACTCCAAACTCAAACTCTTGGACATACATATTATGAAAACTTCACACTTGTCATTTGGATATATCATGTTCTTCCTTGCATGACTAACCAATGTAGGAGGACCAAACTCAGAGAAAAGAAGGATAGCTCCAAACTCCAACTCTTGAGCGTCCACAACAAGTTCACCTACATGCCACGTCATCTACATCATCCAAAGGTATGTAATCATATCCTTGAAGAAGCTTTACTCCAAGTCATGAGTATGACCTATGATCAAGCATTCTTGCTTGGTTCCTTAAGTTAATATACTCTAATATAGGTGACCTAGTCGCCGACCAACATCTAGATAAGGAACATGAATGGATGATCTTTTGTTGCCTACTTTGTTGCTCCCATTTAATTCTTACCTAGATGAAAATTCCTTGCAAATCTTATTGAAAATTCTTTGCAAATCTTATTGAAAATTTCTTGCAAAAATTTGTCAAATCTTTCCGAAAATTTCTCTTCGACAAAATGGCCAAGAATGACTCTGCCAAGTTTCTGATTGCAACTCGGATACTCCGACTTAGGGAAATCGGCGTCACCGATGAAGCAGATAAACTGCTCAGAGCTTCTTCGGTGCAATCGACATGAACCTCTTCGGCAACACCGATTTCACCCAGAGCCCTAACTTCTTTATCGGTTTTACCGATTAATTTTATCTCGAAGCCTTCGACACTTACTACTACTTCTGTTCTTTGTCATATTCTTGACATTTTCAGATACAGTTCTCAATGACCCTCATTCTCTAGGATCCCTTACCCTCTGACCCTTTTTGGTAATTGATGCCAAAGGGGGAGAAAGATCAAAGCTTAAATCCAAAGCTTGAGGGATTAAAGCTCACGGCTAATCATCAAGGGGGAGAGATCAAGTCACTTAAATATCTTTAAAAGGAGAGAAACGACTGAGTGATCTAAATTTATATCATGTGCTGAATCTGTATTTGGTTGCTAGATTTGTCTCACCCTACTTACTCCTAATATCTACATGCTAAGATTCAAGGGGAGAGCAAAAGGTAATATCTATATTCAGGAGAGCAACTTCTACAAATATTCTTAGAGACATGTTAATCTTAAGAGAATATCATTTTCTACATGTCATCCAAACCTTGGTAAAATTGAAGCTCTTTGCATTTGTATGAAAGAAATACTCTTGGGTTATCTAACATTGTTTTCTCAAATGTGTTTCCCTAGTTAAAATGCTCCAGAACTTCAAGGTAAGTATATGCATCACATCCTTGGTCAGGATAATCTCTTGCTTCTTGCACATATTGTTTGCAAGAGTGAGTGTTGAACATGGAGACACTTCATTCTCATATATCTGGTGCATATAGCCAATGTACATATGACTTGTCATGTCTTCTCTACTGTGTGTGTGCTCATGCATGCAAAAGCAACCATTCCTTAAAGGGATTGCACACATTTAGGGAGAGCCTGGCTCAGTCATATGTTTCTCAAAGCTATCACATATTACTGCCTATTTAAATTGAAGCTTTGATTGTATGTTGTCTTCAACTACCAAAAAGGAGGAGACTGAAAGCACATATGCTTCCTTGAAGGTTTTGATAATTCATGACATATATTATCTCTTGGACTAATAGTTCTACCTAGTTTATTTCAGATTGAGTCCAAAGATTGCAGAGGCTGGAAATTGTGAGGAGGATCCCCAAGATGGAAAGGAATAGGATTAGCAAAGCTTCAAGCTTCAAGAGTCTACATTTTTACATTATGTGAGAAATCATGTTTGAGTCCATAGGAAAGCCAATACTATTAAAAGGGGACGAGGTATTTATGATGATCTGGTTGCTCAAAGTGCTTAGAGATTAGCCACCAAAAGCCCCTACTTTGAGTGATCAAATTTGTTATGATGATTGCATGCCTCCTATTTATGATGATTGCGATATTTATGAAAGTGGTTTTGGAAGAGTGTCAACTTTAGATAATTATTATCCCACTATTCTGGAGGGTGTTGAATTTTATTATAATGATAAAAGTGGATTTGGAGAGGTCATGACTTTATTTAGTAACGATTCCACTATTTCGGAAGAGGTTTCACTTGACTATGATGAGAACAAAGTTGCTACTTATGATGATTATTATGATGATACTTATGTTATAAAAAGTAGTGATAATTATTGTCATAATTTTGAATATCCCTTTACTGAACAATACTCTTTTAATGTGGAAACAATTTATAGTATTCGAGTTTCATTTGATGCTCCCACTATTATGAATGAGATGAAATTTGCTTATGAGAAGAGTAATGAAAATTATATGCTTGTGCATCATGGAAAGAATGATTTATGTGATAGTTATATTGTGAAATTCCTTCTTGATGCTACTGAAACTTATTATGAGGGAGGAACGTATGCTTGTAGGAATTGCAATAATATCAAGTTTCCTCTCTATGTGTTCAAAGTTTTGAAGTTATGCTTGTTTTGCCTTCCTATGCTAGTTGATTTTTGCTCCCATAAATTGTTTGCTCACAAAATCCCTATGCATAGGAAGTGGGCTAGACTTAAATATGCTTGTCATGAGATTCATGATGCTCTCTTACATGTTTCAAATACTATTCCTATGTGAGCATCATTGAAATTATCATGCCTAGATAAAAGGCATTAGAGAAAAGCGCTTGTTGGGAAACAACCCAACACTTATACTTTCTGTTTTGATGTGTTCACATGATTAAGATACTGTATTAATCATGTTTTGTGTCTTTTATTTCAATAAAGTGCCAAGTAAAGCCTTTGGGATGACTCACAAGATGAGTAGAATTGATGCTGAACAAAAACAGGAACTTTTGACTCTAGTACATGAATTTTCATTTTTTACTGGAGCGTGATAATGATATGAAATTTTTATACAGTATTGATATGCAAATTATTCAGGTGGTACTAATTTTTAAGAATTGTTAGAGAGAGGGAAGTATGGTTACACTACAGATCTTCACAGACTGTTCTGATTTTGACAGATTCTGTTTTGCATGCATAGTTTGCTTGTTTTAGTGTTCCCATAGCTTATATTCAGTGATATAAATTATGGGAATGGTAGAATACAGTAGGTATTATGTGAGAACAATTATGAATCTTGTATTTACAGTACCTAAGTGAATGATCTTTATTTATTATACTAACCCATCTCACGAAGTTTTGTTAAGTTTTGTGTGATTAAAGTTTTCAAGTTTTGGGTGAGACACCGATATGAGGAGAATAAGGAGTGAAAATACCCTAAGCTTGGGGATGCCAAAGGCACCCCCAAGGTAATATCCAAGGAAGACTCAAGCGCCTAAGCTTGGGGATGCCCCGGAAGGCATCCCCTCTTTCGTCTTCAACATTATCGGTATATCTTACTTAGAGCTATATTTTTATTCGTCACATAATATGTGCTTTGCTTGGAGCGTCATTTCATTTTGTTGTTCTCTATTAGGTGTTATTTATAATATTGTTTTTCAATAAAAAGTTCCAAGAATTGCCTTAGGATGCTTGCATTGCATGTTTGATGTGTGCTGTGTAAAAACACAAATTTTCTCTGTAGTGTTTCAATTTTCATATTTTACTGGAACGTGGAAAGTTTCTGAAATTTTTACACAGTGCTGTCATATAAATTATTTATCACATACTATATTTTCATAATTTTTTGAGTTACAGAAGTACACTGTTTTCATAAATTGCTACATACTGTTCTGTTTGGACAGATTGTTGTCATAGTTTTGTTATCTACTTATCCTATAGTTTCCATGGCCTATATTGGTAGATATAAATTGTGGAAATGATAGTAAACACTAGATGATGTTTGAAATTATTATGCAACTTGTCTTGGCAGTACATAAAGAATTGATTTATTATTATGTGCACTAACCTATCTCACGAGTTCTTTTCAAGTTTTGTGTGGATGAAGTTTTTGAGAATAAGTGAAAACATGATATGAGAGGATTGAATGAGATACAAAAGCTCAAGCTTGCGGATGCCCAAGGCACCCCAAGTAAATATTTCAAGAAGTCTCAAGCATCTAAGCTTGGGGATGCTACGCATCCCACCTCTCTTCGTCAACTATCGGTTAGCCTATGTTGAGCCTAAATTTTTATTCATTCACATGATGCGTGCTATTCTTGGAGTTATATTTTTGTTTAGTTTGCTGTTTAAATAAAATACTCAGATCCGAAAATCTTTATTGAGAGAGAGTCCTCACATAGCTACTTGATTGTTTACCTACTCATTGATCTTCACTTACATCTTTTGAGAATAGTTTGATGTTTACTCTTGTGCTTCACTTATATCCTAAGAGTAAATTATGAATGAATGAAATATCATAAATATGAAATTATCAATGTGCTATATTATTAGTAGCAAGTTCACATTTGGTTTAGAAAGTAAAATCTATTGAAGTTTAACAATCACAATATTGGTCATACAAGCAATTCGTGAATGATTAATATAAGGAAGAGAACTTTCACATACAAATATATTATCTTGGACATCTTCTATGATTGTGAATACCCATTAATTATTTTCAATCTTGAGCAACTTAGTTGAAGTTGGACAAGGAAGACAACGTAATGAGTTATGGTTGTGTATATTTGCATAGAAGTTATATTGTTATGGATCCTCCAACATGTGGTGCTTGTTCAGAACCTTTTGCTAGCCAACACTTCGTACTAAGTAGAGATACTACTTGTGCATCCAAATCCTTGAGCCAAGTTTCTTCCATAAGAGTCCACCATACCTACCTATATATGGTATTTCACTGCCATTCCAAGTAAATTTGCATGTGCCACCTCTAAACATTCAAATAAACATCTGTTTTGTGTGCCTAGACCGCTCATGGAGCGACGGGGGGCGGTCAGTATCTTCCATGTTAAGCGGGTTATTCTTATGATGAGTGTTTATTCACTCGTCCTTGCACGAGAGGGGCGGTAATAGGGATTCCCAGTCCCGAAACAAAAAAAGCAAATAATTAAACAAAACTCCCCTAGGAATGTTGTTAGTATGGACGATACCCATGGATTCGGCTAGCCGTGGAGTGTGTTTGTTGTTGGAGGGGGAGTAAACCTTTACTTTTACCGCTGATTTTTGCTCCCATAAATTGTTTGCTCACAAAATCCCTATGCATAGGAAGTGGGTTAGACTTAAATGTGCTTGTCATGAGATTCATGATGCTCTCTTACATGTTTCAAATACTATTCCTATGTGAGTATCATTGAAATTATCATGCCTAGCTAAAGGGCATTAGAGAAAAGCGCTTGTTGGGAAAACAACCCAACACTTATACTTTTTTATTTGATGTGTTCACATGATTAAGCTACTTTAGTAATCATGTTTTGTGTCTTTTATTTCAATAAAGTGCCAAGTAAAGCCTTTGGGATGACTCACAAGATGAGTTGAATTGATGCTGAACAAAAACAGAAACTTTTGACTCTAGTACATGAATTTTCATTTTTACTGGAGCGTGATAATGATCTGAAATTTTTATAGAGTATTGATATGCAAATTATTCAGGTTTCCTAATTTTTCAGAATTGTTAGAGAGGGGGAGGTATGGTTACACTACATATCTTCACAGACTGTTCTGATTTTGACAGATTCTGTTTTGCATGCATAGTTTGCTTGTTTTAGTGTTCCCATAGCTTATATTCAGTGATATAAATTATGGGAATGGTAGAATATAGTAGGTATTATGTGAGAACAGTTATGAATCTTGTCTTTACAGTACCTAAGTGAATGATCTTTATTTATTATACTAACCCATCTCACGAAGTTTTGTTAAGTTTTGTGTGACTGAAATTTTCTAGTTTTGGGTGAGACACCGATATGAGGAGAATAAGGAGTGACAATACCCTAAGCTTGGGGATTCTAAAGGCACCCCCAAGGTAATATCAAAGGAAGACTCAAGCGCCTAAGCTTGGGGATGCCCCGGAAGGCATCCCCTCTTTCGTCTTCAACATTATCGGTATATCTTACTTAGAGCTATATTTTTATTCGTCACATAATATGTGCTTTGCTTGGAGCGTCATTTCATTTTGTTGTTCTTTGTTAGGAGTTATTTATAATATTGTTTTTCAATAAAAAGTTCCAAGAATTGCCTTAGGATGCTTGCATTGCATGTTTGATGTGTGCTGTGTAAAAACAGAAACTTTCTCTGTAGTGTTTCAATTTTCATATTTTACTGGAACGTGGAAAGTTTCTGAAATTTTTACACAGTGCTTTCATATAAATTATTTATCACGTCCTAAATTTTCATAATTTTTTGAGTTACAGAAGTACACTGTTTTCATAAATTGCTACATACTGTTCTGTTTGGACAGATTGTTGTCATAGTTTTGTTATCTACTTATCCTATAGTTTCCATGGCCTATATTGGTAGATATAAATTGTGGAAATGATAGTAAACACTAGATGATGTTTGAAATTATTATGCAACTTGTCTTGGCAGTACATAAAGAATTAATTTATTATTATGTGCACTAACCTATCTCACGAGTTCTTTTCAAGTTTTGTGTGGATGAAGTTTTTGAGAATAGGTGAAACCATGATATGAGAGGATTGAACGAGATACAAAAGCTCAAGCTTGCGGATGCCCAAGTCACCCCAAGTAAATATTTCAAGAAGTCTCAAGCATCTAAGCTTGGGGATGCTACGCATCCCACCTCTCTTCGTCAACTATCGGTTAGCCTATGTTGAGCCTAAATTTTTATTCGTTCACATGATGCGTGCTATTCTTGGAGTTATATTTTTGTTTAGTTTTCTGTTTAAATAAAATACTCAGATCTGAAAATCTTTATTGAGAGAGAGTCCTCACATAGCTACTTGATTGTTTACCTACTCATTGATCTTCACTTACATCTTTTGAGAGTAGTTTGATGTTTACTCTTGTGCTTCACTTATATCCTAAGAGTAAATTATGAATGAATGAAATATCATAAATCTGAAATTATCAATGTGCTATATTCTTAGTAGCAAGTTTACATTTGGTTTAGAAAGTAAAATCTATTGAAGTTTAACAATCACAATATTGGTCGTACAAGCAATTCGTGAATGATTAATATAAGGAAGAGAACTTTCACATACAAATATATTATCTTGGACATCTTCTATGATTGTGAATACCCATTAATTATTTTCAAACTTGAGCAATTTAGTTGAAGTTGGACAAGGAAGACATGGTAATGAGTTATGGTTGTGTATATTTGCATAGAAGTTATATTGTTATGGATCCTCCAACATGTTGGTGCCTGTTTAGAACCTTTTGCTAGCCAACACTTCGTACTAAGTAGAGATACTACTTGTGTATCCAAATCCTTGAGCCAAGTTTCTTCCATAAGAGTCCACCATACCTACCTATATATGGTATTTCACTGCCATTCCAAGTAAATTTGCATGTGCCACCTCTAAACATTCAAATAAACATCAGTTTTGTGTGCCTGGACCGCTCATGGAGCGACGGGGGGCGGTCAGCATCTTCCATGTTAAACGGGTTATTCTCATGATGAGTGTTTATTCACCCGTCCTTGCACGAGAGGGCCGGTAATAGGGATTTGTCACAGCCCGAGACCGACGCTCCAGATGATTCCCCTTTTATTCCGTTGTCACCGTGTGTTTCGTCTGGTTGTCGCATTCATCATCGCATCATTCGCATCATCTGCATGGCATCGGCACTCGTTTTCGAAAACTGCATCGTGTCGTAGTTTGCGAAACTGTTATTTTATTCAATTTGGCGTGGAAGGTTGCATCCAATCCGTAGGGCTTTTGCATGTGGTGTCTTCATGATTATTTCTCTATGTGATGTCTACTTTCATGCCATGCCTCTGGTTGCTATGTAAAACATCATAATCATGTTCATTTGTTGCTCTCAAGTAGCCATCGCGTTAAAACTGAAATCTGTTAACGATGAGTTCCATTTTGCGAGCATCATATTAATTGATCCATGCACCTTTGGTAATAGTTGTAAACATGAGATATGCCCTTTGACATGTGTACTAGCCCCTGGTGTTTTTTTTTGCCATGATAATCCATGTTTAGGTGCTATTTTCTTGTTGCCAACATGCCATAAAAAATGTGCTGTTTTGAGGGGTCTAAATATTTCTAAGTCTGGAATCTGAAACATTTTATTGCTGTCTTGCCATGTGTTTTGCTATTGATCTAGGAGTCTTTTGTGGTTGCCACCAAGGAGTCTTTTGTTAAGCATGTTGTTGCCTATCATGTTGTGCCAATAGTTTGCATGAACATGTTTTAGCATAGCAGATTTTCACGAAGGCATATTGGCAGCAGTAAAACTATATGCTACAGGTTATATATTGGCATGAAACTTAACCGCATGGTAGTGGACATGATGCACTACAATTCATACCATGGTGGCAAGGTCTAATTATGCATAGAAACGTGGCTAGCATCATCAGAACATGGCATTATGAAGAAAACAGATTCTCAGACTTAGTGATGAAGGTAGTATTTGTCATTTTCTTCTCCGTTCTTTTCTCTCCAATGATCTAGCTTCTATTCTTTCGTTCCGCAGGCGTTGTGATGTTGCTCTCTTCAATCTATCATCTTGTTTTGTCAAGATCATGTTCCTTCTTTGCTTATTCATTAACCGGAGTGTTGTGTCATCTTTTCAAGTTCTACCATCTTATGAAATTTTGCCTCTCTGTCCTACCGAAGTGCTGCCGAAATTTCTTGTGAATTCTTGCCTGTTCCTCATGTCATTCTTCATCTCTTTGCAACCTTCAAGATTCGTTGGTTTCACTCGTTTGTCAAAGAAGCAACTAAGTTTTACCCCTTCTCTTTCTCTTCCCCATCTCATTCTAAGATCTCGGGGCGAGATCTCTTGTAAGTGGAGGAGAGTTGTAACAGCCCGAGACCGATGCTCCAGATGATTCCCCTTTTATTTCGTTGTCACCGTGTGTTTCGTCTGGTTGTCGCATTCATCATCGCATCATTCGCATCATCTGCATGGCATCGGCACTCGTTTTCGAAAACTGCATCGTGTCGTAGTTTGCGAAACTGTTATTTTATTCAATTTGGCGTGGAAGGTTGCATCCAATCCGTAGGGCTTTTGCATGTGGTGTCTTCATGATTATTGCTCTATGTGATGTCTACTTTCATGCCATGCCTCTGGTTGCTATGTAAAACATCATAATCATGTTCATTTGTTGCTCTCAAGTAGCCATCGCGTTAAAACTGAAATCTGTTAACGATGAGTTCCATTTTGGGAGCATCATATTAATTGATCCATGCACCTTTGGTAATAGTTGTAAACATGAGATATGACCTTTGACATGTGTACTAGCCCCTGGTGTTTTTTTTGCCATGATAATCCATGTTTAGGTGCTATTTTCTTGTTGCCAACATGCCATAAAAATGTGCTGTTTTGAGGGGTCTAAATATTTCTAAGTCTGGAATCTGAAACATTTTATTGCTGTCTTGCCATGTGTTTTGCTATTGATCTAGGAGTCTTTTGTGGTTGCCACCAAGGAGTCTTTTGTTAAGCATGTTGTTGCCTATCATGTTGTGCCAATAGTTTGCATGAACAGGTTTTAGCATAGCAGATTTTCATGAAGGCATATTGGCAGCAGTAAAACTATATGCTACAGGTCATATATTGGCATGAAACTTAACCACATGGTAGTGGACATGATGCACTACAATTCATACCATGGTGGCAAGGTCTAATTATGCATAGAAACGTGGCTAGCATCATCAGAACATGGCATTATGAAGAAAACAGATTCTCAGACTTAGTGATGAAGGTAGTAGTTGTCATTTTCTTCTCCGTTCTTTTCTCTCCAATGATCTAGCTTCTATTCTTTCGTTCCGCAGGCGTTGTGATGTTGCTCTCTTCAATCTATCATCTTGTTTTGTCAAGATCATGTTCCTTCTTTGCTTATTCATTAACCGGAGTGTTGTGTCATCTTTTCAAGTTCTACCATCTTATGAAATTTTGCCTCTGTCCTACCGAAGTGCTGCCGAAATTTCTTGTGAATTCTTGCCTGTTCCTCATGTCATTCTTCATCTCTTTGCAACCTTCAAGATTCGTTGGTTTCACTCGTTTGTCAAAGAAGCAACTAAGTTTTACCCCTTCTCTTTCTCTTCCCCATCTCATTCTAAGATCTCGGGGCAAGATCTCTTGTAAGTGGAGGAGAGTTGTAACAGCCCGAGACTGACGCTCCAGATGATTCCCCTTTTATTCCGTTGTCACCGTGTGTTTCGTCTGGTTGTCACATTCATCATCGCATCATTCGCATCATCTGCATGGCATCGGCACTCGTTTTCGAAAACTGCATCGTGTCGTAGTTTGCGAAACTGTTATTTTATTCAATTTGGCGTGGAAGGTTGCATCCAATCCGTAGGGCTTTTGCCTGTGGTGTCTTCATGATTATTGCTCTATGTGATGTCTACTTTCATGCCATGCCTCTGGTTGCTATGTAAAACATCATAATCATGTTCATTTGTTGCTCTCAAGTAGCCATCGCGTTAAAACTGAAATCTGTTAACGATGAGTTCCATTTTGCGAGCATCATATTAATTGATCCATGCACCTTTGGTAATAGTTGTAAGCATGAGATATGCCCTTTGACATGTGTACTAGCCCCTGGTGTTTTTGTTTGCCATGATAATCCATGTTTAGGTGCTATTTTCTTGTTGCCAACATGCCATAAAAAATGTGCTGTTTTGAGGGGTCTAAATATTTCTAAGTCTGGAATCTGAAACATTTTATTGCTGTCTTGCCATGTGTTTTGCTATTGATCTATGAGTCTTTTGTGGTTGCCACCAAGGAGTCTTTTGTTAAGCATGTTGTTGCCTATCATGTTGTGCCAATAGTTTGCATGAATAGGTTTAGCATCATAATTAATTCTGTTGTTCAATATGTCAATCTGTTAAAAACTGCTGCACATGTCTACTCTAATTTTCACTAAGTCTGAGAATCTGTTTTCTTCATAATGCCATGTTGTGATGATGCTAGCCACGTTTCTATGCATAATTAGACCTTGCCACCATGGTATGAATTTCAGTGCATCATGTCCACTACCATGCGGTTAAGTTCATGCCAATATATGACCTGTAGCATATAGTTTTACTGCTGTCAATATGCCTTCGTGAAAATCTGCTATGCTAAAACCTGTTATTTTCACTAAGTCCTAATCTGCTATATTTTGTTGCCATGTTGTGAGCTTCCTACCATGTGATCCATGACTCTTTTGAGTATGATATGTGAAGATGAAATGAAGTGTGTGTTATATGCTACTGCCCCATGCTTAGTTTGTGCATTTTAGAATCTTGGAGCTTGTTGTTTTCATGTGTGCAATATGTTATGTTGCTGTTTTGGACAGATTTGAACTAAAACTTGTTTTGGTGATTGTGGTTGAACCGTAGCTCCGTTTTGGACATGCCATATATGAAACTTGCTTAGAATCTCATGTAGTTTCATAATATCTTGCTACATACATGTTTTGAAATGTTTATGGGTGTTGTTTTCTTGCATTTTGCATTCATGCCATATCCATCTTGTGATTGTCATATCTTTTAGATCGTAGCTCCGTTTGAGATGTTCCATATATGTAAATCGACTAGAATGACGTGTAGAGTTGCATGGTAAACTTTATTTTCCTGTTTAATAAATATAAAACATGATTATTTCAGATCTGGACCAATTTCGAAATTAACATATGGGGTCGTTGCGGAAATGCTATATGTTGTTTCCGGCCTCATTTAAACTTGCCTAGATGTGTAGTTTACTTATGCTTCACCTCTTGCCATGTTTAACAACATTTAATATTGTCGTGTACCTAAACAAGAGTGAACTAAATATTCGAATGTGGAGTTTCGTCAATATGCAACTTGTTGCATATTGAGCTTCACTTAATGTGTAGAAGTTGATTGTTGTACTTGCCATGTCATGCATAACATGCATCATATTTGAAGTGCATCATGTCATGCATATGTTGTGGTGTTTCATGTGTTGATTGTTGTTTCTGGATTGCTTCTTCTCGATAGAGTTCCGAAAGCGTTCGGAGTGTGAGGATTCGTTCGACTACGTTGGCTCGTCTTCTTCATGGATTCGTTCTTCTTCCGAGCGGGATCTCGGGCAAGATGATCATTTCCCTGGATACCATTACTATCATTGCCATGCTAGATGTCTCGTTTCTATCGCTTGTCTCGCTACCTACCACTTGTTTGTCAAGCCTCCCAAATGCCATGAAAAGCCTCTAACCCCTCCACATCCCAGCAAACCATCGTTTGGCTATGTTACTGCTTGCTCAACCCTTCTTATAGCGTTGCTAGTTGCAGGTGCAATGTTTCCATGTGCCAACATGGATATTTTTGATATATCACAATATTATTGCTATTTAATTTAACGCACATATATACTTGGTAAAAGGTGGAAGGCTTGGCCTTATGCTCGGTGTTTTGTTCCACTTTTGCCGCCCTAGTTACTTGTGTACCGGTGTTATGTTCCATATTTTGCGCTCCTAACATGCTTGGGGTTGTTATGGGGACCCCCTTGACCATTCGTTTTAGATTAAAACTTGTCTGGCAAGACCCAACTTTGGTACTACATTTGCTAAACAACTTAATAAAAATGCATAGGGACCCGCCGGCACCCGCGGATCTTTAATCAACAACCAGGGCCAGTGCTCCTCATGAGTGTTGGTCCACCTACCTAGAAGTCGGCGGTGCCATCTCGGGGCAACTCGAGGCATTTTCAGGCTACCGTCCACTTCGCATAGACGGATGATGCCCGTAGATAGAGAGCGCGCGGCTCTAGATGCGGATCTGGCTCACCGGGAGGCCTTGCTTGTTTTACCTTTCTCGAATGTCTTGTGCGAGGAATTCCGACAATACTTCGGGCTATCTCGAGGTTGTGGTTTTCCAACGGAATTGCCTAGGAAGATCACGAGATTCATGGTCGAGGTTATTCCCGCGGCGTGTGGTTAGTTTGTGATGGATGAGTTGGAGCACCCCTGCAGGGTTAAATCTTTCGGAAAGCCGTGCCCGCGGTTACGTGGCAACTTGGAAACTTTGTTTAACACCCGGTCATAGCAAACTTGAAGTAAACTCAAATAAAATACACCAACTATGTGCGTAACCGTGACTGTCTCTTCTCGGGAGTCCTTATCCGAGAGAGAACACGGTGGGGTTATGTTTGACGTAAGTAGGTGTTCAGGATCTCTTAGAGATCATTACTAGATCACGTCCGTTTATTCGACAATCATCCCCCTTTATTCTTGTACTCGTATGTTAGCCACTCAAATAAATGCTTAGTGCTTGTTGCAGCCTCACCACTTAACCATACCTCACCCATTAAGCTTTAATAGTCTTGATACCCTTGGAAATGAGATTGCTGAGTCCCCGTGGCTCACAGATTACTACAACAACAGTTGCAGGTACAGGTAATGCGATGATTTGACGTGAGCGCGATGCTTGTTTGATTTGGAGTTCTTCTTCTTCTTCGATCATAGGATGGGTTCCAGGCGGCAGCCTGGGATAGCAAGGATGGATGTCATTTTATCGTTCGATATCGTCCGTAGCCGGACCCTGCTCTTTTGTATGATGATTGTATATGTTGTTGTATTGATGTGAATTTGATGTAGCTTGTGGCGAGTGTAAGCCAATTCCATATACTCATCTCTTCTTTACATGTACTTGTAATGATATCCATTCTTGCAAAACGACGAGATGTGCTTCTATCCCTGTCGAGGCCCTCGTGCCAAAATAAGGATAGGATCGCATCTTGGGCGTGACAGGATTCCCAGTCCCGAAATAAAAAAAAGCAAATAATTAAACAAAACTCCCCCAGGAATGTTGTTGGTATGGACGATACCCGTGGATTCGGCTAGCCGTGGAGTGTGTTTGTTGGTGGAGGGGGAGTAAACCTTTACTTTTATCGCTTGGGAACTGCCGCTAATGTGTTTAACATGGAAGATATTGATAACTCTTGGTCGTAACGTTGACAGGAAGGGTGCACCTCCCAAAACTATATTCATCTTTGTTTCTAAACAATGAGCTCTGGCACCTTTGCAAATCCCTGCTTCCCTCTGCAAAGGGACAATCTATTTACTTTCATGTTATTTACTATTCATGTTGAGTCAACTTCTTATACCTTAGTCTATTAGTTGGCAAGCATCATGTGGTGGGGAAAGATCCAAACATATATATCCAGTCAAATATATTTGATCATGATTTATTATTGTTGACAATTATCTCTATGATAAATGAGTTGGGAGGCGAAACATTAAGCCCCTATCTTTCTCTTTGTTCGATGGATGCCATTTGTTCTAAAAATATGCTTTGAGTACTACAATCATAGAAGACTATATATATGATGATAGAGTATGTGGAGCTCTTACTTAGACTTTGTTGAGAATAAGTTGAATTGCAATTGTTTGGTGATTAAGAACATAGGTTGTTAAGTTTCAAGAGAATTCATTATTTGAACCATGACATGTGAATTGATTGCTCTATCTTGATGATTTTTATGAGAGAAAGTTGCTGGTTATGATGCTAGAAAATTGACTGAAATTATCAATGATCAAACTTATATATTATGCTAGCATTCACACTTGATAAATTAGTTCTTTTATCATTTACCTACTCGAGGACGAGTAGGAATTAAGCTTGGGGATGCTGATAAGTCTCCAACGTATCGATAATTTATGAAGTATTCATGCCATATTCACATATGTTTACAATACTTTTATATGGTTTTGATGCACTTTATATGATTTATTTAGAACTAACCCGGACTGATGCTGTTTTCAGCAAAATTACCGTGGTGTTGTTTTTGTGCAGAAAATGAAAGTTCTCGGAATCGCCCGAAACTTTTTGACGATTTTTTTTGTAACAAAAGAGGCACTAGACGCTTCTTGGGAGGGCCAGAAGAGCCACGAGGTGGGCACAACCCACCAGGGCACGCCAGCCCCCCCCCCCCCCCCGACGCGCCCTGGTGTATCTTGCTCACCTTCGCGTGAAACCAACGCCAAAAAATCCTATAAATATAGAAACCATCAGAAATAACCCTAGACTCCCCGCTCCGCCGCCGCAACTCTCTGTATCGACGAAAAACCAATCTGGAGACGTTCCAGTACCCTGCCGGAGAGGGGGATCCATCTCCGGTGGCCATCTTCATCATCCCGGCGGAGGCCATGACGAGGAGGGAGTAGTCCGCCCTCGGGGCTGAGGGTATGTACCAATAGCTATGTGTTCAATCTCTCTCTCTCGTGTTTTTGAGATGTCACGATCTTGATGTATCAAGGGCTTTGTTAATATAGTCAGATCATATGATGTTATTCCCTTGCTATCATGTTGTGATGAATTGAATCTTTCCCTTTGAGATATCGTTATGTTGGATTGAATATTGGATTTGAGAACACTTGATATATGTCTTGCATATGGATACCCGTGGTGACAATGGGGTGTTCTATTGATTCACTTGATATATGTTTTGGTACTCAACTTGCGGATTCCCGCGGTGACATTGGGATAATCTATGCATAGGGGTTGATACGCGTTCTTGTCCTACTTTCTCCGATAGAAATCTTGGGGTAATCTTTGAGGTTCTTTGTGTTGGATTGAGTATTATGAATCTAAAATTGTTTGATGCGTATCGTATAATTAACTCATGGATACTTGAGGTGACATTGGAGTATCTAGGTGACATTAGAGTTGGTTGATGCGTATCATATGGTGTTATTCTAGTAAGAACTCTTAGATAGATCGATCGGAAAGGATAACTTGGTGTTATCTTAGTACGAACTCTTGGATAGATCGATCGGAAAGAATAACTTTAAGGTGGTTTCGTACCCTACAAACAATTTCTTCTTATGTTCTCCGCTAGATAAGAACTTTGGAGTGATTCTTCGTTGCACGTTGAGGGACGGTTATGTGATCCAATTATATTAACATTGTTGAGAGATTGCACTAGCGAAAGTACGGACCCTAGGCCTTGTTTTCAAGCATTGCAATACTGTTTGTGCTCACTTTTGTTACTTGCTACCTTGCTGTTTTTATATTTTCAGATTACAAAAACCTATATCTACCATCCATATTGCACTTGTATCACCATCTCTTCGCCGAACTAGTGCACCTATACAATTTGCCATTGTATTGGGTGTGTTGGGGACACAAAAGATTTCTTGTATTTGATTGCAGGGTTGTTTGAGAGAGACCGTCCTCATCCTACACCTCCCACGGATTGATAAACATTAGGTCATCCACTTGAGGGAAAATTGCTACTGTCCTACAAAACTCTGCGCTTGGAGGCCCAACAAAGTCTATAAGAATAAAGTTGCGTAGTAGACATCAGTCGTCGGATTTTTTTAAAGATATCTCACCTCGGCAACCGTTAGATGTACAACTATCCTGCGTCCAACGTTGTTCTAATCATTGCAACATGGGTAGTGTTGCGGAGTAGTTTACAACAAAGCGTGTGTTGCGGAAATCTTTTGCAACATAGATGATGTTGCAGATTTTTTTCCACTATTTTTGCACCATAGGTCTTGTTGCGGGAAAACAATTGCAACACAGACCATGTTGCGAAAAATATTTACAGTTTTTTTTGTTTTCATATTTTTGCAACATAGGTGTTGTTACGGAAGCAAATTTACAACACATACGATGTTGCAAAAAGAGAAATGCAAATGACATGTGTACACGCGTCACACAGAAAGGCGGCGAATCGCTCGCGCACGATCCGCTGGCCGAAGTCAATTGTTTTCCATAAATTTTGTTTCTATTACCCTGTTGTCCACGTTTAGGCCGAATAGTAGATATTAGTTCTTTGAGAAGTCAAAGAGGCTATCTTGGTCCATAGCAAGGTCGAAGTTGGTTTTTCAGTCTTGTGCGGGCCGAAGACACGACGTCTAGGCCGAAGAGTCATCTTTGGTGAGCAGTGGGTTGAAAAGATTATCTTTGGCCACATGAAGACCGAAGAGGCAGTCTTTGTCCAACGCCCGAACGAAGAGTTCGTGATAAGGGAACTATTGGAGGATTTTTTTCCTCAACTATCTGCAAATGATTACGTTCCTACGTGTTTCTATTTGGCTTGACAATTATCATTGGCCTAGCTTTCTTTGGCGATTTGTTGCCAACTTCAGTCAAGAAGAGAAGCAGCCAATACAATTAGTCGGACAGCAACGTCGAATGGTCGCCCGACAAACATAACAAAAAGTGACATTCGTCCGGTTGCGACGGTCAACCCCGTGCGAACACCCCAGAATACGACATCCGGGTAGACCCTGGTGTTGTAAGATCGGGTAGACCTCAATACTAAAAGATCGCGCTGATGTGACACTGCCTATGGAGACAAATGTTTCATTGCCGGAGAAGTATGTCGTACCAGCTAAACGCACTGGAAAAAGAGATCAATTTGTCACTGTCGATTCAACACATAAACGAAGTCTGGCCATGACGCGCATAGCTCCGGAGATACATGTATTACAGATTGGCGCGATGACGTTTCAAATTGTACAACAGAAGCAAGTGAAGCCCACTTTCCGACCCCATGCAATCATGATACGGAGGCAAAGATGCAAGTCAAGTTATTTTGACGTCAGTCTCAAAGTCTAAATCTATTAAGGACTCGGGAGGATGCATGTGTTTTGGAGGTGTGGAGGCACAATGCTCCCCAAGATGCCACTAAGGCCACCGTAATCTCCTCACGCCCTCGCACAATGCATGATGCCGTGATTCCACTAAGGGACCCTTGAGGGCGGTCACCGAACACGTACAAATGTCAACCCTTGGGGGCGGTCACCGGTACCCTACACTTTGGCAACCCTTGGGGGCGGTCACCGATACGTGTACAAATTGCTCGGGGCAATCTCCACAACCTAATTGGAGACCCCGACGCTTGCTCGGAGCTTTGCACCACAATGATTGAGCTCCGAGGCACCACCAACCGTCTAGGACGCCAAGGCACCCAAGAGGAACAAGCTCTAGGGTGCTCAAACACCCAAGAGTAATAAGCTTCTCAAACTTCACTTCCACGTATCACCGTGGAGAACTCAAACCTATGCACCAAATGCAATGGCAAGGGCACACGGAGTGCCCAAGTCCTTCTCTCCCAAATCCCACCACAAAAACTAATGCTATGGAGGAAAATGAGAGGAAGAACAAAGAAGAACACCAAGAACTCCAAGAACTAGATCCAAGGGGTTCCCCTCACATAGAGGAGAAAGTGATTGGTGGAAATGTGGATCTAGATATCCTCTCTCTTTTCGCTCAAGAACTAGCAAGAATCATTGGAGGGATTGAGAGTTAGCAAGTTCAAAGAAGGTCAACAATGGGGGGCAAACACGAGCTCAAGAGTTGAAGAACCATTGGGGAAGAAGACCCCTTAAATAGGTCCCCACAAATCTGCCCGTTATGTGCAGAATTACAGAGGGGCGGTACAACCGGTGATGCGGGCGGTAGAACCGGTCTATAGTAATATAGCGGTACAACCGGCCAACAACCGCATCACAACAGAATCTGAGGCGGTGGTTCCTCCCCGGTGCAACCGCTCGGCTCAAGCGCTGGACAGGGTAAAGTCCCGAGTGGTACAACCTCTAGGGACACCGGTAGTACCGGGCTATAGTAATATAGTGGTACAACTGGCCCACGTCCGCCCAACAACCGCAGCTCAACAGAACCGCGTCCGGTTGAAGCCCGGTGCTGGGCCGGTTCAACCGCCCAGGGCTGCCACCCTGGATCACCCAGCTGTGGGCGGTACAACCGCCCGGGGCAGCGGTACAACCGCTGGGTACCACTCAGTGGCAGCACCCCCAGGGTATCACCCCTGGAATGGTGGCTAAACCGGATGACTGGAGCGAGCGGTGCAACCGGTCGGGACAATGGTATAACCGCATCAAGAAAACAAGTAAGACCAGAACTGCCATAACCTCTGCAAATGAGCTCCGAATTGAGCAAACTCAAGCTTGTTGGATTCAGGACGACAAGAGTTATCTTAAGAGGAGGCAATATGAAAATGCCAATGATATAGAGATGTGAAACCTCTATGAATGAAGAACCGGCAAAAACTCCAACATCGAAAACATCATAGAAGATGCATATGGACTCCGTTTTCGATGAACTTGAGCTTGTCATGAAGCTGACCATAAGCTCAAGAACCCACATAGAGAAAAGCCAACCAAGAACCAAGAAAGATGATGATGCCAAGAATGCAATGGTTTGAGCTCTCAATGAATGATACGATCAAGCTACTCACTTGAGAGCCCCCCTTGATAGTACGGCTATCGATCCTATAACCCGGTCTCCCAACTACCACCATGGGACCGGTAAAATAGAAAACCCTATCAAGGTCAAACCTTTGGCTTGCGCATAGTCCACTTGAGCTTGATGATGACGATCTTGTCCTTCTCAAGATGGACCACCTTTCTTGATTGCGCCGGCTCGATGAAGACTAGTAGATTGCTCCCCCGTACTCCACTATGGGTGAGCCACTCTTCAGCATATCTTCACAAGTCCATTGTCACCACCATGGATGGCAAGCTTCAAGCATGATCTCTCCGTGATGCTTCACTTGAACTTGCACACCGCAACCTTGATGACGATCACCACTTGATGTCATCTTCCATGGGTTGTATGGGATCTTCCTCTTGATGCAATCCCATGGAAATATACCTAACCCTACAAAGAACACTCACGTAGACCATGGGTTAGTACACAAAGCGTAATGGAAAATGCTTACCATACCATGGGATCACTTGATCCCTCTCGGTATATCTTGTACGCTTTGTGTGTTGATCAACTTGGTTCACTCTTTGACTTAGTCTTGATCAACCTTGTATCTTATCTTCTCTCTTCATAAAGATAATGTCTTGAAGGTAAACATGAATGCTCACACAATCTTCTTCTTCAAGACATGCTTTCAATAAGCTCAACTCTCACATGACCAATCTTTGGATAAAACCTTGAATGCCACCTTGGTCACCATATAAACTCCTTGAAACCAACAGATGGACTTCAAGAAGTACCTACGGACAAATCCTTCGAATATGACTCAAGGCAACCATTAGTCCATAGGGATTGTCATCAATTACCAAAACCACACATGGATAAATGTGCTCTTACAACAAGATTAATATGGAACCGGATGCTAAACCTGTTGTTGATCATCAACGCGGCTTAAATCCTAAGATGAAGGAAGTGGTAAGAACTGAAATACTCAAGCTTCTGGAGGCAGGTATAATCTATCCTATTGCTGATAATAGATGGGTAACACTACAACATGACCCTCCCTATAGCAACGTTTTTTTCATATCTAAAAGTCCATATATGCGTTGGTAGCCTTATCCAGTGTTGCTAGCGCATAATGCAATGCTTATACTACCGTTGGTAAAAGGGACCGTTGCAAGAGTACAACACATAAAACCGACTTCTACAACAGTTTTATATGTTGGTGCTTAATGTACAAGAATCCAAATCTAATTGCTTTGGCAACAGAGAATTTGCAATGCTTGAGGTGCGAGTACATATATAATGTGATTATTATCATTATTATATATATATTGCCATCAATTAAATTAATGCTCGACATAATGGTGATAATTATGTATTGGATATGCTCCACACACTGAGCAAAAAATAAGAGAATATACACACAAGAGGAAGAAATCATATATTGGATAAACTGTTGGATTACAATAGTGGATATTACAAGAGGAACATCGTCCCAATGTGATGCATAATCTAAATGTTTTATTCACATCCCTACAACTTCACTAAAATTTAATTGAGTAGCATCATCCCACAGCAACAATATCCCTATCACTTAACTAAAATTTAAGCATCCAACATCATGATCATGAACCGCAACATGACCGTCATCGTTGCAGTATACTTGCCACAACACCCATATACTCATCCATATATCTTTTGAATCTACAAGGAAAATAACAAAATGAACTGCTAACACACAATGAATTGACATGATGAAAGTAGTGATATAGGCAGGTTATTAGTGATGTACAAATGTTGAAGGCCATGCAGTCTTTGTTATACATAACAAATTACTAGAATACATAGTAGATAGAAATACATTCATAGCTTACCTCAAGGTGATCATTGACCCATTAGTATTAGTTTTGTTACCATTTATTTGAGGGCTTTAGGTTACGTACTTAAACTATATGAGCCTAAAATGGGTGTCTTAGTGTATGGCATAAATCGTTGCATAAGTATACATTTCTTCCAATGTTGAACATATCAAATGGAACAAAGATAATCATTTTTACGGCATGTAGTGAAATATGTTGGAGCAACACGAACCTGCACCAATTGCTGGCATCCCTTCTCCCACTTCCATGTGAGATCCTGATCCAAGCATATGAGTAAAATATAATAGAGTACAAATATACTTTCAGTTTGTGCTTCTAAGCATAATTTATATATTAGCTACACACCGGTTGCTGTAAAGGGGCTAATTAAGTTATTCAACCATCATGGTTTTTAACATGGTAATTCGTGTTTGGGTAAAAAACTTAGTCTGGATAAAATCACTGCTTATGCAGTATATATAGACAGCCAGAAGGACCTAAATATGAAAATGTTAAGAAACGATGGAGAGACATGCTTACAGTTTCTCTGAAGCTACAAACTTTTCACGCATCACGACATATATGCACTGACCATGACTAGTCACAACCATTCTTTAATTGGACTGTGTACAATTTGCATAAGACATACATCTAACATAATTTAAAATGCCTTGTGCATGCATCTTTTATTGTTCAGAACATGAAAATGGTGGAAAAACACTAATTTTTGAACAAAATTAAGTACTGATTCGGAATCACACACCATTACTCAGGATTTTTACAATCCAGTATATTCTGGAAAGTAGCTTAATTAACTCATTATGTTTTTCATAAGTGGTTGCTCTGAAATCCAGATAATGAAACTGCAGAGGAATGATATACATGCTGTTAGAAACAAATGTTTAGAATATTGCTCCATAATAATGATTGTAGGAACATTCCATATGAATGTTCTGTTTTATATTGAAACCTTGTTAATCAATCTATGAGGTAAACATGAATCTGTACAAATCAAGTGCTCCTTGCTATTAGCATAAATTTTGCATCTGCAGTAGGATTGTAGTCTGACCACCAAATAAACCAAGTAAAAGTTATGCACAACATTACACATTATTTCAAGAAAGCTGGGAAGCCGGTATGCTAAGAATCACATTATAGAAAATTATGTAATATCTCAGCATCATAGCTGCTTATCTTAATGCTAAAACTCAGAAGATAAATAAAATATACCAGGAAGTTAACTGAAGTTCTGGTGGGTATACGTACGAAATGATAGAAAGTTCTCAAAGCCCGTATATTAATTACTTTGGCTAGGATGGACTGAGATGGAAAATCAGCTATAAATTGAGCTATTAATATTATAGTGAACTGGGTGGTCGGTGTTTCAGTTATTGACGTAGCAAATACAACCTGAAAGAAGAATTCCGTATTGCCACTTGAGACCATGAAGACCACCCCTCGGGACTCTTCTCCACTCCATACAAGGCATAACAGGGTCAACAACGGTGCTCATAGAAACACATATAACTAACTGATTACTCCATCAGTTAATGTATATAAAGAAAATTAATTGGGCTTCCACGAAGAACTCAACGCTCTAGCTAGCTACAGAACAAAACATGAAATCTTGTGACAAAGGCTTACTCGCCAGAGTCGGGGCAGGAGTAACGACCGATGATCCATAACAGAGTTGGGGGTGTTTAATTGTCTCCCTACCAGGCAGCCGTACAACTGCATGGTAGCCTCGTTGCTCCCCATCTGCTTTAACCTGTCGTCGCTGGACTTCCTATTCCACTGCAATAACCATCATGGCATTACTGCTTTAATCAGCCTAGGGAGAGATATGGTGGATTGGAAGAAGAGCAGTTTTAAATGTTGGAGTCTACGAATATTTGTTTCTAATAGAAAAATCAAATTGACTTCAAGCAGCAGGCACTTAAGCCCAAACAGTGGCAAATCCTAATACCACCAAAACAACAATGGCTCCTAATGTGCCACAAACCAGAGCAGGGAAGAGGAGTCGACCAACTTACCTGAAGCCAGCGAAGGACAAAGAGGAGGAAGCTCCATGGCTGCTTTGTCCCGAGCAACAACAAGGTTGTCCACTAGCGATTCCTCCATGCACGTCTACAGGCGAAGGCAATAGCATAGGTTAGAGAAAGGGGGGGGGGAGAGAGTATGAACCAAAGGGAGGGGATGCACTCACCAGAACAGAGGAGGAGGACATGGCCACCGACGCCGGAGCCAACTCCCGAAACCCTAGCTAGGGGGAGGGTCGCGGGGTGGGCCCCGGATCTAGCTGGATGGGAAAGATCCACGGTGTGAGGGGACGTCGACCTGTGCGTCGCGGTCGTGGGATTCGCCAGACGTCGCCTGAATTAGCAGCCGCAGGTGACGCAAGGAGGATCCGCATGAACAGCGAGAGATGAGACGCGAGAATGATGGGTGGGTGCGGGACGCGGCGGATCCGACAACCTCCAGAACTATGATGTGGGATGAGACGAGGAGGAGTGCCGGCGGAGAGGGGGAGGGCCGGCGGTGATGGGGTCGGAGAAGGGAGACGATGTGGTTGGTGGCGGCGGTTTGGGCGAGATGAGGATGAAGGGAATTGGGGGTTCTCTTTCTCGTGCGTCTCTCTCTCTCCTTTCCTCTGTTTTTTTCTTATGTACCATGCTAGGGTAATGAGATGCAAAATGGAACACATATGCTACAACGCTTATATTCGTATCTATTGCAAATGTTAAAACACATAGTCAAAATGTTGTAGAATTTGTGTTGCTTTATAGGGGGTATTCTTGTAATGTAAGTCATGTTCATTGTGTTCTTAAGAAAGGAGGTATAACGGTAGTCCCTAATGATAAAAATGAACTTATTCCACAAAGAATCGTAATTGGTTATAGGATGGTAATTGATTTCAGAAAATTAAATAAAGCTACTAGGAAAGATCATTATCCCTCGCCTTTTATTGATCAAATGTTAGAAAGACTATCTAAGCACACACACTTTTGCTTTCTTGATAGATATTCTGGATTCTCTCAAATACCCGTGTCAAAAGAGGACCAAGAGAAAACTACTTTCACATGCCCTTTTGGAATCTATACTTATAGACGTATGCCTTTTGGTTTATGCAATGCACCTGCTACCTTTCAAAGATGTATGATTGCTATATTCTCTGACTTTTGTGAAAAGATTGTTGAGGCTTTCATGGATGATTTTCCGTCTACGGAACTTCTTTTGATGATTTCTTGAGCAACCTTGATGGAGTTTTGCTGAGATGTGAAGAAACTAATCTTGTCTTGAATTGGGAGAAGTGCCACTTTATGGTGAATGAAGGTATAGTACTTGGGCATAAAATTTCTGAACGAGGTATTGAAGTAGACAAAGCTAAAGTTAACACAATAGAGAAAATGCCATGTCCTAAAGACATCAAAGGTATAAGAAGTTTCCTTGGTCATGCTGGTTTTTATATGCGTTTCATTAAAGATTTCTAGGCCACTAACTAATCTTCTTCAAAAAGATATTCCTTTTGTTTTTGATGATGATTGTGTAGAAGCCTTTGAAATACTTAAGAAAGCCTTGATTTCTGCACCTATTATCCAACCACCTGATTGGAATTTACCATTTGAAATCATGTGTGATGCTAGTGATTATGCTGTTGGTGCTGTTCTAGGGCAAAGAGTAGACAAGAAATTGAATATTATTCATTATGCTAGTAAGACCCTAGACAATGCTCAAAGAAATTATGCTACCACTGAAAAAGGAATTTTTAGCAGTTGTGTTTGCATGTGATAATTTAGACCTTACGTTGTTGACTCCAAAGTTACTATTCACACCGATCATGCTGCTATTAAATACCTTATGGAAAAGAAAGATGCTAAACCTAGACTTATTAGGTGGGTGCTTCTACTACAAGAGTTTGACTTGCATATCATGTTGGAGATATGCCCTAGAGGCAATCATGTATGATGATATTTTCTATGTGTTTATGAATAAAGATAGTCCTTGGACGTTATCAGTGATGTGTATTAACAAGTACGCGACTTATTTGTGAGACTATGCATTGTATGATGACTGTTCTAAATGGTCCCTAGTCGAAAGGGCTGTGTGGACGCGCAGCTAGTTAGACTAGCATATGACACGGTGGATGTCCGGTCTCACTGACCATGTAGCATTGGATGCTAGCCGGATAATATGGACTCAGAAAGATCCGGTTGGATTCGACGTAGTCGGATTCGAGTTGAGATAAGGTCTGAGTTGGACACCCCCAACTATGAGACGCATCGATATGTCATCTGTTAGTCTCTAGTACAACATATGTTCTATGTCCTAAGACCTGAGCTGGCACATGTACTCGGGATGGTGATAGACCAGCTTTGGGCTAACCAAACGCTACTCCGTAATTGGGTAGTTATAAAGGTAGGTTTCGGGCTTGTCCAGACCCATGCCGCGAGACATGGTCGAGCAAGATGGGATTTGCCCCTCCGATCAGGAGAGATATGCTCTAGGCCCCTCGTGTGATCCGACCAAGATAAGCATGGCCATGCGACATGGATTATGAGATAATCTGATTTGTGGTCGGCATCACTGAAACGAGAAAGAGGTCGGGCTAACACAAGGATGACAGACTCGCCTTGATCCCGACAATATATATCGTGTGGCAAAGGGAACAAAAGTATGAAGTACAGGTTCGCCTAACCAGCTTCATCCGACACTTGGAGTTGGCACGCTTTGCTAGAGGCCGCTACCGACTAGTCGAGCCGGATGTGATTTGACTCGCGACCAAGTGAACGAGAACCTAAGGGGTCACGCGCTTAAGGGAAGGAACACATGGGCTTTAGGATCTGTGCGAGGCCCAAGAGTTGAGCCCGCGACGGATGCCTATATATAGTGGAGGTGCGGCACACTCGTCTGGTTGATCGCTTCGGCACCGTCATGAGGGCTTTGCATGTGTTGCAACTAGCCACCTCCACTCGCTGCCGAACTGTGTGATTGGACCTAGCAGTCCGTCGCACGGTGTTCCTCCTGCACGCGCGGATACCATTAGAGGCGGTGCACTTGCGTCGCTCCGACGAACCTATACGTGGGATCCGGCGACCAGCAGTTCGAGGGAGATCGGACCGGCTGTTGGAGGGAGACCAGACGAGAAGGAGATGGACCTCGCGGACGTGCTGCCCAACTCTACTTCCTCTGCACGGCACTGCGCGTCTAGTGGTAACGATCTATGATCCATCTCCGTAGCATGTTCTTGGTTGTTCTGCGCGTAGGAAATTTTGAATTTGCATGCGATGCACCTACGGTAGAACCCAACATATCATTGATAGGAAGGGAGCTGAAAACCCTATAGCAGATAACTTGTCTAGAACGGAAAATGTTCTTGATGACCCACTGCCTATTGATGATAATTTTCCCGATGAGCAACTTGTTGCTATAAATACTTCACATAGTACTCCTTGTTATGCGGATTATGCTAACTATATTGTTGCTAAATATATACCACCTAGCTTCACCTATCAACAAAAGAAAAAACTTTTATGATTTACAACATTACTTTTGGGATGACCCACATCTTTATAAAGAAGGAGTAGATGGTGTTATTAGACGTTGTGTGCCTGAGCATGAATAGGGACAGATCCTACGGAAGTGTCACTCCAAGGCTTACGAAGGACACCATGCTGGTGACAGAACTGCACACAAGGTATTACAATCTGGTTTTTATTGGCCTACCCTTTTTAAAGATGCTCGTAAGTATGTCCTTTCTTGTGATGAATGTCAAAGAATTGGTAACATTGGTAGACGTCAGAAAATGCCTATGAATTATTCACTTGCTATTGAACCATTTGATGTTTGGGGATTTGATTATATGGGACCTTTTCCTTCCTCTAATGGGTTTACACATATTCTAGCTGTTGTTGATTACGTTACTAAGTGGGTAGAAGCTATTCCAACTAGTAGTGGTGATCATAACACTTCTATTAAAATGCTTAAAGATATTATTTTCCCGAGGTTTGGAGTCCCTAGATATTTAATGACTGATGGTGGTTCTCATTTTATTCATGGTGCTTTCCATAAAATTCTAGCTAAATATGATGTTAACCATAGAATTGCATCACCTTATCACCCTCAGTCTAGTCTCTAGTGGCCAAATTGAATTGAGCAATCGAGAAATAAAGTTAATTTTGCAAAAGACCATTAATAGATCTAGAAAGAATTGGTCTAAGAAACTTGATGATGCCTTATGGGCTTATAGAACTGCTTACAAAAATCCTATGGGAATGTCCCCTTATAAAATGGTCTATGGAAAAGCTTGTCATTTACCTCTTGAGTTAGAACATAAAGCTTATTGGGCAATTAAAGAACTTAACTATGATTTTAAACTTGCCGATGAAAAGAGGTTATTTGATATTAGCTCATTATATGAATGGAGGACACAAGCTTATGAAAATGCCAAGTTGTTTAAGGAAAAAGTTAAAAGATGGCATGACAAGAGAATCCCAAAACAGGAATTCAATGTAGGAGACCTAGTTCTTTTGTACAACTCTCGTTTCGGATTTTTTGCAGGTAAGCTTCTCTCCAAATGGGAAGGCCCTTATGTCGTTGAGGAGGTCTATCACTCCGGTGCTATAAAGATTACAACTTCGAAGGCAAAATCCCGAGAGTGGTAAATAGGCAAAGAATTAAGCACTACATCTCAGGTACGCCCCTTAATGTCAAAACTAACATTATTCAAGTTATGACTCCGGAAGAACACATAAGAGAGACCTTCCGGAACACTTCAGAAAGCTGAAAAAGGGTAGGTTGTGATACGGTAAGCAAACCGACTCCCAAAATTCCAAAAAATATATATTTTCTGTTGGTTTTGGTATTTTAGAAAAATTGCAAAAATAAAAAGGAGTCAGGGGGACCCACGAGGGAGCCATGACCCAACAGGGCGCGGCCTAGGCCCTGGCCGCGCCTGCTACTTCTTGAGCTTGCGTTGGTTTTCCCTTGAAGAGGAAAGGGTGATGCAGCAAAGTAGATAAGTATTTCCCTCAGTTGTTGAGAACCAAGGTATCAATCCAGTAGGAGATACAAGCAAGTCCCCAATCTTCGCACCTACACAGACAATCAAACTCTTGCACCCAACGCTATAAAGGGGTTGTCAATCCCTTCACGGTTATTTGCAACGATGAGATCTAATAGAGATAGATATAAAAGATTGCTAAAACAAAAAGTAAAACAAAAATAAAAAGATTGCAGCGAAGTATTTTTGGTATTTTTGGTTTATAGATCTGAAAATATAATATGGAAAATAGACCCGGGGGCCATAGGTTTCACTAGACGCTTCTCTCATGAAGGAAAATAATACGCTGGGTGAACAAATTACTGTCGAGCAATTGATAGAAAAGCGCATAGTTATGACAATATCCAAGGCAATGATTATGCATATAGGCATCACGTCCGTGTCAAGTAGACCGAAACGATTCTGCATCTACTACTATTACTCCACACATCGACCGACTCCTGCCTGCATCTAGAGTATTAAGTTCATGAAGAACAGAGTAACGCATTAGGTAAGATGACATGATGTAGAGGGATAAACTCAAGCAATATGATGAAAACCCCATCTTTTTATCCTTGATGGCAACAATACAAATACGTGCCTCGCTACCCCTACTTTGTCACTGGGTGAGGACACCGCAAGATTGAACCCAAAACTAAGCACTTCTCCCATTGCAAGAATTACTAATCTAGTTGGCCAAACCAAACCAATAAGTTGAAGAGACTTGCAAAGATATGAAATCATGCATATAAGAATTCAGAAAAGATTCAAATAATATTCATAGATAATCTGATCATAAACCCACAATTCATCGGATCTCGACAAACACACCGCCAAAGAGTATTACATCGGATAGATCTCCATGAAGATCATGAAGAACATGGTATTGAAGAACAAAGAGAGAGAAGAAGTCATCTAGCTACTAGCTATGGACCCGAAGGTCTGTGGTGAACTACTCACGCATCATCGGAGGGGCAATGGAGTTGATGTAGATGCCCTCCGTGATCGAATCCCCCTCCGGCAGATTACCGGAAAAGGATCCAAGATGGGATCTCACGGGAACAGAGGCTTCCGGCGGCGGAAAAGTATTTTCGTGGCTCTTTTTGGTATTGGGGGAATATTTGGGAATTTATAGGACGAAGAATAGGGTTAGGAGACCTGCTGGGGGGCCATAAGCCAGGGGGGCGTGCCCCACCCCCTAGGGCGCGCCTAGGTGCCTTGTCGCCTCCCGGCAGGCCTCCTGCCTTCATCTCCAAGTCTGGCAGGTTTCTTCTGGTCCAAGAAAAATCATATCGAAGATTTTATTCCGTTTGGACTCCGTTTAATATTCCTTATCTGCAATACTCAAAAACAAGAAAAAAACAGAAACTGGCACTTGGCTCTAGATTAATAGGTTAGTCCCAAAAATAATATAAAATAGCATATTAATGCATATAAAACATCCAAAACAGATAATATAATAGCATGGAACAATAAAAAATTATAGATACGTTGGAGACGTATCAAGCATCCCCAAGCTTAATTCCTGCTCGTCCTCGAGTAGGTAAATGATAAAAACAGATTTTTTGATGTGGAATGCTACCTAACATATTTATCCAAGTAATATTCTTTATTGTGGCATGAATATTCAGATCCGTAAAATTCAAAACAAAAGTTTAATATTGACATAAAAACAATAATACTTTAAGCATACTTACAAGGCAATTGTGTCCTTTCGAAATAACAAGGCCTTAGAAAGTTATCCCTACAAAATCATATGGTCTGGCTATGCTCCATATTCCCCACACAAAGTATTTAAATCATGCACACCCCCGATGACAAGTCAAGCAACGGTTTCACACCTTTTATGTTCTCAAACCTTTTCAACTCTCACGCAATACATGAGCATGAGCCATGGATATAGCACTATAGGTGGAATAGAATATGGTGGAGGTTGTGAGGAAAAAGGAGAAGATAGTCTCACATCAACTAGGCGTATCAACGGGCTATGGAGATGCCCATCAATAGATATCAATGTGAGTGAGTAGGGATTGCCATGCAACGGATGCACTAGAGCTATAAGTGTATGAAAGCTCAAAAAGAAACTAAGTGGTCGTGCATAATGATGAAAAATTCCACTACTTATATGAAAGTGACAAAATAGGAGACTCTCTATCATGAAGATCATGGTGCTACTTTGAAGCACAAGTGTGGAAAAAGATAGTAGCATTGTCCCTTCTCTCTTTCTCTCATTTTTTTTGTCTTTTTTATTTTTATTTTGGTGGGCATCTTTGGCCTCTTTTTTTTATTTGGGCTTCATTGGCCTCTTTTATTATTTGTAAAGTCCGGAGACTCATCCCAACTTGTGAGGGAATCATAGCTTCCATCATCCTTTTCTCTCACGGGACAATGCTCTAATAATGAAGATCTGTAGGAGATATGCCCTAGAGGCAATAATAAATGTTATTGATTATCTCCCTGTTCATAATTATGTTTATGTTCCATGCTATAACTGCTATGGTTCTCGAGTCTACAATAACCACGAGGCTCGGAGGAAGACTCATATGCACGTGTGGGATAATAAACGGTAAAATGTATTCCTAGTCAAGCCTCTATGACTGGCTCAAGTATTGCATGATGATCCTGTTTTCCTGATCATGGGCATGGCTATGCCGGCAATTTTGAGGGCACAATTGTTGGTAGAACACTTGTGTTGAATCGACCCGATTGATGTTATGCTATGAGATACATTCGTCATAAGTTTATGGTTAATAACACAGAGAAGTTAATGTTTGCATAATTCCTTAGACCATGAGAGTGTCGAGTTTCTTCATGCTTGCTTCATGAACTTTGGGGTTTGTTAAACGTCATCCGTAAATGGGTGGCTATTACGGCGGCTTACGGGTTCATGGAAAAGTATGTCAAGGGACTTGATAGCTCAAGATTGGGATTTGCTCCTCCGACGATGGAGAGATATCTCTGGGCCCTCTCGGTGTTACGGTATCCATCATCGTCTGGCCAGACACAGGGTGATTTGATCACAGGGATGCCGGAACACGGGAACGAGAAAAGAGAACAATACCGGCAACGAGGTAACTGGCATTGTGGACAAGTGTTGATCCACGAGGATGCCGATGTTTCTCACCTCGGGTAATTGTAACATATCGCGAAGCAACAGGAATAGCTCACGGCAACTGGAGGTTCACTCGAATATTTATTCGTGTGGGTATAGGGGTCAATATGGGTGTCCACGGCTCCGATGTTGATCATTGATCGGAAGGGGTTCCGGGTCATGTCTATGCTTCACCGAACCTATAGGGTCACACGCTTAAGGGTCATCTATCTGCTGAATACTAGACGGGGAGTCTGAGAGAAATTCACCGAAAAAGTTTCGGACGAAACGGAAACGTTCCGGAGAGGATATCGGAATAGTTCCGGTAAAACTGAAAAGTTGTTTCAGAGGATACCATAAAGTCAGATTAGTTTCGGCACATGCCTGATAATTCTTGGAGGGTGCCAGAATCGTTCTGGAAACTTTCTGGAATTTTCCGGGATGAAAACCGGAAATGTTCCGGAGCTGCCGGAACCGCTTCAGATGCTTTTCGCAGATGAAAATCACTAAACCGGAATTGTTCCGGCTCGCGTTGAAAATTATTTTGGTGGGTACTGGAAATGTTCTAAGCCCACATGAATATTTTCAGTTCGATCAGACGCTGAAAAATGTCGTCGTGAATAGTGAAATCAGATTTATGGATATGGTTGGAAGTTGGCTTTCCACAAATATCTTCCCAAGATATTTTGGGATGACATGGCATTTTGGATATGCCCATCCTACCCCTTGTTTTTCCTATAAATAGAGGGGAGGAGGCAGCCCCATATGCTTCATGCTTGCTCTCACATACACATGCCATTGACTTGTCTGGCTTCTCTCTCCCTCCCAGCGAAATAGTTTCGTAGAGCCGAAAGGCTGTCTGGGTTCCGGTGGGAACTAGTTCTGGACGGCGAAGCCCTGCCGGATAGATGACACCGTATGTGTGCAACTCTGTAGAGAGATCGTAGTTTCGGTCTTAGTTCGAGAGTGCCTCCCGAAGGGCTGTCCGAGTTACTGTCCATGTTTCGGGGGTCCTCCCGAAGGGCTGTCCGTGAGGCCTCCCGGAGGGCTGTCCGAGGATCCGTCCGGTGGGACTATCCGAAGGACTGTCCAGAGGCCTCCCGGAGGGCTGTCCGAGGATCCGTCCGGTGGGACTATCCGAGGGACTGTCCCGATGCCTCCCGAAGGGCTGCCCGGAGATCCGTCCGGTGAGCTGACGAGGGAGTACATCCTCGCGGTTGGGAGGTTGTAAAATCCTAGCTGCGGGGATCTGCACCGCCGATCGTCATCGACTCTACTTCCGCTGCGCTACGAGTCGGTAACGAAACAGATCAAACCTTGTATGCAGTCTCCATAGTGATCCTGGGCTGGTACGTAGGTCGGAAAATTTTTGTTTTCTGCTGCGTTCCCCAACAGTGGCATCAAGAGCCAGGCTATGCGTAGATGCAGGTTGCGATCTAGAATACATAGAGATGTATGGGTATTGCACAATATAATTAGGTAGTAGATGAGATCTATTACTGAAAATTATTTGTGCGGGTAGCAGATGAAATCTGTTACCCGATGTTCTTGTTGCTTCCCTGGAATTTGCGTTTGCTCAATCTCGAGACAGCATGGTGGAATTTCACAAAGTTCTGGCAATCCGCGATCCTGATTGATCAACGAAGTGCTATCAGTTCTTTGGGTTCCGCCATAGTCAAAAGAAAGATGAAATTCGCAGATGAATGGGCATTGCAGATATGATCTGCACGGGGGTCACGCGTATGACGAAGTTTAGTATGGGGCTCGAGATTTAATTATCTCGTGTTTCATACACCCCGAGATGTTAATCTAGCAATTTTGAATTATCATACTTGATGATAAAACGTTGGTAGCTGCGGTTTTGTTTCGAAACCTTAGAAGCCACGTAAAATGAAATTTTGCATAAACCGATTAGAGGCGTCTAACTTGGTTTTGCAGGATGGTTTGCATGTGCATATGATGTGGTATAGCAGTGTTCATAATAATTTGATTATGTATGAGATGACTATATGATGTAAATTGATTAACATGACCTGCGTGTCATGATTCGGCATGATGGCTGGAGCCATATGATTGCACTTTAATGACCTGCGTGTCAACCTTATGTAATGCACTTATTTTATTAGCTATAGAGATAGCAATATTATCTGGTGCATCGACAAGGTGGTGGCAATCTTCGCGAAGGTGAACACCGACGCGAATGCCGGAGACGAAGAAATGAAAGACTTCTCCGTCAGAAAGGGCTATACCATATCATGCTATTATGAATTGCCTAAGATGTTTATCCCTTATGATGCACCCTTTTGATTGCGCAGTAGTCGCTTTTTATTAGGGTGATCTCTCACTTAAATATCAAGTAGTTAGTGTTCTCCCAAGTGTAGCACCGTCACGGCACCTAACTTTTCGGGGCATTGCATGATCTCCATGGGTGCGAACGATTAGGGATGTGTGAGGCGGGTGAGTTGAGACCTCGCAGCGAGATCACTTGGTTGTCTTGACGTTCAGGCATGAAAGTCATGAGCTCGGAACACACGCATCGAAAGATGAACAAGAATCACATAGAGATGTGATCGGCAAGTTTGCCTACCGATTGAAGTTCGCGCCATTTGAGTTCATCTCGAACCGTGGCGTTGAAATTAAATGCGGGTCTTGAATCACTCAAAATCAATTATGAGAGATATTGATTTGAGTGGGAGCGCCCTTTAGAATTAATTCTTTTAATTCTTAGTGCAATTAATTATGAACTTTGTCTAAGTGAAAATTGCATAATAGTTGTAGAAGAATGGCTCGCGTTTCCACCTTCCCTATTAAAATTGAATAAGCTGTTAAATATCTGGTTAAAACTTTACGATTGGTAAACGTAATATGAGGATTGTCCTCAAGAGTGTCGAGAAGGATTTTGTCCTATCGCATGCTTTTAGTATTCTCCCGCTGATGCTATGGATAATGAGACTCGTCCTTTGATCCAAAAGCTAGAATTTCGTTACGGTCAAGTGCAATATGTTTGTTTCCATGAGACCCGAACTTCAAAAGTTTGGGATAGCTATGTGATATTCATGGAACTGAAAATCATTTTTCAGACACAAACAAAGGCTAAAAGATATGGGATATCCAAAGCAAGGTTTGTTTTGCAAACTGTTAGTAAAAGGTGTTTACTATGCATTTGACTAATAACAGAGGGATCCAGTAGAACGCCTGTCATATGATGAAGGTGAATAAAACAAACAACTTAAAGGAAATGTCCGAAGGGTGTTAGTAAGACTTCCACGCCTAGGAAATCCGGGGCTAACGCCACTCTTAAGTTGGATGCTTCTTCTGAGATAGAAGAAATACTAAAAGTTAAAACTGTTAGAAGTATAAAGGCAAAAAGAAAGAAGACTGGAATATCCAGCTCATGTATGAATGTCATACAAGTTTTTTATGTATAGAAGGCTGGTCAAAGAAATAGTTCTTGAGAATTATGATTAAACATGTTAATCACCAATTCTTGGGTATTGTGAGTTGATCACAGAGATACCCGCTCGATTGCACTCTGTTGCGACTCGATGCAAGAACTACTATGGCCTGAAAGACTAGCCAGGAATGAGGTCTTAATACACGCTGGGAACTTAGTAAAAGTTACTATACCTTCCATCGGTGTATTACCTATGTATTTATTTTTCATAATTCATTATAGAGTTTTACACACTCTAGCCCTTTGCATAAGGTATCTTGCAAGAAGGTTGTTCATAAGAGAACTTTTGATGTTCGGTGTTATGAATAACATAAGGGCCATACTTTCATTATGAATGAGATGTATGTTATGAATATTGATAATAATACTTTACCTCTGTATTTACTTTCATAAATCATTTTAGAGTTTTATACACTCTAGCCCATTTGCATAATGTTTGTTGCAAAAGTGTTGTTCATGAAAGAACAATTGTTGTTCGGAATCATGAATAACATAAGGGCCATGCTTCCATAGTGGATGGAACGTATGTTATGAATATTGATGGTAATATGATACATCCATAACACTGACGCTAAATGTCACAAGACTAAAGAGAATACCACACAAGTGTGGCACTGCGTTTGGTCACATTGGAGAAACCCGCATGGAAAATTCCATTATGATGGATTTTGAAAGTCGTTTGATTTTGAATCATCTGACACTTGCAACTTTCCTCCGAAAAGTGAAGTGACTGAAATACCGTTCACAGGTCATAAGGAACGAGCAACAAACTTATTGGTGATCATACATTTTGATGTGTGTAGTCCAATAAATGTTGTTGCTGGCAGTGGATTTATCTATCTTCAGAAATGACTCAAGTGGATATATGGATATTTACTTGATGAGACGTAAGTCTGGATCTTTTGAATTCATTCATAAGGTTTTCAAAAATGAAGTAGAAATTATTGTAACAAGGAAATTATGTTTCTACAATTGGATTGCGGAAAGGAATTTTTGAGTTACAAGTTTAGCGAATGTCTGATGAGTTGTGAAAAGAGTTTCATAACTTACACCTCCCGGAACTCCACTGAGAGTGGTACGTCCGTGAAGATGTAATCAAACCATTTTTGATATGGTAAGATCAAAAATGACATAAATCAATTTGCCATTATCTCTTTTAAAGTAATGCTTTAGAGACTACGGGTTTTACACTGAAAAGAGCGCCATCAGGTCTGTTGAAATGACGCCATGGTATGGTACGCCCAACCATGCTTGGTCTTTCCTTAACATTTGGAATATGGGGCTTGTGTAAAAGGTTACAAACCTATTCCAAATCAGACAAGAACTATTTTGTAGGTTATCCCAAGTAATTGGGAATTCCTCCACCACGATACCGAGGCAAAAGGTTTGCCACAAAGAACGGTATAATTTTGAAAGAAAATGTTTCTTGCAAAAAGGTGAGTGGGAGGACAGTGCAACTCGACGAGATAAACAGTATCTTCGTCATCAGATCAAAGGAAAGGAACCTTGGAAGTGATTCCGGAGTTTCCTACTGCGACTGATACGGAAGTCTCTACAATAAAATGTATGGACTTCGGTCGAACTTGTAGCTAAACCACGTAGGCAAAGCTCGTGCAAACCTATCAGGTGCGCAAACGAGATATTGTTGTTAGACAACAGTATACCTACAATACACAAGGAAGCGTTGATGGGCCCTGACTCCAGAATTGGCTAAATGCCAATACAATCCGAGATAGTTTCCATATAAGTGATTCGAGATTAAAATCTTGATACACCTTTCGGAAGACTTAGAGTCTAACGAATATTTATGGAACTAAAAACTGATACGGATAAAATGTTTTATCCATAAAGCTCGACTTGTTGCAATAACAAGTTCAAAGAGTTGACTACGATGAGATTGTCTCACCGTAGCGATGCTTAAAGTCGGTTCGGGTTGAACTAGCAATTAATACATATTTCAATCATGAGATATGAAACATGGATGACAAAAAGATTTCCATCTAATGGAAATGAAACCTAGGACTTGTATGTGATACAGTCCAAAGTAATTTGTCGATCCAGAGGATGCTAGTAAGTATGCAAACTTCAGAGTTCCAGCCATGGACAGAAGAGAGCAAAGTGGAGTTGGAATCTTCGTTTTTGATGGAATGGTCAAAGGGGTTTGACTTCATCAAATGGGTATCGAAGATGCTTGTGATTCAAGAAAGTAAGTGGGAGCATAATGATATTTCTAAAAACCTTGTGTACCTGACACATTGTTAAATTGGAAATTTCTTGACACGAATTAGGACTTCATTTAAAAATAGTTTTTCGATGAAGTGCTTGGGCTAAAACAGCCTTGATATTAGGCATGATGATCTATGGAGATAGATTTACCTAATGGGGCTAAAGCCAAAAATACATATTGACAAGATGCTAAAACTTTTTAGCATTTAAAAACGCCAAGGAGTGATTCTTGCCGAAGTCACATGGATAGAGTTTTGCAAAACTCGGTGTCTCAAAACACTGATGAGCGAAATACATGATGGAGATTCCACACACTTTCGTGTTTGGATTGATCATGTATTCCATGGTATGTAAAACAACCAGATATGTCCAATACTCCAAAGTTGTTGTGAGTATAGATACCAAAGTGATCAAAAGTACTGATCATGGGACAACAGTGAAAAATGGTCATTGAGTACTAAAGTAGCACTAATGACATGTTTTCTCGCAAGCGGAGATTATGAAGAGTTCGTTGTAAAAGGTTACATCGATACAGTCTTCATCATTTCTCCATGCGATTTTCGATTTAATTTGAGGGTTTTGTGTAATACACAATATGGTGGCACGGTAGTTGGAAATTGTTCCAAACAAGATACTGTGGCGAATTCTATAACAAAGGCTAAGTATGTTGATGCTTAAGAAGCGACAAAGAAGTTGTTGAATCATATAGTTCATTCATGAACTTAGTATGGTTCCAAGAAGGCTTTGGTCTATGGGACACTATAGCAGATAGTTGCTCCATAGCTCAGTCTGAGGAATCAGGTTTCGACCAATGATTCACACATATGCAAAGCCAAGTCCACACAAAATATGAATTTTGTGAAAGCGTGAAAACGCGAGGATATGCAAAGTTACACACGGAGCTGAAGTTGTCAGATCCGTTGGACATCAGGCTATACCACATGCGAAGCATATTTTACACCAGTATGCCATAGGTGTAAAGTGCATTAGCATTGACTAGATTATTGACTCTAGTGCAAGTGGGAGTCTGTAGGAGATATGCCCTAGAGGCAATAATAAATGTTATTGATTATCTCCCTGTTCATAATTATGTTTATGTTCCATGCTATAACTGCTATGGTTCTCGAGTCTACAATAACCACGAGGCTCGGAGGAAGACTCATATGCACGTGTGGGATAATAAACGGTAAAATGTATTCCTAGTCAAGCCTCTATGACTGGCTCAAGTATTGCATGATGATCCTGTTTTCCTGATCATGGGCATGGCTATGCCGGCAATTTTGAGGGCACAATTGTTGGTAGAACACTTGTGTTGAATCGACCCGATTGATGTTATGCTATGAGATACATTCGTCATAAGTTTATGGTTAATAACACAGAGAAGTTAATGTTTGCATAATTCCTTAGACCATGAGAGTGTCGAGTTTCTTCATGCTTGCTTCATGAACTTTGGGGTTTGTTAAACGTCATCCGTAAATGGGTGGCTATTACGGCGGCTTACGGGTTCATGGAAAAGTATGTCAAGGGACTTGATAGCTCAAGATTGGGATTTGCTCCTCCGACGATGGAGAGATATCTCTGGGCCCTCTCGGTGTTACGGTATCCATCATCGTCTGGCCAGACACAGGGTGATTTGATCACAGGGATGCCGGAACACGGGAACGAGAAAAGAGAACAATACCGGCAACGAGGTAACTGGCATTGTGGACAAGTGTTGATCCACGAGGATGCCGATGTTTCTCACCTCGGGTAATTGTAACATATCGCGAAGCAACAGGAATAGCTCACGGCAACTGGAGGTTCACTCGAATATTTATTCGTGTGGGTATAGGGGTCAATATGGGTGTCCACGGCTCCGATGTTGATCATTGATCGGAAGGGGTTCCGGGTCATGTCTATGCTTCACCGAACCTATAGGGTCACACGCTTAAGGGTCATCTATCTGCTGAATACTAGACGGGGAGTCTGAGAGAAATTCACCGAAAAAGTTTCGGACGAAACGGAAACGTTCCGGAGAGGATATCGGAATAGTTCCGGTAAAACTGAAAAGTTGTTTCAGAGGATACCATAAAGTCAGATTAGTTTCGGCACATGCCTGATAATTCTTGGAGGGTGCCAGAATCGTTCTGGAAACTTTCTGGAATTTTCCGGGATGAAAACCGGAAATGTTCCGGAGCTGCCGGAACCGCTTCAGATGCTTTTCGCAGATGAAAATCACTAAACCGGAATTGTTCCGGCTCGCGTTGAAAATTATTTTGGTGGGTACTGGAAATGTTCTAAGCCCACATGAATATTTTCAGTTCGATCAGACGCTGAAAAATGTCGTCGTGAATAGTGAAATCAGATTTATGGATATGGTTGGAAGTTGGCTTTCCACAAATATCTTCCCAAGATATTTTGGGATGACATGGCATTTTGGATATGCCCATCCTACCCCTTGTTTTTCCTATAAATAGAGGGGAGGAGGCAGCCCCATATGCTTCATGCTTGCTCTCACATACACATGCCATTGACTTGTCTGGCTTCTCTCTCCCTCCCAGCGAAATAGTTTCGTAGAGCCGAAAGGCTGTCTGGGTTCCGGTGGGAACTAGTTCTGGACGGCGAAGCCCTGCCGGATAGATGACACCGTATGTGTGCAACTCTGTAGAGAGATCGTAGTTTCGGTCTTAGTTCGAGAGTGCCTCCCGAAGGGCTGTCCGAGTTACTGTCCATGTTTCGGGGGTCCTCCCGAAGGGCTGTCCGTGAGGCCTCCCGGAGGGCTGTCCGAGGATCCGTCCGGTGGGACTATCCGAAGGACTGTCCAGAGGCCTCCCGGAGGGCTGTCCGAGGATCCGTCCGGTGGGACTATCCGAGGGACTGTCCCGATGCCTCCCGAAGGGCTGCCCGGAGATCCGTCCGGTGAGCTGACGAGGGAGTACATCCTCGCGGTTGGGAGGTTGTAAAATCCTAGCTGCGGGGATCTGCACCGCCGATCGTCATCGACTCTACTTCCGCTGCGCTACGAGTCGGTAACGAAACAGATCAAACCTTGTATGCAGTCTCCATAGTGATCCTGGGCTGGTACGTAGGTCGGAAAATTTTTGTTTTCTGCTGCGTTCCCCAACAAGATCATCACACTTTTATTTACTTACAACTCAAGAATTACAACTCGATACCTAGAACAAAATATGACTCTATATGAATGCTTCCGGTGGTGTACCGGGATGTGCAACGATCTAGCCTAGCAAATGACATAAAAAAACAGACAAGCCATGAAAACATCATGCTAGATATCTTACGATCATGCAAAGCAATATGAAAATGATGGTGCGTGTCATGAAAAATGGAACGGTGGGACTTGCATGGCAATATATCTCGGAATGGCTATGAAAATGACATAATAGGTAGGTATGGTGGCTGTTTTGAGGAAGGTATATGGTGGCTGTTTTGAGGAAGGTTGGTTTAATGCACCGGCGAAAGTTACGCGGTACTAGAGAGGCTAGCAAAGGTGGAAGGGTGAGAGTGCGTATAATCCATGGACTCAACATTAGTCATAAAGAACTCACATACTTATTGCAAAAGTCTATTAGTTATCGAAACAAAGTATTAGACGCATGCTCCTAGGGGAGAGGTTGGTAGAAGTTAACCATCGCGCGCTCCCGACCCTCACACAAAGGATGACAATCATTAAACAAATCATGCTCCGACTTCGTTACATAACGGTTCACCATACGTGCATGCTACGGGAATCACAAACTTTAACACAAGTATTTCTACCAATTCAAAATTACTCACTAGCATGACTCTCATATCACCATCTTTATATCTCAAAACTATATGCAAGGAATCAAACTTCTCATAGTATTCAATGCACTTAATATGAAAGTTTTTATTATATCCCTCTTGGATGCCCATTACATTAGGACTAAATTCATAACCGAAACCAATTACCATGCTGTTTAAAGACTCTCAAAATAATATAAGTGAGGTACGAGAGTTCAATTATTTCTATAAAATAAAACACCACCGTGCTCTAAAAAGATATAAGTGAAGCACTTTAGCAACATTGCCTAGCTCAAAAGATATAAGTGAAGCACATAGAGTATTCTAATAAATTCACGATTAATGCGTGTCCCCCTCAAAAGATGTGTGCATAAAGGATGATTGTGGCAAACTAAAAAGCAAAGAATCAAATCATACAAGACGCTCCAAGCAAAACACATATCATGTGGTGAATAAAAATATAGCCTCAAGTAAATTTACCGATGGATTGAAGACGAAAGAGGGGATGCCTTCCGGGGCATCCCCAAGCTTAGGCTCTTTGGTATCCTTAAATATGGCTTGGGGTGCCTTGGGCATCCCCAAGCTTAGGCTCTTGCCACTCCTTATTCCATAGTCCATCAAATCTTTACCCAAAACTTGAAAACTTCACAACACAAAACTCAACAGAAAACTCGTGAGATCCGTTAGTATAAGAAAAAATAAATCACCACTTTAGGTACTGTTTTGAACTAATTATTTATTTATATTGGTGTAATATCTACTGTATTCCAACTTCTCCATGGTTCATACACCCCGATACAACCCATAGATACATCAAAATAAGCAAACAACACAAAGAAAACAGAATCTGTCTAAAACAGAATAGTCTGTAGTAATCTATAGACTTAGAATACTTCTGTAATTCCAAAAATTCTGAAAAATTAGGAAAATCAGGGCAGTTTGTATATCAATCGTGTGTAAAAATTTCAGACTCATTCGATGCACTGGTGAATTTATAAAATTCCTGGACTGAGCGCAAAAGTTTCTGTTTTTCAGCAAAATCAAATCACAATCACCGTAGACCATCCCAAAGGTCTTACTTGGCTCAAACACTTATTAAAACAAGAAAACATAATTACTACAAAGGTAATAATGTGTAAATCACTCAAAAACAGAAGCAAAAACAAAAGCATAAAAATAAAATTGGGTTGCCTCCCAACAAGCGCTATTGTTTAATGCCCCTAGCTAGGCATAACGCAATAGATCTAGGTATTGTCATCTTTGGTATGCAACTCCTCAATTGCACACTTATAGACCTTAGGAGGTTCTTTGATTTTATCAATAATAATGCTCCTAGGCAAGAAGTCAAGAGATTCACTTGTAGCAATAGGTTCCCTAACAATATTGATAAAGCTGGGGTGAACACTTATCATCTTAAGATCTTCATTCCCTTTACTAGAGGATTCACCCTTATTTTTAGGAACATAAACAAACTTGGCAGTCTTAGAAGGAGGAAAATTTGGAGTGGTTTGAACAGAGGCAAAAGCGGAACCCAAGTTAGTAATAATGTCCTCTAGCTTTCCAATTCTAGAGGAATCTTGATCCAATTTTTCATTAACTATGGGTTCCTTTTCCCTTAGGGTTTTTAAAGTAACTCCTACCTTAGATCCATATTGAGTAATATGATTATGAATCTTTTTATCCAAATTTTCAATGAGCTCTATAGTAGCAACTTTATTTTCAATAATATCAAGCCTTCGCATCACATGTTCCAAAGTTAAGATTGTTTCATTAACCATGAGTGGGGGTGAACCTACCAAATTTGTCATAGCATTATAAGAATCAAAGGTATCGCTACCCAAGAAGTTTCCTCCCGTAATGGTATCCAAAACATATCTATTCCAAGGAGAAACACCCACATAAAAGTTGCGAAGGAGATAGGTAGTTGATTGTTTACGAGTAGATCTATTTTGAGCATTGCAAATTCTATACCAAGCATCTTTTAAGTTTTCTCCCTCTTTTTGCTTAAAATTAAGAACTTCACTCTCGGGAGTACTAGCGATAGTAGTAAGGCTAGCCATAAGTTTAAACATTCTAGCACACGAGCAACAAGCAAACGAAAAGACGAACGGAAGAAGGGCGAATAAAAAGGCAAATCTTTTTGGTTTTTTCTGAAAATCATTTTAGAAGTGGGGGAGAGGAAAATGAGAGGCAAATGGCAAATAATGTAAATGCAAGAGATGAGTTTGTGATGGGTACTTGGTAGGCTTGATGTAGATCTCCCCGGCAACGGCACCAGAAATCCTTCTTGCTACTTCTTGAGCTTGCGTTGGTTTTCCCTTGAAGAGGAAAGGGTGATGCAGCAAAGTAGATAAGTATTTCCCTCAGTTGTTGAGAACCAAGGTATCAATCCAGTAGGAGATACAAGCAAGTCCCCAATCTTCGCACCTACACAAACAATCAAACTCTTGCACCCAACGCTATAAAGGGGTTGTCAATCCCTTCACGGTTATTTGCAAGGATGAGATCTGATAGAGATAGATATAAAAGATTGCTAAAACAAAAAGTAAAACAAAAGTAAAAAGATTGCAGCGAAGTATTTTTGGTATTTTTGGTTTATAGATCTGAAAATATAATATGGAAAATAGACCCGGGGGCCATAGGTTTCACTAGAGGCTTCTCTCATGAAGGAAAATAATACGCTGGGTGAACAAATTACTGTCGAGCAATTGATAGAAAAGCGCATAGTTATGATGATATCCAAGGCAATGATTATGCATATAGGCATCACGTCCGTGTCAAGTAGACCGAAACGATTCTGCATCTACTACTATTACTCCACACATCGACCGACTCCTGCCTGCATCTAGAGTATTAAGTTCATGAAGAACAGAGTAACGCATTAGGTAAGATGACATGATGTAGAGGGATAAACTCAAGCAATATGATGAAAACCCCATCTTTTTATCCTTGATGGCAACAATACAAATACGTGCCTCGCTACCCCTACTTTGTCACTGGGTGAGGACACCGCAAGATTGAACCCAAAACTAAGCACTTCTCCCATTGCAAGAATTACCAATCTAGTTGGCCAAACCAAACCAATAACTCGAAGAGACTTGCAAAGATATGAAATCATGCATATAAGAGTTCAGAAAAGATTCAAATAATATTCATAGATAATCTGATCATAAACCCACAATTCATCGGATCTCGACAAACACACCGCAAAAGAGTATTACATCGGATAGATCTCCATGAAGATCATGAAGAACATGGTATTGAAGAACAAAGAGAGATAAGAAGCCATCTAGCTACTAGCTATGGACCCGAAGGTCTGTGGTGAACTACTCACGCATCATCGGAGGGGCAATGGAGTTGATGTAGATGCCTCCGTGATCGAATCCCCCTCCGGCAGATTACCGGAAAAGGATCCAAGATGGGATCTCACGGGAACAGAGGCTTCCGGCGGCGGAAAAGTATTTTCGTGGCTCTTTTTGGTATTGGGGGAATATTTGGGAATTTATAGGACGAAGAATAGGGTTAGGAGACCTGCTGGGGGGCCATAAGCCAGGGGGGTGCGCCCCACCCCCTAGGGCGCGCCTAGGTGGCTTGTCGCCTCCCGGCAGGCCTCCTGCCTTCATCTCCAAGTCTGGCAGGTTTCTTCTGGTCCAAGAAAAATCATATCGAAGATTTTATTCCGTTTGGACTCCGTTTAATATTCCTTATCTGCAATACTCAAAAACAAGGAAAAAACAGAAACTGGCACTAGGCTCTAGATTAATAGGTTAGTCCCAAAAATAATATAAAATAGCATATTAATGCATATAAAACATCCAAAACAGATAATATAATAGCATGGAACAATCAAAAATTATAGATACATTGGAGACGTATCAAGCATCCCCAAGCTTAATTCCTGCTCGTCCTCGAGTAGGTAAATGATAAAAACAGATTTTTTGATGTGGAATGCTACCTAACATATTTATCCAAGTAATATTCTTTATTGTGGCATGAATATTCAGATCCGTAAAATTCAAAACAAAATTTTAATATGGACATAAAAACAATAATACTTCAAGCATACTAACAAGGCAATTGTGTCCTTTCGAAATAACAAGGCCTTAGAAAGTTATCCCTACAAAATCATATGGTCTGGCTATGCTCCATCTTCCCCACACAAAGTATTTAAATCATGCACACCCCCGATGACAAGTCAAGCAATTGTTTCACACCTTTTATGTTCTCAAACCTTTTCAACTCTCACGCAATACATGAGCGTGAGCCATGGATATAGCACTATAGGTGGAATAGAATATGGTGGAGGTTGTGAGGAAAAAAGGAGAAGATAGTCTCACATCAACTAGACGTATCAACGGGCTATGGAGATGCCCATCAATAGATATCAATGTGAGTGAGTAGGGATTGCCATGCAACGGATGCACTAGAGCTATAAGTGTATGAAAGCTCAAAAAGAAACTAAGTGGTCGTGCATAATGATGAAAAATTCCACTACTTATATGAAAGTGACAAAATAGGAGACTCTCTATCATGAAGATCATGGTGCTACTTTGAAGCACAAGTGTGGAAAAAGATAGTAGCATTGTGTAACAGCCCGGAACCGACGCTCCAGAAGATGCCCCTTTCTTTTCCATTGTCGTCGTGTGGTTCGAGTGGTTGTCGCATTTATCATCGCATCATTCGCATCATCTGCATAGCTTCGTCACTCGTTTTCGAAAACTTGCATCCGTTCGTAGTTGCCGGTTCGCTCCGTTCGTGTCGTCGACCGTTTTGAGACCAACCACACACGCACGCGCCCGCGGCATTGCAAAATATTGTTTTCAAAAGTGTGTATAAAACTTTCTCTGATTGGTTCGAAACCTGGCAAGCGGTCGTAATAGATCGTAGGTAGACCGCCTGCCAAATTTCGTCGCAATCAGAGGTCGTATGATACTCGGACGGTCAGCTGTAGCGGCACCGTCATCGTTTTATTCGTCGCACGTTTTTGGTTTATAAAACTCTGTCACGGGTCGCAAACCTCCCTCTCTTCTTGGCCCACACCCCCTCTCCACAGCCCACCTAGCCCACCAAACCCCAACCCTAGACCTCCCTGGCTATAAATGGACGTTCCCCACGTCCAAAAATGGACCTAACCCCTCTCCCCTCGAAATCCGCGCCCCCAATCCCCTGCCAGCCGCCGCCACAGTCTGCTCCCCCACCTACCGGACATGTCCGGCGGCCAACCCGGACATGTCCACCGACCGCAGAGCGCCCACGGGTCTTCCCCGAGCTCCCTGTCGCCCGAGCCCTCGTCAGCCCGCCGCCGCGCCGCCAGGGCCTCCCTTGCCGGCGTCCAGCGCGCCTCCTCTAGGCCGGACCCCGTCGACTTGCTCTCCTCCTCTCGTTCTGCTCCCTCTCTCCCTAACCTCGCTCTCTCTCTTTGCTGCATGGTCAGGGCATCATGGATTGTCGCCGTCGATTCCCATCAGCCGGTGGCCATCCACCATGCCGCGTCCCAGATCCGGATCCCCTTCGCCGGATCCCGTCGTTCCAGCCCCGTCCATGGCCGTTCCCCCTCGCCTCCAGCCTCCCCGCCGTCTTCCCCTCGCCGCCGGTGGGGCCCTGCTTCGTTCCCGCTTGCGGGCGGGAGGAGGACGAGCGACTGCTCGATCTCGCTCGCCCCCGTTGACCACGCTCGCTCGGGCCGCCGCTAGCGCCAGGCCTGCCCCGACCTCTGCCTCTCACCGAGTGGGCCAAGGCCCACGAGGTGAGCAGTTCCCCCGCGCGTTTTTTTTTTCTTTTCTGATTAGGCCCATATGATTTTCTTTTCATATCAGTAAAATTGCATGTTTTTAAATTGCCAATAGATAATTAACCGTACGCCGTATAAAAATGTTTTCTATATGAAAAATGCTCAGAAAAATGCGTAGATTAATCATATGTCATTTTCATCCATGTTTAAAATGCCTAAGCTCGCTGTTTGCATCATTTGCATAATTGCCATCATTTTTGCATTGCCATATTTATTTATCCATGCATTGAAATTAATCCAACAATATATTAAAAATGTTCATGTTATCGGCATCGCATTTTCATACATGACAAAATGGTTCATTGTAATATTTGCATTTAACTTGCATTTATAATTGCTAGAAAGGGGATTAGGCCATAAACTTGCATAAGTAATTGTGACATATTTTCTTACATGAACCTATGCATATTATATGTGTTTTCGGGGTAGGAAAATCCATAGAAATTAACTGTGCATTTAGTTTTGTCATTGGAAGAAGTTTGAGTGCATGTCATTTTTGCCATGATGCCCTTTTGTCTATTTCGTGTGATTTAATCCATGCATGATATGAAATAATTTTGAACACGAGATATGCCCTCGGACATGTATGCTAGGCCCTGGTATTTTTGGTTGTCATAGAAATGCATGTTTAGGTGTTGTTTCCTTGTTGCCATCATGCTATAAAAATCTGATGTTTTGAGGGTCCAAAATATTTCTAAGTCTGGAAATCTGTTATTTTGTTGCTGTGTTGCGATGTGATTTGCTAGTGTTCTAGGAGTCTTTTGGTGATGCCACCAAGTAGTCTTTTGTTAAGCATGTTATGCTCTTTCATGTTGTGCCATTAGTTTGCATAAATAGGTTTTGCATCATAATTATTTATGTTGCTCAATATGTCAATCTGTTAAAACTGCTGCACATGACTATCCTAATTTTCACTAAGTCTGAGAATCTGTTTTCTTCAATATGCCATGTTGTGTTGATGGTTGCCATGGATCTGAGCATAATTTGATGTTGCTATAAAGTAATGAATTGTAATGCATCATGTCCTCTACCATGCTGTTAATTTTCATGCCATTATATGCCCTGTAGCATATAGTTTTACTGCTGTCAATATGCCTCCATAAAAATCTGCCATGCTAAAAACTGTTATTTTCACTAAGTCCTAATCTGCCATATTTTGTTGCCATGTTGAGAGCTTCCTACCATGCGATCCATGATTCTTTTGAGTATGATATGTGAAGTTGGAATGAAGTGTATGTTGTATGCTACTGCCCCATGCTTAGTTTGTGCATTTTAGAATCTTGTAGCTTGTTGTTTTCATGTGTGCAAAATGCTATCTTGCTGTTTTGGGCAGATTTCATCTAAAACTTGTGTTGCTTGTTATTGTTGAACCGTAGCTCCGTTTTGAACATGTTGCATATGAAACTTGCTTAGAATTTCATGTAGTTTCATAATATCTTGCTGCATCTATGATTTAACATGTTTGTGGTGGGTGTTTGCATGCATTTTGCATTCATGTCACGTGCATCTTGTGAATGTCATATCTTTTAGACCGTAGCTCCGTTTGAGATGTTCCATATATGTAAATCGACTAGAGTGACGTGTAGAATTGCATGGTTCACTTTATTTTGCTGTTTAACAAATATAAAACCTGATTAATTCAGATCTGGACCAATTTCGAAATTAACATATGGGGTCGTTTCGGAAATGCTATATGTTGTTTCCGGCCTCATTTAAACTTGCCTAGATGTGTAGTTTACTTATGCTTCACCTCTTGCCATGTTTAACAACATTTAATATTGTTGTGTACCTAAACGAGAGTGAACTAAATATTCAAATGTGGAGTTTCGTCAATATGCAACTCGTTGCATATTGAGCTTCACTTAATGTGTAGTTTTGATTGTTGTGATTGCCATGCCTTGCATATTTAAACCGGACATGCATCATATTTGTTTGCGCATCATGTCATGCATATGTTGTGGTGTTGTTCATGTGTTGATTGTTGTTTCCGATTGCTTCTTCTCGATAGAGTTCCGAAACCGCTTCGGAGTGTGAGGATTCGTTCGTCTACGTCGGCTCGTCTTCTTCATGGATTCGTTCTTCTTCCAAGCGGGATCTCAGGCAAGATGATCATTTCCCTGGATACCATTACTATCATTGCCATGCTAGATGTCTCGTTTCTATCGTTGTCTCGCTACCTACCATTTGTATGTCAAGCCTCCCAAATTGCCATGAAAAGCCTCTAACCCTCCACTACCTAGCAAAACATTGTTTGGCTATGTTACTGCTTGCTCAGCCCTTCTTATAGCGTTGCTAGTTGCAGGTGCAAGCTCTTTCCATGTGCAACATGGATATCCTTTTGTTATATCACAATATTATTGCTATTTAATTTAATGCACATATATACTTGGTAAAGGGTGGAAGGCTTGGCCTTTTGCTCGGTGTTTTGTTCCACTCTTGCCGCCCTAGTTACTTGTGTACCGGTGTTATGTTCCATAAATGAGCGCTCCTAACATGCTCGGGGTTGTTATGGGGACCCCCTTGACTTTCGTTTTAGGATAAAGCTTGTCTGGCAAGGCCCAACATTGATACTACATTTGCCTAATAATTAATAAACCTGCATAGGGAGTAATTAACCCGAGGATCTTTAATCAACCACCCGGGCCAGTGCTCCTCATGAGTGTTGGTCCAAACTAGAGTCGTGTGCGGGGCCAACCCGGGGCAACTCGGGTGATGTCTATCAGGCCACTGTACGCTGCGCTCATCTGGTCGTGTCCTGAGAACGAGATACGCGGCTCCTATCGGGTTATGTCGACACGCCGGGCGGTCTTGCTGGACTTGTTTTACCTTTCTCGAACGTCTTGTGCGAGGAATTCCGAAAATACTTCGGGCTATCTCGAGGTTGCGGTTTTCCAGTGGAATTGCCTAGGAAGATCACGAGGTTCGTGGTCGAGGTTATTCTCGCTGCGTGTGGTTAGTTTGTGATGGATGAGTAGGAGCACCCCTGCAGGGTTAAATCTTTCGGAAAGCCGTGCCCGCGGTTATGTGGCAAACTTGGAAACTTTGTTTAACACCCGGTCATAGCAAACTTGAAGTAACCTCAAATAAAATACACCAACCGTGTGCGTAACCGTGACTGTCTCTTCTCGTGAGTCCTTATCCGAGAGAGAACACGGTGGGGTTATGTTTGACGTAAGTAGGTGCTCAGGATCTTTTAGAGATCATTACTAGTTTACGTCCGTTTATTCGACAATCATCCCCCTTTATTCTTGTACTCGTAAGTTAGCCACCCAAATAAATGCTAGCGCTTGCTGCAGCCTCACCACTTAACCTTACCTCACCCATTAAGCTTTAATAGTCTTGATACCCTTGGAAATGAGATTGCTGAGTCCCCGCGGCTCACAGATTACTACAACAACAGTTGCAGGTACAGGTAATGCGATGATATGACGTGAGCGCGATGCTTGTTTTGATTTGGAGTTCTTCTTCTTCTTCTTCATCGATTTAGGATGGGTTCCAGGCGGCAGCCTGGGATAGCAAGGATGGATGTCATTTTATCGTTTGTTTTCGTCCGTAGTCGGACCCTGCTCTTCTGTATGATGTTTGTATTTGTTGTTGTATTGATGTGATGTTGATGTAGCTTGTGGCGAGTGTAAGCCAATTCCATATACTCACCTCTTCTGTACATGTACTTGTAATGATATCCATTCTTACAACACGACGAGATGCGCTTCTATCCCTGTCGAGGCCCTCGTGCCAAAATAAGGATAGGATCGCATCTTGGGCGTGACAAGTTGGTATCAGAGCCTGTACCGACCTAGGAGCCCCCTTGATTGATCGAACTTGGCCGAGTCGAGTCTAGTGAAAAACTATTTTGAGTCTAGTTATATCGGAGAGTAGGATTCTTTTTACTCCTCTTCTATACTCTGGTGAGGTGTTCGACTTAGGAATTTTCATTCTACTCCTCTTCTCGCTCAAATTTTTTTTTTTTAGGATCACGCGGGTATTTTGGAATCTATATGATACCGATGTGACGGAGTTCTGTCTTGGTGCCTCCTGTCTGACTTGATTTCTTCCGGGGAGTTGAGCTCCAGGGGATTCTTGACACATCGTTATCATTCAGTTTCCTTAGTATCTCAGGACGGAGGATATTCGAAATTGCTTCAATACTGGTAGTGGCGAGAGGAGTCCGGCATCCCCAGTACTGGTGGAGAGAGTTCGGATGTACTGCCATACTTAGTATCGTTGTGATTACGAGTGTCTGAGGTAGATGAGTTTGCGGAGTTTCTTGGATTATGGTGTGGAAGGTTGCGGGTGCAGTTGTAGCTGATTACCTTGGGTACGTTCCTGGGTCCGCAACCCGAATCGCATAAACAAGAAAGACTTCGGGAATTCTTAGGTGGGAATTCAAGTAGTTACCTTGGTGTATCCTTCCAACAAATGCAAATGGGTTTGTATTTGTTTCCGGCTTAATTTGCAAGCCTCATCCTTTGTTTTGTTGGAGTATGGTTATTCGAGTTGCTTCGATGTCAAGTGGTGAATTCATATCTTTCTAAATGGTGTTCTCACATTTTTTATGGGAATGCTAATCCTTTTGTTCAACCGGAGTTGTCATGTCAATTCTTTCCAACCGGTGTGCTTCTCTTCTAGATGATTCGATCCCTTCCAAGTTTTGCAAGATCAATCCTCATATTCCTTTCTGGAGTTCGTCCCATCTGTCTCAAGTTGTATTTGTTTTTCCCACCCTCCCGCCCTTTTTCTTCAATAATTAAATTCTCATGCAAGTGCTTTTCTTTTCATGTCATGCTTCCGTTATCTTTTCTTCCATTTGATATCCGGTGATTCATTATGGAGATGCTCAAGTGATTCAAAGTTCATCATTCCTTGTATTGTTTTCTTTCCCGGTGGATTCAATTCAAGCTTTCGGTGCTCATCATTTCCTTTTCATTCTCTAAATGCTTTCCCATGTTGGAAGTTCTTATCCAAGCCTCTCTGTTTGTTCGTTTCTATTCTATCCGGTGTGGCAAGAGATCTCAGAAGACTTTCATTTCCATTCAGATCCTCTTAAATTATTTTGAGGTTCTCACCTCATCAAGTTCTCAATTTGTACCAGTGCAATCTCTCTTTCTAAGCAATCATTTCAACGGTGTTCCTTCAGTGGGCTCATAACCCACAGGTGTTCCCCAGGATCTTACCTGACTCTTCTAATCTTTTCCGGAGATCTCCTCAAGTTCTTTTCAATATGACGTAAGAATGAATTCCATCAGTCATATTCCTTCCCGAAGATCGCTTCTAAATCATTCTCATCATTGGCTCAACCTTTTCTTATTCATTATTCCGGAGTATCTCAGTAATTCTTGGTGGTGTTTCTCGCCATCATTCTCAGCATGAAGACCAAAGGAGTGTTTCTCTTAAATCTTATTCCGTTATCCTAGAGATTCATGGTTTCAGCTTCGTGCTATCCTCTTAATTGTTTTTGATAATGAGGAATTCCTTACATATCTATCCGGTGTATTTCTGAGTTATTGTCATTTCTCGATCCTCCGAAGGCCATCATTTCAGAAGATTTCTTCGTTCTCAGCTTTCAGCTTTCGTTCTCCAAGTCTTCTCAATTGTTGTCCCTTCGTTCGTATCTCAATTATTCCGGTGCTTCAATCAAGTTTTCCATTAGGCGGATCATGATCTCTTCATTCCGATGTATCTTATTCATTCATTATCATTCATTGCAATTCTTACCGGTGCTCTCGTTCAAGTCTTCTTTAAGCTGTTTATCTCTCTCTTCAGTTCTTTTCAAGAAGAATAAGTCGTATGCTAAATCCGTGCTTGTCAACAATTTAACTTGATGAAGGGTAGGCATAACATAATTCTTATTCTTGTCTGATCAATCGAGTCAATCCTTCTTCCAGAGGTTGTTCATGATATCAAATTCTCGATTCTAAGTTGTTCAACTTTTCTTTTCCGGAGTTCCAAGTTTCTCAAGTATCTCTTCGCGAAGCTTCATCTAAATCTCTGCAAGACCTCAATCTTGTTGATTTTGCATCCTTCAATTCTTTCTATCATCCTTTCGTTTCAGAGTTCTTTCCGGAGGTTCTTCATGGTGGTTCTTCAAGATTTTGTTGGAGGTCCTCAAGTATTCTTATATTACATTTCAAGTGCAATTCTTCTCCCTTATCTTTGAGATGGTGTTTTAGCATTCTTGAGTCATGAGGAGTCTCGAAGAGAAGTTATCAAGAATGAGATATTAAATCCATCATTCCTTTCTTAGAGTTATCTTGGATTGGATTTCACCTAAAGCTCTTCCTAAAGATTGTTGCTATCATGGTGTTTATCAATGATCCAAGTTCTCCATGTATCCTCTTGTTGAAAGAAGCTTGCATATCTTGTTGCTCCCAAGCAATCAATTGTTTCCGTTAGTGGCAGGTTGTCACCTCATTATTTTGAGATGTTTTCCATAAGCCCACAACAAGTCTTTTCTTTCATTGATTGATTTCCAACAACTCCGTTCAATCTCTTCTTGGTAGGGATGCTTTTCTAATTCAATTGTGGTAGAAGTTGTCATTTTCTTCTCCGCTCTTTTCCTTCCATCGATCTAGCTTCTATTCTTATTCCGGAGGCCTTGTGATGTTGCTCTCTTCAATCTATCATCTTGTTTTGTCAAGATCATGTTCCTTCTTTGCTTATTCATTAACCGGAGTGTTGTGTCATCTTTTCAAGTTCTACCATCTTATAATTTTTTTTCTCTCCTTCCTACCGAAGTGCTGCCGAAATTTCTTTTGAATTCTTGCTGTTCCTCATATCATTCTTCATCTCTTCCAACCTTCATGTTTTTATGGTTTCTCTCGTTTGTCAAAGAAGCAACTAAGTTTTACCTCTTCTCTTTCTCTTCCCTTTCTCATTCCAAGATCTCGGGTTGAGATCTCTTGTAAGTGGAGGAGAGTTGTAACAGCCCGGAACCGACGCTCCAGAAGATGCCCCTTTCTTTTCCATTGTCGTCGTGTGGTTCGAGTGGTTGTCGCATTTATCATCGCATCATTCGCATCATCTGCATAGCTTCGTCACTCGTTTTCGAAAACTTGCATCCGTTCGTAGTTGCCGGTTCGCTCCGTTCGTGTCGTCGACCGTTTTGAGACCAACCACACACGCACGCGCCCGCGGCATTGCAAAATATTGTTTTCAAAAGTGTGTATAAAACTTTCTCTGATTGGTTCGAAACCTGGCAAGCGGTCGTAATAGATCGTAGGTAGACCGCCTGCCAAATTTCGTCGCAATCAGAGGTCGTATGATACTCGGACGGTCAGCTGTAGCGGCACCGTCATCGTTTTATTCGTCGCACGTTTTCGGTTTATAAAACTCTGTCACGGGTCGCAAACCTCCCTCTCTTCTTGGCCCACACCCCCTCTCCACAGCCCACCTAGCCCACCAAACCCCAACCCTAGACCTCCCTGGCTATAAATGGACGTTCCCCACGTCCAAAAATGGACCTAACCCCTCTCCCCTCGAAATCCGCGCCCCCAATCCCCTGCCAGCCGCCGCCACAGTCTGCTCCCCCACCTACCGGACATGTCCGGCGGCCAACCCGGACATGTCCACCGACCGCAGAGCGCCCACGGGTCTTCCCCGAGCTCCCTGTCGCCCGAGCCCTCGTCAGCCCGCCGCCGCGCCGCCAGGGCCTCCCTTGCCGGCGTCCAGCGCGCCTCCTCTAGGCCGGACCCCGTCGACTTGCTCTCCTCCTCTCGTTCTGCTCCCTCTCTCCCTAACCTCGCTCTCTCTCTTTGCTGCATGGTCAGGGCATCATGGATTGTCGCCGTCGATTCCCATCAGCCGGTGGCCATCCACCATGCCGCGTCCCAGATCCGGATCCCCTTCGCCGGATCCCGTCGTTCCAGCCCCGTCCATGGCCGTTCCCCCTCGCCTCCAGCCTCCCCGCCGTCTTCCCCTCGCCGCCGGTGGGGCCCTGCTTCGTTCCCGCTTGCGGGCGGGAGGAGGACGAGCGACTGCTCGATCTCGCTCGCCCCCGTTGACCACGCTCGCTCGGGCCGCCGCTAGCGCCAGGCCTGCCCCGACCTCTGCCTCTCACCGAGTGGGCCAAGGCCCACGAGGTGAGCAGTTCCCCCGCGCGTTTTTTTTTCTTTTCTGATTAGGCCCATATGATTTTCTTTTCATATCAGTAAAATTGCATGTTTTTAAATTGCCAATAGATAATTAACCGTACGCCGTATAAAAATGTTTTCTATATGAAAAATGCTCAGAAAAATGCGTAGATTAATCATATGTCATTTTCATCCATGTTTAAAATGCCTAAGCTCGCTGTTTGCATCATTTGCATAATTGCCATCATTTTTGCATTGCCATATTTATTTATCCATGCATTGAAATTAATCCAACAATATATTAAAAATGTTCATGTTATCGGCATCGCATTTTCATACATGACAAAATGGTTCATTGTAATATTTGCATTTAACTTGCATTTATAATTGCTAGAAAGGGGATTAGGCCATAAACTTGCATAAGTAATTGTGACATATTTTCTTACATGAACCTATGCATATTATATGTGTTTTCGGGGTAGGAAAATCCATAGAAATTAACTGTGCATTTAGTTTTGTCATTGGAAGAAGTTTGAGTGCATGTCATTTTTGCCATGATGCCCTTTTGTCTATTTCGTGTGATTTAATCCATGCATGATATGAAATAATTTTGAACACGAGATATGCCCTCGGACATGTATGCTAGGCCCTGGTATTTTTGGTTGTCATAGAAATGCATGTTTAGGTGTTGTTTCCTTGTTGCCATCATGCTATAAAAATCTGATGTTTTGAGGGTCCAAAATATTTCTAAGTCTGGAAATCTGTTATTTTGTTGCTGTGTTGCGATGTGATTTGCTAGTGTTCTAGGAGTCTTTTGGTGATGCCACCAAGTAGTCTTTTGTTAAGCATGTTATGCTCTTTCATGTTGTGCCATTAGTTTGCATAAATAGGTTTTGCATCATAATTATTTCTGTTGCTCAATATGTCAATCTGTTAAAACTGCTGCACATGACTATCCTAATTTTCACTAAGTCTGAGAATCTGTTTTCTTCAATATGCCATGTTGTGTTGATGGTTGCCATGGATCTGAGCATAATTTGATGTTGCTATAAAGTAATGAATTGTAATGCATCATGTCCTCTACCATGCTGTTAATTTTCATGCCATTATATGCCCTGTAGCATATAGTTTTACTGCTGTCAATATGCCTCCATAAAAATCTGCCATGCTAAAAACTGTTATTTTCACTAAGTCCTAATCTGCCATATTTTGTTGCCATGTTGAGAGCTTCCTACCATGCGATCCATGATTCTTTTGAGTATGATATGTGAAGTTGGAATGAAGTGTATGTTGTATGCTACTGCCCCATGCTTAGTTTGTGCATTTTAGAATCTTGTAGCTTGTTGTTTTCATGTGTGCAAAATGCTATCTTGCTGTTTTGGGCAGATTTCATCTAAAACTTGTGTTGCTTGTTATTGTTGAACCGTAGCTCCGTTTTGAACATGTTGCATATGAAACTTGCTTAGAATTTCATGTAGTTTCATAATATCTTGCTGCATCTATGATTTAACATGTTTGTGGTGGGTGTTTGCATGCATTTTGCATTCATGTCACGTGCATCTTGTGAATGTCATATCTTTTAGACCGTAGCTCCGTTTGAGATGTTCCATATATGTAAATCGACTAGAGTGACGTGTAGAATTGCATGGTTCACTTTATTTTGCTGTTTAACAAATATAAAACCTGATTAATTCAGATCTGGACCAATTTCGAAATTAACATATGGGGTCGTTTCGGAAATGCTATATGTTGTTTCCGGCCTCATTTAAACTTGCCTAGATGTGTAGTTTACTTATGCTTCACCTCTTGCCATGTTTAACAACATTTAATATTGTTGTGTACCTAAACGAGAGTGAACTAAATATTCAAATGTGGAGTTTCGTCAATATGCAACTCGTTGCATATTGAGCTTCACTTAATGTGTAGTTTTGATTGTTGTGATTGCCATGCCTTGCATATTTAAACCGGACATGCATCATATTTGTTTGCGCATCATGTCATGCATATGTTGTGGTGTTGTTCATGTGTTGATTGTTGTTTCCGATTGCTTCTTCTCGATAGAGTTCCGAAACCGCTTCGGAGTGTGAGGATTCGTTCGTCTACGTCGGCTCGTCTTCTTCATGGATTCGTTCTTCTTCCAAGCGGGATCTCAGGCAAGATGATCATTTCCCTGGATACCATTACTATCATTGCCATGCTAGATGTCTCGTTTCTATCGTTGTCTCGCTACCTACCATTTGTATGTCAAGCCTCCCAAATTGCCATGAAAAGCCTCTAACCCTCCACTACCTAGCAAAACATTGTTTGGCTATGTTACTGCTTGCTCAGCCCTTCTTATAGCGTTGCTAGTTGCAGGTGCAAGCTCTTTCCATGTGCAACATGGATATCCTTTTGTTATATCACAATATTATTGCTATTTAATTTAATGCACATATATACTTGGTAAAGGGTGGAAGACTTGGCCTTTTGCTCGGTGTTTTGTTCCACTCTTGCCGCCCTAGTTACTTGTGTACCGGTGTTATGTTCCATAAATGAGCGCTCCTAACATGCTCGGGGTTGTTATGGGGACCCCCTTGACTTTCGTTTTAGGATAAAGCTTGTCTGGCAAGGCCCAACATTGATACTACATTTGCCTAATAATTAATAAACCTGCATAGGGAGTAATTAACCCGAGGATCTTTAATCAACCACCCGGGCCAGTGCTCCTCATGAGTGTTGGTCCAAACTAGAGTCGTGTGCGGGGCCAACCCGGGGCAACTCGGGTGATGTCTATCAGGCCACTGTACGCTGCGCTCATCTGGTCGTGTCCTGAGAACGAGATACGCGGCTCCTATCGGGTTATGTCGACACGCCGGGCGGTCTTGCTGGACTTGTTTTACCTTTCTCGAACGTCTTGTGCGAGGAATTCCGAAAATACTTCGGGCTATCTCGAGGTTGCGGTTTTCCAGTGGAATTGCCTAGGAAGATCACGAGGTTCGTGGTCGAGGTTATTCTCGCTGCGTGTGGTTAGTTTGTGATGGATGAGTAGGAGCACCCCTGCAGGGTTAAATCTTTCGGAAAGCCGTGCCCGCGGTTATGTGGCAAACTTGGAAACTTTGTTTAACACCCGGTCATAGCAAACTTGAAGTAACCTCAAATAAAATACACCAACCGTGTGCGTAACCGTGACTGTCTCTTCTCGTGAGTCCTTATCCGAGAGAGAACACGGTGGGGTTATGTTTGACGTAAGTAGGTGCTCAGGATCTTTTAGAGATCATTACTAGTTTACGTCCGTTTATTCGACAATCATCCCCCTTTATTCTTGTACTCGTAAGTTAGCCACCCAAATAAATGCTAGCGCTTGCTGCAGCCTCACCACTTAACCTTACCTCACCCATTAAGCTTTAATAGTCTTGATACCCTTGGAAATGAGATTGCTGAGTCCCCGCGGCTCACAGATTACTACAACAACAGTTGCAGGTACAGGTAATGCGATGATATGACGTGAGCGCGATGCTTGTTTTGATTTGGAGTTCTTCTTCTTCTTCTTCATCGATTTAGGATGGGTTCCAGGCGGCAGCCTGGGATAGCAAGGATGGATGTCATTTTATCGTTTGTTTTCGTCCGTAGTCGGACCCTGCTCTTCTGTATGATGTTTGTATTTGTTGTTGTATTGATGTGATGTTGATGTAGCTTGTGGCGAGTGTAAGCCAATTCCATATACTCACCTCTTCTGTACATGTACTTGTAATGATATCCATTCTTGCAACACGACGAGATGCGCTTCTATCCCTGTCGAGGCCCTCGTGCCAAAATAAGGATAGGATCGCATCTTGGGCGTGACACATTGTCCCTTCTCTCTTTCTCTCATTTTGTTTCTCTTTTTTTTTGGTGGGCATCTTTGGCCTCTTTTTTTTATTTGGGCTTCATTGGCCTCTTTTATTATTTGTAAAGTCCGGAGACTCATCCCAACTTGTGAGGAAATCATAGCTTCCATCATCCTTTTCTCTCACGGGACAATGCTCTAATAATGAAGATCATCACACTTTTATTTACTTACAACTCAAGAATTACAACTCGATACCTAGAACAAAATATGACTCTATATGAATGCTTCCGGTGGTGTACCGGGATGTGCAACGATCTAGCCTAGCAAATGACATAAAAAAATGGACAAGCCATGAAAACATCATGCTACCTATCTTACGATCATGCAAAGCAATATGAAAATGATGGTGCGTGTCATGAAAAACGGAACGGTGGGACTTGCATGGCAATATATCTCGGAATGGCTATGAAAATGCCATAATAGGTAGGTATGGTGGCTGTTTTGAGGAAGGTATATGGTGGCTGTTTTGAGGAAGGTGGGTTTAATGCACCGGCGAAAGTTGCGCGGTTCTAGAGAGGCTAGCAAAGGTGGAAGGGTGAGAGTGCGTATAATCCATGGACTCAACATTAGTCATAAAGAACTCACATACTTATTGCAAAAGTCTATTAGTTATCGAAACAAAGTATTAGACGCATGCTCCTAGGGGAGAGGTTGGTAGGAGTTAACCATCGCGCGCTCCCGACCCTCACACAAAGGATGACAATCATTAAACAAATCATGCTCTGACTTCGTTACATAACGGTTCACCATACGTGCATGCTACGGGAATCAAAAACTTGAACACAAGTATTTCTACCAATTCACAATTACTCACTAGCACGACTCTTATATCACCATCTTTATATCTCAAAACTATATGCAAGGAATCAAACTTCTCATAGTATTCAATGCACTTAATATGATAGTTTTTATTATATCCCTCTTGGATGCCCATTACATTAGGACTAAATTCATAACCTAAACCAATTACCATGCTGTTTAAAGACTCTCAAAATAATATAAGTGAGGTACGAGAGTTCAATTATTTCTATAAAATAAAACACCACCGTGCTCTAAAAAGATATAAGTGAAGCACTAGAGCAACATTGCCTAGCTCAAAAGATATAAGTGAAGCACATAGAGTATTCTAATAAATTCATGATTAATGCGTGTCCCCCTCAAAAGATGTGTGCAGCAAGGATGATTGTGGCAAACTAAAAAGCAAAGACTCAAATCATACAAGACGCTCCAAGCAAAACACATATCATGTGGTGAATAAAAATATAGCCTCAAGTAAATTTACCGATGGATTGAAGACGAAAGAGGGGATGCCTTCCGGGGCATCCCCAAGCTTAGGCTCTTTGGTATCCTTGAATATGGCTTGGGGTGCCTTGGGCATCCCCAAGCTTAGGCTCTTGCCACTCCTTATTCCATAGTCCATCAAATCTTTACCCAAAACTTGAAAACTTCACAACACAAAACTCAACAGAAAACTCGTGAGATCCGTTAGTATAAGAAAAATAAATCACCACTTTAGGTACTGTTGTGAACTCATTCTTTATTTATATTGGTGTAATATCTACTGTATTCCAACTTGTCCATGGTTCATACCCCCCGATACAACCCATAGATACATCAAAATAAGCAAACAACACAAAGAAAACAGAATCTGTCTAAAACAGAACAGTCTGTAGCAATCTATAGACTCAAATACTTCTGTAACTCAAAAAATTCTGAAAATTAGGAAAATCAGGGAAGTTTGTATATCAATCTTGTGTAAAAATTTCAGACTCATTCGACTCTCTGGTGAATTTATAAAATTCCTGGACTGAGCGCAAAAGTTTCTGTTTTGCAGCAAAATCAAATCACAATCACCGTAGACCATCCCAAAGGTCTTACTTGGCTCAAACACTAATTAAAATAAGAAAACACAATTACTATAGAGGTAATAATGTGTAAAGCACTCAAAAACAAAAGCAAAAGCAAAAACACTATTACTTGGCTCGTGGTGCCCTCGTGCGCCTCCCGGACTCCGTTTTCTTCCTGGACATGTATTCCAACCTAGAAAAAATCATTACATATACTCCCCTATGTTTTGACCACCGCATAGAAAGTTTCTCCCATGTTCTTGTTTCGGGCTGTTTTCCTGACGGATTTGAAGCAATATGTCGTCGCAAGATTCGGAAGGAGAGAGCTACGTTTCAGACCTCGTTGCCAATCCTCAAGTCTATGGGGATGTGGACCCTTATGGGTGGTCGACGGAGGAAGAAGTGGAGGCCGATCTAAAAAGGATTGAGTCCTCAAGTGAAGAGTAAGAAGAAGTACCTCTACCTCAACCTGGAGATATGCACATGGAGTTCAAAAAGTCGAGCTTGCCAAACAAGGTTCCGCCTTCCAATACTCGATTTGCCCCTTATCAACGTGTGCAGGTAGACACCACCGCTGCCGCAACCAGTAAAACACACCCCTTGATGGAAGGAGCAATGATCGTCACCAACAAACTCCGCAAGGAAAATCTGGACCTTAAGAGAGAGGTTGCTAAGCTCAATGAGGAGATCAATACCCTAAGGGGTATCATCGCCAAAAGGATCACATCATCACCATCATCACCCAAGAAGGACACATGAGTACATGGGTATGGGCACCACCCTTAGCTTGTTCCAAGCTTGGGGGAGGTCCCCCGGTATCGTATCACTATCACCTCTATCATTACCATCTATCTTAGTTCGATCCTTAGCTATTTCGTGATTTAGGGAAATAAAATTTCATATTTGCTTTGCTTAGAATTTTTGCTTTGAGATCTACCTATCTTTGTAATCGAGTGTGAGAGTTATATAATAAAGATTAGTTGAGTTTGTGTGCTTTACCTTCATGCATCTATCACCATAGCATTGAAATAAAAGAAAGAGATCATATGCTAATTCCATGGGGAGTAATGACTTCACATAGAAAAAGTATAAGTTATAAAAGTTGTTGGGAATAAACAAACATAGCATTAGTCATTGATACAATCTATGCAAGATTATGATAGAGGAGAGGAGATTCACTATCTTGGACATCTTTTATGATTGTGAGCCCCCATCAAATATTATATAATGATCAAGTGTTGATATTGGACATGGAAGACAATGTAATGATCATGATAGTTTACATTCACATAGAAGTTATATGGTCATGGATTCTTTAACATGTGGTCCTTGCTTTAGATCTTTTGCTAGCCAATAATTTTCTGCACCAAGTAGAGATACTACTTGTGCATCCATAACACCTTAAACCCAGTTTATTTCCATGAGAGTCCACCATACCTACCTATGGATTGAGTAAGATCCTTGAAGTAAGTTGTCATCGGTGCATCAAGCAATAAAAGTTGCTCTTAAATATGTATGATCTTTTATTGTAAGGGAAAACAAGCTTTGTACGATCTTGTGATGGCAAATAAATAAAAGCGACTGAGTGCATAATAAAGTTTACTATCATAAGGGGCAATATAAAGTGACGTTCCTTTGCATTAAGAGCTTGCACATCCAACTTAAAAGCGCATGGCAACCTCGGCTTCCCTCTGCGAAGGGCCTATCTTTTATCTTTTTGAAATTACTTATGTGCAAAGGCAGTAAAGTTTATTCTTACTCCAACCTATCAATTCTATAGTTGGCAAGCATCATGTGTTGAGGACAGATCCAGATAAATATATCCAGTTGAATGTAGGAGATCATGAACCATTATTGTTGACATTATCCTTGAGGTAAATAAGTTGGGCGGCAAAAACAAAGAAGCCCCTATCTTCCTATGTGTCCACCGGAAACACTAGCTCCAAAAATATGCAATGAGTGTCAACAATCATAAAAGACTAAATGATAGTTGAGTATGTGAACTTGCTAGAATTAAAGCTCTTACATAGACTCTTCTATGAATTATGATGAATTGTTATTGCCTCAATGACTAAGAGCATAGTTTGTTGATTGTCAATAGTGTTTATGCTTCATACCTCAACATTGTGAATGAATTGTTACTTTCTTATGAGAAGTTATATGATGAAAATATTGTTGTTATGTTATCATTCATGATGCACTCATGTCCGTATTCCATTTTTATCGACACCTCTCTCTCAAATTATGTGGTCATTATTATCGAGTTCGGCTTTCGCTTGAGGACAAGCGAGGTCTAAGCTTGGTGGAGTTGATACATCCATTATGCATCATGAATTCTTATTGATATTTATGTTATTCTTGTTCATTATTCCTTATTTTGATACAATTCTTATGTCTTTTCTCTCTGAATATGCAAGGTACATCACAAGGAGGGAAATCTCTGGAAAATGGAATTCTGGACCTGAAAACCAAGAAAATGGCACAAAATTCACTGGACTCCAAATGACCTGAAATTTCATGGAGAATTTTTATGGAATCTATAATACCTAAATAGTTCATCCCCACTAACCTATTTAACTAAGCATGCAACCTATCCACATCATCATCCATTCTCCTCATGCCATGTCAGCACTAACCCTCCACTCGGTTAATCCTGTCGATCTGCATCCATGTCATTTTTTCTCTTTCCTCGTAATCCACCACGTCACCACAAAATCCAGCGGTCGTTTGATTAGCCCAAGAGTTGATCCGCTTTCAAGTTGGCTCTGCTTTTTCCGGTTCCTCGGCTCCCAGAGGGACGCATGAGGCATCTGCCCCGAAATCTCTTCGCCTCTCCCGTGCTACAATACAAATGGGATAAAGAAGGGAGACACAAGAGGGAGGTGCCCTCCGGCAGCGGATCCGACGTTCGCTTCCCATGACCGATTCAGTGCAGAGCAGCTGAGGGGAACTGGGATCCTGACGTGGAGGTCTACATAGGTTTGGGTTAACGGGTGTGTTGTCCTGTCGTCGTCACTGTGGCAGGGGAGGTGCTGGCGAGTGGAATAAGGAATGGACGGGCTTCTCCCCATACGTACGGCGTCAGATCGGTGCCGATGATAAGCCGGAGGTCTTTTTTATCGCGGATACGGTCAACAGAAGTCTGTGGCGGTGGTTCTCTTTGTTGGAAGCTGCACCGGTGATGGTGGCGGCTCCCGGCGAGGAGAAGGTTGCTGGAGTTTCAGTCCATGTCTCATCTCTCAAAGACTGGGATTATCATAGCTATGATGCAACGATGAAGATTGCAGAGGTATGGTCAACTTTAAGTCTGGGCATGGAGGCAGCGTTCTATCATCATTGAATTGATCAGCCGTCACTTGCTGTTCCATTGATTTTTGGAATAACTCTCAGATATATTTGGGATCTCATCAAGTGATTTAGGATGAACATGTCTCGGCTAATCCATCCGTTTGTTGTCTGCATTAGGAAAGACGATGATCATCTCCAAAAGGTCTCACGCTGCTTGGTAAGGACTCCAAATTAAATCCCTTGGGTAAAATATATGTGAAAGCACATTTGCTCCCTTGGTGGTTTTGGTAATTAATAACAACATATATGTCATTGAACTAATGTTTACACTAAGCATATTTCAGGAAAAGTTCAATGATAGGGATGGCAAAAGGATTGTGGAGAAACCCCAAGATGCAAGGAAATGGATTGGCAAAGCTTCAAGCAAGAGGACTCTACATTTTACTTTGTGAGAAATCACCTTGAGTCCATAGGAAAGTCAATACTATTAAAAGGGGGTAAGGTACTGTTGGTGAACAAGATGCTCCACGTGCACAAGTAATAGTCACCAAAAACACCCACAAACTCTTCCACAAAAGTCTGTCCAAGCCATTCATGAAAATCGGTGCAACCAACAATTCCCACTCGGTCCCACCGATTCCCAAACTCAGACAGACCCATTGCCAACTTTCTGTTTAGCTATTTTCAAGATTCGGTACCACCGAGTTTTGCCAGTCGGTCTCACCGAGACTTGGACCAACTTCCTGGTTAGCTATTCAGAAGAATCGGTACCACCGAGTTTTGTGAATCGGTCTCACCGAGTTTTTGGACCAACTCTCTGGTTAGCCATTGTCAAGAATTGGTACCACCGAGATTTGAGAATCGGCGTCACCGAGTTGTGCAATCTGACGGTTGGTCACCTGATCGGTACCACCGAGAGTTATGTATCGGTCTCATCGAGATTCAAAAGTTACTGCCTTTTGGTCACTTCGGTACCACCGAGTTTTTTACTTCGGTGTCACTGAGTTGGTCACTTTAGGTGTAACGGTTGGATTTTTGGGGATGCCTATATATACCACTTCACCACCACCTACTCAAAAGAGAAGCACTCAGAACTATTCCATACTTGCCCCATCTTCAAATTGAACCAAGAAGTTTGTACGGGCAAGGTGATCGCCTACTTCGTGAAGATCTACCCATAGTGAGGCTAGTCCTTCGTGGACGGAAGCCGTCATGGAATACTCAAGGTTGCTACTTCGTGGACCCTTATGGGTGGAGCCCTCCGTGGACTCTCGCGACCGTTACCCTCCGTGGGTTGAAGACTCCATAAACATGGACGTACGATAGCACCACCTATCAGAACCACGGGAAAAATCTTCACGTCTTCAAATTGCGTTTGATCTTCCTTCCTACCATCTACTACTTATGCTTGTTGTTACTTTCCGCTGCTATACTCTTAGACATGCATGTGTATTGTGTGCTTGACTTGCTATCATTGCTAAAATCTGCCAACACTAAAAATTGGGAAAAGGTAGAATTTTTATTTGGTCAAGTAGTCTAATCACCCCCCTCTAGACATACTTTCGATCCTACAAGTGGTATCAGAGCTTTGGTCTCCATTGCATTGGTCTCACAACCTAGGAGTGTATGGCGTCTAGTGAGGGAAATTATCACCATAGAGGTCCGTACTTTGATGGCACAAATTTTGCTAGTTGGAAGCACAAAATGAAAATGCATATTCTTGGTCATAACCCCGCTGTTTGGGCTGTTGTTCGTGTTGGCTTGCAAGGTGAATTCTTTGGTGATGGAAAGGAACCGGACCGTGAAGCGACCGCGGATGAATTGAAGATGTTGCAATACAACGCTCAAGCATGTGACATTCTCTTCAACTGCCTATGCCCCGAAGAATTCAATAAAATCAGCCGTCTTGAGAATGCAAAAGAGATTTGGGATACTTTGGTTGATATGCATGAAGGTACCGAATCCGTGAGAGAATCCAAGTTGGATGTTCTTCAAAGTCAGCTTGACAAGTTCAAGATAAAGGATGGTGAAGGAGTCGCAGAGATGTACTCTAGGCTAGCTCTCATCACCAATGAGATTGCCGGCTTAGGAAGCGAAGAAATGACCGGCAAATTCATCATCAAGAAGATACTTAGAGCTTTGGATGAGAGATACGAGACCGTGTGCACATTGATCCAAATGATGCCCAACTACAAAGATCTCAAGCCTACGGAAGTCATTGGAAGGATTGTTGCTCATGAGATGACACTCAAAGACAAAGAAGAGCTTCACAACAAGTCTAGCGGTGCTTACAAAGCCACAAGTGATGCTCCCGCAACTTCAAGCGACAACCTTGTCACCAATGAAGAGATAAACCTCATGGTCAAGAGATTCAACAAGTTCTACAAGAACAGAGGCAAAGAACGAAGCTCCAACTCAAGACATGAAGAGAAGCGTTCGTCCAGTGGTGACCGAAACTGCTACAATTGTGGGAAGCCCGGACACTACTCCAATGAGGGCATGGCTCCCTACAAACGAAGAGAAGAGTCACCTAGAAGACGAAGCTCAAGGAATGAATCACCTCAAAGAGAGAGAAGGAGTAGAGATGACCGTTATGAATGAAGACCCTCAAGGAGAAGTAGAGACTCGGAGAAGAAGGACAAGTACACCAAGATCTACTCAAGAAGAAGACATCAAGCTCATGTTGGTGAATGGTTTTCCGGCTCCGAATCCGACAACAACTCCGAGAGAAGCTATCACTCCAACTCCGACTATAGTCAAGATGAAGGTGTTGCCGGACTTGCACTAGTGACTACCAACTCCTATGATCTATTTGATTCACAAAATGAAGGGAGTGGAAGTTGCTTCATGGCTAAAGGCCCCAAGGTATCACACCCCGGGTATCTTGATTTCAATAGTGATGAAGATGATTTACTTGGTGATGATGACTTGCTCTTTGATAAAACTAGTGATTTTAGTGAAAATGAACTTGATAATTTTCATGCTAGTCAAGATAATTCGTTTGATGATGATAAGATGAAAATAGAACAACTAACTAAAGAATTAAACACTCTTAAGTTAGCCCATGAATCTACTCTCGAAGATCATAGAGAGCTTGTAAGGACTCATGAGAAGGTACGCTTCGAGAAGCTCACCTTGGAGAAAGAACATGAGTTTCTTAAAGCTATCAATGACGATCTCCGAAAGAAGACTTCATCTTATCTAGCCAAATGATTACTCTTGTCTACATTCATGCCATAAGTTAAACCTAGGCAGACTAGTAACAAAGGCAAGAAAGGTTCTTCATCTAGTAGCAACAATAAAAATGCTAAATCTAATGATGTTGCTTCTAGTAGTTCTATTGATTCCACTAATGATGATTCTCTTAGCCAAGTTACACTTGAGCAAGAAAACGATTTTGTGAAACGAATTATAAAGAAAGGTATCTACAAGAGTCTTGCCGGGTGTAAGCAATTTGAGGAGATTGTACGCAAGCACGGAGGATACCGAAAGAACCATGGCATTGGCTACTTCAACGCTAATGGAGTTGAATGGGAAGAAGGTCAATACCCAAAGCCCAAGTTTGTTCCTCAAAGGGAGAAGTATGAACATACTCTTCCCAAGGGAACAAACACTCAAGATGACCTTACACCACAAGACCACAAGCTCAAGGGCAAGAACAAGCTTCAAGAGGACATTGACTCATATGAGGATGAATCCCAAGCTTTGGTGGAGTGGGTTACCCAAGGCTACCTCAAGCTCAACTTCTACAAGTGCCACTTCAACACCAAGGATCCCCATCAAGTTGATGTGGGTCCCCAAGTAGAAGAACTAGAGAAGTTCTTGAGGGGTGACTCCACCAATGAAAGTCACTCCTATTCATTATTGGCAAGAACTAGTTGCAATCAACGTCAACATCACACAATAGTTCTAGGAGTCACATATTCCCTCAAAGGTAAGCAAGGGACAAGGTAATCACCAAATCCATGGACATCATCATGTATGCTTTGCACTCCATGTCCATAGATATCCTTGTATTTGTCTCTTGTGTGTTGGGACTAACCCATGTAGGTGAGAAGAGTAAGGAAACAACAAGGATGCTCCCAACTCTTGGTGATCTTCATCAACCTTGGGCATCCACCACTACCTCACCAACATGAAGTCTTCATCGACAAAACCCAAGGTTAGTTTATCCCACCTATGGGGGGATGTCACATCAAGGGGGAGCTTTACTCTAAGACTTGAGTCAAAGCATCTCATAGTATGTGACAACATTAAATGCTTTATGTAAAAGTGGTAACCCCACTTGTGCTAAAACGATGAGTATGACCTATGATCAAGTATTCTTACTTGGCTCCTAAGTCAATATACTCATATATAGATGACTCCGTCATCGCCAAAATGCTTGATAGATGCTAGTATGTATGTGCATGTTTGAAATGATTTCATTTGACATCTTATTGTGTGAGCATGTTGGTCTGCATTTATTTATCCATTCGAGGACATCCAATTGTTGCTATTTGGATTTTGATTTTTCTTTTGCCAATTGGATGGACAAGAATGCCTAGGACCACTCTCTAGCTATCTATGCTTTCTTGTCTCATATTCTATTCTTGCTGCATCACAAAATTTGAACAAGTACTTTTCGATCCCTCTGTGTGAGGAGCACTCGGAGTTCCGTATCGACAAAGGACTGACCATTAAAACCTCCCAAGTGCATCTCGGTGGAACCAATACCAAAATCTCGGTCTCACCGAATGCCTAGGGTTGATCTGGTTTTTAATCTTAGTAACACCGATTCCTTATTATCGGTTACACCGAGTTTCCCAGTCAGCTGACAGTTGAGAAACTCGGTGGCACCGATAATTTCGAACCGGTGTCACCGACTGCAAAGGGTATATAACGTGGCGGACCCGAGTTTTGAAATTCAACCGCAAAAGTCCGTTTTCCTCCAACCCTAAGCTGCCGCTCCGGACCCCCTGGTCGTCGCCCTTGCCTCCCCGTGCGTCTCCGCCGTTGGGAATCGCCGCCACCGACGGAATCTTCACCGCCGTCGTCGCCTTAGCGGGTCCTTCACCGAATTAGGGTATGGATCCGGCCCTCCTTGCGCTCCCCGTCCGATTCATGCACATTGGAGTTACTTTTATCGATAAACCACCGATTGCAATCCTCCCAATCCCCTAGAAATCTCAATAGCTTAGCAAACGAATTTTTTTAGGTCTAGTCGTCCGCAAAATCGAATCTCGGTGACACCGAGTCAGAAAAATTGGCTCTACCGATTTTGTTTTGTACTGCCGAGGACAGTCTCGGTAAAACCGAGTGGTAATTTCGGTGTGACCAAAGTTGCTGCCAAGTTTCTGTAAAGAGTTCTGTGTGTCTCGGTGGTACCGAAACTTTTGACTCGGTGACACCGAAATCCCTTTTTGCTGAAAACTATATCTAAGGATTTCTTTGTTCAAACCTTCAAAAAACATCTGCATTTTGTGATGACTCAATCCCTTCCACTCTTCTATACTCTAATTCACAGGGTCAGAGATGTCAGATGCTGAAGACAGCCAGAATGATCTCAGAGAGCAAAGTGTTGACATGACCTTAGGCACTAGTCCTGAGGGGAGCTATGATGATGTTCCTAGCTCTCCTAATCTACCCAAAGCTGCAACCAGGCCAAGAAGGAAGCTCAACTCAGATGAAGAAGATGAGGATTTCATTCCTGAGGAGCTGTCCAAGAAGGATGATGCTGCCAAGAGCACTGCTGCTGCCTCTTCATCCAAGAAGAAGAAGGCAATCAAGAAAGAGTATGCTAGCTCAGGATCAGCAAGAGCACCAGAGAGCTCTAGGGCAACAATGACTGTTGAGCCCTCCAAGAAGTCTATGCCTAAGAAGGCAGGAGAGAAGAAGAAGAGAGAAAGGACAAGATTTGTCAAAGATAAAGTTCTTCCTTCTACTCCAGAGTATCTAGATGAGGAAGAGGAGGAGGAAGAGCCAGTTGCCAAGGCTCCTCCTAAGAAGAAGAAGCTCATGGCAGATGCTATGCCTAAGACTACCACATCCAAGGGCACCAAGACTGCCCCCAAGCAAGCTGCTGTAGACAAACCCAACAGGTTCTCCAGAGAGATACCAGCTTCTAGCAAGAACAAGACCTCCACCTTTAGGGAAGCTGAGGATGATGCTATGTCAGCTTTGATGAAGCTGAGACCACACCTTCTAGAGCACAATGCCAGCCACTTGCTTGCCGAGGACATGAAGAAGAGGAAGGACTCTGGTTTAAGAGAGTGGAGAGCCATTGATCCATATTCACAGAGGAGAAAGACTGCTGTTGACTACAGATTCTATACCAAGGAGCAACAAGATTTCTATGAAACAATCTTGCTTGATAAGAGCCCTGCTGTGAGTGACATGAGGTATGTGTATTGGAAGTACATCAAGGAGAATGAGGACTACTTCCCAAGTGTGCAAGACAACTTTCACTGCATTGGTCTGGATGAATTTGTTGGCAAGGAATTTACTGCATGGAATGATGAAATGATCATGCAATTCTACTCCACTGCTCACTTCTATGGATATGGTAGAATTGTATGGATGACTGAAGGAGCAAGATATGAATCAACCGTCGAGGAGTGGGCTACCATCTTAGGAATCCCACAGGTGGAAGATGGTGACATCAATGTCTACAATGAGTCCAAGTCAAGCCATTGTCAAGAATTGGTACCACCGAGATTTGAGAATTGGCGTCACCGAGTTGTGCAATCTGACCGTTGGTCACCTGATCGGTACCACCGAGAGTTATGTATCGGTCTCACCGAGATTCAAAAGTTACTGCCTTTTGGTCACTTCGATACCACCGAGTTTTTTACTTCGGTGTCACCGAGTTGGTCACTTTAGGTGTAACGGTTGGATTTTTGGGGATGCCTATATATACCCCTTCACCACCACCTACTCGAAAGAGAAGCACTCAGAACTATTCCATACTTGCCCCATCCTATTTTCTGAGAGAGCCACCTACTCATGTGTTGAGATCAAGCTATTCCATTCCTACCATATGAATCTTGATCTCTAGCCTCCCCAAGTTGCTTTCCACCAAATCAATCTCTTCCACCATAGCCAATCTGTGAGAGAGTGATTGTGTGTTGAGGAGTCTATCATCTTGAAGCACAAGAGCAAGGAGTTCATTGACATTGCCGAGCCTATTACCTTTTGGAGGGTGGTGCCTCCTAGATTGGTTAGGTGTCGCTTGGGAGCCTCCTACTTCGTGTTGTGGAGTTGAACCAAGAAGTTTGTACGGGCAAGGAGATCGCCTACTTCGTGAAGATCTACCCATAGTGAGGCTAGTCCTTCGTGGACGGAAGCCGTTATGGAATAGGGCGCGATCCAGCCCCTGGCTGCGCCCTGTTGGGTCGTGGTGGCCCAGCAGGTCCCCAGGCGCCCCTCTTCTTATATATGGTGTGTTTTGACCTAGAAAAAAAGTCATAAGATTACTTTTGGGACGAAGCGCCTCCATCTCGAGGCTGAAACCAGGGCAGATGCCCTTTTTCTCTCCGGTAGAGAGATTCTGCCGGGGCAACTTCTCTCCCGGAGGGGGAGATCGAGGCCATCGTCATCACCAACGCTTCCTCCTTCGTGGGAGGATCAATCTTCATCAACATCTTCACCAGCACCATCTCATCTCCAACCCTAGTTCGTCTCTTGTATTCAATCTTTGTCTCAAAACCTCAGATTGCTACATGTGGGTTACTAGTAGTGTTGATTACATCTTGTAGTTGATGCTTGTTGGATTCATCTGTGAAAGATATTATGTTCAGATCCTTGATCATCATCATTACACCTCTGATCTTGAACATGTTGATGAGGTGTGAGTAGTTACTATTGTTCCTGAGGACATGGGATAAGTCTTGTTATAAGTAATCATGTGAAGTTGGTATTCGTTTGATATTTTGATGATATGTATGTTGTTGCTTCACTTAGTGGTGTCGTGTGAATGTCGACTACACGACACTTCACCATTTATGGGCCTAAGTGAAGGCATTGTTGTAGGATCCAAGGTATGTCTAGAGGGGGGGGGGTGATTAGACTACTTGACCAAATAAAAATCTAGCCTTTTCCTAATTTTAGTTGTTAGCTAATTTTAAAAATTGTAGCATGTCAAGTACACCCTACACATGCAAGTCTAAGAGTATAGCAGCGGAAAGTAAAGACATGCACATGGAAGTAAAGATAGGGAGAGGAGAATCAAACGCAATTGATGACACAAAGATTTTTCCCGTGGTTCCGATAGGTGGTGCTATCGTACGTTCACGCAGATGGAGACTTCAACCCACGGAGGGTAGCGGTCGCGAGAGTCCATGAAGGGCTCCACCCGTTAGGCTCCACGAAGTGGCAACCTCGTCTATTCCATCACGACTTCCGTCCACGAAGGACTAGCCTCACTATGGGTAGATCTTCACAAAGTAGGCGATCTCCTTGCCCGTACAAACTTCTTGGTTCAACTCCACAATCATGAAGAAGGAGGCTCCCAAGCGACACCTAACCAATCTAAGAGGCACTACCCTCCAAAAGGTAATAGATGTGGTAGTATGATCCTTGCTCTTGTGCTTCAAAAGATAGTCTCCTCAACACTCAATCACTCTCTCACAGATTTGTCATGGGTAGAAGAGATTGATTGGATGGAAAGCAACTTGGGGAGGCTAGAAATCAAGATTCATATAGTTGGAATGGAATGTCTTGATCTCAACACATGAGTAGGTGGCTCTCTCTCTCAGAAAAATGAACGGGGCAAGTGTAGATTTGTTCTGAGTGCTTCCTCTACGAATGAGAGGTAGTGGAGGGGGATATAGGCATCCCCAAAAATCCAACCGTTACAACATTATTGCCCAACTCGGTGAAACCGAAGTGAAAACTCGGTTGCACCGACTAGTGCAAAATGTGGCAACTTTGGCCTTTTCGATGAGACCGATATATGAATCTCGGTGGTACCGATATGGGTGGCTTAGGCAGTTACCAAGACTCGGTGTCACTGATTCTTAAAACTCGGAAGTTCCGATTTTAAAAATTGGTTAACAAAATGTTGGTCACTGGTTTCAGTTGCACCGAATGGAATGTTGGTAGTACCGAGATGCTAGGGTTTGGCTAGGGTTCTGTCTAGGTTAAAACTCGGTGGATCCGAATGGGAAAGTTGGTGTCACCGAATTTTATCTTTTGGCTTTGGACAGAAGATATTTGTGGGAGAATGGGTGAGTGTTTTTGGTGGCTAATCTTTAAGCACTTGAGCAACCAGATCATCATAATTCCTCATCCCCTTTGAATAGTATTAGCTTTCCTATGGACTCAAAGTGATTTCTCACAAAATATAAAATGTAGAGTCTTGTTGCTTGAAGCATGGCCAATCCTATTCCTTCCTTTCCTTGGGGAGGTTCTCCACACAATCCTTTAGCCATCCCATCATTGAACTTTTTCCTGAGATGCACTTGGTGAAAACATTAGTCCAATGAAATATATGTTGTTGTTAATTACCAAAACCACCTAGGGAGAAGTTGTGCTTTCAATTGTGGAGTAACAAGTAGATGATGGGTTGCTAGAGTGACAGAAGCTTAAACCCCAGTTTATGCGTTGCTTCATGAGGGGCTGATTTGGATCCACACGTTTCATGCTATGGTTAGATTTATCTTAATTCGTCTTTCGTAGTTGCGGATGCTTGCAAGAGGGGGTAATAATAAATGGGTTGCTTGTTCAAGTAAGAACAACACCTTAGCACCGGTCCACCCACATATCAAATTATCAAAGTAGTGAACGCGAATCAACTCAACATGATGAACATTAAATTCCCATGTGTCCTCGGGAGCGCTTGCTTCATATAAGAACACTTTCCGTCATGTCCTTTGCTATAAAAAGGATTGGGATACCTTGCTGCACCTTGGTTACTATTGTTACTTGTCACTTGTTATGAATTATGTTGCTACAAAACTATCTACTACTGCTACTCACAGCACTTGCAGAGAATACTTTGCTGAAAACTGCTTATCATTTCCTTCTGCTCCTCGTTGGGTTCGACACTCTTACTTATCGAAAGGACTACGATTGATCCCCTATACTTGTGGGTCATCAGTCACCAAGAGGGGGGGGGGTGAACAGGCGCGTTAAAATAATTACGGTTTAGGCTTGAACAAATGCGGAATAAAACTAACATTTAATATGTCAAGCACAAAACCTAAAACAGCTTGGTTCACCTAAGTGCACCAACAACTTATGCTAAGCAAGATAAATAACTAATTAATAGAAAGATATATATCATGAAACAATATGGCTATCACAAAGTAATGGCATAAGTAAAGGGCTCGGGTAAGAGATAACGGAGGCACGCGGCGATGACAATGTATCCCGAAGTTCACACCCTTGCGGATGCTAATCTCCGTTTGGAGCAGTGTGGAGGCAGAATGCTTCGCAAGATGCCGCTAAGGCCACCGTAATCTCCTCACGCTCTCACACAATGCAAGATGTCGTGATTCCACTAAGGGACGCTTGAGAGTGGTCACCGAACCCGTACAAACAAGGTTGGGGCAAACTCCACAACTTAATTGGAGGCTCCCAACAACACCACGAAGCTTTACAACAATGGATTATGGCTCCGAGGTGACCTCGAATGCTCGGGGCAATCTCCACAACCTAATTGGAGACCCCGACGCTTGCCTGGAGCTTTGCACCACAATGATTGAGCTCCGAGGCACCACCAACCGTCTAGGGCGCCAAAGCACCCAAGAGGCACAAGCTCTAGGGTGCCCAAACACCCAAGAGTAATAAGCTTCTCAACTTCTCACTTCCACGTATCACCATGGAGAACTCAAACCTATGCACCAAATGCAATGGCAAGGGCATACAGAGTGCCCAAGTCCTTCTCTCCCAAATCCCACCACAACAACTAATGCTATGGAGGAAAATGAGAGGAAGAACGAAGAAGAACACGAAGAACTCCAAGATCTAGTTCCGGGGGGTTCCCCTCACAAAGAGGAGAAAGTGATTGATGGAAATGTGGATCTAAATCTCCTCTCTATTTTCCCTCAAGAACTAGCAAGAATCATTGGAGGGATTGAGAGATAGCGAGCTCGAAGAAGGTCAACAATGGAGGGCAAACTCGAGCTCAAAGGATAAGAACCGTTGGGGAAGAAGACCCCCTTAAATAGGCCTCCCCAAATCCAACCGCTATGTGCACAGGTCGTGCACAAGCAGTACTACCGCTCGGCTGAGTGGTACTACCACTTAGTGCGGTAGTTCCAGGGAAAAACATGCAAACGACAGAAACCTCGAGGCGGTAGTGCCGCCGGAGCGGTACTACCGCTCCTGCCAGCGGTACTACTGCTTAATACAGCCGCTCTACTTCCGCTCAGGTGGCGCGGGGCATCAGACGCCTGAACCACCTGAGCGGTACTACCGCTTCATAGCAGCAGTACTTCCGCTCAACAAGGGCAAATGCACTAGAAGAATAAAATAAGCGGTAGTATTAGTGGTAGTATATAGCGGAAATACCACCTAAGAGGTACTACCGTGGTACCGAGCGGTACTACCGCCTGAGCGCTGAAAATTGTCCTGGGAAAGAAACTGCCATAACTTTCGCAGACGAGCTTCGAATTGAGCAAACTCAAGTTTGTTGGATAGAGGACGGCAAAAGCTATCCAATAGCGATGTGAAACCTCTATGAATGAACAACCGACAAAAATTCCAACATCGAAAACATCATAGAAGATGCATATGGACTCCATTTTCGATGAACTCGAGCTTGTCATGAAGATGAACATAAGCTCTAAAACTCACTAAGAGAAACACCAAACAAGAACCAAGAAAGACGATGCAAGGATGCAAAAGGTTTGAGCTCTCAATGAACGATACAATAAAGCTTCTCACTTAAGAGCCCCTATTGATAGTATGGCAATCGATCCTATAACCCGGTCTCCCAACTACCACCAAGAGACCGGTAAAATAGAAAACCTATCAAGGGCAAACCTATACCTTACACATAGTCCACTTGAGCTAGAAAATGACGATCTTGACTTCCTCAAGATGGACCACCTTTCTTGATTGCGTTGGCTCGATGAAGACTAGTTGATTGCTCCCCCATACTCCACTATGGGTGAGACACTCTTCGGCACATCTTCACAAGTCCATTGTCACCACAATGGACGGCAAGCTTCAAGCATGATCTCTTCGTGATGCTCCACTTGAACTTGCTCACCGCAATCTTCATGACGTTCACCACTCGATGTCATCCTCCATGGGTTGTATGAGATCTTCCTCTTGACGCAAGCCCACGGAAACATACCTAACCCCACATAGAACTCTCACGTAGACCATGGGTTAGTACACAAGCGTAATGGACAATACTTACCGTACCATGAGATCACTTGATCCCTCTTGGTACATCTTGTACACTTTGTGTGTTGGTCAACTTGATTCATGATACGTCTCCAACGTATCTATAATTTTTGATTATTCCATGCTGATATATTATCATTCTAGGATACTTTTTGGGTATTTATTTACCAATTTATAATATTTTTGAGCACTAACCTATTGACCCAGTGCCTAGTGCCAGTTGCTATTTTCTGCATATTTTTCACTTCTCAGGTTTACACTACCAAATGAACTCCAATTGCCACAAAACTTTTTGATGATTTTTTCTGGACCAAAAGAAGACCTGGGAGATTCGGAAGAAGGTTAGGGCCGCACCAGGGCCCCACAAGCAAACAGGGCGCACTCTGGGGGGCGCCCTGATGGCTTGCGCCCCCCTAGCGGCTCTCCCGACCTCGTTCTCTGGCCTATAAATTCTCATATATAGAAAAAACCCTAGAGGCAGTCCCGAAACTCTTTTTACACCGCCGCAAGTCTCTGTTCCGTCACGAGGCCATCTAGATCTCCGTTCCGGCACCCTGCCGGAGGGGGGATCGATCACGGAGGGCCTCTACATCAACCTTGCTGCCCTCATGATGATGTGTGAGTAGTTCACCATAGACCTACGGGTACATAGCTAGTACCTAGATGGAAATCTCTCTATCTCTTGATCTTCAATACAATGATCAACGCATCTTTGCTTTGATCTATCCGATGTAATCCTATTGTGCGGTGTGTTTGTTGGGATCCGATGAATTGTGGGTTTATGTTTAGATTATTCATGAAAAGTATTTGAGTCACCTCTGAATATTAAGATTATTATTTGCATGATAATTATAGCTTCGTAATGCTCTCCGATTTATTGATGTGCTTTGGCCAAGTAGATTGATCTATCTTCAGTGGGAGTGGTGCGTTGTGGTAGGTTCAACCTGACGAGTTTCTATATCCCAGTGACAAAGTAGGGGACAAGATGCGTCTTTGTGTTGTTGCTACTAAGGATAACACAATGGGGTTTATTCATATTGCTTGAGTTTACTTTGTCTTCATCATGTCATCGTTCTCCATGCATTACTCTGTTTGTCATGAACTTAATATGTAGAGAGGCAAGCATAGAAGCGCTCTTGAAGTGGAGTAATAGTAATAGGTGCAGGCAGTAGTCGGCCTATTTGTTTATGGACGTGATGCCTATATACACATGATCATTGCCGTGAAAATCGCATGACTATCTGCTTTTCTATCAATTGTCCAAATTTAATTTGTTACCCATCGTATGTGTCGGGGTACACAAACAGGGGTGTTTATTTCCCCTGACTTGTGCACGGACAATAAGCCTCTGACCTTCATGGCCTGAGCCCGCCGGGAAAAGCTACCACACCACCAAGCAAGCACTCAAGACCCAGACTCCGGCAGCAGCAACCTACGAAAGAACAAGCAACGTCGGCAAGACCAACGCAACAGCCCAGAACGGGCCCGAAGCGCGCCAAGCCCATCCCCGGTGCCTGCCGGGCACCGAGGCGTGTGCACCTTCAGGAAGACCCGGCAAGCCATCCCCCGGCAAGCGCGAGCCGATCGGCCACCGCTCAACCGCAGCGCAACACCAGTCACTTGTCGATGCGGTGTCGAGCCCCCAGGTGGCTAAGTGGCTCTCGCTAAGCACGTGGCGGCACGCTGGAAGACAGATTATGCCCCCTTGACACCCATCCGTAGGCGTGTCAAGTGGTGGTGCGATAGTTAACTAGAGCGATGGTAGAAGCTTGCCGGGGACGCACCCCCGCACGCCACGTAGACTGCATTTATGGCATTTTGTCCTAAGTGCCAGAGTTAGGTATGATAGCTCTGTTAGCTGTCTAATCATCATACAATGTCTGTTTTGCCATTGTGGTTGCCCCTTGAGCTATAAAAGGAGGCCCAAGGCGACCGAGCCCAAGATTCGGACCTTTGGACACTTGTACTCACGTAGCAGCTCTCCCCGACGACAACCCTTGCCGGGATTGAGCACTGCGTGTTCTTCGTGTTCCTCTGTTCAATCCACCAAAAGTAGGAGTAGGGTTTTACGCTTCACAGCGGCCCGAACCTAGGTAAAAACACCAGCGTCCCGATCGTCATGCTGCCTCATGGTCTCCGCTCTTTGTGCAATGTGACCTCCCCCTGCCGAGCCACAAAGGGGCCTCTGGTCCCATAGGTGATCGTGTGCATCCGTGCCCCGACATCTTTGGCGCGCCAGGTAGGGGGTGTCGTCGTTTGTGCGAACCCGAGTTTGTGAGCAGCGAGTCGATCTTCATCATCGTATTCTTCATCCATGGCTCCCAAGAAGAAGACCGGCGCGGCCACGCATCTGAAAGCACATTTGCTCCCTTGGTGGTTTGGGTAATTAATAACAACATATATGTCATTGAACTAATGTTTCCACTAAGCATATTTCAGGAAAAGTTCAATGATAGGGATGGCAAAAGGATTGTTGATAACCCCAAGATGCAAGGAAATAGATTGGCAAAGCTTCAAGCAAGAGGACTCTACATTTTACTTTGTGAGAAATCACTTTGAGTCCATCTGAAAGCCAATACTATTAAAAGGGGGTAAGGTACTGTTGGTGAACAAAATGCTCATACATGCACAAGTGATAGTCACCAAAAACACCCACAAGCTCTTCCACAAAAGTCTGTCCATAGTCAAATATCCAAAATCGGTGCAACCAACACTTTCCACTCGGTGCCACCGATTCCCAAACTCAGACAGACCCATGCCAAACCCTAGCACATCGGTGCAACCGATTACACTTCGGTGCCACCGAGTTTGGGTTGCCAACTTTCTGTTACCTCGATTCACAAAATCAGTACCACCGAGTTTGTTGGATCGGCGTCACCGAGTTGCGCAATCTGACCATTGGTCACCTTATCGGTACCACCGAGAATTATATATCGGTCTCACCGAGATTCAAAAGTTGTCACCTTTTGATCACTTCGGTACCACCGAGATTCACACATCGGTGTCACCGAGATGGTCACTTTAGGTGTAACGGTTGGATTTTTGGGGATGCCTATATATACCCCTTCACCACCACCCACTCGAAAGAGAAGCACTCAGAACTATTCCATACTTGCCCCATCATATTTTCTGAGAGAGAGCCACCTACTCATGTGTTGAGATCAAGCTATTCCACTCCATCCATATGAATCTTGATCTCTAGCCTCCCCAAGTTGCTTTCCACCAAATCAATCTCTTCCACCATAGCCAAATCTGTGAGAGAGTGATTGTGTGTTGAGGAGTCTATCATCTTGAAGCACAAGATCAAGGAGTTCATCGACATTGCCGAGCCTATTACCTTTTGGAGGGTGGTGCCTCCTAGATTGGTTAGGTGTCGCTTGGGAGCCTCCTACTTCATGTTGTGGAGTTGAACCAAGAAGTTTGTACGGGCAAGGAGATCACCTACTTCGTGAAGATCTACCCATAGTGAGGCTAGTCCTTCGTGGACGAAAGCCGTTATGGAATTGTCAAGGTTGCTACTTCGTGGACCCTTATGGGTGGAGCCCTCTGTGGAATCTCGTGACCGTTACCCTCCGTGGGTTGAAGACTCCATAAACGTAGACGTAAGATAGCACCACCTATCGGAACCACGGGAAAAATCTTCATGTCTACAAATTGCGTTTGATCTTCCTTCCTACCCTCTATACATGCTTGTTGTTACTTTCCGCTGCTATACTCTTAGATATGCATGTGTAGGGTGTGCTTGACTTGCTATCAATGCTAAAATCTGCCAACACTTAAAATTGGGAAAAGGTAGGATTTTTACTTGGTCAAGTAGTCTAATCACCCCCCTCTAGACATACTTTCGGTCCTACAAGTGGTATCAGAGCATTGGTCTCCATTGCATTGGTCTCACAACCTAGGAGAGTATGGCGTCTAGTGAGGGAAATTATCACCGTAGAGGTCCGTACTTTGATGGCACTAATTTCGCTAGTTGGAAGCACAAAATGAAAATGCATATTTTTGGTCATAACCCCGCCGTATGGGCTGTTGTTCGTGTTGGCTTGCTAGGTGAATTCTTTGGTGATGGAAAGGAACCGAATCGTGAAGCAATCGCGGATGAATTGAAGATGTTGCAATACAACGCTCAAGCATGCGACATCCTCTTCAAATGCCTATGCCCTGAAGAATTCAACAAAATCAGCCGTCTTGAGAATGCAAAAGAGATTTGGGATACTTTGGTTGATATGCATGAAGGTACCGAGTCCGTGAGAGAATCCAAGTTGGATGTTCTTCAAAGTCAGCTTGACAAGTTCAAGATGAAGGATGGTGAAGGAGTCGCGGAAATGTACTCTAGGATAGATCTCATCACCAATGAGATTGCCGGCTTAGGAAACGAAGAAATGACCGACAAATTCATCATCAAGAAGATACTTAGAGCTTTGGTTGAGAGATACGACACCATGTGCACGTTGATCCAAATGATGCCCAACTACAAAGATCTCAAGCCTACGGAAGTCATTGGAAGGATTGTTGCTCATGAGATGACACTCAAAGACAAAGAAGAGCTTCACAACAAGTCTAGCGGTGCTTACAAAGCCACAAGTGATGCTCCCGCAACTTCAAGCGACAACCATGTCACCAATGAAGAGATAAGCCTCATGGTCAAGAAATTCAACAAGTTCTACAAGAATAGAGGCAAATAACGAAGCTCCAACTCAAGATATGAAGAGAAGCGTTCGTCAAGTCATGAACGTAACTGCTACAATTGTGAGAAGCCCGGACACTACTCCAATGAGTGCATGGCTCCTTACAAACGAAGAGAAGAATCACCTAGAAGACGAAGCTCAAGGAATGAATCACCTCAAAGAGAGAGAAGGAGTAGAGATGATCGTTATGAACGAAGACCCTCAAGGAGAAGTAGGGATTCGGAGAAGAAGGACAAGTACACCAAGAGCTACACAAGAAGAAGACATCAAGCTCATGTTGGTGAATGGGTTTCCGGCTTCGACTCCGACAACATCTCCGAGTGAAGCTATCACTCCAACTCCGACTATAGTCAAGATGAAGGTGTTGCCGGACTTGCACTAGTGACTACCAACTCCTATGATCTATTTGATTCACCAAATGAAGGAAGTGGAAGTTGCTTCATGGCTAAAGGCCCCAAGGTATCACACCCCGAGTATCTTGATTTCAATAGTGATGAACATGATTTACTTTGTGATGATGACTTGCACTTTGATGAAACTAGTGATGTTAGTCAAAATGAACTTGATAATTCTCATGCTAGTCAAGATAAGTCATTTGATGATGATAAGATGAAAATAGAACAACTAACTAAAGAATTAAACACTCTTAAGTTAGCCCATGAATCTACTCTCGAAGATCATAGAGAGCTTGTAAGGACTCATGAGAAGCTACGCTTCGAGAAGCTCACCTTGGAGCAAGAGCATGAGTTTCTTAAAGCTATCAATGACAATCTCCGAAAGAAGACTTCATCTTATCTAGACAAACGATTACTCTTGTCTACATTTATGCCACAAGTTAAACCTAGACAAACTAGTAACAAAGGCAAGAAAGGTTCTTCATCTAGTAGCAACAATAAAAATGCTAAACCTAATGATGTTGCCTCTAGTAGTTCTATTGATTCCACTAATGATGATTCTCTTAGCCAAGTTACACTTGAGCAAGAAAATGCTTTATTGAAAGGAATTATAGAGAAAGGTATCTACAAGAGTCTTGCCGGGTGTAAGGAATTTGAGGAAATTGTACGCAAGCACGGAGGATACCGGAAGAACCATGGCATTGGCTACTTCAACACCAAGGATCCCCATCAAGTTGATGTGGGTCCCCAAGAAGAAGAACTAGAGAGTTCTTAAGGGGTGACTCCGCCAATGAAATTCACTCACATTCATTATTGGCAAGAACTAGTTGCAATCAACATCAACTCTATGCAATAGTTTGAGGAGTCACACATTCCCTCAAAGGTAAGCAAGGGACAAGGTAATCAACAAATCCATGGACATCATCACACATGCTTTGCACTCCATGTCCATAGATATCCTTGTATTTTTCTCTTGTGTGTTGGGACTAACCCATGTAGGTGAGAAGAGTAAGGAAACAACAAGGATGCTCCCAACTCTTGGTGATCTTCATCAACTTTGAGCATCCACCACTACCTCACCAACATGAAGTCTTCATCGACAAAACCCAAGGTTAGTTTATCCCTCCTATGGGGGGATGTCACATCAAGGGGGAGCTTTACTCTAAGACTTGAGTCAAAGCATCTCTTGGTATGTGACAACATTAAATGTTTTATGTAAAAGTGGCAACCCCACTTGTGCTTAAACGATGAGTATGACCTATGATCAAGTATTCTTACTTGGCTCCTAAGTCAATATACTCATATATAGATGACTCCGTCATCGCTAACATGCTTGATAGATGCTAGTGTGTATGTGCATGTTTACCATGATTTCATTTGACATCTTATTGTGTGAGCATGTTGGTCTGCATTTATTTATCCATTCGAGGACATCCAATTGTTGCTATTTGGTTTTTGATTTCTCTTTTGCCAATTGGATGGACAAGAATGCCTAGGACCACTCTCTAGCTATCTATGCTTTCTCACCTCATATTCCATTCTTGCTGCATCACAAAACTTGAACAAGCACTTCTCGATCCCTCTGTGTGAGATGCACTCGGAGTTCCGTGCCGAAAAGGGCTGCACTCCAAAACCTCCCAAGTGCATCTCGGTGGAACCAACCAAAATTCTCGGTCTCACCGAATGCCTAGGGTTGATCTGGTTTTCCAATCTTGGTAACACCGATTCCTTATTCTCGGTTACACCGAGTTTCCCTGTCAGCTGACAGTTGAGAAACTCGGTGACACCAACAGCAAGGGGTATATATGCTGTGGACCCGATGCTTTGAAATTGACTCCTCAAACCGTCGCGCCCCAAAACCCTAAGCTGCCAAAAAGGACCCCCGGTGGTCGCCCTTGCCTCCCCGTGCTCCTGCGCTGCTGGGATCCTCGTCGTCGACGGGCATCTTCGCCGCCGTCTTCGCCGTAGCGGACCATCACCAAGCTAGGGTACGGATCCGATCCTCTCTTGCGCTCCATCATCTAATTCTTGCGCATTGAGATGTCCTTATCTATAAGCCACTGTGTGCAATCCTCTCTATCCACCAGAGTTCCCATAGATTAGCGAACAATGAAAATTTTAGGGTTAGCTGTCCGCAAATTGCATCTCGGTACCATCGAGTTGAAAAAATCGGTTCCACCGATTGTGTTTTAGGGTTACTGAGAACCATATCGGTGAGACCGAAGCAAACTTTTTGGTTCCACCGAAAAGGCTGCCAGGTCTCTGTTGATGCATATGGTCAGTCTCGGTGACTCCGAAAAATACCACTCGGTGACACCGAAATACCTTCCGCAGAAAGCTAAAACTAATGTCTTCCTTGTTCAAAATTTTAAAAATCTCTGTGTTTTGTGTTGCTCAAGCCCTCTGCTCCTCTATACTCTATTCACAGGGTCAGAGATGTCTGCTTCTGAGGAAAGTGAGAACAACTTCAGAGAGCAGAGTGTTGACATGGACTCAGGCACTAGTCCTGAGGGAAGCTTTGATGATGTGCCTAGTTCTCTAGATCTGCCCAAGGCTGCTACACGGACTAGGAGGAAGCTCAATTCCGATGAGAAGGATGAGGACTTCATCCCTGAGGAGCTGCCTAAGAAAGATGATTCTGCCACTTCTTCCAAGAAGAAGAAAGCTATCAGAAAGGAGTATGCTAGCTCTGAGACAGTGAGAGCACCAGAGAGCTCCAGAGCAACCATGACTGTTGTGCCTCCCAAGAAATCTATGCCTAAGAAGGCAGGGGAGAAGAAGAAATCCAGGAAGAGGATTATCCATGTTGTTGGCAGGCCTACCTCCATGTATGAGGATCCAGAGGAGGCAGCTGCTGAAGAGGAGGAGGTAGAGCCAGCTGCAAAGGCCCCTCCCAAGAAGAAGAAGAAGCTTATGGCAGATGCTATGCCTAAGGCTACCACTTCCAAGAGCACCAAATCTGCTCCAAAGAAGGCTACTGCTGCTGACAAACCCAAGAGGTTCTCCAGAGAGATTCCAGCTTCTTCCAAGAACAAGACCTCCACTTTCAGGAAAGCTGATGATGATGATGATGACATGACTGCTTTGATGAAGCTCAGACCACACCTTCCAGAGCACAATGCCAGCCACCTGCTTGCTGAAGATATGAAGAACAGGAAGGATTCTGGTTTGAGGGCATGGAGAGCAATTGATCCATATGCTCAGAGGAGAAAAACAGCTGTGGACTACAGGTTCTATACCAAGGAGCAACAAGATTTCTATGAGACTGTGTTACTTGATAAGAGCCCAGCTATCAGTGATATGAGATACGTTGACTGGAAGTACATCAAGGCGAATGAAGATTACTTTCCAAATGTTCAAGACAATTTTCATTGCATTGGCCTAGATGAGTTCGTTGGCAAATAATTCACTGCATGGAACGACGAGATGATCATGCAATTCTACTCCATTGCTCATTTCTATGGAGATGGTAGGATTGTATGGATGACTGAAGGAGCACGATATGAATCCACTGTTGAGGAATGGGCTGCCATCTTAGGAGTCCCAGAGGTGCAAGATGGTGACTTGGATGTCTATTCTGAATCCAAGGAGAGCCATGATTCTATGAAGAATATGTACAATGAGATCCCTGCTGCTAACTTGAAATCTCACAAGTTAGGATCCATTTACTTCCTCCAGGCTAACCTCCGCACCATGAACACTATCTTGAGGCACACATTGATGCCTAAGTCTGGAGATGAGAAGATGATTCGAGGCTATTCCATCAACATGCTGATCCATCTTGATAGACACACCAGGATACGAGTGATGGACTTGATAGTAGAGACTGTGAAGAGGGTTGCTGCTGATCAGAAGCGCTCATGCTGCTATGCACCCTATATTCAGATGCTCATCAACTCCAAGCTGGAGAAGCACATTTTTGCTCTTGACAGGCCCCATTTGCCCCTACAGCCAGATCTTGTGGACAATGTTGTGGTGATGGACCCAGATCATCCCACATCAGCTACAGCACAGGCAGAGGCAGCTAGAGCCACTAGTGCTCAAGTCCCTAGATCCAGGAACGAGCAAATGGATCTCTTGATCACTGCCGTTCATGGCATGCAGAAGGACATCAAGGACATACTGGGGAATCAGAATAGTCTTGTGAGGATCTTTGAGAATAGGATCAAGACCCTAAATGACAAAGTGGATGGGCTGACAAAGACAGTGAACGAGTTGAAGAAGGAAGTTGACAGCGTGCCCAGTCCCGACACTTCAGATGATGAGGATGACTCTCCTCTCAGGCTAGGCACTCACTTCACTACCTAGGCCAGATCAGCCACAGTGCCAGCTTCAGCCTTGAGGCCTTCTTCATCAGCACCTGCTACAGCCTCCTCAGCTCCATCAGCTCCAGTACCTCCAGTTGCCACTCCAACTCCATCCATGACACCAGCAGAGGTCCTCGCCGACGCAGTTCTCTCAACTCCTTCACCAGCTATCGGAGGAGATCAGCCCCAGAAGAGCGCTTAGGCATATACCTTTGAACTTTTTGGTAACTTGTTGCCAAAGGGGGAGAAGTGTATATAGATCTTTAGGCTTCAAGTGAGAGAGCGTTGGTTTTTATCGCTTTTTCAAAAACATTTGATCTTTTGGTTTGGATGTGTTAAACTCTTGTGGTGTTTGGTCATACGCTTAATGTGTGTTGCTACTATTTCCTATCATTTTAATGCTTATGAGATGATCATTCACCTTTGCTTGATTGTGTTGTGCTATGATGTTCATTCTAACTATTCTCGCACACCACCAAGTTGTATGTGACATGAAAGAGTGCCCTATGTACCTAATCGATTGTGCATTTGCATTCAAACGCAAATTTAAAATAATGCACAAATTTAGGGGGAGCTCTTGCTGATCACATACTTCTCAAAGCGACGATTACATTCATTGATTATATCATATGTCGAAGCTTTGATCTATATGTTGTCATCAATTACCAAAAAGGGGGAGATTGAAAGCACATTTGCTCACTTGGTGGTTTTCATAATTAATAACAACATATATGTCATTGAACTAATGTTTCCACTAAGCATATTTCAGGAAAAGTTCAACGATAGGGATGGCAAAAGGATTGTGGATAACCCCAAGATGCAAGGAAATAGATTGACAAAGCTTCAAGCAAGAGGACTCTACATTTTACTTTGTGAGAAATCACTTTGAGTCCATAGGAAAGCCAATACTATTAAAAGGGGGTAAGGTACTGTTGGTGAACAAAATGCTCATACATGCACAAGTGATAGTCACCAAAAACACCCACAAGCTCTTCCATAAAAGTCTGTCCAAAGTCAAATATCCAAAATCGGTGCAACCAACACTTTCCACTCGGTGCCACCGATTCCCAAACTCAGACAGACCCATGCCAAACCCTAGCACATCGGTGCAACCGATTCCACTTCGGTGCCACCGAGTTTGGGTTGCCAACTTTCTGTTACCTCGATTCACAAAATCGGTACCACCGAGTTTGTTGGATCGGCGTCACCGAGTTGCGCAATCTGACCGTTGGTCACCTTATCGGTACCACCGAGAATTATATATCGGTCTCACCGAGATTCAAAAGTTGTCACCTTTTGATCGCTTCAGTACCACCGAGATTCACACATCGGTGTCACCGAGATGGTCACTTTAGGTGTAACGGCTGGATTTTTGGGGATGCCTATATATACCCCTTCACCACCACTCACTCGAAAGAGAAGCACTCAGAACTATTCCATACTTGCCCCATCATATTTTCTGAGAGAGAGCCACCTACTCATGTGTTGAGATCAAGCTATTCCACTCCATCCATATGAATCTTGATCTCTAGCCTCCCCAAGTTGCTTTCCACCAAATCAATCTCTTCCACCATAGCCAAATCTGTGAGAGAGTGATTGTGTGTTGAGGAGTCTATCATCTTGAAGCACAAGATCAAGGAGTTCATCGACATTGCCGAGCCTATTACCTTTTGGAGGGTGGTGCCTCCTAGATTGGTTAGGTGTCGCTTGGGAGCCTCCTACTTCGTGTTGTGGAGTTGAACCAAGAAGTTTGTATGGGCAAGGAGATCGCCTACTTCGTGAAGATCTACCCATAGTGAGGCTAGTCCTTCGTGGACGGAAGCCGTTATGGAATAGTCAAGATTGCTACTTCGTGGACCCTTATGGGTGGAGCCCTCCGTGGAGTCTCGCGACCGTTACCGTCTGTGGGTTGAAGACTCCATAAACGTGGACGTACGATAGCACCACCTATCGGAACCACGGGAAAAATCTTCATGTCTACAAATTGCGTTTGATCTTCCTTCCTACCCTCTACTATACATGCTTGTTGTTACTTTCCGCTGCTATAATCTTAGATATGCATGTGTAGGGTGTGCTTGACTTGCTATCAATGCTAAAATCTGCCAACACTTAAAATTGGGAAAAGTTAGGATTTTTACTTGGTCAAGTAGTCTAATCACCCCCCTCTAGACATACTTTCGGTTCTACAACATCCATCCGCTTCGAAGACCCTCTCGCACGCAGCCGCGAGCGTCGTGCGTACTACTGCGGCGGCGAACGAGGGGGGGCATCGCGGGCGACGCGACGGGCACAGGCGCCGCCGCCGTCGCATCCCCCACGGCCAAAACCGGGGCAAGGAACGCCGAAAGGAAATGAGCCCGCTTGACCCGAGGGAGGTGCGGCATAATCCGGTAGTTCTAGGAAAGAAAGAGGTACTTTGCTAGACCCTTCTCCCCTCTCCTTCCCCGCCTGTGATTGGTTCTGCACGGCGGCGGTACCATCGGTGTCGATAAGCTCGCATGAGGTTCGGTCTTACATTTGTTCCGCCAGGAATATATCCCGAGCCGAATGCTAGAGCGAATCCACTGATTGACGTCCCCGGCAAGCGAACCACGGCAAGGTCCTGCCCGCCTATGTACCCATCGCATAGGTCGCCGCGGGGCCATTGGGCGCGAAGGAAAGGAGGGAGGGCTCGGCCATTCATGTTTTCTCCTCCGTTCCCGTTAGTTATGAACGTTTACATTAACCCGATAGACTCGTGCCGCGGATTGTACTCATGACTAACGGATCTCCAAGTTTCTCCATTTTCACCTCTCTTCGCATTCCCTTCCTCTCAGGGCAGCAGTGGGTACACACTCCTGCGCGCACCGGGGAGCACGAAGAGGAGAAGCGCCAATGGATGAAGGGAGGGGCTATGAAAGTGGATAAGCACGTGCCATGGCAAAAGAAAAACCATGAAAAAAGCTAAGTTGACCTGGTTATCAACTTCCATTAGAATTCACATTTGCATGCTCCTTCGTCAAACCAAAGGTTTTGTATGATAAATCCTGCGTGGGATGGGACCTTACTGTGTTTGTTTGTGCCCGTGTTTTGTTTCGAGCCTGCTCAACGAAACACACGGCAGCATCAAACACCGCCAAGGGAGATCTCGCCGGCAGCGTGCCCTTGCCAGCAGAATGCTAAGGACCCGTTCCTCAGAGCAATCGCGGCAACACGTTGTTGGCGGGTAACCGGAACGCGCAAGGAAAACGATCATACGAACGATAGTAGGGAAGCGAAGGGGATAGCATGCGTTTGCATAAAAACATCAGTTCAGCAAACATTAAAACAAAGGAAGTGCATGCCCTAATACGAGATACCTACTGTGTCTTAAGTACAGGACAACATGACAACAAGGAAAGCTCAAAGTTAACCCCGGTGGCTCCCCTGGGTCCTTGGGACTGCGAGGAGCCTATCAGCAAGGGGACCGGCCTTCTTCGCGGCAGCAGAGGTGTCGGCGCCCGACGGCAGCTTCTTGAAACCGTCGGAGAGGTCGAGCTCCAGATGGAAGAAGGCGAGGTTGCTAGGACCAGGAAGAGGGCGTCGCGTGCCAGCTTCCGTGATTCATTGGCAAAGCAGACAACCCTGTCTTCCTCGTACATCTTCAACCCCTCGATCAGGCCGTCGAAGAAGAGTGTCAGCTTGACGCTTGGAACCTCGTGCTTGCCGATGGAGAAGGCCTAGCTCTTCATGTTCATCTTTGCAATTTGGGCTGTGAGGCGCTCAACGATGTCAGTCATGCTCCTGATCCAGAGGTCGCGCTGCTCAATTTGGTTCTCCAGCTTGTCTTCAGCATCCTTCTGAAGGGTCTTCGTGCTGTTCAAATTTGTCAGCAGCAGTTTCTCGCGGACCCCGGAAGATTCAAGGTCTTTCTCCAAGGAAGCAAGCCTAGATTTCATATCAGAGATGGTGTCGTTGGCGGCATCGAGATCTTGGATCTTGGAGGAAAGCTGCGACTACGCCTCTCCTAGGGTAGCTTCCACCTTTCGTGCTTCCTCCTTGAGCCCCTCGATCTCCTTGGTGCTCCCGGCAAGGTCCTCCGTCAGCTTGTTCAATTGAGCCTCGAGTTTGGCCTTGGCAGCAGATGCAGCAGCTAGCCCGTCAGTTACTTTCTTCAGCTGAGCAGTGGACTCCAGGGAAAATGCATCAAGAGTGGTCTTGTGGCTGTCCTCCAGCTCCTTGGTACGCTGCCGGATGCAGGCCTCCAGCTCCTCATCCTTGTCACGGAGAGTAGCCTCGAGGGCCCCTTCCCGGGAGGAAATGCTCTTCTCTCTAGCGTCCAGAAGCGCTTCACGCTCCGTCAGTCGAGCCTTCCGGGCAGCAACATCCTCTCTGGCCATGGATAGCGTCTCGTGCTGCCTCTTAAGAGAATTGACCTGTTGGTTATACCACTCCCGTAGCTCGCTCCCCTTGTTCCTCAGCTGCTGGTCCACGAGATCGGCCGAGTCACGCTGCTCCTTGACCGCCTGCCACTTGAGGCTATACCTGCTCTGCACATCGTTGAGCCCTGCTGCTATGGATTCCAGAAAGGCCAAATCCTTGGCACCATCAGCAGTACCATCAGCTCCTTCGATCCTGTGAGACAGCGGTGCCAGGATCCTATTGATTTCCTCGTCAAGGTCTGCGCCCACTGAGAAGGGTGAGCCAGGAGTTGTGGGACCCAGCCGAGCAGTGACCAACGCCAGGTGGCTCTGGGGGGATCACAGAGCTGATGCCAGGGAATAGCTTGGCGAGGAGGGCCCCATGGACTGAAGGGGAGTCTTCTCCTCAACCACTGTATCCGGATCAGGCACGCTACCGAAGTTTTGTTCCGTCCTTTCTGAGGACCCCTGAACATCCCCGGCAACTTGCCCATGGCCCTCCGCGACAGCAATCTTCATCGCCTCCGCGGCTGCATCCTTCCCGATGTCAGCCACTTCTTCCAGCAACTCAGGCTCTTCAAGTAGCGGAGCTACAGATTAGAGCAATAAACATAAGTATGGAAGTCAGAAATCAATAAGGCACGTAAGAAGAGAGAACAGGGGAAGTAAAAATGCGGGCAAGTGGGATACCCGATGGAGGTTGCTGTGGAAGGACATTCCCTTCCTTGGCAACATCAGTTACCGGCGTGCGGTCTATCACCATCCTTCCAGTGATGACCTCAACACGGGCAAGCTCTTCGGTGGAGGCCCTTGCCGGCGAATCTTTCTCACGGGCGACGGTTGACGAGAAATCTTGAAGGGAAGGTTCCTCCTGGCGAGCCTCTCCCTGATAATTTCCTCCTGTCTCCCTATCGGGTGTAGGGAGACGCCCTTCCTCATCCCTGTCAATGGACGAGGTCTGCGCTTTGATTTCACGAAGAGGGCTGGACCGGGGGCTAGGCGCGGGGTTCTCCTCCGCGTCTCCTGCCGGGCTCATGCCTACTGCGGAATCCGACCCTGCCGCGGATTTGGCCCGCTTGGCCCTATGCGCAAGGGTCTCCTCGTCCTCATCCCTGTCAGAATCAACCGTACAAGATCAATCAAGAAAATCAAGGATAAAGACTTTGACAAAGATTGTGATCTAATGACTCACTCCGAGGTGATGAGCATGGAGCCCAGCTCGTACGACGCATGCGGCGGAGTTGATCTGCCCCTTTTTAGAGTTGGAGGGGCGGGGCTTGGTGGAGGGACCGGGCCTTCCGGCAAAGGCGAGTCTGGCGGAGAAGTTGGGCTTGACGGATGGCTAGGGTCCGCCCCTATAACCCTCCGTCGCTTGACGGGAGAAGCTTTGGCTTGAGAAAGGCGGGAGGATTGGCGGCGTGCTACTTTGCGCCCGCCTCCCTTGGAGGTCGTCTTCTTCACCTTCGAGGGACCCCACGAAGACGCAGGGGCCGTTGGTTCTCAGGTGACGCGTTGACGGAGGCGGCGCCCCGGTTTTGGAGCTTGGGGGCCTATTTCGAGCCCCTCTTCCTCCACCTCCGGCTCTTTCTCCTCCTCCGCCTCGATCCCCTCTTGGGTCCCTGTCGCCACGGCCTGGGAGCCCCCGGCCCCGGTAGGCTCCAACCCGACAGCCTCCCCCGGAGCAAGATTTCCGCTCTCCTCCTCGGAAGAGTCATCGTCCTCAGATTCCTCCTCCTCCTCTTCTCCGGAGGCTGCTCCCTTGGCAGTTCTGACATTCTTGTCTTCCGCAATCCGAGCGGCGATGAATGCCCTCTCCGCCGTCCTGGTTGGCGCGGTCAAGTTATCCTCCGGCCTGGAAGCCCTTTCCTCCAGGCTAGACCCACTCCATCTCGCTGTCCAGGGCGGGCAGCTCCCAATCAGGCTTAACCCCGAAGGCGTTGCAATCAAGCATCCATTGCAGGATCTGGTTCCGGGCAGAGTTGCGGTGCAAGGGGACGACTCCTACCGGCAAATGGAACGGCCCAAGGCGGCCGAACAGCTGATCGCACAACCAACCATGGCCATAAACCGTCAGGTTGTTGGCAGGGCCTGGGTACAATCGCATCCAGTCGGCAGGACCGTTGAACTCCCATGCAAACCTATCCCTCTTCTGCAACGGCACGATGCGGTGACGAAGGAAGTCAGCCCCCACATGCTCAATGGCCAGCCCGGCAGCTTTGAGACGGATGATCCTGTTCAGCGCCAGGCAGAGTTTGCCGTCGGTGAGGCCCGGCTTGTCCCAGTCGCTGCCGCGTGCGACACATCTGGTCCGTGCCAAGCAGAACTCGGGGGCTTTGTCATCCTTGATCCAGCACCAGTCGCCCCTGCACTCTTCCCACTTCACACGCTGCTGGCCAGGAAGGTAATCCCAGTCGTCTTTCTTGCCCCGGGGGATCCAGCTTATATTCCCCGAGAGGTGGGATTTGTCCTCAATCCGAGGAACGAAGAAGTGCCTGAACAAATCCACATTGGGGGCGACTCCGACGAAGTTCTCGCACAGATGGGCAAAAATCGCCATGCACGCCATTGCATTGGGCGTGAAGTCCAGAAGGTGGAGCCCGTACACCGCCATCATGGCGTAGAAGAAATCAGAGAAGGGGGGAGAGAGGCCACAGTAGAAGTACACGCAGAAGAAGCGGTACGAATCTGTCGGCGTCTTCTCTTTGGGGCTGTCCGGCAGAACCACGGGCGCTTTATGCCCCTTTGTTTCTCTCCCCTACATATAGGCGTACCTTTTGATCAAGGTATCGTCGTCCAGGCTCGATGGGGAGATGACCAGATCTCTCTGTCGCCGCTTCTCAAGCTCTTCCGCTTTCCTCTTCCTCTCCTCGGCCACTGGGTCCGCAGACGCGACCCTCTGCTTCCCCTTGACGGCGTCCGTCTTCCGCCCCATATCTAGAGCTCTCAAGGGCGGCGGATGATCTAGCAGCGCTCAGGCAGACCGGAGGCGGCGACGGAAGCGGTTTCTCTTGGCTTGAGGAAGAAGATGAAGGACGGAGAAACGGATGCGAATGAGCAGCGCCCCTGTACATTGCCCCTTTTATTTGGGGGACCCGCACGGGGGCTGGCTCTTCGCTATCTTTATGGAAAACTGCCGTTTTTTTACTGACAGTTTTTACTCTCCAATGGCTACTGTTCCACGACCCCACGACCTACGGTAATTACACGGAGTGGACGTGGGACGGGAGGACAACATTTCTTCGACGCGTGTCCGTGCACTATTTGGGGCCTAACCCAACATGCCGAGCGACATGTATGGCTTAGGCCCGGGGGCTTCCGTCAGGGTACACAAACATGGGTGTTTATTTCCCCTAACTTGTGCACGGACAATAAGCCTCCGGCCTTCGTGGCCTGAGCCCGCCGGGAAAAGCTACCACACCACCAAGCAAGCACTCAAGACCCAGACTCCGGCAGCAGCAACCTACAAAAGGCCAAGCAACGCCAGCAAGACCAACGCAACAGCCTAGAACAGGCCCGGAGCGTGCCAAGCCCATCCCCGGTGCCTGCCGGGGACCGAGGCGCGTGCACCTTCAGGAAGACCCGGCAAGCCATCCCCCGGCAAGCGCGAGCCGATCGGCCACCGCTCCACCGCATCGCAACGCTAGTCACTTGTCGATGCGGTGTCGAGCCCCCAGGTGGCTAAGTGGCTCTCGCTAAGCACGTGGCGGCATGCTGGAAGACAAATTATGCCCCCTTGACACCCGTCCGTAGGCGTGTCAAGCGGTGGTGCGATAGTTAGCTAGAGCGGTGGTAGAAGCTTGCCGGGGACGCACCCCCACACGCCACCTAGACTGCATTTATGGCATTTTGTCCTAAGTGCCAGAGTTAGGTATGATAGCTCTGTTAGCTGTCTAATCATCAGACAATGTCTGTTTTGCCATTGTGGTTGCCCCTTGAGCTATAAAAGGAGGCCCAAGGCGACTGAGCTCAAGATTCGGACCTTTGGACACTTGTACTCACGTAGCAGCTCTCCCCGACGGCAACCCTTGCCGGGATTGAGCACTGCGTGTTCTTCATGTTCCTCTGATCAATCCACCAAAAGCAGGAGTAGGGTTTTACGCTTCACAGCGGCCCAAACCTGGGTAAAAACACCAGCGCCCCGATCGTCGTGCTGCCTCATGGTCTCCGCTCTTTGTGCAATGTGACCTCCCCTTGCCGAACCACAAAGGGGCCTCTGGTCCCATAGGTGATCGTGTGCATCCGTGCACTGACAGTATGCTGCCTACATGAGTGATGCCGCTAGGGAAAACTATGCCCCCGGGTCTATTCACTTATAAATTTACAAACGCTACTATTACCTTGCTGCCTTTATTTACTTTTTATTTTATTTTGCAATTTACAATTATTTACAATTATCTACACAACTCATTTGCTTGCAAATAACGAGATCAAGGGGATTGACAACCCTCTTGCCCGCGTTGGGTGCAAGTTGTTTGTTCTTTTGTGTGCAGCCGCTGAAGACGGTTGACGATTGATATTCCTATTTTTTCTATAAACCTTGGTTTCATAAATGAGGGAAATACTTACCCACTTTGTGCTGCAATAACCCGTTCCTCTTCACGGAAAACCCAACGCGGATCTCAAGTATCAGGAAGGATTTCTGGTGCCGTTGCCGGGGAATATCATCATCAACTAGCAAGTAACTTCACACAAATTTTCATTCACTTGTTTATCTTTTTATTTGCTGTTATATTTAGTCAGTCTCATAAAAATCAAAAATACTAAAATATTTATCTTTGCTTGTCACTAGTTTTCTTGTTTGAAGTCATGGCTAGTTCTTCTTGTGCTCGTGTTACTCCCAATAATGATGTAGTCAATTTTAAACAAAAGGGGAGGAGAAAGTTTGAAAGATGCATGGTATGGGATTTGCTTCGCTCAAAATAAAGCAACTAAAAAGTTATCCACCACTACGTTGCTTCATAATTTTTCTGTTGGTGTGACAACTTGGTATAGGTTTGTCCTTGACACCATCACCGGTGGGAACTTCTTAATGTGTCACACCTTGGATGCCTATAACGCAACTGAAAATCTTGTAGGGGCACCACCCATTATTCTTAATGAAACTAGTTTGACCTTGGAACATGTTATGCAAAGGCTTGATGCTATTGAAAAGGAAATGATCTCAAATAAACCAATTGAGGAGTTGGATAAAAAACTTCATAATCATATCACTCAACTTGGGTCACGGGTAGAAATGACTTTGAAAGCTTTAAAGGAAAAAGACACTATTATTGATGAGAGGATAGAACAAGGTTTGAATAGAATTGATAAAATGGATGAGGTCATTGACAAAGTAGGTTCCGCTTTCACACCTTCTAAAACTAATGCTAGTACCTCTCAAAACAAAAGCCCCAAGTTCATATATATTCCTAAGAGCATTAGTACACCTCCTACCAAATGAAACGAGGATCTAAAGATGATTAGTGTTCATCCCAACTTTGTAAACTTGATAAAAGATCCTATAGCCAAGCGTCCTATTGCCCCTATTATCCACGGTTGTGTTATTAAGGAGTTTGATGTCAAAGATGACAACACTTGAAACTATGCATTATGCCTAGCTAGGGGCATACAACAATAGCGCTTCTTGGGAGGCAACACAATAGTTATCTTTATTTATTTTTGCTTTTAAATTTCTGTTTGTTTTTGATAACATGATTATTTCCTCTGTAATGATTATGTTTTTATGTTTAAATAGTGTTTTTCCAAGTAAAGCCTTTGGGATGACTCACAAGATGAGTAGAATCGATGCTGAAACAAAACAGAAACTTTTGACTCCAGTACAGGAATTTTCATTTTTTACTGAAGCGTGATAATGATCTGAATTTTTTACACAGTATGTATCCACAAATTTTAGAGGTTTTCCTATTTTTTCAGAATTTTAAGAGTTATATAAGTATATGTTCTCTACAAATTGCTACAGACTGTTCTGTTTTAGACAGATTCTGTTTTTTGCTTGCATAGTTGCTTGTTTTGATTATGCTATGGATTGTATAGGGGGTATAAGCCATGGAGAAGTTAGAATACAGTACCTATTATGGAATTATGAAATAATAATCAATTTATAACAGTACCTAAATTATTCAATATGTTGCTTATACTAACGGATATCACGAAGTTTTGTTGAGTTTTGTGTGATTGAAGTTTTCAAGTTTTGGGTGTTATCACGATGGACAAAGGAAGAAGGAGTGGCAAGAGCCTAAGCTTGGGGATGCCCAAGGCACCCCAAGGTAATATTTTAAGTAAGACTCAATCGTCTAAGCTTGGGGATGCCCCGGAAGGCATCCCCTCTTTCGTCTCAATCCATCGGTATGTCACTTGAAGCTATATTTTTATTCGTCACATGATATGAGTTTTGCTTGGAGCGTCATTTGTTTTTGTTTTGCTTTTACTTTCAGTTTGCCACAATCATCGTTTGCTGGACACACCTATTAAAGATAGACACACCTTAATCATAATTTGTTGGAATACTCTATGTGCTTCACTTATATCTTTTTGAGCTTAGTAGTTGCTCTAGTACTTCACTTATATATTTTTGAGCACGGTGGCGTGTAGATTTTATAGAAATAATTTCACTCTCGCTCTTCACTTATATTTGTTTGAGAGTTAATAAATAGTGACGGTAATTTGCATGGGTCATAAGACTAGTCCAAAATATTGGGTATTTAATGAGTGATAATCAAAACCATCATGTAGCACATATAGAGAAATTGTGGGTTAATGATGTTGATGTGGTAATATGAAAAAGATGTGAGTTCATAATTGTTGATTCGTATAAGTGTCGATATTAAGAGAGGCTAACTTTTTGTTCATCTAAAAATTAAAGAGGCATGGTGATGATGTGTGAGCATTTCTATTCCTCGTTGAAATCCTAGTGTTGTTTCGGGTCGGAAGCGCGCGATGGTTAACTCCTACCAACCTCTTCCCTCGGGGCATGCGAGTAGTACTTTGATTTATGATAAAACTAATAAAACTTTGCAATAAGTATATGAGTTCTTTATGAGTAATGTGAAACCATGGACATACACAATCTCACCTTCTCATATTTGCTAGCCTCTTCGGTACCGTGCATAGCCCATTATCACCTCGAGGATCGGTGCATCTTTTGCCGGTGCATCCAAACCCCGTGACATGATACGCTCTGTTGCACATAAGCCTCATTATATCTTCCTCAAAACAGCCACCATACCTACCTATCATGGCATTTCCATAGCCATTCCGAGATATATTGCCATGCAAATTCCATCGTCACTTCACACGACTAGTTCGTTCATCATCATATTGCTTTGCATGATCATATAGAGCTGACATAGTATTTGTGGCAAAGCCACCGTTCATCATATTTTTAATACATGTCACGCTAGATCATTGCACATCCTGGTACACTGCCAGAGGCATTCATATAGAGTCATATCTTCATATCAGTTCTTCATATCGAGTTGTAAGTAAATAAAAGTGTGATGATCATCATTGTTACAGCATTGTCCTAGTGAGGAAATAAAGATGGGGGAGGCCAAATGAGCCCACCATTCTGAATAAAAAAATGAGATAAAAATGAGAGAAGGGACTTTGCTACTATCTTTTACCACACTTGTGCCTCAAAGTGGCACCTTGTTCCTCATATAGAGAGTCTCATGATATGTCATTTTCATATGCTAGTGGGAATTACTTTTCATTATTATAAACTTGGCTTGTATATTCCTATGATGGGCTTCCTCAAATGCCCGAGGTCTTCATGAGCAAGCAAGTTGGATGCACACCCCACTTAGCTTCATTTGAGCTTTCATACACTTATAGCTCTAGTGCATCATTTGCATGGCAATCCCTACTCCTTGCATTGACATCTATCGATGGGCATCTCCATAGCTTGCTGGTATGCCTAGTTGATGTGAGACTATCTTCTCCACCTTTTGCCCCTTTGATATCTACCACCATATTCTGTTTCACCTAAATGCTATGTCCAATGGCTCACACTCATATATTGCGTGAAGAATAAAAAGTTGATGCATATTGAAAAAGTACGATCCAATTGCCTGACTTGGACACCGTGGTGCTTGACATTTGTATTAATGTGGTGAAGATGGAGCCATGCCTTGCTAATATAATAAGATGAATGGGGCGGGGGGTAAACATTCTTTGAGGATCGTATACTTTGAAAGATTGATGATTTTGTTTCTTATACTTATAAGTATTGCTATGTTAATATTTGTTGATTCATCGTTTCTCAATGAGCATACATGCATAAGATTACATAATGGATAGCATGTCACATCAAAAATTCTGTTTTTATCATTTACCTACTCGGGGACGAGCAGGAATTAAGCTTGGGGATGCTTGATACGTCTCCAACGTATCTATAATTTTTGATTTTTCCATGCTGATATATTATCATTCTAGGTTACTTTTTGGGTCTTTATTTACCAATTTATGTTATTTTTGAGCACTAACCTATTGACCCAGTGCCCAGTGCTAGTTGCCGTTTTCTGCATGTTTTTCACTTCTCAGGTTTACAGTACCAAACGAAGTTCAATTGCCACGAAACTTTTTGATGTTTTTTTCTGGACCAAAAGAAGAACTGGGAGATTCGGAAGAAGGCTGGGGGCCGCACCAGGGCCCCACAAGCCAACAAGGCGCGCCCTGATAGCTTGTGGCCCCCTGGCGGCTATCCCGACCTTGTTCTCTAGACTATAAATTCTCATATATCGCAAAAACCCTAGAGGCAGTCTTGGAACTCTTTTTACGCCGCTGCAATCTCTGTTCTGTCGCGAGGCCATCTGGAGCTCCGTTCCGGCACCCTGCCGGAGGGGGGATCGATCACGGAGGGCCTCTACATCAACCTTGCTGCCCTCATGATGATGTGTGAGTAGTTCACCACAGACCTACGGGTCCATAGCTAGTACCTAGATGGCAATCTCTCTATCTCTTGATCTTCAATACAATGATCATCGCATCTTTGCTTTGATCTATCCGATGTAATCCTATTGTGCGGTGTGTTTGTTGGGATCCGATGAATTGTGGGTTTATGTTCAGATTATTCATGAAAAGTATTTGAGTTACCTCTTAATATTAAGATTCTTATTTGCATGATAATTATAGCTTCGTAATGCTCTTCGATTTATTGATGTGCTTTGGCCAAGTAGACTGATCTATCTTCAGTGGGAGTGGTGCGTTGTGGTAGGTTCAACCTGATGAGTTTCTATATCCCAGTGACAAAGTAGGGGACAAGATGCGTCTTTGTGTTGTTGCTACTAAGGATAACACGATGGGGTTTATTCATGTTTCTTGAGTTTACTTTGTCTACATCATGTCATCGTTCTCCATGCATTACTCTGTTTGTCATGAACTTAATGCGTAGAGAGGCAAGCATAGAAGCACTCTTGAAGTGGAGTAATAGTAATAGGTGTAGGCAGGAGTCGGCCTATTTGTTTATGGACGTGATGCCTATATGAACATGATCATTGCCATGAAAATCGCATAATTACCTGCTTTTCTATCAATTGCCCAACAGTAATTTGTTACCCACCGTATGCTGCCTACACGAGAGATGCCGCTAGGGAAAACTATGGCCCCCAGGTCTATTCACTTATAAATTTACAAATGCTACTATTACCTTGCTGCCTTTATTTACTCTTTATTTTATTTTTCAATTTACAATTATCCATACAACTCATTTTCTTGCAAATAACGAGATCAAGGGGATTGGCAACCCTCTTACCCGCGTTGGGTGCAAGTTGTTTGTTCTTTTGTGTGCAGCCGCTGAAGACGGTTGAGGATTGATATTCCTATTGGTTCGATAAACCTTGGTTTCATAACCGAGGCAAATACTTATCCACTTTGTGCTGCAATAACCCGTTCCTCTTCATGGAAAACCCAACGCAGATCACAAGTATCAATTCACTCTTTGACTTAGTCTTGATCAACCTTATATCATATCTTCTCTCTTCATAAAGATTATATCTTGAAGGTAAACATGAATGCTCACACAATCTTCTTCTTCAAGACATGCTTGCAATAAGCTCAACTCTCACATGACCAATCTTTGGATAAAACCTTGAATACCACCTTGGTCACCATATAAACTCCTTGAAACCAACGGATGGACTTCAAGAAGTGCCTATGGACAAATCCTTCGAATATAACTCAAGGCAACCATTAGTCCATAGGGATTGTCATCAATTACCAAAACCACACATGGAGAAATGTGCTCTTACAAGTGATGATTTGCGTATCCATCTGATGTCCATCAAGGGAGCCAACAAGAAACTTCGGACAAGGGTTGAGGAGTTGTCTACAAATATTATAGGCATCGAGTAAAGGTGGAACGAGTGTTTTACTGCCAACGATCGATAGCACATTGAGAGTCTACAAGTGGTGACCGATAGTCTTAATCGTCTCACTGGAGCAGTTCAGCGCCTTCAGACGAGAGACGTGGCACCATGACAGTCCCGCTCACCACGACGACATCGTGACCATGACAACGACGGTGATGGTTATTTTTCTGGGGACTCGGATGCACATGGAGGCTTACCTCACCGACCACGACATGAGGCGGATGCTCACCGCCATGTTGGGCGGCGCCGCGACCATGGCGGCAATGGTGCCTAGGAGGATGATGGTTTATGTCGAATTAGGATAACCATGCCTGAATTCTCGGGACGTTGTTCTAACTCAGAGAAGTACTTGGAGTGGGAGATGCGCGTAAATCATATTTTTGATGGCCACAACTAGTCCGAAGAAAAGAAGGTTCGTGTTGCATCAATGGAATTTACTGAGTATGCTCTTGTATGGTGGGATAACAAGAACCGTACTCACGAGCGACCAACAACATGTGCTGAGATGAAGTGAATCACAAGGGAACGTTTTGTGCCTGCTTATTACAATCGCCAGCTTCATAGTAGATTGCGTCCTCTAGTGCAAGGTACAAAATCAATTGATGAGTACTACAAAGAGATGCAAGTTTTGATGATCCGCACAACTGTACGCGAGTCTGCAGAGCATCCTATGGACATCACCTTGACAAGATCCCGTTTGACAAATGACACGTGCGACATCAACTCCACATACATAAAGGTGAATCATCTCCTTTACACGTGTTCACTTGATCCCTTCGAGGATGCACTGGTGCAGCGACACGCTATACAAACAGTTTTTAACCCTTTGCGCGACGTACTTTGAAACCACCGCCTTACATGTGTGGGCGATAGTAGGGGGGTCCATCCCACACGACACGGAACAATCGTCGGCGATGGTGTCCAACGAACGCAAACGTTTGGCAAAACTAAGCATATGGGATGTCCGCATCTATCAAAAACGAGAGTCATTGGTCAACCGTTTGAGATATGGTGGACTTCCCATACGGCCCATCCTTGCAACTCGTGTGAGATCACACTAACATCGCACGCGCTATTCTGTGGCTCACTGTTTACGATGTGCATCGAATCACAAATAGTTCACGATTATGAAGCGTGTATGATAAAGGGTATATCACAAACACTTATATTGGACAAACCATTGGCGATATTTAACTAAGACGATAATTTAACCATTGTACAAGTATCAGATAGGTTTAAGAAACGTCTGAATGTCGTACTCGCATTCGACAGGATAAGTATCGCACACGCTATTATGTTGTCCAAAGTTTGCGATGCATACTACATCACAAACAGTTTATCTTTTTAAACTGTGTGCGACAGAGATTCTATCACCAACATTGAATTCGGTTGCACCGTTTGTTATATTACCTGAAATCACACACGGTTTGCAAACGGCAACTGTGTGCATGGGCACACATGTTTTCTATTTGTGAAACGTGTTGGATCATGAGGTATATCACAAACGTTGAGACTTACAAACCGTGTGCGGCGTAATGACCCGCAGAGCATTTTATTATTATTTTAATTGCTATAATTTAAAATTGTACATAATTTGAATTTGAAAGTAGGGAATAGCTTTTTACATATACATAGATAGGTTCATCAACCAATGCATTATTCCATTCACAGGTACATATGTTCAAGAATTACGTCAACGAAAGAATTACATAAGCACCAAATAAAGAATGATGAACGACGGTTGAATACTTGTATTAAAGACAGCAAAGAAAGAGGCAAAAGATATTCTGATTGCTGTAAAAGGTGAAGTGGAACGCCCGTAGTGTGCCCTCCTCCATGTCGTATGCACACACGACTCTAGCGCAACCCCTTGTGATGGCCGCCCACCCATCCTTCAATATCTTCATGACTTCCAGATAGTCATTCTAGTCTGGTAGAAATACATGTACATTTGCATGTCCAACAATCATGTAGTTTGAGAGGTGATCTTGGGTAGACTGCGTTGGGAACCACCACAAAGGAAAAAGATACAGAGATTGTCATCTAACAACTCATTATGTGCAGTAAAAAGGGTACATAGTTCTGAGTTAATATACTTCATATCACTGTTGTCTTGGACAAACTGTAAATAAATAGTTTAATTGCCATATTTTGACCCATTGTACTAGCAATCTTTATTAGTTACCTCACATGATGCTCTCTCTGTCCCACTATATAAGATCTAATTACATCCAATGCACGAACATAATTGATGTATTAGCGTCTTATATTATGGGGCGGAGGGAGTATAACATGGGAAATAAATATAGCCATGTGAACCAAAAACCATTAAAATAGGCATATGCTCACTACATCAGGCTTAACAACAACCAAATAAAGTCATTCATAATGGTATTGTTGAATTTGCATAGAACAAAGCTTGTACTTAAACTTCAAATTGTATAATTGAACATCACAGAGTGAAAAAAAAGTAGGGGGTGTATTACCTACACCAGGCTTAACAGGAAACAAATATGGCCATTGAACTGGTATTAATCAAATTGTACTGGACATTGTGAATAACTAAATAAACAAGGCATACTACAACAACCAAATAGTCATTCAAGTCGGTATTGTTGAAATTGCATAGAACGTAACATGTGCTTAAACATAAAATTCTACGATTGAACATCACATTGTTAGAAAACCGAAATAAACAGGGGCATGTGAACTACACCAGCTTTAACATGAACCAATTGTATGATTGAACAACCAAATCTAGCAATTGAAGATGGACATATGTTCACTACAAACAACCAAAAGCAGCTAAACAAGGTATATGCTCACTACAGACAACCAAACATAGGCGTTCGTTAAATTGAACTGAACAATTCATACTCCAGCGTAGGGCGCACTTGTCGATGACAAGTTGTCATCGTCAATGAGGCCTGACTTGGTAGCTAACGATGCCAAAACATTGCCATAGAACGTGACTTCCATAAATGACAAAAGGGTCTCGTTGGCGATGAAGGAAAATTCCTGACAGCAAAGCAGAGTAGATCAGATGCATACTACAAACATATAGGTATATGCTAACTACAGACAACCAAACATAGGCAGTATAATTGATTTGGACAATTCATACTCCAGCATATCAAATTTCACTTTTGAAAATTACAATTCATACTCCAACATAACAAATTCCTGACAGCAAAGCAGAGTAGATCAGAGGCATACTACAAACAACCAAATATAGCAATTGAAACTGGACAAATCATAACCACAAACCATCAAAAAACCTTTAAAGGAAGCATATGCTCACTACAACAGACTTAACAACAACCAAACAGTCATTCATATCAGTATTGTTGAAATTGCATAGAAGATAGAACACACCATGTGCTTAAACTTCAAATTGTATGATTCAACATCACATCTATTATATATAAAAATTATATGATGTGTTAACCAGAAAAAAGAGAATATGCTAGAAAATCACACAAAAATTAGGAAAATCTGGCCGTTAATTTAGTATCTCATAAAACCACAACCAATAGATCTAATACTACCTATTAATCGTTAGAGATGAAAGAAATTACCCACCAATACCATTATTACTATTTGTCCTATCGTACATAATACCGAGAAAACTGATCTAGGTTCCCATCGTACATAATTCCTGGGAAACCAATCTAGGTTACAATCACTGATGGAAAACAAAAAGGAAAGACGGCTCTGTACGGGCAGGATCTCTCAATGCATCAAAAGAATATGGAAGCAAAAAAGATGATGCCACCACCATGATCGCCTCTCACACATCACGGCGGATGAATTATCATCCTTGAATCTCAAGCTTATTCGGCCTTGAATCATGGCGATCCGACCAGAAGGCGATGGCTAGGAGCCAGAGCACCGAAAGAATGGATGTTACACATGTCACGCATGGCCGGTATCCCGAACCGATCCAGCCACGCACAAGGACGATCACCCCTCCGGCCGCCACTGCCCACCACGACCTGACTGCCTCACCCAGTGCCATAACTCCAGCTTTGGGAGGGCACCGAAAATACCGCTTGGCGCATTACAACACAAGCATGGGACCAACGCACGATCCTTTGAAGCCTATCAACGATGCATGCAGGCAAGAAAGCATCAACGACGTCAATGTCAGCCTACATGTACCTATGAACCTAAATTAGATTTATTTAATTTTCCTTGATGTCCTCAATGCAGTTTTCTACATCAGGTCGATCAACAATTTCCAGATTTTTATTGAACGCCCATGTGATGCTCCTAGAGTCATGGATCTTGGCGCGGCCCAACTTTCAGGATGGAAGGTACAACGAAGATCGAGTTGGTTGTAGCTTGATGGAAGGAAGCCCAATTACCCATATAATTGCAATATTTTGTATCGATCCTAAGGAAGCAGCTAAGTTTTCCTCAGCTCTATAGCATGGTGGACTTCGGTGGAAATCGAGTTCATTCAACGGATGCCCTCGACATGTTCGTCTTAACAGCCGCTGTAAAAAACAATCAAGGCATTAGTTATAGTAGTACTATCACTTATCAGTGTTTTCGCATGATGTGTTTGTTGGCTGCAGTTCTCCATCCATATGCTACAAGAAAAATTCATTATAGATTCAAGGCTCTAGGTATTGGTCTAGACTCAGGAATACGTATGTCTTCTTATGATTCCTTTCTCTATTCCTATATAACATAATATTGCTTCATGCATCTAGCAGTACATTGTCTTCTGAATTATCTAATCGTTTGGTACATCCTTTGCTTTCTTATGAATTACCCATTGATGTCATGCACGTAGAGAAGAATGTCTGTGAAAGCATCCTTGGTACTCTGCTCAAGATTAAAGGCAAAAGAAAGGATGGTGACGGTGCACGACTTGATATGCTTGGTGATCAATCACAACGCATGAATGAAGCAGAACATGATGACAAATTGCTCCACCAACACCAGAGTTACAATTTCACTGCAGCAGAAGTAAAAGAGTTCTTCGCATTTTTGTTGTCAATTAAGACACCCTCTTCCTACTCCGCAAACATCAGAAGTCTCGTGGATGACAACTTGGGTAAAAAGAAGTTGTGTCACATGAAGTCACATGTTTGCCACGTAATGTTGACACAAATCCTCCCGGTGGCCATAAGGAATATGATGGACACAAACATAATAAACACATTGATTGATCTCTATGATTTCTTCAACAAACTATGGCAGAAGGTGGTAGATGTTGAAGAGCTGGATAATATGCAAGCTGATATTGCAAGGATATTGTCAAACTTAGAGATGTTCTTCCCACCGTCATTCTTTGATGTCATGGTCCATCTCACCGTGCACCTTGTGGACGAGATAAAGTATTGTGGTCCTGTGTTTCTTCGCAACATGTATCCCTTCGAGCGGTACATGGGAATATTGAAGCGCTATTGTCGGAACCGATGTCATCTAGAGTCAAGCAGCCTACAAGGTTATACCGCGGAGGAGGTGGTTAAGTTTTGCACCGAATACATGAAACTTAGACCTATAGGTGTGCCCCTCTCTCGCCATGAGGGACGGCTGGCTGGTAAGCCAGTCCTTGCTGGCTTGCAGTTTCGTGCACCTAGAGATATGGCCGATCAAGCCCATTTACGGTACCGCTTAACAGCCCGATACTCGACGCTCATGCTGCAGAACACATGGAGGAGATACGACGAAGCAACTTACCCAATGTGCTGTCACCAGCTGCCGAGACAAATGCACACAATAGGGACTATATAAGATGGTTGAAGGATCGTTTGACAAACGGACCCCAAGATGACCTTGCAACGTGGTTGGCACAAAAGCCATCAATGACGATTATGAAGTACCAAGCGTACGACATAAATGACAACATGTTCTACACTGAGGAACGTGATGCTAAGACATCGTATCAGAACAGCTCTGTTTGAATAGAATGCCTAACTATAGAGGAAGATGATAAACAGATGTACTATCGAACCATTGAAGAGATTTGGGAGCTTGACTATGTGCAAATGAAGGTGGCATTATTCAAGTGCAGATGGGTCCCTCTTAGTAGCGTAAAGGTTGATGCTTACAGCAGGAAGACATATGTTGACCGCAGAGTTATGGCATATCACAAGGACCCATTTATTCTTGCCAGCGATGCTACCCAGATTTTCTTTGTGAAAGACCTCTTGCATACGCACTGCCATGTAGTGATATATGGGAAGAGGAGGGTACTAGGCGTCGAGAATGTTGGTGATGAGGTGGAGTACAATCAATATGATAAGTTGCCACCTGAGGGGCCACGTGACTTAAAAGAGGAGAAGCGTAAAATCATCAGAAATCCTAAGTTCATTAGGGGTCAACCTAATGATCGTGATCACCCCATGTACATGGGAATTGATTCAAAAACTAGTCATTATGTCTACTGTACTGAATTGTTGCATGTACTGAATTGTGAGGGATGTGTACTGAGTTCGTTCTGTTATAAGTTTCGCATGTACTGTATTGCGAGGTATACATGGCCTTATGTTGATCTAGTTTCGCATGTACTGCATCTAGCTAGAACGCTCAGTTCATCTCACTCCGGTATGTACGAACTGAACATGTGCAGTTTGGTTTACAAATAGCACACGGTTCGTTCACTAGAACCGTGTGCTTTCTAAACCGCGGCCTATGAAACCTAATGCACGCAACGTGAGTCCTGCTTTCTGATTGGACAAAACCCAAACCACGCGGATCGTGCGTCTGCACCGTAGGATTCACCCAGATCAAACGGCGGTCCTTATACCTCTCGTCAACACACGTTGTTGAGGTTGGGATTGGATTTATATGCAATAAATGCCCCGTAAATGATAAAAAATGCTGAAAAATATAGCAGGCGAGCCCAGAAATGCGCCAGAAAATCAAACCTGACGTATAATTATGATTGACTACCGTGGGATAAAATTTGGTGGAGAGGTGATGAAGACACCGTCGATTGGAGTTCGATTTGCCACTTCTCCCCTCGAAACTATGATCCTTCTACTCAGATGCTATGGTTTCCAATTAGCGATCATTGTAGCTTGTGCCAAATTTTACCAAATTTTTTCCACGGTGTCTCGAGATGACGCCACGTTGACAAACTGATTTTGGGATTTTCTGAGTCCATCTGCATTTCCTGTAATTAAATTACTTACATTTATTTAGGTGGACACATCTCCCGTCCGAAATGCTTGACAATTCTTCTCATTCGTTGCACAATGACGAAAATCACGCAAAGCGACACACACATGATTTGTGAGAGATTCTTTGCCACCATCCACACGTAATTCATGTTGGGATATTTATTTATAAGAACTAATTAACATGGTAACTGCAAAATATGACTTAGATATAGCAAACGAGACATGTTATCCACCAGAAGATCAATATTAGGAGTACAATGATGTTTGCATACCATGGGAAAAACCAAGGCGAAAGGACGAGGTTGACACCGATTGGAGTCCGAAATGCCAACTCTACTTTTCGTAAACCATGATCCTTTGTGTGAGGTGCATTCGTTTTCAAAGGGCAGGCCATCACAACTTCCGCCAGACATTACCAATTTTTCCCACGGGGTCTTCACACCATGCCACAATGACACACACATTTTTGTAATTTTTGTAATACATCTGCATTTCCTCCAATTAAATTGCTAACAAGCCCCATGTTGGTGGAAAAATGTCTTCAAATTAGCAAACAAGTTATGAAGATGCGGCCGGAAATCAATACAGGGGCTAATAGTTGATTGTCTGCAGATGAAAATAATCTGAGACGAAATGATGAAGTCCCAAATTCATTTGAAATGAAAAAAAATGACTGTTCTGCATGGACAAATAGCACACGGTTCGTTCACTAGAACCGTGTGCTTTCTAAACCGTGGCCTATGAAACCTAATGTGCGCAATGTGAGTCCTGCTTTCTGATTGGACAAAACCCAAACCACGCGGATCGTGCGTCTGCACCGTAGGATTCACCCAGATCGAACGACGGTCCTTATACCTCTTGTCAACACACGCTGTTGAAGTTGGGATTTGATTTATATGCAATAAATGCCCCGTAAATGATAAAAAATGCTGGAAAATATAGCAGGCGAGCCCAGAAATGCGCCCAAAAATCAATATCAGGGTACAACGATAGCTGCGTACCGTGGGAAAAATTTCGAGACAAAACGATGAGGTCACGTTTACATTTCAAAGTTTTTAGGTTTTCATTTCGAACAGGTTTGTGCTGCTTGTGCACAGGGGTTACTATATGAAACCGTTTGCAATGTTTTTTCTGCGGGGCGCACGACGATCTTTTTTCACCCTTTTCACCGAAGCCGCCAACATGCCCCCCTCCCCTCCCCCAAACCCGCGCCCTCCCCCATTTCGCTCATCTGTCCGCGTATTCTACCAAAAGTCCATCGACAGCTAGCTCCCTCCCCCTCCCGTCCCCCAGATCCACACTAGAACCCTTTCCGGCGCCGTCGTGCTCAACCCGGCCGTGTACCCGCTTCCCGGCGTCAACCCTACCCTTCACTGCCGCTCCGAACACGCGGCTACCCACGCCTCGCCGTCTTCATTTGCTCGCCAGCCGCCGTCGAGCATATCAATCCTATACCCTCGTCTCTCTTGCCGGATTTGCAAAAAAAACGGTCAGTTGCTGCCCTTCATCTCGGTGAGGTCTATTATCTTGCGATCCCTTTTCCTATTTGGTTCGGTTTTCCCCAAAATGATTATAAAATAATGGAGAGCGTATTTATGTTCATCAACTACCTTCTAACATATAAGCTATATTTGTTCCAATTAGTTATTGTCGAATTACATATCATGTGAGCACGAGTCACACTAAACGAACAGATTAGCCGTACATTTCCAAATGATCACATGCCATGTTTAGACAGCTAGCTTCCAAGCTATTACATATTTTATGTTTATCCCCCTTTTCTGAATTTCGCATGTGTACTCTGTAGATGTATATTAACAGCGATGACAGTCATACGTTTGGCGATGTATCTTCATCTGAGTCCGAAGCCAACGTGTCTGCAATAGATGATCGTGTACCAAGAAATGATGAACGAGATAGAGCTGCCACAATCACCCATCCGGTCAAGAGCCGGAAGAGCGTTCCAAGAAAGCCCACACACCAGCCTAAAGGTGTATACGAAGTAACTGACATCGATTTGAAGTCTTGGGCTCCAACTAAACCTGATAAAGCACGCACGAGGATTAGGAGTGTGTGTGGATTTGTTGGCAGGGCAAGGCTCAACATTAATTTGCCGGGGTTTCGGAAGGCTGGTACAGAAACACGGCAGAGGATAGTCCGTGAGATCATGGCGCACTTCAACGTTCCTGAGGAGTGGAGAGAGCAGGTGGAACACGCTGCACTGAAGAAGGCCAGGGATGCTTGGACAAACTGGAAGCATGTGTTGTACAAGAAGTTCTTCAGTCAAGGCAAGGACCCAACCCCCTTGTACCCCCAAATTACAAAGGAAGATTGGACAGAATTCAAAAGGGTCAGGGCAAGTGAAGAGTTTATTAAGAAGAGTGCCATGCAATCGGAACTTCAGAAGAAGAACACACAGCCCCACCATATGGGTGTGGCTGGATACTACGGCATGAAACCGATATGGGAGCAGGAGGACAAAGAAGTAGTAGCTGCGGGTGGCAAACCGGCCTTTAGTGAAATTAGGGGCACTCGCGCTAGGGACTACTTGCGGGCACGTGCAAAGAGGCATGGAGATGGTTCTTATTACTTTGAAAACTTAGCAGACCAAGAACTGTATGATGTGATGGCAAAGGCTTCCAAAAACACTGGAAGGTTGTACAGGAACTCAGGGCCATGTGACATTCTGTCCGAGGCTCTGACTACCAAAGAGCCCCCTGGCCGTGCTAAGGGTATTGGGGTCAATGTCCCACACAAGAGGGCTTTCTCACTAAGCAAAGAAGAGAGGCTCAGCATGAAAAAAAGCTAGGAGTGATTATAAGCAGAGAGACTTGCGCGAAAAGATTAAGAGGGACATGTATCCTGTAGTTCGAAAGCAAGTTGAGGAGTCATATATGCAGGAGAAGACACAAATGCTGAGAGATAGCCAGGAGACACAAGGGGATGTCAGCATGGATGATGCCACTTATTGTATGGCAACACCGCACAAGAGTAGTTGTGCATCAGCTGACCCCAGCGACAATGATGCTGTAGTTGGACATGATGGTGCTATATCTGCTCTATATGGATAGGGGGAGAGAGTGAGGGTCGTGCTTACACATTATGAAGGTACTTTAAAATGTGCAACAACATGGGTTTACAACCCTGACTTTGACGGGGGTCTCTTGTTGGACAATGTGCCATTGAAGCCGGGTTGTGTGAAGTGCTACGTGACTGAAATAAAGCCTGGATTCAGTGATTTTACCCTGAAGAATGTCCTTGGGGACCCTGATGAGCAGAGGACCTTGGCAGAAACACGGTTAGATCATATCCAGTGGCCACGGAAAGAAATATACTTCCTGGATGAGATCCCTCCAGCCCCCCAAAAGCAACCAATGTCGCCCTCGAACAGGTGACTCTCATCTCGCCACAACAGATCTTGAGTGATTCCCCCGATGAACATACTCTTAGGAATCAGATGCCCGAAGCATCAACCTATGATCAGCCCTACCGACTTCCTGCCATAGAGGCCAGGTCATCGTCCCGTCCTGTGCAGCCTGTGGCAAGGCCTACAACTGCTGAAGACGTATCATCGGTTCAGATGACGGCCACTGAAGAAGAAAGTGCAGACACATTGGCACTGCATGCTCACCAGATAAACCTGACCGAACCGTGTGCTAATGAGTCCGAATGTCTGGAACCACCTGGTAAGAAGTCTGAAAGTCCGGGACCGCCTGCTAAGCACTCCAAAAGTCAGGAACCACCTGCTCATCAGTCCAGCGGTTCGCAGCCGCCTGATAAGCATACCGATGTGTCGGCACTGCCTGCTCAGCAAACCAACACGTTGTCACAGCCGCATGAACACACCGACACGTTGACACCGGCTGCTCAGAAGTCTAGAATAGCTTCAACGGCTGGTCAGCTGTCCGTCGACTCTGGCACTACAGCTCAGTAGTCCGTCACAGCGGCATCATCTGTTCAGCAGTCCATCGTACCTTCACACGCTTCTCAGCAGCATGTCGTTGATGAAACCAGACGTCAAACAAGAAGTGCTTCAGCTAAGAAGACAGAAGCGGGCACGATTGCACACAGGAAGTTGGGCCTCCAAAGAGCAAGGAGGGATGGGACCAAGAGCCTCCTTCTACAAACAATCATCGACCGCACCCAAATTAACAATAAGGTTTTCGAAGGGCTGGGTAATCCCAGTTGTGACTACATGTCTGAAGCAGACCTTCAAAAGCAACTTTCTAGTATCGAAGTAGACACATTTGAGAAACGCAAGTACAAACATGGCCAGCCATCCCTTGTTGGCGATTTCTAGGACGAGTGCAGTTCTAGTGCTCGCAAGTTACATAAATATTGCATGGAGAGAATGTCTTAAGGAGAAGCTACTAACATTGTGGAATTGCACTACGACCAATGTCATTTCTCTCACGTTCCAGGTACCATCAGTGTGGAATTCGAGGACTTTCATCTCTTCTTCAACTTTGATGAGCTTGCTGCCACTCTTGTCAAATGCTTGATGTTTTAAGTACTTCACAAACTCTGATCATCTTCTCCATACAAGGCTGTAAATGACAAAAAAGCTAACTGTACTGTATTCCTCTCGAGGGATTGACGACGCAGCGAACAACAAGGGTGCATGCGTATTTCATAGATCCTGATTTAGCAAATCGCGTTTTGTTACAAGATAATGACTCACGCACGGCTTCCATTGATTTTGTCTCCAAGATCTTGTTTGACTTACATATAGGAGAATTCTTCATGTGGCCATATCATGAACAGTAAGTATAAATATACAACCACACATACATTGATCGTCTTTCAGTTTTAGACATAGTTCGTACGTTCATGGTTTTCTTAAACTGTAGAGGTCACTGGATCTTGGTGATCATTGTTCCAAAACACAACACAGTTTACTACATGGATTCTCTGAGAGAGTCAAATGCGCCTCAGGATCTGAGTCATCTTCAGGATTCAATGGATAGGTATTGAATTCTTTGATGTTAATGCGTTGTGTTCATATCTGGTTCCTGAATTGAGTGTGTGAAAATTCATCTTCATTTCCAGTGTATTTTCAAAGAACATAACTTTAGGAGGGAATCGGTTCGACCGCCAACTACCTCTGCAGCACGTGATCGTTTCTCCGGTAAGACAACGAAATCCGTTATTTTCAGAAAATGCTATTCAGATGTTCAAGTTTCTAAGTAAACCTCTTTCTATTTCTCTCCATAGAAAAATGAAGAAAGAACTTACACCGGTTAGATTATTCCTAACAGGGCAAATACATGACTAATACTGTAAAAAAAAATTCAGTGTCCTCAGCAACAACAAGGTACCAACCTATGTGGATACTACGTTTGTGCACACATGATGAACCTATGCAGACATGCTGAATGTGGTGTCGATGCTGACAGGATAAAACCAGTAAGTCTGCTTCTTAATTATTATCTTCTACTCCACACGTATGTCACATTCTGATCTAAAAGTCATGCAACTGATCTTGGCACCGATGACTTCTGAACCGCTCGCCGCCGATGAATTGTTGTCTGTTAGGAAATTTATCAGCACCTTCTTTGTGAAACACTATATCAAGCCCTCTAAAGACGTCGAAGATTTCCGGATTCAAATCTCCTAAAAATAAGTACGCATTCATATAGAGTTATCAGCTAAACATATACACATGGATGCATTATTTTCCATGTGATCATGTCTTCGTATTTCGTACACTATGATTATGTACTGGATATGTCGGTTTAACAGCTGTGGAATTTTGCTAGCATTTTCTCAATTGCATATTGTCGTGAATTATGATGAATCCTCTGCTTGTGGATACTATTCGTCAATTGCATATTGTGGCGAATTATGATGAATGTTCTTCATGTGGACACTATTTGTCGATTGCATATTGTGGCGAATTTGCTATTTGCAGGGTGAATTAAATGCGATATTTTACAATAACCTAGCAATTTCAGCGCACACGGTTCAAGCAACTAAGCGTGTGCGGTCCAGAACGGAAAGCACACGCAACTCATAGCGCAACCGCCTGTGATCCACAGGAAAAGCACACGAGATATAATCTAAAACATCGGTGATACATAAGAAATCGCAAACGGTTTGCAACACTTGTACGTGTGCGTAGGAGCTACTCAATCGTTTGGGATAGCACCGTATCTCACACGTGAGCCAACAAGAAACCGTGCCCAATGCAAAGACGATCCCACGCGTACATTTTTCGGGAAACGTGTCCGATGATGTTATACAGGTACACGGTTCCCAGATAAATCTCATGTGCGATGATGAAGATATCACACACAGTGTCTACAATGGCCCGTGTGGATTAGGTAACGTTTCGCAAACGGTCAAAGGTCAAAATCCGTTTGTTTTCCATGAGCAATTAGACGCGTTTCACTCATCTTGGACGTGTGTGATTGATCGCAAATCACACACGTAGGCCGAAAAGATTATGTGTGAGATGTGTTCCTGCACCGCACACGATTATATTTGCAGATCGTTTGCGTTCGTTGGCCACCATCGCCGACGGGTTTGCGGTGTCGTGTGGGATGGACCCCCCTATCGCCCACACATGCAAGGCGACGGTTTGGAACTACGTCGCGGAAAGGGGTTAAAAACCGTTTCTATAGCACGTCGCTGCACCAGTGTCCCATACTATCATGTTACCCTGTTCTTTAACAATCTTATCAATTCCTGCAGTACATCCCTTGCGTTGCAACAACAACTGTAGCGCTTAATTTTGGCCTTTACATAACTGAAGACTCCAAGGATGTCATATTGAGCACGAACCATGGATTTACAATCGTTGTTTCTATAAAACTTGATGAAGATTGTCACTCCTATTTTGAAGAAGGCCTTTGGGCAGAAATTTCTAAGTTTTATGTACTGGAAGCTGGCACTAAAATTACGCTGCACCTAAAAGAGCCTGACCATATGATAAATGCTAACTTCATCGACGACATCCTCCGTCCAAATTTTATTCGAAGTAAGTGTTCTTTCTAGTATTTGCATGTTGACTTGCGTAGCAATATCAAAGTAACAGTGTAGTATTTCAGCAACCAATTGGGATTTATTTTTCTTAATCTGTTAAAACCGTTCCTACCTAGTAACTTGTAATTACCAATGCACTATTCTTCTACCCTGATCTAGCTACATAATCACTATCCTCCCACTGCTCTACTCTTGACATAAAGAGCCGCCAGTGGCCATTCTCCGGAGGTGGAGGTCGAGGTTGCCAACAAGCGGAGGCGGGCTGAGCCAGAAACACAAGCGCCTCCGATAGGCCTAGACTTCATCGGCAGCCTCCCCGATGATATGTTGAGAGTCATCATCTTCCTCCCCCTATCGAAGATGGCGTGCGCACAACCGTCCTCTCCCGGCGGTGGCGCCTCCTATGGCGTTGCGCCCCTCTCGGCCTCATCAGCGAGCACATGCTTTGCACTGGCTATCGCAAACGCTTGGATGCATTATCCCAGATCCTCGGTACGCACTGTGGCCCAATCCAAGGCCTTACCATGGTCAAGTTCTGTTCCAATGGCAAGGACCGAGCCAAGCTTGACGAGTGGTTCTTATCGCCAGCCCTAGATCATCTCGAGGAGCTCACTTTTAATGATGGACATATGCGCCCGCTGCCACCCTCCGTGCTGCGCTTCGTGCCAATGCTGCGCTTCGCCAGGTTCTTGAACTACCATTTCCCCCAGATTAACGCCAATCCCGCTCTTTTGCTACCTCTACTGAAGCACCTTGAGCTCGTCGCCGTCTGCATCCCCAACGACGACATGGAGCACCTACTCCGTGGCTGTACTACGCTCGAGTACCTTCATATTCAGGTGATCAATGGGTTGAGTAGCCTCCACATCACCTCCATGAGTCTCCGGGCAATTTGTGTGTATTGCTGGTGCTGCAACAGGAGATCGCACAAGGTGAATCACCAAATGGTCATTGTGGACGTGCCTTTACTTGAGTGATTACTTGTTGTTGATCAACAAGGTCCAACAAGACTCAGGGTCATTCATGCGTCGAAATTAACAGTGTTTGGCTACTCGCCCGTCAACTTATTTGAACTTGTTTTTGGATCCATAACCGTCCAAGTACAACAGTCGCCCTCTTCTCATTCTTGAATTAACATTTTTTCTCTATTCAAGATGTATGTTCGTCTGTCATCTAGAAAATCATATCGACAAGCTTGACCCCGTATCTACGCACAATGAAGGTCTTTGGAGTAGAATCTATCGGCCCCGACTTGGACCAAGTTGTCAGATTGCTGAGGTGCTTTCCATACCTGGAGAAGCTACATATCGAGGTGATGCTCTTTCATGTTAAATTTTAACGACAAGGGAGTTCAATTTTTGAAACCCTGCAAATCGTAAGAGGTCCCTTGTGTGTCCAAGCACTAATACATTCTCTTCTTTTGCAGATACGGTTAGGCCCGATTGTCGGGGCACGGATGCACACGATCACCTATGGGACCAGAGGCCCCTTTGTGGTTCGGCAAGGGGGGTCACGTTGCACAAAGAGCGGAGACCATGAGGCAGCGCAGTGATCGGGACGCTGGTGTTTTTACCCAGGTTCGGGCCATTGTGAAGCGTAAAACCCTACTCCTGCTTTTGGTGGATTGATGAAAGGAACACGAAGAACACACATCGCTCAATCCCGACAAGGGTTGCCGTCGGGGAGAGCTGCTACATGAGTACAAGTGTCCAAAGGTCCGGATCCTTAGCTAGGTTGCCTTGGACCTCCTTTTATAGGGCAAGGGGCAACCACAATGGCAAAACAGTCATTATCTATCGATTAGATAGCTAACAGAGCTATCATACCTAACTCTGACATTTAGGACAAAATACCATGATTGCTGGGCTAGGTGGCGCACGGGGGTATATCCCCGGCAGACTCTTACCACCGCTCAGCTGGTGTTGCTTAGTGTCTTGACACGCCTCTGGACGGGTGTCAACTGGGCATAATCTGTCTTCCGGTGCGTCGCCATGTGCTTAGCGAGAGCCACTTAGCCACCTGAGGGCTCGACACCGCATCGACGAGCGACTGGCGTTGTGATGCGGTGGAGCGGTGGCCGGTTGGCTCGCGCCTGCCAGGGGATGGCTTGCCGGGTCTTCTTGGAGATGCGCGCGCCCTGGTCCCCGGCAGGCACCGGGGACGTAGCTGGCGCGCCCTGGGCCCCTCCTGGGCTGTTGTGTTGGTCTTGCCGGCGTTGCTTGGCCTTTTGTAGGTTGCTGCTGCCGGGGTCTGGGTGTTGAATGCTTGCTTGGTTTGCACTTGTATTGATGGGTTGCGCTACCACTACCTGTGCATAAGTCAGGGGTACTGGACACCCCTGTCCTAGTGCACTGACAGGAGCCCCTGGGTCTGGCCCACACGTGCTAGCCTGGTGCCGTTGGGTCAGGCCCAAAATTTATGCACATGCGCGCAATGTGGGGGAGTAACCGCCAATTTACTAGTCAGCAATGACCCACTACCTCAGGCCGTTTCCGCCACGCGCGCCCTAGCGGTGAGCATGCAGCGGGTGCGCGTGACTTAAAGGTCTGGGCGTGGCAGAAACTGCAGCGCCATGGATTGGAGCAATGGGGCGGTTACCTGTTCGCCCATGAGTCATGGGTAGTGGGATTGGTGGAGATGGGCGGCCACTCTGGAGCGGGGGAGAGCCAGCCCCCGTGCTCTCCACTATAAATTAGGGGGTCACGGCGGCGATGCTCATCCATCTCCATCTCCTCCTTATTCCCAAGTCCACATTGTTTGTCCTCCTCTTCTGGTTCGCCTTCGGGTGCGCTATTTCTCGCCATGACGAGGGGGAGAGGGCGGCTCTCAACTTACTTTGGGGCGACGAGAGCTTCCCTTCGAGATCATGCCGCTGCTTCAACCGCGTCGACGAGAGGTGGTTCCAGCGCGCGCAGCGGGAGAGCCGGAAGAGGCCGGGGCCAGCGTGGGGCTCGCGGCCGGGGGAGGCGGAGCGCCGCCTCCGACCCTCCTCCGGTGGCGGTGCCTTCGCCAACAGTGGGTCATACTGAAAGCACGGCGCTAGAGTTCGTCGTCGGGCTGCGTGGCCCTCCCCGCAGCCGGTTGCGACTCCCCCGTCCTTTCGCCAGGGTGATGGAGGTCGACAAGCCGCACGCGATGTGGTTGCGCATGCACGGCTGTTGCAATGGTGCCACGCGGGCCGACCTCGAGTATCCGGCGCCCCGCGTCATGTTTCTTAGGCGCGGGTGGAAGACCTTCGCGCGTGCCCATAACTTCACGGGCGGGTACGTCCTCCACTTCAAGCTGGTGGAGGACGACACGCTCTCCATCAAGATCTATGGGCGTTCGGGCGCTCGTCTCGGCTGCTGTGAAGAGAGCTCGAGTGATGATGAAAGCTCCTCCTCGAGCGATAGCGACGAGGAGGACAGTTTCGGTGAAGATGGCGACAGCGAGCTCCAGGCCGTCAAGTCAGAGTACGACGACCTGGGCTCAAACTGACCGCCGACCGCACCATCACCGCCAGCGAGCTCCTCCCCCTTCCCCCGGTAGAGCGATTTGCCGGGGGTTCTTGACTTGGGTGCCGCCCCTCCTTCTTAGCTGGACCTTGGCAGGCTTGTGGACTTCGGTTTTTCCTTCCTTGACGGTGGTCCCGCCGAGCCGCTCCCCGACAGCCTTGACGGGGTCAGGCTGGGCTTCTGCTTGGGTACCCCTTCCGCCCTTTTTCTTTTTGTAGCTTGCTCCCAGGGGAGAAAGTCAAATAAAGATTTATTAGGAAGGAGCTTTTCGATGTATCTTGATCCATTTTGTAGCAACAAATGAATGAATGAATGTTATCTCTTTTCCCCGTGTACTATCCTTTTCCCCCTTTATTTCTACTGTGTCAGTATGTTTGTCCTAGATGCACGGAACCGCTTGTCGGGTCACTACTAACCACGAGCGCCAAAGAGGGAGCGAGCCCCCGGCAGCAGGCTGGCATTGTTCCCCGGCAGGGCTCCTTGTCAGTATCGGCGCGGTCTCCCAGGGGCTGGTAAATATCAGGAACTGGGGGACGGCTCGTCCCGACAAGGGTTTTCACCACGTGGGGGACTCCACACAACACATCCGAAAAGGGAGCAAAGGGTTTCCTTTAAGGGAGCAAACAATCATAAGACTTGGGATATATGGTCTGACTTATCTTTTTAAGCAGTATCCCTGTCCGGAGTACACCGGGCCACCGTCCTTGTCCTTTTGCCCTCCTTCTATGTTTTCCTGGCAGTCAAACATGTAGAGCAAAAGGCCTCTATCCCTCGACAAGATAATGCGGCAACAAGGATTATAGGCTCAACAAGTACTCTAGCAAATCTCTAGAACTTGAATAAGCGATGATATAGCAATCATAAAAAATGCATAACGAACGTTCAATGCAATGATATGATGCAATGCCTAGCTTTATTATCGTTGCACATGGTCTGCGCCTGGCTTTATACAAAGGGTTACATGCAACTTCGGCAAGGCTTGTACAAAAGGTGGTTGCCGGGGACTGAGCTCGGCAGCCACGCCTCACGGGTAGAACTTATGAAGATGCTCAATATTCCATGAGTTAAGCACCTTGGTGCCATCTTCGGTCTCCAGACGGACTGCGCCGGGTCTGGTGACTCGTGCTACCCGGTAAGGGCCTTCCCACTTCGGCGTTAACTTGTTGGTACCCTTGGCGGACTGAACGCGCCTAAGGACAAGGTCGCCTTCCTCAAGGCTCTGGGCATGGACCCTGCGGCTATGATAGCAACGCAGGGCTTGCTGGTAGCGTGCAGCATGCACAGCAGCCGGGAGACGATCTTCCTCGAGGAGCATGGCATCGTCATGCCGTAGCTGCCCTTGCTCTACTTCGTCGTAGGCAAGTACTCAAGGTGACCCGTACAAGAGTTCTATGGGGAGTACTGCTTCCGCCCCATACACTAGGGAGAAGGGCGTCTAGCCGGTAGCTCGATTCGGTGTCGTTCTGAGGGACCAAAGAACCACCGGCAACTCATCTATCCAGCGCTTGTCGCTTCTCCGCAGTTTATCGAAAGTCCTTGTCTTGAGCCCTCGCCGCACTTCCGCATTCGTCCTCTCAACTTGCCCGTTGCTTCTTGGGTGTGCAACAGAGGCGAAGGAGACCTTGCTTCCAAGGCTTTGGATGTATTGCACGAAGGCGCGGCTCGTGAACTGGGTGCCGTTGTCGGTGATCACCCTGTTAGGCACTCCAAAACGGCACACCAGTCCTTTCATGAACTTGATAGCTGACTGCGTGGTCACCTTCCTCACTGGCTCCACCTCAGTTCACTTGGTGAACTTGTCGATTGCTACAAACAAGAACTCAAAGCCTCCGACAATGCCGGGAAAGGGGCCCAAGATATCGAGCCCCCAGACCGAGAATGGCCAGGATAAAGGGATCACCTAGAGAGCTTGCGCTGGTTGATGGATGTTTTTGGAATGGAACTGGCAGGCTTCACACTTGGTGATCAACTCAGTCGCATCTTGGAGGGCAGTGGGCCAATAGAAACCCTGTCGGAAGGCTTTCCCGGCAAGAGCTCTAGATCCAATGTGAGAGCCACATACGCCTTCGTGAATCTCCGCCAACAGCTTCAGTCCATCCTCCCGGCAGATGCACCTCAATTTCACACCGTTCGGTCGTCTTCTGTACAAGGTGTCATCGACAAACTGGTACATACTTGACCGACGGGCTACTTTTTCGGCCTCTTCTTGTTCTTCGGGGAGTTCTCCAGTTTGGAGGAAATGGACAACATGCCGCGCCCAGGATGGAGCCTGCGGCTCGACAACGAGGACTAAAGGCATCTCCCTGTTTGTGGGAGCGCTTACCTCGACCGCAAGATCCCGAGGTTCTACGGGAGGGAGCTGCTCACCAGCCGAATCAGGATTTCCCCCGGCAAGTTCTCTACCAGCAGCTTTGGGAAGCTCTGCCAGGAAATGCTTGCCGGAGTTCAGCTTTCTTCTTTTCCTGGCCATTGCTGACGGGGATACTGATGGTTGGGAGAGGTGGAGGACAAAAGTCCCTGGTTCCACAGGGAGCTTCTGCGTGGCGCACTTTGATAGGTGATCAGCGATGATGTTTTCTGCGCGGGGCACATTCTCTTCTTGCAACCCATCAAAGCACTCCTCCAGTTTCCTCACTTCTTCCACATATGCTTCCATCAACGGGCTCTGATAATCTTTGTTGACTTGTTTCACCATGAGCTGTGAGTCCCCTCGGATGATCAGTCTCTTGATTCCCAACTCCGCCGCGATTCTGAGTCCGGTAAGGAGTCCCTCATATTCGGCGGTATTGTTGGTGGCTTCCTCCCAGGGGAAGTGCATCTGAACCACATACTTGAGGTGCTCTCTGGTGGGGGCGACGAGGAGCCGCCTGCTCCGACACCCTGGAGCAAGAAAGTACCGTCAAAGTACATGATCCAATCCTTGGGTGCTTCTTTGCCTGGGAGGATTGTTTCCGGGACCTCTTCATCTGGCGTGGGTGTCCATTCTGCAATGAACTCCGCCAACGCCCTGCTCAGAACTATTGAAGTGCTCTCATACTTCAACCCGAAACTTGACAGCTCAAGTGCCCACTCAACTATCCTGCTAGTGGCCCTCAATATACGCTGTAGCGGAAAGCGAGTGAGAATTGTGATTGCATGGGCTTGGAAATAGTGGCACAACTTCCTCGAGGCCATGATGAGGCCGAAGATCAGCTTTTGCACTCCAGAGTACCTTGACCTAGCCCTCTGCAACAAGGAGCTGACAAATTACACTGGGCGCTGCACCACTTTCTTCTTTGCCACTTCCTTGGAACTGCCTTTGCCAGCTTGTTGAGGTTCCCCTGGGCCTGCATTGGGTTCTGCCGCGGATGCTTCGGTTTTGTCCCCGGCCGCATCAGTTGTAGTGGCCACACCTTCATCCACTTCTCGCTCCGCCACCAGCGCTACACTAACCACTTGATTCGTTGCCACCAAGTATAGCAGTAACGGCTCTTGCGGGTTAGGAGCGACCAAGGTGGGAGCAGAAGAAAGGTAAGTTTTTAGATCCTACAGTGCTGCCTCTGCTTTTGGGGTCCACTTCATCGGGCCAGCCTTCTTCAGAATCTTGAAGAACGGTAGGGCGCGTTCAGCGGATTTGGAGATGAACCTACTCAACGCGGCAATGCATCCGGTCAAGCGTCTGATGTTTTTGATGGTCTTGGGCGCTTGTATCTGCTCAATTGCTTTGATCTTATCAAGATTGGCTTCTATTCCTCGCTGAGATACAAAAAACCCAAGTGGCTTGCCGGATGGGACACCAAACACACACTTCTCAGGGTTGAGCTTCAAATTGATCTCGCACAGATTTGCGAAAGTTTCTTCCAAGTCTTGTATGAGAGTCGCTTCATCCTTGGTCTTGACGACTATGTCATCCATGTAAGCTTTTATGTTCCGATGCAACTGAGGCCCAAATCCAATCTGCACAGCTCTGGCAAAGGTCGAACTGGCACTCTTTAACCCGAAGGGCATCCGTACAAAGCAGTACGTGCCGCACGGAGTTATGAATGTGGTTTTTTCCTCATCTTCCTTAGTCATGAAAATTTGGTGGTATCCGGAGTATGCGTCCAAGAAGGAAAACAAATCGCACCCGGAAGTGGAATCAACAATCTGGTCGATGCGCGACAAGGGGAAAGGGTCCTTCGGGCATGCTTTGTTCAAGTCAGTGAAATCTATGCAGAGCCTCCATTTCCCATTCGCCTTGCGCACCACTACCGGGTTGGCTAGCCAAGTTGGGTATAACACTCCTCTGACCAAACCAGCTGCTTCAAGCTTCTTGATTTCTTTGGCAATGAACTGCTGCCGCTCCAAGGCTTGCTTCCTAACCTTTTGCTTGATGGGCCTGGCATGGGGGCAGACAGCAAGGTGGTGCTCAATCACCTCCCTGGGAACACCGGGGATGTCAGATGGTTGCCAAGCAAACACATTAACATTCGCCCGCAGGAAGGCAACGAGCACGCTTTCCAATTTGTCAGTAAGGGTGGCGCTGATGGTGAACATGCCACTAGCGCCATTCTTCCCTGCCGGGATCTTCTTCGTCTCAGGATAGGTGACCTTGGCTTTCTTGCTAGTGGAACTCTCCGGCAGGTCCTCGACGGGCGCAGCGCACTCCGAAGAGGCACGCTTCCCGAAGTCCTTGCCGTTGTCTCTGCTAGACTTCTTCTCTTTCCTTGATTCCTTGGCGGGAGCCGGCGCTTCCGCCACCTCAGCTGCTACCGCGTCTCGATACATGTTAACCACGCATATGACTGCATCCTTCTTGTCGGACGGGATGGATATGATTCCAATGGGCCCTGGCATCTTCAAAGTATTGTAAGCATAGTGGGATGCTGCCATGAACTTAGCCAGGGCTGGGCGACCAAGAATTCCATTGTAAGGCAGGGGAGCTCAACCACGTCAAACACCACCTTCTCAGTCCAGTAATTCAACTCCCCGCCGAACGTCAGAGGCAAAGTGATCTTTCCCTTAGGTCGGCTTCTGCCGGGGTTGACTCCTTGGAATGTACCCATAGCCTTGAGCTCTCCGTCAGGGATCTGCAGCCTTTCGACCACTTTTGGGGAGATTAAGTTCAATCCCGCCCCGCCGTCAACTAACATCTTGGTGACCTTGAGGTTGCGGATTGTTGGGGAGACCAACAATGGCAAACATCCGACCGTAGTGGTGCGATCAGGATGGTCCTTTTCATCAAAGATGATAGGTGTGCGAGACCATTTGAGTGGCCTTTTGGACTCTGCAGCTGGTTCCACAACGTTGACCTCACGCGCCCATTGCTTGAGCTGTCGGTGAGAGGAATGCAAAGACGCACCCCCGTCAACACACATGGCTTCGGTTGCCTTCTGGAATTCTCGATCACTGGAATCCTCCTCGTCATCCTCATCCTCACTCATATCCTCTGCTTCTTTCGTCTCACGGCCTCTGGCTGGCCTTTCCTTCTACTGTGGAGCCTTGCCGCGGCGGCCTCCTCTGCCGCCACGGCCCTTTCCGGCAGCAGCGTCTTGGCCCTTCTCTTTGTCACGCTTCTCATACTCGGCCTTCTGCTTCTCGACAAGCTGCTCAACTTGGCGGCTTTCTTGGAGATCATGGCCCTTGGTGCGGTGGATTTTGCAGTACGGCCCGTCGGACTTCCCAGTTCTCTCTGCTCCCTTGCCGGGGGTCTCGGCCTTGGCCTTATTGCCAGCAGCGAGATTGTCAGAGCTCTCCACAGTCAACACTGCTTTCCCTTTGCGCTTCTTGTTATGTCTTCGGCTCCTTCCCTTTGAGCCGGGGGCGTCGTCGTCATCATCGTCGTCTGAGTTGACTTCGATGCCAGCCTCCTCTCCGGGGAGTCGCCTTCCTTCCTCAGCACGAGCACACTTATCCCCCATCGTGTACAGTTCATTGACGGTCTTGGGGAGTTTCACATTCATCTTGGCCCGCATCCTCCTATTGCGCACGTTCGAATGGAACGCGGCAATCACAACTGCGGGGTGTATCTTCGGGATGTTGCGGTGCACTCGGCTGAACCTCTTGATGTATTCCCATAGGGTCTCTCCTTCCTTCTGCGGTAGGACTTGCAGATCGCTGGGCTGTATTGGCTCCTGGTGGCCACTTGTGAAGGCGCCGACGAACTCGTTGCACAGATCAGCCCACGACGAGATAGAGTTTTCTGGCAGGTGCATCAGCCATGATCTCACGTTTGGCTTGAGTGCCAAGGGAAATAATTGGCGATCACTTTCTCATCCCTTCCTCCGGCGGCTTGAACGGCGATCGTGTAGATGCCCAGGAACTCTGTCGGGTTTAGTTTCCCGTCATATTTCTCCGTCACCTCAGGTTTGAAGGCTCGGGCCGACGGCCAGCGGACCTGTTGCAGCTCTCGAGTGAAGGCAGGGCACCCAACCTCATAAGGTAGGTACTCGCCAACACTGGGCGCGGGGTCGCCAGCGTCTGGGACGTTGTGCTTGTTGGACTGGCGGTGTGCTTTCCGGCGCTGCTCGATGGTGATGCGCGCGTCTTCCCCCCGCCGGTCGTTCAGGACACTCCGTTGGTCCTGATGATTGTGCGAGCCGGACGAAACTATAGATGCCTCGTCGGGCTCGTCAGCATGCGGAGCTCGTCGTGGTTGCCTCTAGACCTGTTGTTGCGGAGGGGACTGCACCATCGGCGCGGCTCCCTCAATGCGACCGTTGGTCCGGGCTGCCGTTGTAGCACGCGTGTGTCGCGATGGCTCTGCATGTTGAGATTTGTTGGCTTCGACGAAGGATATCAAACTCTGGATGGTAGCTCTCCACCCATCCATCTTATCAGCCGCCGACAGGAAGTTTAGCAGCAGCTAGGCTCACGCCATTGCTTCCGATGCCGTGTCTGACATGGCAAAAGAGGCGGACCGCGACGTCGCCCGGCTCCTGGCGGAACCAAGAGGGGCATCGTCGTGTCCCTGTCACCGTGCGCCGCTCGCCGGGGCGGTCTGATGTGGGGGAGGCCGAGCCCGCGGGTTCGCAGCCCCGCTGGGCGCTCCGTCTTGCTCTGGACGAAGTGTGCACCCAGTGGCCGCGCTAGTAATGGGCGCAAATGGGTGGTCACGGCTTGCTCCGGATCGAGCGCCGCCGTGACGACTATGACCATCCGTGCGGCGGGGAGGTGGAGGCTGGTCGTTTCCTCCGCTCGCGGCACCAGGGGCGTGCTCGCCAGGATGTTGTTGTTGTTGCTCTTCTCCGGCGTTCCCTGCTCCAACCTCGGACACGGGGGATACGATAGTGGCACCGCCTGCGCCAGCTGCATCGCCCACGACGCCCGCCTCACTCACAGCCGCCGCGGTGCCAATGGCGCCCGCGGCTGCGTGCGAGGGAGCCTTTGAAGTGGAGGGATGCATAGTCGCGTCGGTCTTCTTCTTGGGAGCCATGGATGAAGAAGATGGTGATGAAGATCGACTCGCTGCTCACGAGCTCGGGTTCGCACAAACGACGCGCGCCCTACCTGGCGCGCCAAAGATGTTGGGGCACGGATGCACACGATCACCTATGTGACCAGAGGCCCCTTTGTGGTTCGGCAAGGGGGGTCACGTTGCACAAAGAGCAGAGACCATGAGGCAGTGTAGTGATCGGGACGCTGGTGTTTTTACCCAGGTTCGGGCCGCTATGAAGCGTAAAACCCTACTCCTGCTTTTGGTGGATTGATCAGAGGAACGCGAAGAACACACAATGCTCAATCCCGGCAAGGGTTGCCGTCGGGGAGAGCTGCTACATGAGCACAAGTGTCCAAAGGTCCAAATCCTCAGCTAGGTTGCCTTGGCCCTCCTTTTATAGGGCAAGGGGCAACCACAATGGCAATACAGTCGTTATCTATCGATTAGATAGCTAACAGAGCTATCATACCTAACTCTGGCATTTAGGATAAAATACCATGATTGTTGGGCTAGGTGGCGCGCGGGGGTGCATCCCCGGCAGGCTCTTACCACCGCTCAACTGGCTGTTGCTTAGTGTCTTGACACGCCTCTGGACGGGTGTCAACTGGGCATAATCCGTCTTCCGGTGCGTTGCCACATGCTTTGCGAGAGCCACTTAGCCACCTGAGGGCTCAACACCGAATCGACAAGCGACTGGTGTTGCGATGCGGTGGAGCGGTGGCCGGTTGGCTCGCGCCTGCCGGGGGATGGCTTGCTGGGTCTTCTTGGAGGTGCGCGCGCCTTGGTCCCCGGTAGGCACCGGGGACGCGGCTGGCGCGCCCTGGGCCCCTCATGGGCTGTTGTGTTGGTCTCGCCGGCGTTGCTTGGCCTTTTGTAGGTTGCTGCCGCCGGGGTCTGGGTCTTGAATGCTTGCTTGGTTTGCACTTGTATTGATGGGTTGTGCTACCACTGCCTGTGCATAAGTCAGGGGTACTGGACACCCCTGTCCTAGTGCACCGACACCGATAGTGGATAATGTGATACAACATAACAATCCCAGCAAATGCCTTGATCTCCATCTCTCAGAAATTACTTTGAACTCCTACCGAGGGACCTTATCGGAGATTATATTCGTCAGGTTCTTTGTTGTGAGAGCAAGTGTGCGAAAGATAATGAGATTTTCCCTACATTTATTGCGCAAAAAAGAATGGTTTGATGATCAGCTCCGGCGACTAGGACAGGATGGAAAAGTCTCTGCAGAAGCTCAATTTCGTTTTGTAACTTCTGTTGACAGACTATTCAGAATTCCTAATGCGAAGCCCATAAATGACATGTCAGTGGCGGATCCCTTTGCAGAAATATTGAAGTTGCCAAACTAGTAGTAATATCAGTATGAACCTAACATATATGTTCATGTTCAGCTGGTCAGCGCGGGCATCTAGAGCTGCATGACAAAGTTTCTGCATAAGCTGAATTTCCATTCTATTATCGGTTTGAACCTTGTAATCTTTGAATTTGAGCCTTGTAATGCTGGAATTTGAATCTTTGTACTATTTTTGTCATTTGTGATACAACCATGCAAATGGCATCTTATGAGGGAGACTCGTATTTTGGTAGCACTATCTTTTCCTTAGTATGCAATGGACGATTAATATCTGGACATTAATATGAAATTGACGATTAATATTCTAGTCTTAAGAAGCAGAACCACGATCGAGGGTATCCTGCGCGGCTCCAATGGCGCTCCCAGTGGCTGCCGACGACGAGCGACAGTTCACCATGCTTGCCGTAGTGGACACACCCTGTCGGTTCGCGGGGCTCTCGGTGGAGTACACCAAACATCCGATCTGGATGGAGAACTCCAACATAATGGACCTGTTACTTGACGAGGACAAGTACAGAGTGGTCTGGATCGACCTCGTATCCCACCGCATGCTCTGCTCTCGCGTCCCTACGCGTGCTCTGCTCTCGCACCCCTCCGCGCGCGCTCTGCCAGCGGTTGGGGCCGGCCCATGATCACGTTCGTGTCTCCATATGCATGCAGTTGTGCCACCCGCATCGCCCCATGCAGTTACGTGCTCCACGACTAAATCGCGCGCTGGAAAAACTACCATCCGGACATGCCGGTTTTCCAGGACGTCCGACCCCCATTTATACCCACGACCATTGACCATAGTCTCTTCACGCTTTCGATCGCACCCCACAACACAATAAGCACACCCTGGACGATGCATACAGAGAGGATGTCCAGCGGCGCTCCAATGGAGTTCGGCGTGTATCATGTGGAGACCCACATGAGGAAGACGAACCTCACGGTGGTGTACACCAACGACCCGGGCATGGTGGAGGACTCCATCGACACCATGGAGCGGTTGATTGATGCGGATGACAAGTACAAAGTGGTCGGCTTCGACCTCGCTTACACCGGCGGTTGTGCTGGCATGATCAGAAGGTTGCCGTCGCCCAGTTGTGCGTGGGCTATCACGTCCTCCTCTACCACTACTGCCTGGCCACAGTGCCTTGCGAGCGTTTCACCAGGTTTGTCAACAACCCCCACTACAGGTTCGCTACGGTGGACACCACCAACGATCCAAAGGTGCTCAAGACTTTGGGCTTGGCCTGCCAGAAGCTTGTCGACATCCGCGACCACTACAAGGTCTGGGGCAACAAGAAGAACATGGACTCCCATGTTGACCTGACCGAGGCCATCATCGACCCCTACTATGCTGACATGAAGGCTGAGTGCGACAAGAACAAGCCTGTCTGGCATAGGGCCTGGGTGAAGAAACTAGATGAATATCACCTCCAGACCGTGGCCAAGGAAGCGTACACATGCTACGAGATGTTCAGGCGGATCGCTGACATGAGGAAGTTCCTCCTACCTGAAGACAACGAGGGATCGAGCCACAAGCAGAGCGGTGGCGGCACGCGTCACAAGAAGTAGATGATCTGATGATTGTTTCTCAATTCTCATACTCCCTCTATGCCGAAATATTCGTAGTTTTAGAGGGATAAGTTTATTATGCATGTAATAGTTTATTGAGGTGTGCGCTAATGTTATGTGTGTATTTGGATGTTTAATTTGGTTATGCAATCATGTTCTTCTAAACAGAGCATATATGTTTGTGGGCAGATTGCTTTTTATAGGAGTAGAGATAAGTTTATTATGCATGTAATAGTTTATTGAGGTGTGCGCCAATGTTATGTGTGTATTTGGATGTTTAATTTGGTTATACAATCATGTTCTTCTAAACAGAGCGTAGATGTTTGTGGGCAGATTGAGCAAATCACATTGCATACGGAATAAACAACCAAATCCGTCGTTGATGATGTCATCAGTCCCAGACAGTTCTTTATCCGGAACTGTTTGCCCACAACACATCCGAGTGTCCTGTGTACATCACACACATCTTGATCTGAGAAACCGTTTGTGTTATTTTTGATTATCGCACACAGTTCATCCCAGTAGCCTGTATGCTGTCTATCACACACATCTTGATCTATGTAACAGTTTATGTTATTTTTATCTCATCACAAACAGTTCATCCGAGTGACCTGTGTGCCGTCTATCACACACGTGATCATCTGGACAATCGTTTGTGTTCTGCTTGATCAGCGCAAACAGTTTATCTGGGTGAACTATATGTCGTACATCGCACACACTTGTATTTTTATAACCGTTTGCATTATATTGTCCAATCACAAACAGTTTATCTAGGCCAACTGTTTGCCAAGCATCGCACACGCAACTATTTTTTAGATCGTATTTGATGGATACGCCATCACACACAGTTAACGTCATTAGCGATAGAGCTATAACTATACCGTTTGCGATTTGGTCATCGCACATAGTTTCGTCGAAGGGTCTCTGATTGATGTGTTGTCTTTGGACCATTCTGTAGCAGTGATGGTATACTACTTGACACTCCTCTCGTGTGCATACATAGGTATTGTCGGAGCTTCATGGATGACGAGGAGGAGTGCAAGCGCCAAGGAACAACTACAACATCCGTGAGGGAAGCATGGAAGACACGACGGAACAAGACGGAGCTGCTGAAGCTACAACGCTTGGAGACCCGGCCAGCAACAAGGCAGGACCGGAAGAGTTACAGCGGCCGAACATCCGGTCTACTCCCGGAAATCCGGCCCGAAGATGCCCGAACCGGAAGCCCCGTGACCAGCTCCAACCCGGACATCCAGCCCTAGCCCGGACATCCAACGCGTCCTGAAGCCCCGGACATCTGGCCCGTCCTGAAGCCCCAGACATCCGGCCTCCAGCCCGGACATCCGGCCCTTGTGCGCATAGATGCGGCCCAAAGGCCCATGTATCTCCCTCTCACTTACCCCTTCATGGCTATGACTATATATACTCCACCCCTCCTCATTTCTAGGGTTAGCAAAGTGTTAGCTCATTCATAGATGAGCTTTGCTCCTTCCTCTACTTCTCACATGGAGACCGAGGGCTCCACTGGAGTAGAAGATCCCTAGAGGATGTCAAGGCCTCTTTCGAGGGAAGATCTGTCTACGGATTTCAAGGTCCATCTCTCCTAGAGATTTGGATGAACTACCCATGTGTCTTTATTTCCATAGTTGTTCTTGGATCTTGATGCACCTCATGTATTGCTTGTGATTTGAGGAGTACTTGGTGTGGATCTTGTCCATTAGAGTGTTTTCCCCTTTGATTTCTCCACGTTTTCCCCTCGTGTTCTTCCTCGAATCCACCTCCAATTCGTGAAGATCGGGCCACCCTCGGGTTTGCCCCGTATCATGTTGGTATCATGAGCCATGTTGCCATGAATTTGGAGCCCTACCCCTCATGTTCTAGCCATTAGTTCGAATTTTTCTCCCCAATTACGAAAAATCCGCAAAGAAAGAGCCCGATTTTTTTTCTTGTGATTTGTTGTTCCTGTGAGTTTTTGTTGATTTTGATCCGTGGATCTTGTGTTGGGCAAGTGGATCTACCTCCCATGGCGTCCCCTAGACCTAATTCCCCTTTCCCCTTCAATTTTGGCTTTGGAATCGCGAAAGTCTGCCCCAAATCGAGTTTTTGAGCCCCAAATGGCGATCTGGATTTGCCGGGCAGGATTTCTGGGCATCGGGCCAGACATCCAGCTCCTGGAGCGCCAAAACAGACTCGGTTCTGGACACCGGGCCCCGGATTTCCGGCCTACCCCCCGGATATCTGGCCCTTGTGGGTTTCAGCCTCGTGTGCTTCACCGTTTCGCCCATAACTAATTCATCCAGAGTCCGATTTTGACGTTCTTTAGCTCGTTTTGTAGCTATTGACATCCCCCATCCCACAAAAATACTCCCAACACCATTTGACTTCATAAAATATTTTGAAATTTTGCAACTTTGCCTAGGCCCTCCACCATGATGTGACCCCAAATGTCGTCGCTGAAACTATTGTTAGAAAGACCAACCAGAGAAGGTATGTAATTCCTGCCAGACGTAAAGTGAAAAAGAAACAGAAAGAATCTACTGTTATGCGTGGCAACACCAATGAAGAAGTTGAATTGAGAGACAGTTTTCTACGCAACGGCAGAATGTGAACACATATTTGTATTGGACATTGTTCACCTTGGTGCACCAGAGGACGTCCAGCTACTATCCAAAACGCGATGCATGCAAACACATTTACGAGAGCACCCAAGGAAGGAATAGCATACAAGGGAAAGCTAGCTTGTTTTGGACGTTTGTGATCAACTTGCCGGATAATTAAATATGCTAAATTTTGCTTAGTTCGATAAGAAAGAGTCTTTTGTCTTTTTTTCTTTCTTATTATTATGTATTGGCCCAAAGTACTAGTTGGTTAGTTTGTTGCGTAGGTTTTACCGTTTTAGAGTCCAGGTCGGTTTCAAAGTCAGGAGATAGTCGGGATTATCCCTTCGTTATGTGCCTGCGTGCACGACAATATATAAGGAGGTCGTTCATCATGTAACGGGGAGATTGTTTTAGGCTGGTGAAACAGAAACTAGAAGCCGGGGTATCTTCCCTTGGCAACGAGTTATTTTGTGTGTTCCATCGAGAAGATTTAAGAATTACTTTGTGCTTTTGGCAAGAGATTGGAGACACCGTCTCTAATTTGCTGTTGATCTGTTGAATATTGTCCACCGTACTTCCTTTTGTTGGGTGTGCGTGTTGTTTTCGTGGTGATTGCATCTACAAGACCGCGAGCGCCACGTCGTTCCAGGTGACACCATACCGTGAAAGATTGGGCAAATTATTCGCGCCATTGATTTTTTGTCGACGGTCACATCAAGTGGTATTTAGAGCAAGGTTGATCACGGTATAATTTTTTTGCCGCTATTTGTTTAATTGTTTGAAAGATGCTGAACTCGCAACATGAGAAACCTGATCATGAGGAGGGCGATGAACTTCTTGAGGATCTGGAGATAAGTGATGATTTGCGTATCAATGTGATGTCAATCAAGGGAGCCAATAAGAAGCTTGGAACAAGGGTTGAAGAGTTGTCTGCAAATATTGTAGGCGTCGAGGATAGGTTGAACGAGCGTTTGACTGCCAGCGACCGACAACGCACTGATAGTCTATAGGTGGTGACTGAGATTCTTAATCGGCTCGCCGTAGCAGTTCATCGCCTTCAGGCGAGTGATGTGGCACCCCGACAGTCCTGCTCACCACGAGGACGTCGTGACCGCGACAACGACGATGATGGTGATTTTTCTGAGGACTTCGATGCCCGTGGAGGCTTACCTCACCGACCACAGCATGAGGCTGGGGCTCACCGCCATGCTGGGCGGCGTCGTGACCATGGCGGCAGTGGTGCCCAGGAGGATGATGGATTGGGTCGAATCAAGATAACCATACCTTAATTGTCGGGACGTTGTGCTGACCCAGGGAAATATCTGTAGTGGGAGATGCGCGTAAATCAGATTTTTGATGGTCACAACTAGTCCGAAGAGAGGAAGGTTCGTGTTGCATCAATGGAATTTACAGAGTATGCTCTTGTATGGTGGGATAATAAGAACCGTACTCACGAGCGACCAATGACATGAGCTGACATGAAGCGAATCATGACGGAACATTTTGTGCCTGCTTATTACACTCGCTAGCTTGATAGTAGACTGCGTCGTCTAGTGCAAGGTACAAAATCAGTTGATGAGTACTATAAAGAGATGCAAGGTTTGATGACAACTGTGCGTGAGTCAGCAGAGGCGACCATGGTAGGTTTCTTTGAGGGGTAGATGAAAAGATTCGTGACCATGTTGATTTGATGCAATATAATAATATTCATGAGTTACTTCATCAAGCAAAGCGTGCTGAATATTGGGTATTAGAGAAGCAAGCTTCAGAGACTCGTCCAACTTACAACTGTGGGGGGCGGGGTTCTTCTCCTATAGAGGGTGGGTTTAGTGCTAAACCGGCTACTTCTTAAAGTCGGGAAGCATTGAACAAACCAAAGCGGTTGCTGTGCCAAAGGAGGTTTCTCAAGTTTCATCTAGTGCAACATCATCTCATCATCGTAATATTATTTGCCACAAGTGTTGAGGATGTGGACACATGAAGCATGATTGTTCCAATCAACGAAGGGTTCTACTTGTTGATGCGGAATATATTTCAGAATCTGAAGATGAGATGCCTAAGTTAGAGGATGGAAGCGAAAGAGGCCATGGTGATACCATACTATGTTATCCTCAAGATGATCCTGATATGGAGAGTTTTCTAGCACATAAGGTCCAGCGAGATGACAAGACCATTGTTGAACAAGGACAGCGGCAGAGTATTTTTCAAACTGCATGTACCATCAAGGGAGAAGTTTGCAAACTAATAATTGATGGTGATAGTGCTAGCAACATGATTTTCAAGGATGTGGTGGAGTCTCTTTCGTTGCCAACATGGGAGCACCCAAGACCATACTATATGAAGTGGATACATGATGTGGGCAAAGTAAAGGTAACACATAGGGTGAAGGTGCCTTTTTGTGTAGATGGCTATGTTGATAAAGTGGAATGCGACGTTATGCCACTACATGTTTGTCATCTTATTTCGGGGCATCCATGGCAACACGATATTAACGCTCTCCATCATGGACGCACAAACAGGTACACTTTTATGCATAAAGGTGAGTTCTATGCTATTCTTCCCAAGGATGCAAAGAATATAAAGTGTACCGTTGAGGTGTTCAAGAAAAAATCTGCAAGGTATAGGTTGAAACCGAGGACAGTTTCCTTTCAAGGGAGAGAGGATGATGTGACCGCAAATGCCGTCGCTGAAACTATTGTTAGAAAGACCAACTAGAGAAGGTATGTAATTCCTACTAGACGTAAACAGAAAAAAGAAACAGAAAGAATCTACTGTTGTGCGTGGCAACACCAATGAAGAAGCTGAATTGAGAGACAATTTTCTACGCAACAGCAGTATGTGAACACATATTTGTACTGGACATTGTTCACCTTGGTGCACCAGAGGACGTCCAGCAACTATCCAAAACGCCATGCATGCAAACACATTTACGTGAGCACCCAAGGAAGGAATAGGATACAAAGAAAACCTAGCTTGTTTTGGACGTTTGTGATCAGCTTGCCGGATAATTAAATTAGCTAAATTTTGCTTAGTTAGATAAGAAAGAGTCTTTTGTCTTTTTTTCTTTCTTCTTATTTTTTTTAGAAAAGGAGTGTGACCTCCGGCCTCTGCATCAGCATGATGCATACGGCCACTTTATTGAAAGTGCGAAAACAAATAGTCTGTGGTCCCAATCAAGCTCTGAAGGAGCGAAATTACAATTTGTAAAACAAATCAATAGAAGCCACAACCGGCGAAAATAGACCTAGATGCCTAACCATCTATCCTATTAGTGGACCGCCATCCAAACCGGTTGAATATATCCCGTGCTACCATCTCCCACTGGACACACCCAGTAACCAAAGGCTCCCTGGTTTCCGCAGGAGTGAGTAACGACCACGTACGGATCAACGCCGACGCCCTGTGTAGTACCTGCAAAAAATGTATATGTATTTGCCTGTTAAAAACCATGTCATTCCTGCAGTTCCATATAGCCCAGAGAAGTGCACATACTCCTATGCGTATATGTCTAGCGATATTTATATCAACTCCGTTTAGCCACGTACCAAATAACGTGTCAATGCTATCGGGAGGATCAATATTAAAAGTTACCCGAATAGTTTTCCATAGTAGTTTTGCTAGCGGGCAGTGGAGAAAAAGGTGTTTGATGGTTTCCTGATGATTACAGAAACTACATCTTGTACTTCCTGGCCAATTGCGCTTTGCTAAATTGTCCTTAGTGAGGATCACCTTCTTGTGAACAAACCACATGAAGACTTTGATTCTCAAAGGAACCTTGACCTTCCAAATGTGAATTGACTTGGATACATCTGTCGTGTCAATAAGGTCAAGATACATTGATTTGACTGTAAATATGCCTGAAGCTGTGAGCTTCCACTTAATCCTATCTGGCTCGTCCGATAACTGTACATCCATGAGTCGTCTGACTAAGTGCAACCACTCCGCCCAACGATGTCCTATCAGAGTTCGCCGAAACTGAATGTTGAGAGGAATGGACTGGAATATTGTGTCAACATACACATCTTTACGTTGCACAATATTATAGAGGGCAGGATACTGTAAAGCTAAGGGCGTCTCCCCCAACCACGTATCTTCCCAAAATCTCGTTGCACCTCCATTCCCAATGATAAACCTAGTTCTATGGAAAAATTGAGCCTTGACCTTCATCAAGCCCTTCCAGAATGGAGAGTCAGTCGGTCGAACCGTGACTTGAGCTAATGTTTTAGAATGGAGGTACTTATTACGTAAAATCTGTGCCCACATCCCTTCAGTCTCTACTGATAATCTGTACATCCACTTACTAAGCAGACATCTATTCTTAACTTCTAAGTTTTCAATCCCTAGACCTCCCTGGTCTTTGGGTCTGCAAATTATGTCCCATTTAGTAAGTCTATATTTTTTCTTTACTTCATCACTCTGCCAAAAGAACCGAGATCGATAGAAATCCAATCTTTGGTGTACCCCTACTGGTATCTCAAAGAAGGAAAGGAGAAACATGGGCATAGTCGTGAGCACCGAGTTAATCAATATTAGCCTTCCTCCATAAGACAGAAGCTTCCCCTTCCAACAACTTAGCTTCTTCTCAAATCGATCCTCTATGCACTTCCACTCTTGGTTCGATAACTTTCGATGATGAATCGGTATACCCAAGTAACTGAACGGCAAGCTACCCAACTCACATCCGAACAACTGTTTATAATCGTCCTGTGCTTCTTTGGCTCTTCCAAAGCAGAACAATTCACTCTTGTGAAAGTTAATTTTAACCCCGATAACTGTTCAAACAAGCAGAGGATAAGTTTCATGTTTCTTGCTTTCGCTATGTCGTGTTCCATAAAGAGAATAGTGTCATCAGCATATTGTAGGATGGACACACCATCATCAACTAGATGCGGCACTAGCCCACCTACCAGGCCTTCCTGTTTTTCCCTTCCTATTAGTATTGCAAGCATATCCGCAACGACATTAAATAGGATTGGGGACATTGGATATCCCTGCCGGAGACCCTTATGAGTTTGGAAAAAATGACTGATGTCATCATTAACTTTAATTCCAACACTCCCTTTTTGTACAAAGGATTCAACTTGCTTCCTCCATAGCGCGTCAAAACCTTTCATACGCAATGCTTGTTGTAGGAATGGCCATTTAACTTTATCATATGCTTTCTCGAAATCCACCTTGAAGATAACCCCGTCTAGTTTCTTCGAATGAATTTCATGAAGGGTCTCATGGAGTACAACCACACCCTCTAAAATATTTCTACCAGGCATGAATGCCGATTGACTAGGTTGCACCACTGCATGTGCAATCTGCGTCAATCTATTGGTCCCAACCTTGGTAAAAATTTTGAATGACACATTAAGTAGGCATATAGGTCTGAACTGTTCAATACGCACTGCCCCCTCCTTCTTCGGCAACAACGTAATAGTCCCAAAGTTTAGTTGGTATAATTGCAAGTGCCCATTAAACAAGTCTTGAAATATTGGTATTAAGTCTCCTTTAATAATGTGCCAACATCGCTTATAGAATTCAGCCGGGAACCCATCTGGCCCTGGTGCCTTATTATTCTTCATTTGCGATATTGCATCAAACACCTCTTTCTCCGAGAACGGTGCAGTTAATATCTCATTCTTGTCCCTCCCGAGCTGAGGTATATCACCGACCGAGTGCTCATCCATAGACACAGTATTGTCATCAGAAGCACCGAAAAGTTTCTTGTAATATTCCGAGATGTACAACTTTAGGTTCTCATGCCCAACGATTGTACCCTCATCCTGCTCAAGTTGATAAATTTTCTTCTTTCTATGTTTTCCATTAGCAATCAAATGGAAAAATTGTGTGTTGTCATCCCCTTCAATCACCTAGCGCACTTTTGCTCTAAGTGCCCATTTCAACTCCTCTTCTCTGAGGAGTTGTTTGAGATTGTGTTCTGCCTCCGCTTTGGATGCCCTCTCATGAGCGTCCAACAGCACGGATTCAGCTTTTATGTCAAGCTCATTTATAAATTCGATAAGCCTTTGTTTCTTGAGCTTATAGACGCCGCTCTCATGCTTCGCCCAACCCCGAAGAAATTGTCTTAAGTGTCTAATTTTATTTTGCCATTTATCGACATTAGATCGTCCCCCCGTAGCCCTTGTCCATTCTCTCGCTATAAGGTCTATGAATCCTTCTCTTTCGAACCAAGCCAACTCGAAAGAGAAAGCATTCTTGTTACCCACATGAGTTGCCTCTCCGGAGTCAACAAACAATGGGGTATGGTCTGAAATAACCCTAGGCAGCGCTCGTACCGTCACTTGTGGGAATTTCTGCTCCCATTCCACACTAGTCAGTACCCGATCCAATTTATCATAGGTTGGATTCGGCAACGTGTTAGCCCACGTGAATTTTCTGCCTGTGAATTCTATCTCTCGAAGGTCTAAGCTTTCGATGATTGTATTGAACATAAATGACCACCTGCCATCAAAGTTGTCATTGTTCTTTTCATCCCTTCGCCTAATAATGTTGAAGTCCCCTCCCACTAAGATGGGTAACCTCTCGTTTCCGCAAACCCGAACAAGGTCAGCCAGAAAGTCCATCCTGAACTCCGGCTGAGCCGCACCATATACCGCCACCAGCGCCCATTGGAACCCATCCTCCTTGGAACGTACTCTGAATTTGACGGCAAAATCCCCCAACACTACATTTCTGACCTCTAGTGTCTCACACCTCACCCCAAGTAAGATCCCTCCGGACCTTCCTCTTGGGGGTAGGCAGTGCCAATCAAAGTCAATTCCACCAGATATGGTGTTTAGGAACTGAGAGGTAAAATTATCCCTGCCAGCTTCCATTAGAGCAATAAAATCGAGCCTGTGCTCAATAGTTGCTTCTGCTAGAAATCTCCTTTTAGCCAAGTCAGCAAGACCTCTTCTATTCCAGAATATTCCTTTCATCGTTCATCATGGAATTTCTTTGCAGTCTTAAATCGAGCACTCCGGCGCACTGCCGATACCGGATACACCTTCCTTTTCCAAGCTCGTTTTGGCTTATCCTGATCAGCAACACGGTCCACATAACCGGTCACTATCTGCGAGTTCTCGTTTAGTTGCGTTGGGGCGACATATCCCTCCTTGCCAATATTATCCTCCTCCTCAGTTACCAGGGATGATGGCACAAGATCCTCACATAGACGTTCTATAGCTCCCATCCCCAGTTCATTAATCTCATCATCATTCATAGGTTTAACAGCGGCAATATTACGCAACATTACCATAGCTCTCTCGGCCTCTAAGTCTAAAAGGTTATTAACAGATCTGGATATTTCCTTAGCATTACTACCCAGAGACACTCCTAGTTTGTTTGCATTCGAAATAATTTCATCGTCTGAAAAATGTAAAATAGAATGACTCGTGTTCACGGCCATACCTGTCGTGGTCTGAATGTCTCGAAGCTTGGCCGCCCTCATGGCACGGCCCATCATCAGGTCATCCGCATCCGGCTGCTCCTAGAGTCGGCGGCTCATCCGCCTATCCACGGTCGCCGGGTCTGGAATGCCTACGAATGCGACGACCTCCATCATCAGGTTATGAGTTCAATTTCTCGCCATCCCACCGGGTCAGCCGGTTCTCCAGCTGTGACCGGATGACCTCCTGTCACCGGCACATCGCCGCGGCAAGCTGGGCTGGCAGCATCCCGAAGACCTCCTGTCTCCAGCGCATGAACGCTGCAAGCCGGGCTGGCCGCACCCAGAAGACCTCCTGTCTCCGGCGCAGCGCCGCACAGACTCACCGGGTGACCTCCTGTCACCGGCGTAGCGTCGCCGTGCGCTGGGATGGCGGCATCCAGAGGACCTCCTGCAGCCCCCCCTGTGGCAACACCGGCTACCTCGCCCGCACGTGCCGTATCCAAGCGACCTCCTGTCGCCGATACCGCAGTAGCCAAGGACTCACCTCTAGTCGGTGAGCTACAACGAGCAGCCGTACCGTTAGTAGCTGAAATATGGCCTCCAGCCAGTACTCCAACCACACCCATCGGCCCCTGATCGTGTATAGGTGAAGCAACAGTCTTGATTGGGGAAGCGACAGATGAACGAACAGAACCCCTGGACGCTGTGGGCGAGGCCTCCCCCCTCCATGGAGAAGCCTTGGTGACCTGCGGTGACATAGGTGGTGAAAGCGGAGGAAGTTGTTGTTCCTCCGGGTCCTCAAGCTCCACCCTGACTCCCCAAAGCTTACTCGGAGCCGAAGACGATCCGAATGATCCGAACCGCAGCTGGTGCGAAGAGGAGGAAACATTGGACCGCCCGCTAATAGTATCAGACTTAGTAGTCCTGGCTGGAGGAGCAGCCCCCCTATCAGTCACCTGACTCTGAGGGGCCTCTGGCATTGGCTGTCCATCTTTGTCATTCCCGTCGTCAGTATACATGTCAACCTGCTTTGCCAAATCCTGGAACTCGGCATTTTCCTCAATCTCAATATCTAACATATAAGTTTTTCCATCATACGTCCATCTCACCGTGTCCGGTATATGCTCAACGCTAATGACGCTGACGAACAGGCGAGCCACACCATTCGATCGCGTAAAAGGCATATCTACCTTCTCCGTCTTACCAATGAGCGAACCCAGGCTCCAAGTAACTCTTACATCATCTAGAGCCACCTGAGGGGCACCTGTGAATTGGGCCCAAAGCTGTGGTAGTGGAGTCCCCTCCGGTTCCTGCCGAGTCCATGGTTCAAACTCAAGCACACATGTACTATTTGGAACCTTACTCATCCCAAATGTCAGGAGTCGTCTGAGATCCTCCTTGGTGGGAAAATCCACCCTAAAAACCTGGTCATCAAGTCTCACCAGATCCCACTGGAAGGTAACCGGCACCAACTCTCATAGCCGCTGCACCACTTGATCAGTGGTCATGCTCCCATGGGCGACCCGAACAACCCCGGTCCTGGAGCTCTCTGGAATGGGTGTAGTAGAAGAAGAGCGTGGGGACTCAAAAAACATCAGCTCCGGACAGCAAACTCCATAGATGGTAGCCACCGGTTTTGGCCCCAAGAGAAACGGGCACTCTCCCGTATCATGCTTTGGTTTGCGGCATAAGTCACATAGCTCCACCGTACACTCTGCCGCGAAATGTCCCGGACCTCCACACCGGTAGCACGACATCTTCTCCATCATACGAGCCCACTTAGTCAGTTTTTCGCCCTCAGACTTGTCGGATTTATCAGAGACAACATCCCTAGCAGCCGCACCCTTCGAGATGGGCACCTTGACCGCTGCTAGTGCTTTGACTACCTCCACCGCCGCGCCCGCAAGGACCGGACCAGCAGCTCCCGCTGCCGCAGCAGGTTCTGACAACGCCGCTCGAGGCCCCGCCTCGTCCTCCTTCTGAGTTGCTGCGTCAGCCGGTGGGGGGGGCGGAGGAGGCCATCTGACTCTACCACGGCCACCACGGTAAGGCCGGTACCAGCTACGCTGCCGGTTCGGAGGTCCAGCAGCTCCATGCACGAAAGAACAGCGAGGTCCGTCATACCCTCTTCCTCCTCCATCAACCCGACCACCACCAGTGGACGATGAGCCACGATGGATCCCCTCACCGTATGCATCGTAGCCATCATCACCCCAATAGCCTCTTGCATTCCGATTATCATTGTGCGTGGGTTTTACCGAAAGTACTAGTTGGTTAGTTTGTTGCGTGGGTTTTACCGTTTTAGAGTCCAGGTCGGTTTCAAAGTCAGGAGATAGTCGGGCTTATCCCTTCGTTATGTACCTGCGTGCATGGCAATTTATAAGGAAGTCGTTCCTCATGTAACGGGGAGATTGTTTGTAACAACCCGAGACCGACGGTCCAGAAGATTCCCCTTTTATTCCGTTGTCATCGTGTGTTTCGTCTGGTTGTCGCATTCATCATTGCATCATTCGCATCATCAGCATTGCATCGCCACTCCATTGTCATCATTTTTTTCAAAAACTTGCATCCGTTCGTAGTTGCCGGTTCTCTCCGTTCGCGTCGTTGACCGTTTCGAGACCAACCACACACGCACACGCCCGCGACATCGATAAACTATTGTTTTAAAAAGAGCGTATAAAACTTTCTTGGATTGTGTCAAAACTTGGCCTGTGGTCTTGTTATGTTGTAGGTAGACCGCGTGCCAAATTTCGTCGCAATCGGAGGTCGTTTGATACCCGAGCGGACGACCGTAGCAGCGCAGTCATCAGACTATTTATCGGACTTTTTCGGTGTTTTAAAACTCGGTGCCGGGACACATGTTCCCTCTCTTCTCAGCCCTAACCTATCTACACAACTTCAACCAGCCCACTAGCCCACCTAGCAACCCCCTCTGCTTCCGGACCATTCGATCGTGATCAAACGGTCCGAAAATGGGCAAAATGGCTAACCCTAGCCGACCTTACTATAAATAGACGGCCTCCCCTGCCTAATCTGGCCTTCTCCGACCTCCAGCCTCGAATCCCGCAGCGGCCAGCCACCTCCCACAACTTGTCAGTCACCGCCGCCACCCGCCTCCGCGATCTGGCCCATTGGATTCAGATCCAACCGCCCCCGCACCCCCCGCGCAGCTCCCACCACCGCAGGCCCGCAGAGCCCACGGTCGGCTCGCCCAGGCCCGACCGCACCCGCTGCCGCCCGTGCTGCGTGATACGTCTCCAATGTATCTATAATTTTTGCTTGTTCCATGCTGTTATATTATCATTCTTGGATGTTTTACAATCATTTTATTACAACTTTATATCATTTTTGGGACTAACCTATTGACATACTGCCAAAGTGCCAGTTGCTGTTTTTGCTTGTTTTTTACTTCGCAAAAAATCAGTACCAAACGGAGACAAAACGCTACGGGGATTTTTTACGGACAAGAAGAAAGAAGATGGGCCAAAGAACACCAGAAGAGGGGGCCCAGGCTGGCCAACACCCACCAGGGCGCGCCAGAGGCCCCCTGGCGCGGCCTGGTGGGGGCTGGGCACCTCGGGCACCCCCTCCACCGCCTCCGATGCCTAGAAATTCCCAAATATTCGGAAACCCCCAAAAATAACCCTAGACTCTCTGCTCCGCCGCCGCAACTCTCTGTATCGACGAAAAACCAATCTGGAGACGTTCCAGTACCCTGCCGGAGAGGGGAATCCATCTCCGGTGGCCATCTTCACCATCTCCGGAGGCCATGACAAGGAGGGAGTAGTGTCCACCCTCGGGGCTGAGGGTATGTACCAGTAGCTATGTGTTCAATCTCTCTCTCTCTCGTGTTCTTGGGATGTCACGATCTTGATGTATCACGGGCTTTGTTAATATAGCCGGAGCATATGATGTGTTTCCCTCTCTATCTAGTTGTGATGAATGGAATCTTTCCCTTTGAGATATCGTTATGTTGGATTGAATATTGGATTTGAGAACACTTGATATATGTCTTGCATATGGATACCCGTGGTGACAATGGGGTGTTCTATTGATTCACTTGATATATGTTTTGGTACTCAACTTGCGTATTCCCGCGGTGACATTGGGGTAATCTATGCATAGGGGTTGATACATGTTCTTGTCCTACTTTCTCCGATAGAAATCTTGGGGCACTCTTTGAGGTTCTTTGTGTGGATTGAGTATTATGATTCTGAAATTGTTTGATGAAGTCGTATAATTAACTCATGGATACTTGTGGTGACATTGGAGTATCTAGGTGACATTAGAGTTGGTTGATGCGTATCATATGGTGTTATTCTAGTACAAACTCTTAGATAGATTGATCGGAAAGGATAACTTTGGGTTATCTTAGTACGAACTCTTTGATAGATTGATCGGAAAGAATAACTTTAAGGTGGTTTCGTACCCTACAAAAATTTCTTCTTATTTTCTCCGCTAGACAAGAACTTTGGAGTGATTCTTCGTTGCACGTTGAGGGATGCTTATGTGATCCAATTATATTAGCATTGTTGAGAGATTGCACTAGCGAAAGTATGGACCCTAGGCCTTATTTTCAAGCATTGCAATACTATTTGTGCTCACTTTTGTTACTTGCTACCTTGCTGTTTTTATATTTTCAGATTACAAAAACCTATATCTACCATCCATATTGCACTTGTATCACCATCTCTTCGCCGAACTAGTGCACCTATACAATTTTCCATTGTATTGGGTGTGTTGGGGACACAAGAGATTTCTTGTATTTGATTGCAGGGTTGTTTGAGAGAGACCATCTTCATCCTACACCTCCCACGGATTGATAAACCTTAGGTCATCCACTTGAGGGAAATTGCTACTGTCCTACAAAACTCTGCGCTTGGAGGCCCAACAAAGTCTACAAGAATAAAGTTGCGTAGTAGACATCAAGCTCTTTTCTGGCGCCGTTGCCGGGGAGGTGAGTGCTTGAAGGTACATCTTTAGATCTTGCAATTAAATCTTTTAGTTTCTTGTTTTTCACTAGTTTGGTTTAAAAAAAATAAAACTACAAAAAAATGGAGTTTAGGTTGCATCATTTGTTTCGTCTTTATAATGTCTTTCGTGAAAATAAGGATTCCGAAAATTGTGCTCAATTGGTAGAGGAAGAAATTATGAAAATACGCAATGAGAATTCCTTGAATGATGAGCATGATTGCAATGTTGTTAGTATGAATTCTATGAATATCCAAAATACTAATGATGATTGCACTAGTCATGATAAAAATGTTTCTTATAAGCATGTCAATTTTTGTGGAGCGCATAAAGTTTGTGAAGACGTGCCTTATAGGGATGATAGATTTTGTAAGAAGCATAAACATGATAGAACCAATTTTTTGCTCAAAGTGATAGATGAACTTGCTACAAAATGGTGTTCTCTTTGTCCTATTACTTGTGAACTTTGCAATCAAGTTGGTCATCTTAATTTCCAATGCAAACTTTTTCATGATCAAATCATGGCCAAATATTGTAATGACTTGATCAGCCTTGAACTTTATGATGAGCTTTGTATATTTTTGGGGAGTGAAGAATTGACACATAAAAATAGTTGGTCTAAAGTATTCATTCTCACGGACGACATTCAAACTAATCTAAAAAATATCTATATGTTTTGCATGGTAAATTGCAATGAGAATGCTTATATTGCCAATTATAGAAAGATGAGAAAACCAATAGAATATAAAAGGAATACTAATGAAAGGGTAAAGAATTCCACTTTCCATCCTATTGTCTCTCATGATGTAATAGGTGATGAGGAGGAGCTCCCTATTCAACCAATCTCATCCATAAGAAGCTCAAAAAAATTAATTAAACCCACACATGATGTGGTGAAGAAGAAGAAAAGAAGAAAGAGTAGAGGTAAAAAGGTATCTCTTCCAAATGATGTTGCTCCTATTATTCTTGTGCCTCATGAGGATGAATCAAAAATAATTGTGGAAGATGATACACTTGACTATGATTTTGTTATGCCTATTGCTTGTTGTGATGACTATGATTGGGAAGATAATGATGATTCTTATAATCTTGAAAATCTTTTTGGCACCAACTTGGTAAATTATGATGATAATAATTGTTATGCTATTGGTGCTATTCATACTATTGATGATGAGAGTGATTATGCTTATGATATGCCAAGCCACAAGCTTGGGGATGCTATGTTTGATGAGACTGACATGTTTGAGAATTTATTTGCTGCAATTAATGTTTGTCCCAAGCTTGGGGATGTTATGCTTAATGAAGATGATCTTTTTAGTTCCCCTACTTTGAATGATCAAATTTGTTATGATGATTGTGTGCCTCCTATTTATGATGATTGCTATGTTTATGAAAGTGGGTTTGGAAGAGTGTCAACTTTAGATAATTATTATCCCACTATTTTGGAGGGTGTTGAATTTTATTATAATGATAAATGTGGATTTGGAGAGGTCATGACTTTATTTAGTAATGATTCCACTATTTCGGAAGAGGTTTCACTTGACTATGATGAGAACAAAGTTGCTACTTATGATGATTATTGTGATGATACTTATGTTATAAAAGGTAGTGATAACTATTGTCATAATTTTGCATAAATGACTTGCTAAAACAGTTTATGTCCTAATCTCGCATTAATGTTGTGTCATTTGTTTTATAGTAAAAACCCACATATTATATATGATTTTGGGGTAGAAAAATCCATAGAATTTATCTGTGCATTTAGTTTTGTCTTTTGAGCAAATTTGTGTGCATGTCATTTTGCTATGATGCCCTTTTGTTTATTTTGTGTGAATTATTCCATGCATCATATCAATTTTGTTGAACATGAGATATGCCCTTGGACATGTGTGCTAGGCCCTGGTATTTTGGTTTCTATAGAAATCCATGTTTAGGTGTTATTTTCTTGTTGCCAACATGCTATAAAAAATGATGCTGTTTTGAGGGATCTAAATAATTCTAAGTCTGAAACTGTTATGTTGTTGCCATGTTGCCATGTTGTTGGAGATATGCCCTAGAGGCAATCATGTGATGATTTCGTTTCCTATGTATTCATGAGTATTTTGTATTGTCCTTGAACATCATCAGTGATATTTATCAATAAGTATGTGACTTATTTGTGAGACTATATATATTATGATTGTTGTTCTAATAGTCCCTATTTGTTAAGGTTATGCGGACAAATATCCTTTACTAGTATAGGATTCAGTTGATGACTACGTTTCACAAGTCATGTGCATAGAGATGCTAAACTGATAGTATGGACTCGGGGATTGAGATCACCGAGTCGGACAGACCCACTTTGAGACACAGCGAGATAATGTCATCTGTTAGTCTCAAGCACAATGTATATGCCATGTCCTCGACCTGAGGTCATCGCATGTTCTCGGGATGAGGATCGATTTACTTAGGGTCTATCAAACGCTACTCCGTAACTGGGTAGTTATAAAGATAGCTTTCGGGTGAGTCGTGAGACATGCCGCGAGACATGGTTAACCAATATGGGATTTGCCCCTCCGTGAGGAGAGATATTCTCTGGCCCTCTCATGTGATCAGATTCAGAAAGCATGGCCATGCGACATGGGTTAAGTGTTAACCTAGTTCGGGAATCTGCATCACGATTTCGAGAAGAGATGTCGAGCTACCACAAGGGTGACAAGTACTCGCCTTGAGCTCTACAACCTATATCATGAGGCAAAAGGAATGTTGTATATGACACATTGTCGAGGTTCGTCTAACAACTTTGCGCACACATGGGAGTTGGCATGTTTTGCTAGGAGCCGCTACCGATTATCGACTCGGGTCGTGTCCATGTGTACATGAACCTATAGGGTCGCACACTTAAGGGATTGCAGCCCATTCGGATTGGATCACCTCGAATGTAGAACGTCTGACTTGTTTTTGCAGGGAATGCTTGTGATTTGGTATAGCCCATGAATGTTGCTTGTAAATTATTAAATCATGACCTGCGTGTCATGAGTGCGGCAACCGGTTGGAGCCATATGGTTGTCCCATTATTGTATTAATGACCTGCGTGTCAACATGAGATGCCTTGTAATGTAATTTACTCACATAGCTATTAGTTTGTAATAGCATAGTATCTTATGTAACACTTGGCGGTTGACACCTTTTGTGGAGATGGAGATCACCACAAGGGTAACCATGCATGGAGATGGAGATCGCCATGGGCATGCAGCGCACGTGGAGATGGAGATCACCATGCGTTGATGAAAGGGGCTATACCATATCACACATATATAAACTGCATGTGAAAGTTTATCCCTTTTATGCGCCCTTCTTTTGCATGATAGATGTTATTAAGTAGGGTGATCCCTCAAAGAATGTCAAGTTAAATTGCCTCCCCAATTGCTGCAACATCACATGTTAAGTATTTTTAGTGGTGGGCCTATAAAATTAGGGTGCTGCTAATTCTCCTTAACGTGGTGTGTTTGTGTCGGACACTTACGAGCGAAGCATTGGTTAACTTGTCGTGGCTATCAAAATAGTTTTGGGCCTCGAGGCATAAGAGTTGGCGTGGCATGAGATGTCCCCAACAAACAAGAGTCGTATAGAGATACGATTAGCAAGTGTTGCTTACCGAGTGATCTTGTCTTCTAGCGGTGATGCAAAAGCTGACTAGTTGACATGTGGATCTTGGATCTTGAATCACTAAGAATCAACGGAGGGATGTTGATTTTAGTGGGAGTAATGTTCTTATTAAAATGTTTATTTGAATTACTCTTTATGAATACATGTCTTAGTGTTTTGCATATTTCTGTTGTAGATCAATGGCACCACCTGCTCAACCTAGTTTTTTGTTAAAATCAATCCTAGAAAAGGATAAACTGAATGGAACAAACTTTACCACCTGGTATAGAAATCTGAGAATTGTTCTCAGGCATGATAAAAAGGAACAAGTTCTAGAGGAACCCCTTCCAGAGGAACCTGCCGAGAATGCTAATGCCACGGCCAGGAATGCCCAACAGAAACTCGTTGATGAGTTAAACGAGATCAGCTGTCTCATGCTGGCTTCTATGGAGCCCGATCTGCAGCAGCATTTCGAAAACATTGAGGCTTTCGATATGATCGAGAACCTCAAGAGCATGTTTCAGATGCAGGCAAGGACCGAAAGGTTCAACGTCTGGCGATCCTTGATGGATTGTAAGCTGAAAGAGGGTGATCCACTGAGCCCGCATGTGATCAAGATGATCGGATACATGCAAGCTTTGGATCGGTTAGGCTTCCCACTTGGGGACGAATTGTCCACGGATACAATTCTGGCTTCTCTTCCGACTAGCTATGGGGCGTTCATCTCGAACTTCCATATGCACGGCATGGAAAAGAAGCTCACTGAATTGCATGGGATGCTAAAAGTGGCAGAGCAGGATATCAAGAAAGGCACGCATGAAGTGTTGATGGTGCAGAACACGACAAAGTTCAAGAAGAGCTGGTCCAAGAAAAAGACTAAGGCAAAGGGCAAGGAGGCAACTCATACTGTCGCCACCGCGCCCAAGTCCGGACCAAACACGGGGGCCATTTGCTTTCACTGCAAGGAAACCGGTCACTGGAAGAGGAACTGCAGCAAGTGGCTTGCCCAGATAGGCAAGAAGACTGGCAGTGTGACTTCTTCTTCAGGTACACTTGTTCTATATGTTATAGACATTTTTCTTGCTGATATTTCTAGTAGCTCTTGGGTATATGATACCGGATCGGTTGTTCACATATGCAACTCGATGCAGGGGCTAAGAAGGACTAGGAATGTTGCAAGAGGAGAAGTTGACATACGCATCGGGAATAAAGCAAGAGTTGCTGCATTAGCCGTCGGCACCATGCAACTTAATTTACCTTCATGATTTGTAATGGAACTTGATAATTGTTATTATGTTCCTGCATTGAGTCGAAACATTATTTCGGCCTCATGTTTGATGAGGCAAGGTTATGAATTCAGTATTAAGGACAATGGTTGTTCTATTTACTTGAATGAAATGTTTTATGGCTTTGCACCTGTTAAGAATGGGTTATTTATATTAGATCTTGAAGGTGAATCGGTCTATAACATAAATGTCAAGAGGCATAAGCCTAACGAGATTAATCCGACTTACATCTGGCATTGTCGACTAGGACACATTAGTCAAAAGCGCATGAAGAAGCTCCATGATGATGGAATTCTGACTTCATTTGATTTTGAATCATTTGAGACATGTGAGTCCTTCCTACTCGGCAAGATGACTAAGACTCCTTTTGCAAAGAGTTGTGAGAGGGCGTCTGAGCTATTGGAACTTATACATAGTGATGTATGTGGACCAATGAGCACGACAGCTAGAGGTGGTTTCCAATACTTCGTGACTTTTACCGACGATTTTAGTAGATATGGATATGTCTACTTGATGAGGCACAAGTCAGAAACTTTTGAAAAGTTCAAGGAGTTTCAGAACAAAGTGGAAAATCAACTCGGCAAGACAATCAAGCTTCTACGATCTGATCGTGGCAGTGAGTATATGAGCGAGGAGTTTGATGATCATCTGAAGAGCCGTGGAATAGTTCCACAACTCACTCCTCCAGGTACGCCACAGAGAAATGGTGTTTTGGAACGGAGGAATCGGACTTTGTTAGACATGGTCCGATCGATGATGAGTCAGTCGGATTTACCCTTGTCATTTTGGGGATACGCTCTAGAAACCACAGCTTTCACACTAAACAGGGTACCATCAAAGTCCGTAGATAAGACACCATATGAGATATGGACTGCAAAGAGTCATAGCTTGTCTTTTCTAAAGATTTGGGGTTGTGAAGCATATGTCAAGCGACTCCAGTCGGACAAGATCACACCCAAGTCGGACAAGTGCATATTCTTGGGATATCCTAGGGAAACCTTGGGATATTACTTCTACAACCGTGAAGAGGGCAAAGTGTTTGTCGCTCGACATGGAGTTTTCCTTGAGAAAGAGTTTCTCAATCGGAAGGCTAGTGGGAGGTCAGTCCGACTCGAAGAAATTCGAGAGCCACACGGGGACGTTCCGACACGTGATTCAATCACGCCGGAGTTAGTCAGGGAACCCGTAGTGGAATCGGCACTGGTTCCACGTAGGTCGGAAAGGTTGCGCAATATGCACGACTGCAATATGTTGTTCTTGGAGAACAACGAACCGACCACATATGCGGAAGCGATGGTGAGCCCTGATTCCGAGTTATGGCTTGAGGCCATGAGATCCGAATTAAAGTCCATGGATGACAATCAAGTTTGGAACTTGGTTGATTCGCCAGATGGCGTTCGAGCCATTGAGTGAAAATGGATCTTTAAGAAGAAAACCGATATGGATGGAAATGTTACAGTCCATAAGGCTCGAATTGTCGCTAAAGGTTATCGACAAGTTCAAGGAGTTGACTACGGTGAGACTTATTCACCGGTAGCGATGCCTAAATCAATTCAGATCATTCTTGCTATCGCTGCATATTTCGACTATGAGATATGGCAGATGGACGTCAAAACGGCTTTCCTTAATGGAAATTTAACTGAGGACGTGTATATGATACAGCCCAAGGGTTTTGTCGATCCAAATAATGCAGGCAAGGTATGCAAGCTTCAGAGATCCATTTATGGATTGAGGCAAGCATCTCGGAATTGGAACATTCGTTTTAATGAAGCGGTCAAACAGTTTGGCTTCATCAAGAACGACTATGATCATTGTGTATTCAGGAAGGTCAGTGGGAGCTCAGTTGCATTTCTGATCCTGTATGTGGATGGCATATTGTTGATTGGAAATGATGTTCAAATGCTTGAATCTATCAAGGACTCATTGAAAAATAGTTTTTTGATCAAAGACTTGGGAGAAGCAGCTTATATTTTGGGAATCAAGATTTATAGAGATAGATCGAGAAGGCTTATTGGATTAAGCCAAAGTACGTATATAGACAAGGTGTTGAAGCGGTTCAACATGCAAGATGCCAAGAAAGGGTTCTTGCCCATGTCACATGGTATTAGTCTTAGCAAGACTCAGAGTCCTTCGATTCCTGATGAGCGAAGACGCATGGATGGGATTCCGCATGCTTCGGTTGTCGGGTCCATCATGTATGCTATGGTATGTACTCGTCCCGATGTTAGCTTTGCTCTAAGCGTAGTAGGCAGATACCAGGCTGATCCAGGTGAGAGTCACTGGACAGCGGTAAACAATATCCTTAAATACTTGAGAAGAACAAAGGATATGTTCCTAGTTTATGAAGGTGAGGATGAGCTCATTGTAAAGAGTTACATTGATACTAGTCGATCGCAATCTGGGTTTGTGTTCATTCTGAACGGAGGAGCAGTGAGCTGGAGGAGTGCCAAGCAAGATACGGTAGCTGATTCTACAACGGAGGCTGGGTACATTGCGGCTTCTGAAGCTGCAAAAGAAGGTATTTGGGTGAAGAATTTTATTTCTGATCTTGGAGTGGTTCAGGACTCGTCCAATCCGTTGGACCTCTATTGTGATAATAGTGGTGCTATTGCACAAGTCAAGGAACCACGGAACCATCATAAAACCCAACACATACTCAGGCGTTTTAACCTCATTCGCGACATTGTCGAGAGAGGCGATGTAAACATATGCAAGATACATACGGATGCAAATGTTGCTGATCCATTAACGAATCCTCTCCCGCAGTCGAAGCATGAGATGCACATGAGGTCCATGGGCATACGATGCCTAGATGATTGACTCTAGTGCAAGTGGGAGACTGTTGGAGATATGCCCTAGAGGCAATCATGTGATGATTTCGTTTCCTATGTATTCATGAGTATTTTGTATTGTCCTTGAACATCATCAGTGATATGTATCAATAAGTATGTGACTTATTTGTGAGACTATATATAGTATGATGATTGTTCTAATAGTCCCTAGTTGTTAAGGTTATGCAGACACATATCCTTTACTAGTATACGATTCAGTTGATGACTACGTTTCACAAGTCATGTGCATAGAGATGCTAAACTGATAGTATGGACTCGGGGATTGAGATCACCGAGTCGGACAGACCCACTTTGAGACATAGCGAGATAATGTCATCTGTTAGTCTCAAGCACAATGTATATGCCATGTCCTAGACCTGAGGTCATCGCATGATCTCGGGATGAGGATCGACTTACTTAGGGTCTATCAAACGCTACTCTGTAACTGGGTAGTTATAAAGGTAGCTTTCGGGTGAGTCGTGAGACATGCCGCGAGACATGGTTAACCAAGATGGGATTTGCCCCTCCGTGAGGAGAGATATTCTCTGGGCCCTCTCGTGTGATCAGATTCAGAAAGCATGGCCATGCGACATGTGTTAAGTGTTAACCCAGTTCGGGAATCTGCATCACGGTTTCGAGAAGAGATGTCGAGCTACCACAAGGGTGACAAGTACTCGCCTTGAGCTCTACAACCTATATCATGAGGCAAAAGGAATGTTGTATATGACACATTGTCGAGGTTCGTCTAACGACTTTGTGCACACATGGGAGTTGGCATGTCCTGCTAGGAGCCGCTACAGACTATCGACTCGGGTCGTGTCCATGTGTACGTGAACCTATAGGGTCGCACACTTAAGGGATTGCAGCCCATTCGGATTGGATCCGAATGGAAAATGGGATAGACTCGTCGTGGGCCTCAAGTGTTGAGCCCACCTCGGAGGTCTATATAAAGGGGAGTGGGCACACCTTTTAGGGTTGAGCTTTTTCCTCCCGTCGACAGCCACCGCCACTCCCCACGCCACCATGCCGTGCGATCGGACCTAGCAGTCCGCCGCCCGACGCTGCCCCCGTACGTGTGGATACCTTGGAGGCATCGCATCTGCGGTGCTTGGACAAACCGTTCGAGGGATCCGTGAGGAACTGTTCGAGGGATCCGCGAGGAGCTGTTCGTGGGAGATCGGCTACACGAGGAGGAGACGAATCGGCTGATCGACTACACGCATCACCAATTCTACTTCCGCTGCGGTGACTGCGCGTCTAGTGGTAAACCCGATCCCGTGATCTATTTCTAGCAGCATGTTCTTGGGTGCGTGGTAGAAATTTTTATTTGGTGCTAGCGTAGCGTACCACATGTTCCAACACATGTCTGTTGCTATTGATATAGGAGTCTTTTGTTGTTGCTCCAATGAAGTCTTTTGTTAAGCATGTTATTGTCTACCAGGGTGTACCATTTGTTGCCATGTATAGGTTTTACATCATAATTAATTCTGCTGTCCAACATGTCAATCTGTTAAAAACTGGTGCTCATGTCTAGTCTAATTTTCACCAAGTCTGAGAATCTGTTTTCTTCAAAATGCCATGTTGTGTTGATGCTAGCCATGTTACTATGCATAATTAGACTTTTCCACTATGGAATGAATTGTAGTGCATCATGTCCTATACCATGTTGTAGATTTTCATGCCATGATATGCCTTGTAGCATATAGTTTTATTGTTGCAAATATGCCTTCATGAAAAATTGCTATGCTAAAAAGTCCTAATCTGCTATATTTTATTGACATCTTGTGAGCTTATTTCCTAGCGATCCATGCTTCTACTCAATTTGCTGTGATGATATGAATTGTTGTGCATCATGTAGGATACAGCCCCATGTCTTGTTTGTGCATTGTAGAATCTTCTAGCTTATTGTTTTCATGTGTGCAAAATGTCATGTCGCTGTTTTGGGCAGATTATGTCTATAACTTGTGTTCCTTGCTAGTGTTGAACCGTTACTCCGTTTTGAACATGTTCCACATGAAACTTGACTAGAATTTCATGTAGTTTCATAATATCTTGTTGCATCCATGATTTAACATGTTTGTGGTGGTTGTTTGCATGCATTTTGCATTAATGGCATATTATCTTGTGTTTGTCATATCTTTTAGGCCGTAGCTCTGTTTCATATGTTCTATATATGTAAATCGACTAGAATGACGAGTAGAATCGCATTGTGCAGTTTATTTTCCTGTTTAATAAATATAAAAATATGATTAGTTCAGATCTGGACCAATTTCCATATTAGCATATGGGGTCGCTTCGGAAATACTATAAGTTGTTTCCGACCTCATTTAAGATGCCTAGATAATGTAGTTTATATGTGCTTCACCTCTTGCCATATTTAACAACCTTTAAACTTGTTGTGTAAATAAACGAGAGTGAACTAAATGATTCGAACGTGGAGTTTCATCAATATGCAGCTCGTTGCATATTGAGCTTCACTTAATGTGTAGAAGTTGATTGTTGTGCTTTGCCATGTCATGCATAAGATGCATCATATTTGATGTGCATCATGTCATGCATATGTTGTGGTGTTTATCATGTGTTGATTGTTGTTTCCGGATTGCTTCTTCTCGATAGAGTTCCGAAAGCGTTCAGAGTGTGAGAATTCGTTCGACTACGTTGGTTCGTCTACTTCATGGATTCGTTCTTCTTCCAAGCGGGATCTCAGGTAAGTTGACCATTTCCCTAGATACCATAACTATCATTGCCATGCTAGTTGTCTCGTTTCTAACGATATGTCTCGCTACCTACCACTTGTTTGTCAAGCCTCCGAAAATGCCATGATAAACCTGTAACCCTCCACATCCCAGCAAACCATTGTTTGGCTATGTTACCGCTTGCTCAGCCCTTCTTATAGCATTGCTAGTTGCAGGTGCAATTGTTTCCATTTGACAACATGGATATTTTTTGAGATATCACAATATTATTGCTATTTAATTTAATGCACATATATACTTGCTAAAAGGTGAAAGGCTTGGCCTTTTGCTCGGTGTTTTGTTCCACTTTTGCCGCCCTAGTTACTTGTGTACCGGTGTTATGTTCCATATTGAGCGCTACTAACATGCTCGGGGTTGTTATGGGGACCCCCTTGATTTTCGTTTTGGGATAAAACTCTTCTGGCAAGGCCCAACATTGGTACTATATTTGCCTAATAACTAATAAACCTACATAGGGAGTAATTAACCCGAGGATCTTTATCAACAACCCGGGCCAGTGTTCCTCATGAGTGTTGGTCCAAAATAGAGCACTGTGCGGGGCCACCCCGGGGTAACTCGGGTGATGTCTATCAGGCCACCGTACATTAGCTCATCTGGTCGTGTCCTGAGAACAAGATACACGACTCCTATCGGGTTCGTCGACACGCCGGGCGGTCTTGCTGGATTTGTTTTACCGTTCTCGAATGTCTTGTGCGCGGGATTTCGAGGACACTTCGGGCTATCTCGAGGTTGAGATTTTCCATCGGGATTCCACAAATACCACGGGTTCTCCTGCTGTTGAGAAGTTCCAACGCAGCTTGTGGTTAGCTTGTGATGGATGAGTTGGAGCACCCCTATAGGGTTAGATCTTTTTGAGAAGTCGTGCCCGCGGTTATGTGGCAACTTGGAGAATTGTTTAACATCCGGTCATAGAAAACTTAAAGTAAACTCAAATAAAATACACCAATTGTGTGCGTAACTGTGATTGTCTCTTCCCATGATTTTCTGACCCGAGAGAGAACACGGTGGGGTTATGCTTGACTCGTAAGTAGGTGTTTAGGATCACTTAGTGATCATTACTAGTTCATGTCTGTTTATGCGACGATCACCCCCCCCCCCCCCCTTATTCTTGTACTCGTAAGTTAGCAACTCAAATAAATCCGTAGTGCTTGCTGCAGCCTCACCACTTAACCATACCTTACCCATTAAGCTTTGCTAGTCTTGATACCCTTGGAAATGAGATTGCTGAGTCCCCGTGGCTCACAGATTACTACAACAATAGTTGCAGGTACAGGTAATGCGATGATTTGTCGTGAGAGCGATGCTTGTTTGATTTGGAGTTCTTCTTCTTCATCGATCATAGGATGGGTTCCAGGCCGGCAGCCTGGGATAGCAAGGATGGATGTCATTTTATCGTTTGGTTTCGTCCGTAGTCGGACCCTGCTCTTATGTATGATGATTGAATATGTTGTTGTATGGATGTGATCATGATTTAGCTTGTGGCGAGTGTATGCCAATTCCATATACTCATTTCTTCTTTACATGTACTTGTAATGATATCCATTCTTGCGGAACGACAAGATGCGCTTCTATCCCTGTCGAGGCCCTCGAGCGAAAATAAGGATAGGATCGCATCTTGGGCGTTACAAGTTGGTATCAGAGCAGTACCGGCCTAGGATCCCCCTTGATTGATCGAAGTTGGCCGAGTCGAGTCTAGTGAAAAACTGTTTTGTGTCTAGTTATATATCGGAGAGTAGGATTCTTTTTACTCCTCTTCTATGCTCCGGTGAGGAATCCTGACATAGGGATTTTAATTCTTCCCCTCTTCTCACTCAATTTTTGTAGGATCACGTGGGTATTTTGGAACCTCTATGATGTCGATGTGACAGGAATTCTGTTCTTGGTACCTCCCGACTGTATGGATTGGACTCGGGGAGTTGAGCTCCAGGGGATTCTTGACACATCGCCATCGTTCACTTTTCTTAGTATCTCAGGACGCGGATGTTCGAAATTGCTTCAATACTATTGTGGTGCGAAGAGTGTGGCGGCACCTAGTACTGGGGAGCGGGATCACATGTACTGCCATGATTAGTATCATTGTGATTACGAGGGTCAGAGGTAGATGAGTTTCCGAGGCCTCTGGTTATGTGTTGACGGATGTGATACATTGGAGAGTAGTATTACTGCTAGTAGTTGAGTGATCGATTTTACTCCTTGTATCCGTGGACCCGATTGCATCACCAAAGATTTCGGAAGTTCTTAGGTGCGAATTCAAGTAGTTACCTAGGATTGTCCTTCCAACAAATGCAAATGGGTTATGTATTTGTTTTCGGCTTAATTCGAAAGCCTCATCCTTTGGTTTTGTTAGAGTATGGTAATTCAAGTTGCTTCGATGTCAACTGGTGGTTTCATATCTTTCCTCAGCAGTGTTCTCATATTTCTATGGGAATGCTAATCCTTTTCCTAAATCTATTGTCATGTCAATCCTTTTCCAACTAGTGTCTTCTCTTCAAGATAAGTCAATCCCCTCAAATATTTGCAAGATCAATCCTCATATTTCTTTCCGGAGTTCGTTTCATCCGTCCCAAGTTGTGTTTGTTTTTCCTCACCCTCCCGCCCTTTTGCTTCAATGATTAAATTCTCATCCAAATGCCTTTCTATTCATGTGAGTCGTCCGTTGTCTTTTCTTCCATATAGTATTTGGTGATTCATTGTGGAGATGCTCAAGTGATTCAAAGTTCATCATTCTTAGTTCTTTTTTTCTTCCCCGGTGGATTCAATTCAAGCCTTCGGTGCTCATCATATCCTTTTCATTCTCTAATTGCTCTCCCATGTTGGAATTCTTATCCAAGCCTCTCTTGCTTATTCATCTCTCTATTCTATCCGGGGTGTTGAAGATATCTCAGAAGCTCGTGTTTTCATTCAATCCTTTGAAATTATTCTGTGGTTCTCACCTCATCAAGTTCTTATTTTTACCAGTGCAATCTCTCTTCCTAAGCAATTGTTTCAACGGTGTTTTCCTTTTGAGTGGGCCCTTAACCCATAGGTTTTCCCAGGATCTTACCTGGCTCTTCTAATCTTTTTCGGAGATGTCCTCTCTTGTCAAGATGACGTAAGAATGAATTTCTTCAGTCATATCCCTTCTCGAAGATTGCTTTAAATCATTTTCACCGTTGGCCCAACCTTTTCCAATTCATTGTTCCGGAGTATCTCAGTAATTCATGGTGGTGTTTCTCACCATCATTCTCTGTGTTGAAGACCAAAGGAGAGTTTCTCTTAAATCTTATACGTTCTCTCGGAGATTCATGGTTTCATCTTTGTGCTATCCTCTCAAATTCTTTTCGATCATGAGAAATTCCATCCATATCTAACTAGAGAATTTGAGAGTTGTTTTCATTTCTCGATCCTCCGAAGGCCATCATTTCAAAAGATTTCTTCGTTCTCAGCTTTCAGCTTTCGTTCTCAAATTCTTCTCAATTGTTGTCTCTTCGTTCGTATCTCAATTATCCTGGTGGCTCATTCTAGTTCTGCTAGGCGGATCATGATCTCTTCATTCTCATGTTTTTCCATTCATTTGTATTATCCCCAGTCATTGCAATTCTTACCGGTGTTCTCGTTCAAGACTTCCTCAAGTTTGTGATCTTATCTAACCTCAATCATTGCAAGAAGAATAAGTTGTATGCCAAATCAGTTGCTTGTCATCAATTTAACTTGATGAAGGATAAGCATAACATAATTATTATTCTTATTTCATCAAGGTGATTTCAATCCTTCTTCCGGAGTTGTTCATGATATCAAATTCTCGGTTATAGTTACTTATCTTTTCTTTTCCGGAGTCCAAGTTTTTCTCAAGTATCTCATCGCAAAGCTTCATCTAAGTCTTTGCATGGCATCAATGTTGTTCTTTTGGCAACCTTCAATTCTTTTGTATTCTTTCCCCATTATCTTTTGAGGTGGTGTTATAGCATTCTTGATTTATGGAAGTCTCAAAGGAAATTCATCAAGAATGAGATATTTAAACCCATCATTTCTTTCTCGGAATTATCTTGGATTGGGTTTCACCAAAAGCCTTTCCTAAGGATTGTTGCTACTTATGGTGCTTATCAATGATTTGAGTTCTCAATGTATCCTCTTGGTGTAAGAAGTTTGCATGTCTTGTTGCTCCAACCAATCAATTGTTCTCCATTTGTGGCCGGTTGTCACCTCAGAATTTTAAGATGTTTTCCATAAACCCACAACAAGCTGATTCTTTTCGTTGTTGATGTTCTAACAACTCCCTTCAATCTCTACTTGCAAGGATGCTATTAAAATTCAATTATGGTAGAAGTTGTCATTTTCTTCTCCGTTCTTTCTTTCCAAAGATCTAGCTTCTATTCTTCTGGTCTGGAGGCGTAGCCATGTTGCTATCACGCCCAAGATGCGATCCTATCCTTATTTTGGCACGAGGGCCTCGACAGGGATAGAAGCGCATCTCGTCGTTTCGCAAGAATGGATATCATTACAAGTACATGTAAAGAAGAGATGAGTATATGGAATTGGCTTACACTCGCCACAAGCTAAATCAAGAGCACATCAATACAATGACATATACAATCATCATACAGAAGAGCAGGGTCCGACTACGGACGAAAACAAACGATAAAATGACATCCATCCTTGCTATCCCAGGCTGCCACCTGGAACCCATCCTATGATTGATGGAGAAGAAGAAGAAGAACTGCAAATCAAACAAGCATCGCACTCACGTCAAATCATCGCATTACCTGTACCTGCAACTGTTGTTGTAGTAATCTGTGAGCCACGAAGACTCAACAATCTCATTTCCAAGGGTATCAAGACTATTAAAGCTTAATGGGTGAGGTATGGTTAAGTGGTGAGGCTGCAGCAAGCACTAAGCATTTATTTGAGTGGCTAACTTACGAGTACAAGAATAAGGGGGATGATTGTCGCATAAACGGTCGTGAACTAGGAATGATCACTAAGTGATCCTGAACACCTACTTACGGTCAAACATAACCCCACCGTGTTCTCTCTCGGATCAGAAATTCACGAGAAGAGACAGTCACGGTTATGCACACAGTTGGTGTATTTTATTAGAGTTTACTTCAAGTTTGCTATGACCGGGTGTTAAACAAAGTTTCCAAGTTGCCACGTAACCGCGGGCACGGCTTTCCGAAAGATTTAACCCTGCAAGGGTGCTCCAACTCATCCATCACAAAATAACCACACGCCGCGGGAATAACCTCGACCACGAATCCCTGGATTTCCTAGGCAATTCCATTGGAAAACCGCAACCTTTGAGATAGCCCAAAGTATTCTCGGAATTCCTCGCACAAGACGTTCGAGAAAGGTAAAACAAGTCCAGCAAGACCGCCCGGTGTGTCGACGAACCCGATAGGAGCCGCGTATCTTGTTCTCAGGACACGACGGATAAGCGTCGCGTACGGTGGCCTAATAGACATCTCCCAAGTTGCCCTGGGGTGGCCCCGCACAGAGGAGCACTGGCCCGGGTTGTTGATTAAAGATCCTCGGGTTAACTACTCCCTATGCAGGTTTATTAGTTATTAGGCAAATGTAGTACCAATGTTGGGCCTTGCCAGACAAGTTTTATCATAAAAAGAAAATCAAGGGGGTCCCCATAACAACCCCGAGCATGTTAGGAGCGCTCAATTATGGAACATAACACTGGTACACAAGTAACTAGGGTGGCAAGAGTGGAACAAAACACCGAGCAAAAGGCCAAGCCTTCCACCCTTTACCAAGTATATATGTGCATTAAATTAAATGGAAATAATATTGTGATATAGCAAAAAATCCATGTTTCACATGGGACATATCTTCACCTGCAACTAGCAATGCTATAAGAACGGCTGAGCAAGCGGTAACATAGTCAAACAATGTTTTGCTGGGATGTGGAGGGGTTAGAGGCTTTTCATGGCAATTTGGGAGGCTTGACATACAAGTGGTAGGTAGTGAGACAAGCGATAGAAACAAGACTTCTAGCATGGCAATGATAGTAATGGTATCCAGGGAAATGATCATCTTGCCTGAGATCCCGCTTGGAAGAAGAACGAGTCCATGAAGAAGACGAGCCAACGTAGTCGAACGAATCCTCGCACTCCGAACGCTTTCAGAACTCTATCGAGAAGAAGCAATCGGAAAACAACAATCAACACATGATCAAAACCACAACATATGCATGACATGATGCACTTCAAATATGATGCATGTTATGCATGACATGGCAAGCACAACAATCAACTTCTACACATTAAGTGAAGCTCAATATGCAACGAGTTGCATATTGACGAAACTCCACATTTGAATATTTAGTTCACTCTCGTTTAGGTACACGACAATATTAAATGTTGTTAAACATGGCAAGAGGTGAAGCATAAGAAACTACACTATCTAGGCATCTTAAATGAGGCCGGAAACAACTTATAGTATTTCCGAAGCGACCTCATATGCAAATTATGAATTTGGTCCAGATCTGAACTAACCATGTTTTATATTTATTAAACAGGGAAATAAAGTGCACAATGTGATTCTACTCGTCATTCTAGTCTATTTACATATATAGATCATATAAAACGGAGCTACGGCCTAAAAGATATGACCATCACAAGATAATATGTCATGAATGCAAAATGCATGCAAACATCAACCATAAACATGTCAAATCATGGATGCAACAAGATATTGTGAAACCACATGACATTCTAGTCAAGTTTCATGTGGAACATGTTCAAAACGGAGCTACGGTTCAACAATAGCAAGCAACACAAGTTTTAGTTCAAATCTGTCCAAAACAGCAACATGGCTTATTGCACGCATGAAAACAACAAGTTACAAGATTCTAAAATGCACAAACTAAGCATGGGGCAGTAGCATATAACACACACTTCATTTCATCTTCACATATCATACTCAAAAGAGTCATGGATCACATGGTAGGAAGCTCACAATATGGCAACAAAATATAGCAGATTAGGACTTAGTGAAAATAACAGGTTTTAGCATAGCAGATTTTCACGAAGGCATATTGGCAACAATAAATCTATATGCTACAGGGCATATTATGGCATGAAATCTATAGCATGGTAGAGGGCATGATGCACTACAATTCATACCATGGTGGCAAGATCTAATTACGCATAGAAACGTGGCTAGCATTATCACAACATGGCATTATGAAGAAAACAGATTCTCAGTGTTAGTGAAAATAAGAGTAGACATGTGCAGTAGGTTTTAACAGATTGACATATTGAACAAAAGAATTAATTATGATGCTAAACCTATTCATGCAAACTATTGGCACAACATGATAGGAAACAACATGCATAAGAAAAGACTCCTTGGTGGCAATCACAAAAGACACCTAGATCAATAGCAAATCACATGGCAACATGGCAACAAAATAACAGTTTCAGACTTAGTGAAATTTAACTATCTCCCAAAACTGTAGTATTGACTAGGCATGTTGACATGGTAATAACAGTAGCATAGCAATAATTTATAGGCATGGCAATGACTCTAACAGCAAGAAGACATTACGCACTACCAAACATATCGTTGGCACATGTTCATACGGGTCATGGATTGCTTAACATGATGCTCGCAAAACGGAACTCTTCGCTAACAGATTTCAGTTTTAACGCGAAGGCTACTTGAGAGCAAGAAATTGACATGTTAATGAAGTCCTACCTAGCAACCAGAGGCATGGCATGATAGTAGACATATCCTAGAGCAATACTCATGAAGGCACCACATGCAAAAGACCTACGGTTGAGATGCAATCATCCACGAGACTTTGAATAAAATAACAGATTTCGCAACTACGATGGGATGCACTTTTGAAACGCCATTTACAGCAACTAGATGAATTCTAATATGCATGCAAATGATACCATGCTGTAGAGCACAAAGAGTAGATGCGATTTCATATATTACACTTCAAAATCCGATGCACGGTTCACGAGATACACGTCCCACAAAATGCAATGCCACGGTTAAAACATGCAGTTTTCCAGACTGTCGTTTTTGCAATGCTCGTCGGATAGGCTAACCAACGAATGTTCACCGAATAGCTCAAACATGCACGTGCTCCGATTGGCTAAAACGACGAACATGCGTAGTTTAGTGGGTTCTCACCGCGGGCTTGGGCTTGGCTGCGGGCGAGGTCGGGCCGTGCAGGTGCTGGGCTGGCCGGTGGGCCGCGGGGCTGGGGCCCACGAGGCCGGTCAACGCGAGGCTCTGCCCTCCTCGATCCCGATCGGGACGAGGCAGGGGAGGGCCACGCCGGCGGCGTAGTCGAGGTGGGGCCGGCCTGATCCGGCGGCGGCGTCGTGGAGGCGGCCGGCGGCGAGGCATATGGGCGGCGACGGCGACGGTTCCATGCCGTTGCGGCCAGATCGGGGGAGGGAGCGGCGGAGGAGCTCCGGCGGCGATGGCGGCTCCGGCGGCGGGGCGGCGAGGCACTGGCGCGGCGGGGCGGCGGCGGCGGCTTCGACCGGCGGCGGCCCATGCGCGGGGAGGCGAGGGGACGGCGCGGCCATGGGCGCAGGGCGCACGTGGGAGGCCCCTGTGGTCGCGTGGACGCGTCCAGCGGCGGTGGCTCGGGCCCTTGCAGTCCGGCGGACACGTCCGACCAGGGGCGGACAACGTCCGGGCGGGCTAGAAGACGAAATCTGAGCCCCTGATTTCAGATCTGAGGGCCAGATTTCGATTGGGGGCTAGGGTTTTCGGGATTTGAGGTTTGGATGGCTAGGGGGAGGTTTTTCTTAGGGGTGTGGCTGCAATTTGGCAAGGGGAAATCTCTCCTAGAGAGTGAGAGGGATCTCTCCAGGGATAGTTATATATATAGGGAATGACTATGGTGGGATGGATGTCGTCCGTCCGATCGTGATCCTATGTCCACGGACGAAGGGGGAGACTAGGTGGGCTTCATGGGTTGTGTAGAGTGGTGGTGGGCTAAGAAGAGAGGGGAAGGTTGTGGCCCGTGACACGTTTTGGAAAACCGAAAACGTCCGACAATTGACCCGAAGACGGTGTCGCTACGGTCAACCGTTCGGGTATCAAACAGCCTCTGATTGCGACGAAATTTGGCAGGCGGTCTAGCTACTATATATTAAGACCGCACGCCAACTTTCGACCCAATCCGAGAATTATTTTCGCGCGCTTTAAAAACAATTTTTTTAAAACGATGCCGCGGGCGCATGCGTGTGTGGTTGGACTCGAAACGGTCGATGACACAAATGGAGAGAACCGGCAACAACGAACAGATGCAAGTTTTCAAAAACGAGTGACGATGATATGCAGATGATGCGAATGATGCGATGATGATTGCGACAAACAAAAGAATCACACGACGAGAACGGAATAAAAGGGGAATCTTCTGGAGCGTCGGTCCCGGGCTGTTACAGTTGCTCTCTTCGATCATCATCTCGTTTCATCAAAGATCATGTTCTTTCCTTGCTTATCCATTTAACCGGAGCGTTGTGCCCTCTTTTCAAGTTCTTGCTATCTTACCAAGTCTTTCTTCTCTTTTCAACCAAAATGCTACCCAAATTTCTTGTGAATTCTTGCTTGTTCCTCATGCCATTCTTCATCTCTTTGCAACCTTCAAGATTCATTGGTTTCACTCGTTGTCAAAGAAGCAACTAAGATTTACCTCTTCTTTTCCTCTTCCTCTTTTCATTCTAAGATCTCGGGTCGAGATCTCTTGTTAGTGGAGGAGAGTTGTAACAGCCCGAGACCGACGCTCCAGAAGATTCCCCATTTATTCCGTTGTCATCATGTGTTTCGTCTGGTTGTCGCATTCATCATCGCATCATTCGCATCATCAACATTGCATCGCCACTCCATTGTCATCATTTTTTTCAAAACTTGCATCCGTTCATAGTTGCCGGTTCTCTCCGTTCGCGACGTTGACCGTTTCGAGACCAACCACACACGCATGCGCCCGCGACATCGATAAATTATTGTTTTTAAAAGAGCGTTAAAAACTTTCTCGGATTGTGTCGAAACTTGGCATGTGGTCTTGTTATGTTATAGGTAGACCGCCTGCCAAATTTTGTCTCAATCGGAGGTCGTTTAATACTCGAGCGAACGACCGTAGCAGCGTAGTCATCGGACTATTTATCGGACCTGTTCGGTGTTTTAAAACTCGGTGCCGGGCCACATGTTCCCTCTATTCTAAGCCCAAACCTATCTACACAACTTCAACCAGCGCACTAGCCCACCTAGCAACCCCCTCCGCTTCCGGACCGTTCGATCATGATCAAACGGTCCGAAAACGGGCAAAATGGCTAACCCTAGCTGGCCTTACTATAAATAGACGGCCTCCCCTGCCTAATTTGGCCTTCTCCCACCTCCAGCCTCGAATTCCGCGCCGGCCAGCCACCTCCCACCACTTTTCAGCTGCCGCCGCGATTTGACCCGTTGGATTCAGATCCAACCGCCCCTGCACCCCCCGCGCAGCTCTCACCACCGCAGGCCCGCAGAGCCCACGGTCGGCCTGCCCGGGCCCGATCGCGCCCGCCGCCGCCCGCGCTGCGTGATACGTCCATTTTGCACCATGATTTCCTACTGTTATTTACTTTGTCTTGTTGAATAATAATGCTTTGGGGAGTGATTCTAATTCCTTTTCTCTCATAATATGCAAGGTTTACACAAGGAGGGAGAATACCGGCAGCTGGAATTCTAGACCCCAGAAAAGCACGTCAGAGATACCTATTCCGCACAACTCCATGAAGCTGAAATTTTACGGAGATTATTTTTACATTTAATAAAAAATACCGGAGCTGGAAACTACCGGTGGAGGCCCCCCAGGTGGGCACAACCCACCAGGGCGCGCCAGGCCCCCCTGGGCGCGCCCTGATGGGTTGTGCTCAGCCTGGCCCACCTCCGGTGCCCATCTTCTGGTATAAGGTCTCTATTGACCTAGAAAATCAGAGGAGGACTTTCGGGACGAAGCGCCGCCACCGCGAGGCGGAACTTGGGCAAGAGCACTTTTGCCCTCCGGCGGAGCGATTCCGCCGGGGGAACCCCCCTCCCGGAGGTGGAAATCGAAGCTATAGTCATCACCAACACCCCTCTCATCTTTGGGAGTCCAATCTTCATCAACATCTTCAACATCACCATCTCCTCTCAAACCCTAGTTCATCTCTTGTGTTCAATCTTTGTACCGGAACCTCAGATTGGTACCTATGGGTGACTAGTAGTGTTGATTACCTTGCGTAGTTGGTTACTATATGGTTTATTTGGTGGAAGATTATATGTTCAGATCCAATATGCTATTCAATACCTCTCTGATCTTGAGCATGTTTATTATTTGTGAGTAGTTACCTTTGTTCTTGAGGTCACGGGAGAAGTCAGGTTGCAAGTAATCATGTGAATTTGATATGTGTTCGATATTTTGATGATATGTATGTTGTGATTCCCTTAGTGGTGTCATGTGAACGTCGACTACATGACACTTCACCATTCATGGGCCTAAGGGAATGCATTGTGGAGTAGTTATTAGATGAGGGGTTGCTAGAGTGACAGAAGCTTAAACCCTAGTTTATGCGCTACTTCGTAAGGAGCTGATTTGATTCCACATGTTTAATGCTATGGTTAGACTTTGTCTTAATACTTTTCTCGTAGTTGCGGATGCTTGCGAGGGGGTTAATCATAAGTAGGTTGTTAGTTCAAGTAAGAACAGCACCTTAGCACCGGTCCACCCACATATCAAATTATCAAAGTAGCGAACACGAATCAAACTAACATGATAAAAGTGACTACACGAAATTCCCGTGTACCCTGAAGAACACTTTGCCTATTACTATTGATTGTTCTGGCCTGTCCTTTGCCTCAAAAGTATTGGGCTACCTTGCTGCACCTTGTTTACCGTTATCGTTACTTGCTCGTTACAAATTATCTTTCTATCAAACTATCTGTTACCTACAATTTCAGTGCTTGCAGAAATTACCTTGCTGAAAACCGCTTGTCATTTCCTTCTGCTCCTCGTTGGGTTCGACACTCTTACTTATCGAAAGGACTACGATTGATCCCCTATACTTGTGGTTCATCACGACTCTTTTCTGGCGCCGTTGCCGGGGAGTGAAGCGCTCTTGGTAAGTGGAAATTGGTAAGGAAAAACTTATACTACGTGCTGAAATTTATTGGTACTTGCTACTATGGAGAACAATCCTTTGAGGGGTTTGTTCGGGGTATCTTCACCTCGACCGGAACCACAATTAGTTACCCCTCAACCTACATCATCTACTGAAAATGTTACTTATGAAATTCCTTTGGGTATGCTAGAACAACTGCTTGCTAAACCTTATGCAGGAGACGAAACTGAACATGCTGATATGCACCTTTTATATGTGAACGAGATTTGTGGATTATTTAAGCTTGTAGGTTTACCTGGAGATGAAGTTAAGAAGAAGGTTTTCCCTTTATCTTTGGAGGGAAAAGCATTGACATGGTATAGGCTATGTGATGATCTTGAATCGTGGAGCTGGAATCGTTTGCAATTGGAATTTCACCAAAAGTTTTATCCCATGCATCTAGTTCATCGTGATCGGAATTATATATATAATTTTTGGCCTTGTGAAGGAGAAAGTATCGCTCTAGCTTGGGGGAGGCTTAAGTCAATGTTATATTCATGCCCCAATCATGACATTCCGAGGGAAGTTATCATTCATAATTTTTATGCTCGGCTTTCTCATAATGATCAATCCATGCTCGATACTTCTTGTGCTGGTTCTTATATGATGAAGACTATTGAATTCAAGTGGGATCTCTTAGAAAGAATTAAACGCAACTCTGAAGATCGGGAACTCGACGAAGGTAATGAGTCAGGTATAAAGCTTGAATTTGATTGTGTTAAATCTTTTATGAATACCGATACTTTTCACAAGTTTAGCACTAAATATGGACTTGACTCTGAGATAGTAGCCTCTTTCTGTGAAGCATTTGCTACTCACGTTGACCTCCCTAAGGAGAAGTGGTTTAAATATCATCCCCCTATTAAGGAAGAAATTAAAGAACCGGTCAGGGCTACAGAAGAAACTATCTTTTACAATGTTGATCCAGTTGTGCCTACCGCTTGTATTGAAAAACCACCTTTCCCTGTTAGGATAAAGGAACATGCTAAGGTATCAACTGTGGCTCGTAAGATTAATATAAGAGCAGCTAAACCCCCTGAGAAAATTAAAGTAGAACCTAGTGTTGCTATGGTCAAAGATCTCTTGGTAGAAAATATTGATGGGCATGTTATCTACTTCTGTGATGAAGCTGCTAGAATTGCTAAACCTGATTTAAAAGATAAACATAGACCCATAGAAGGCTTTCCTGTTGTCTCAGTCAAAATAGGAGATCATTGCTATCATGGTTTATGTGATATATGTACTAGTGTGAGTGCTATCCCTTTTACCTTATACCAAGAAATTATGTATGAAATAGCACCTGCTGAAATGGAAGACATTGATGTCACTATTAAACTTGCTAATAGAGACACTATCACACCACTTGGTATTGTTAGAGATGTTGAAGTCTTGTGTGGGAAAGTAAAATATCCTACTGATTTCCTAGTCCTTGGTTCCCCACAAGATGACTTTTGTCCCATTATCTTTGGTAGACCTTTCTTGAGCACCGTCAATGCTAAGATAGATTGTGAAAAACAAACTGTCGGTGTCAGTTTCGGTAATGTGTCTCATGAGTTTAATTTTTCCAAGTTTAGTAGACAACCTCGTGATAAAGCGTTACCTAATAAGGATGAAATAATTGGTCTTGCTTCAATTGCCATGTCTCCTACTGATCCATTAGAACAATATTTGCTCGACCATGAAAATGATATGCATTTGCGTGAAAGAAATGAAATAGATCAAATTTTCTTCGAACAACAACCTCTCTTGAAGCACAATTTGCCTATTGAAACTCTTGGAGGTCCTCCTCCACCTAAAGGTGATCATGTGTTTGAATTGAAACAATTGCCTGACACTTTGAAGTATGCTTATCTTGATGAGAAAAAGATGTATCCTGTTATTATTAGTGCTAACCTTCAGAACATGAAGAAGAAAGATTATTAAAAGTTCTAAGGAAGCACAGGGCTGCTATTGAATATACTCTTGATGATCTTAAGGGCATTAGTCCCACTCTATGTCAGCACAAGATCAATATGGAACCTGACGCTAAACCCGTTGTTGATCACCAACGGCGATTGAATCCTAAGATGAAGGAAATGGTAAGAACTGAAATATTAAAGCTTCTGGAAGCAGGTATAATCTATCCCATACCTGGTAGTAGATGGGTAAGTCCCGTTCATTGTGTCCCTAAGAAAGGAGGTATTACTGTTGTTCCCAATGATAAGAATGAACTCATTCCACAAAGAATTGTCACTGGCTATAGAATGGTAATTTATTTTAGAAAATTAAATAAAGCTACTAGAAAAGATCATTACCCTCTATCATTCATTGATCAAATGTTAGAGAGACTATCTAAGCACACACACTTTTACTTCTTAGATGGATATTTTGGTTTCTCTCAAATACCTGTGTCACAATCTGATCAAGAGAAAACTACCTTTACTTGCCCTTTTGGAACCTACGCTTAGAGACGTATGCCTTTTGGTTTATGCAATGCACCTGCTACCTTTCAGAGATGTATGGCTGCTATATTCTCTGACTTTTGTGAAAAGATTGTGGAGGTTTTCATGGATGATTTTTCCGTTTACGGAACTTCTTTTGATGATTGCTTAAGCAACCTTGATCGAGTTTTGCAGAGATGTGAACAAACTAATCTCATCTTGAATTGGGAGAAGTGCCACTTTATGGTTAATGAAGGCATTGTCTTGGGGCATAAAATATCTAAGCGAGGTATTGAGGTGGATAAAGCTAAAGTTGATGCAATTGAGAAAATGCCATGTCCTAAAGACATTAAAGGTATTCGAAGTTTCCTTGGTCATGCTGGTTTTTATAGGAGGTTCATTAAAGACTTCTCTAAAATTTCTAGGCCTCTTACTAATCTTTTGCAAAATGATATTACTTTTGTTTTTGATGATGATTGTGTGGAAGCCTTTGAAACACTCAAGAAAGCCTTAACCTCTGCACCTATCGTTCAACCACCTGATTGGAACTTGCCTTTTGAAATTATGTGTGATGCTAGTGATTATGCTGTTGGTGCTGTTCTAGGACAAAGGATTGATAAGAAATTGAATGTTATCCATTAAGCTAGTAAAACTCTAGACAGTGCCCAACGAAACTATGCTACTACTGAAAAAGTATTTTTAGCAGTTGTGTTTGCTTGTGATAAATTTAGATCCTATATTGTTGATTCCAAAGTCATTGTTCACTCCGATCATGCTGCTATAAAATACCTTATGGAAAAGAAAGATGCTAAACCTAGACTCATTAGGTGGGTTCTCTTGCTCCAAGAATTTGACTTACACATCGTTGATAGGAAGGGAGCCGAGAACCCCGTAGCTGACAACTTGTCTAGGTTAGAAAATATTCTTGATGACCCACTACCTATTGATGATAGTTTCCTTGATGAATAGCTAGCTGCAATAAGTGTCTCACAACGCACACCTTGGTATGCTAATTATGCTAACTACATTGTCGCTAAATATATACCACCTAGCTTTACTTATCAACAAAAGAGAAAAATATTCTATGACTTGAGACATTACTTTTGGGATGACCCACATCTTTATAAAGAAGGAGTAGATGGTATTATTAGACGTTGTGTACCTGAGCATGAACAGGAACAAATCCTACGGAAATGTCATTCCGAAGCTTATGGAGGACATCATGCGGGAGATAGAACTGCTCATATGGTATTGCAATCTGGTTTTTATTGGCCTACTCTCTTCAAGGATGCCCATAAGTTTGTCTTGTCTTGTGATGAATGTCAAAGAATTGGTAATATTGGTAAGCGTCAGGAAATGCCTATGAATTATTCACTTGTTGTTGAACCATTTGACGTTTGGGGTTTTGATTATATGGGGCCTTTTCCTTCCTCCAATGGGTACACTCATATTCTGGTTGCGGTTGATTATGTCACTAAGTGGGTAGAAGCTATTCCAACTAGTAGCGCCGATCACCACACCTCCATTAAAATGCTTAAAGAGGTTATCTTCCCGAGGTTTGGAGTCCCCATGGTGCCTTCCGTAAGATGCTTGCTAAATATGATGTTAACCATAGAATTGCATCACCCTATCATCCTCAATCTAGTGGTCAAGTTGAACTTAGCAATAGAGAAATAAAATTAATATTACAAAAAACTATCAATAGGTCTTGTAAGAATTGGTCTAAGAAATTAGATGATGCACTTTGGGCCTATAGAATAGCTTATAAAAATCCTATGGGTATGTCTCCATATAAAATGGTGTATGGGAAGGCTTGTCATTTGCCTCTAGAACTAGAACACAAAGCATTTTGGGCAATTAAAGAACTTAACTATGATTTCAAACTTGCTTGTGAGAAGAGGCTATTTGATATTAGCTCACTAGATGAATGGAGAACCGAAGCTTATGAAAATGCCAAGCTATTCAAAGAAAAAGTAAAAAGATGGCATGACAAGAGAATCCAAAAGCGGGAATTCAAAATAGGAGATTATGTTCTTTTGTTCAACTCTCGTTTAAGATTTTTTGCAGGAAAGCTTCTCTCAAAATGGGAAGGACCATATATTATCGAAGAGGTTTATCGTTCTAGAGCTATCAAGATTAATAATGCCGAAGGTACTAACCCGAAGGTGGTCAATGGACAAAGAATTAAGCATTATATCTCAGGTACGCCTATTAACGTTGAAAGCAATGTTATCCAAACCATGACACCGGAGGAACACATAATGGAAACCTTCCTGAACACTCCAGAATACTTAAAATTAGGAGGTATGTGATACGATTCGGAAGGAGAGAGCCATGTTGATCCCTATGTTCCAGACCCGAAGATCTTTAGTGTCGGTGCACTAGTACAGGTGTACCCAGTGCCCCTAACTTATGCACAGGCGGTAGAGGAGAGAACCCCGCCAGCAATCAAGACCAAGACTCAAGCAAACACAACGCGACAACCCAAGCCCGGGCTATGATGCGCCAAGCATGTCCCTGATGCGGCCGGGGACCAAGACGAATGCACCTTCCAGAAGACCCGGCAAGCCACCCCCCGGCAGGCACGAGCCAACCAGCCACCGCTCCACCACATCGCAACGGCTGTCACTTATCGATGCGGTGTCGAGCCTTCAGGCGGCTAATCAGATCTCGCTAAGCACGTTGCGACACTCCGGAAGGCAAGTTACGCCCGGTTGACACCCGCCCTGCGGCGTGTCAAGATCTCAAGCAGCGACCAGCCAAGCGGTGGCAAGGGCTTGCCGGGGATGCACCCCCAGCGCCACCTAGGTAGGTAATCATGGCATTTTGTCCTAAATGCCAGAGTTAGGTATGATAGCTCCGCTTAGCTATCTAATCGATGGATAATGTCTGTTTTGCCACTGTGGTAACCCCTTGCACTATAAAAGTAGGCCCAAGGCAACCTAGCTCAAGGTTAGCGACTGGAACCCCCAAACGCTTGTACTCGCATAGCCACTCTTTCCCCGGCAGCAGCCCTTGCCGGGGTTAGACGCCCTGCGTTCTTCATGTTCCTCCAATCAATCCACCAAAAAGCAAGAGTAGGGTTTTACGCTTAGCAGCGGCCCGAACCTGGGTAAAATGCCTGACCCCTGATCGTTGCGCCGTCTCATGATCTTCGCTCTTCATGCAATGTGACCCACCTTGCCGAACCACAAGGGACCTCTGGTCCCATAGGTGATCGTGAGCATCCGTGCACCGACATCTTTGGCGCGCCAGGTAGGGGGCGTGTATCATTTGCGCGAACCCAAGTTCATGAACGGTGGATCAGTCTTCATTATCATCTTCTTCAACAATGGCTCCAAAGAAGAAATCCAGCACGGCTGCGCATCCCTCGTCCTCGAAGGCTCCCTCACACGCGGCGGCTGTGGCCGAGGCGGGCATCGTGGGCGACGCGGTCGGCGCAGGCGGCTCCCCTGTCGAGCCTCTCCCGACCAGGGATGGAGCGGGAGGCGCCGGAGGGGAGCAACTACAGCAACAACATGGCGAGCTCGGCCTCGACACCATGGACGGAGGAAGCGCCCGTTCATCACCTCCCCGCCGCGTGGATGGCCAAGACCGCCTCAGCGGCGCCCAGTCCAGTGCGAGCCGTGACCCTCCGGCCGCACCCGTCGCCAGCGAGATTGTTGGGCGTGCGCCCCGAGCAGAGCGAGACGGGGCGCCCAGCGGAGCCGCAGCTCCTCAGGACCCGCTCACAACTCACCAAAAAGCTCCAGCGAGAGGCGCGTGGCATCAAGGACACGGCGAAGCTTCTCTTTGTCCTACCAAGAGTCGAGCCACGTCAAGGTCCACCTCTTTTTCCATGCCTGGCACCATAGAGGATGCCATGGCGCGAGTCCAGATGCTGCTCAACTTCATGCCAGCAGCTGATAAGATGGATGAATGGAGAGCCACCATTCAAAGCCTGATTTCCTTCGTTGAAGCCAACAAGACCCAGCATGCAGAGCCGTCACGACGTACGCGGACAGCAGCGGCGGCCCAGGGCGGTGAGCGCGTAGAAAGGGCCACCCCAATGGTGCAGTCCCCTCCGCGGCAACAAGCCCAGAGGCAGCCGCAGCTGGTTTCACATGCTGACGACCGCGACGAGGCGTCCATAGTCTCGTCTGGTCTGCGCGACCGCCGGGACCGGCGGCGTGTTCTCGAAGACCGGCGGAAGGAAGACGCACGCATCACCATCGAGCGACGTCGTGAAGCACACCGTCAATCCAACAGGCGCAACGGTCCAGACGTTGGCGACCCCGCACCCAGTGTCGGCGGGTACCTTCCTTACGAGGTTGGTTGCCCTGCCTTCACTAGCGAGCTGCGACGGGTCCGCTGGCCGTCGACCCGAGCCTTCAAGCCTGAGCTACCAGAGAAATACGACGGGAAGCTAAACCCTACGGAGATCTTGGGCATCTACACGATAGCTGTGCAAGCTGCGGGAGCAAGAGATGAGAAGGTGCTCGCCAACTATTTCCCTTTGGCGCTCAAGCCAAATGTGAGATCATGGTTGATGCACCTGCCAGAGAATTCCATTTCCTCTTGGGCTGATATGTGCAATGAGTTTGTTGGCGCCTTCACCGGTGGTCATCAAGAGCCAGGACAGCCCAGCGATCTCCAAGTACTCCCACAAAAGGAGGGAGAAACTCTGAGAAAATATATCCAGAGGTTCAGCCGGGTACACCGCAACATCCCCAAGATCCATCGCGCGGCAGTGATTGCCGCATTCCACTCGAACGTGCGCAACAGGAGGATGCGAGCCAAGATGAATGTCAAGCTCCCCAAGACTGTCAATGAGGTTTACACCTTGGCAGATAAGTGTGCTTGAGCTGAAGAAGGGAGACGACTTCCCGGAGAAGAGGCGGGCGTCGAAGTGGACTCTGATGATTACGACGATGCCCCCGACCCGAAGGGAAGGAACAGGAAGCGCAACAAAAAGCACAAGGGAAAAGCAGGCTGGCTGTCGAGAGCTGCGGAGACCTCAGTACCGGCAAAAAGGCGAAAGCCGAAACCCCCGGCAAGGGAGCTGCCGCGTGCGCTGATTGCCAGGAGGCTGCTGCTGCTGAGAAGGCCGGGAGATCCGATGGGCCGTACTGCAAGATTCACCGCACCAAGGGCCATGATCTCCAAGAATGCCGACATGCCGAGCAGCTTGTTGAGAAACAGAGGGCCGAGTATGGGAAACGCGACAAGGAAAAAGGCCAGGACGCACTGCCGGGAAGGGCCGTGGCGGCAGAGGTGGCCATCGCGGCAAAACCCCGCAGCAAAAGGAAAAACCCGCCAGAGGCCGAGAGAAGAAGGAAACAAATGATATGAGCGATGATGAGGATGATGATGAGGATTCCAGCGATAGGGAGTTCCAAAAGGCAACTGAAGCTATGTGCGTTGACGGGGGAGCATCCTTGCACTCCTCTCGCTGCCATCTCAAACAGTGGGCACACGAAGTCAATGCTGTGGAACCAACTGCGGAATCAAGGAAACCACTTAAGTGGTCCCGCACGCCTATCATCTTTGACAAGGAGGATAATCCTGACTGTACCACTACGGTTGGATGTTTGCCGTTGTTGGTTTCCCCAACAATTCACAACCTCAAAGTGTCTAAGATGTTAGTTGACAGTGGGGCCGGGCTGAACCTGATCTCTCCTAGAGTGGCTGAGAAACTGCAGATCCTTGATGAAGAGCTCGAAGCCATGGGTACGTTCCAAGGAATCAACCCCGACAGGAGCCGACCCAAGGGAAAGATCACTCTGCCTGTGACGTTCGGCGGAGAGTTGAACTTCCGGACAGAGAGGATAGTATTCGACGTCGCCGAAATCCCACTGCCCTATAACGGAATCCTTGGTCGCCCAGCTCTGGCAAAGTTCATGGCGGCATCCCACTATGCCTACAATACTTTGAAGATGCCAGGGCCCATCGGGGTCATTTCCATCCCATCCGATAAGAAGAACACAGTTATCTGCGTGGACCAGATGTATCGCGACGCAGTAGCAGCTGAAGCCACAGAAATCCCAGCTCCCGCCAAGGATACAAGGAAAATGAAGAAGCTTGGCAGGAACACCGGCAAGGACTCCGGGAAGCGCGCCTCTTCGGAGTGCGCGGCACCTGATGATGACCTGCCGGAAAGTTCCGTCGACAAGAAGACCAAGGTCACCTACCCTGAGACGAAGAAGGTCCCGGCAAGGGAGGATGGCACTGGTGGTACCTTCACCATCAGTGCTACCCTTACTGACAAATAGGAAAGCGCGCTCGTTGCCTTCCCGCGGGAGAATGTCGATGTGTTTGCCTGGCAACCATCTAACATCCCCGGTGTTCCCAGGGAGGTAATCGAGCACCACCTTGCTGTCTGCCCTCATGCCCAACCCGTCAAGCAAAAGGTTAGGAAACAGGCCTTGGAGCGCCAGCATTTCATTGCCGAGGAAATCAAGAAACTTGAAGCAGCTGGTCTGGTCAGAGGAGTGTTGCATCCAACCTGGTTGGCAAACCCGGTGGTGGTACGAAAGGCAAATGGGAAATGGAGGCTTTGCATCGACTTCACTCACTTGAACAAGGCCTGCCCAAAGGACCATTTCCCCTTGCCGCACATAGATCAAATTGCTGACTCCATCTCCAGATGTGACTTTCTTTCCTTTTTGGACGCCTACTCCGGCTACCACCAGATATTTATGAACAAGGAAGATGAGGAGAAGACCGCATTCATAACTCCCTGCGGCACGTACTGCTTTGTACGAATGCCCTTCGGGTTAAAGAGTGCTGGTTCAACCTTCGCCAGGGCTGTTCAAATTCGTTTTGGACCTCAGCTGCACAGAAATGTGGAAGCGTACATGGATGACATCGTGGTCAAGACCAAGGATGAAGCCAGTCTCATACAAGATCTGGAAGAAACTTTCGCAAACTTGTGCAAGATCAACCTGAAACTCAATCCTGAAAATGTGTGTTCGGTGTCCCATCCGGCAAGCTGCTTGGGTTCTTTGTGTCTCAGCGAGGAATAGAAGCCAATCCCGACAAGATCAAGGCGATCGAGCAGATACAGGCGCCAAGACCATCAAAGATATTGGACGCCTGGCCGGATGTGTTGCCGCGTTGAGCAGGTTCATCTCCAAGTCCGCTGAACGCGCTTTGCCATTCTTCAGAATCCTGAAGAAGGCTGGCCCGATGAAGTGGACCCCGGAAGCAGACGCAGCACTGCAAGACCTAAAGGAATATCTATCCTCTGCTCCCACCTTAGTCGCTCCTAAACCGCAAGATCCGTTGCTGCTATATCTAGCGGCAACAAATCAAGTGGTTAGTGCAGCGTTGGTGGTGCAGCGCGGGGGTGGATGAAGATTCAGCAGCCGCTGTTGGTGCTGCCGGGAGCAAGAAAGAAACTTCCGCGGCAGAGCTCGACACAGGTCAAGTGGGATCTCAACAAATGGCTGACAACGAGTCTAAGGAAGTGGCAAAGAAGAAAATGGTGCATCGGCCCGTGTACTTTGTCAGTTCCCTTCTACAGGGGGCTCGATCAAGGTACTCCGGAGTACAAAAGCTGATCTTCGGCCTCATCATGGCCTCGAGGAAGCTGCGCCATTACTTCCAAGCCCATGAGATAACAGTTGTCACCCGTTTCCCGCTGCAACGCATACTGAGAAACCCCGAAGCCACTTGCAGGATAGTTGAGTGGGCACTGGAGTTGTCAAGCTTCGGATTAAAGTATGAGAGCACTTCTACCATTCAAAGCAGAGCCTTGGCGGAGTTTATTGCATAATGGACACCCACGCCAGATGATGAAGCTCTAGAGACAATCCTCCCCGGCAAAGAGGCGCCAAAGGATTGGATCATGTACTTTGACGGTGCTTTCTCACTCCAGGGCGCTGGAGCAGGCATGCTCCTCGTCGCCCCGACCAGAGAGCACCTCAAGTACGTCGTCCAGATGCACTTTCCCCGGGAGGAAGCCACCAACAATACCGCTGAGTATGAAGGGCTCCTTGCCGGGCTCAGAATAGCGGTAGAGTTGGGAATAAAGAGGCTGATCGTCCAAGGAGACTCTCAACTAGTGATAAAGCAAGTCAACAAGGATTATCAGAGCCCGCTGATGGAGGCCTACGTGGAAGAAGTGAGGAAGTTGGAGGAGCACTTCGATGGGCTGCAAACGGAGCATGTGCCACAAGCAGAAAAACAGCATTGCTGATCACGTATCGAAGTGCGCTGCGTAGAAGCTTCCTGTGGAACCAGGAACCTTTGTTCTCCGCCTCACCCAACCATCAGTGTCCCCGTCTGCGATGTCCAAAAAGAGAAGGAAGCTGAACTCCGGTAAGCATTTCCCGGTAGAGCTTCCCGAAGCCGTTGGTAGAGAGGCTGCCGGGGAAAATCCCATTCCGGTTGACGAGAAGCTCCCTCCCGTAGGACCTCTGGGTCTAGCGGTTGAGGCAAGTGCTCCCGGATATGTGGAGATGCCCTTGGTCCTTGTTGTCGAGCCACATGCTCCAACTTGGGCACAACATATAGTCCATTTCCTTCAAACTGGAGAACTCCCCGAAGAGCAAGAAGCCGAAAGAGTAGCCCGTCGGTCAAGTATGTACCAGTTTGTCGATGACACCCTATACAGAAGACAGCCGAACGGTGTGAAATTAAGGTGTATTTGCCGGGAGGATGGACTGAAGCTGTTGGCAGAGATTCACGGAGGAGTATGTGGTTCCCACATTGGATCAAGAGCCCTTGCCAGAAAAACTTTCCGACAGGGTTTCTATTGGTCCACTGCCCTCCAGGACGCTACTGAACTGGTCACCAAGTGTGAAGCTTGCCAGTTCCACTCCAAGAACATCCATTAACCAGCGCAAGCCCTGCAAACAATCCCTCTATCCTGGCCATTCTCGGTCTGGGGGCTCGACATCCTGGGCCCCTTCCCCCGTGCTGTCGGGGGACTTTGAGTTCTTGTTCGTGGCAATCGACATGTTCACAAAGTGGCCTGAGGTGGAACGAGTGAGAAAGGTGGCCGCACAAGAAGCTATCAAGTTCATGAAAGGACTAGTGTGCCATTTTGGAGTACCTAACAGAGTGATCACCGACAACGGCACCCAGTTCACGAGCCGCGCCTTCATGCAATATATCCAAAACCTTGGAAGCAAGGTCTCCTTCGCCTCTGGTGCTCACACAAGGAGCAACGGGCAAGTCAAGAGGATGAACGCTGAAGTGCTGCGAGGACTCAAGACAAGAACTTTCGATAAGCTGCGGAAGAGCGGCAAGCGCTGGATCGATGAGCTGCCGGTGGTTCTTTGGCCCCTCAGGACGACACCAAATCGAGCTACCGGCCAAACACCCTTCTCCCGAGTGTACGGGACTGAAGCAGTGCTCCCCACGGAACTCATATACGGGTCGCCTCGAGTGCTTGCCTACGATGAAGTAGAGCAACAGCAGCTGCGGCATGATGATGCCACGCTCCTCGAGGAAGACCGTCTCCGGGCTGCTGTGTGTGTTGCACGTTACCAGCAAGCTCTGCGCCGCTATCATAGCTGCAGAGTTCAGGCCCGAAGCCTTGAGGAAGGGGACCTTGTCCTTTGGCATGCTAAGTCCGCCAAGGGTACAAACAAGTTGACGCCGAAGTGGGAAGGCCCTTACCGGGTAGTACAAGTCACCAGACCTGGCGCAGTCCGTCTGGAGACCGAAGATGGCACCAATTTGCAGAACTCATGGAACATTGAGCATCTTCGTAAGTTTTACCCGTAAGGCGCAGCTGCCGGGCTCAGTTCCCGGCAGCCACCTTTTATACAAGCCTTGCCGATGTTGCATGTAACCCTTTGTACAAAGCCAGGCAAAGACCCTGCGCAACAGTAATAAAGCTAGGCATTGCGTTGTATCATCATCCTTACATGCTCATTACGCATTTTTATGACTGAAATGTTAGCACCTTTAAGTTATTAAGATTTGCTAGAATGCTTGATGAGACCATAATCTTTGTTACTGCCCTCAGCCTACATGTTTTACCATCAAGAAAACAGGGGAAGGAAACAAGAAAACAAAGGAGGCGTCCCATCACGCGTGAAAAGGGGATACTGCCTGGAAGAGATAAGTGTATCACATATTTCCAGTTCGGTACTTCTCGTTTTCTCAAGGAAACCCTTAGTATCTTCCTTACTGTGGGATGTGGAGTCACCCACGTGGAGAAAATCCTTATCGCGACGAGCTGTTCCCCCTGTCCTTGTTCACGGGGATGACAGCGCCGATACTGACAAGGAGCTCTGCCAGGGAACAACGCCAACCTGTTGCCGGGGGCTCGCCCCCCCACTCTGGCACTTGTGGTTCGAATGACGACCCGGCAAGCAGCTCCACGCGGTAGAGACAAAACATACTGATGCCGTACAAATAAGGAAAGGAAAGGGACAGTACTTGCAGAAAGAAAATAGCATTCTATTCTCATTCATTTTCGATACAAATGGGATGAAGATTACATAAGGAGGCACCTCTTTTTAATAACTCTTTATTTGGCTTTCTCCCCTAGGGGCAAGTTACGAAAAGAAAAAGAGCAGAGGGGGACCCCTAACAGAAGCCCAACCTGACCCCGTCAGGACCAGCATTGCGCGGATGTCCACCCCACCGGGAGGGAATGCGAGGCCGAAGTCCACGAGCCTGCCGGGGTCCAGCTGAGAAGAAGAGGCGGCGCCCCAACTGGGAACCCCCGGCAAATCGCTCTGCCGGGAGGAGGAGGAGGAGCGCGATGACGGTGATGGTGCAGCCGACGATCAGTCAGAGCCCAGGTCATCGTACTCCGACTTGACGGCCTGGGACTCGTCATCGTCATCTTCACCGACACTGTCCTCTGCGTCGCTATCGCTCGAGGAGGAGCTTTCAGCATCGCTCGAGCTCTCCTCGCAGCAGCCAAGGAGAGCAGGTTGGCCACCATCATCTTGAAGCGGAGGACGTGCCCTTCCATGAGCTTATGGGCGCGGGCGAAAGTTTTCCACCCACGCCTGAGAAGCATGACGCGACGCTCCGCGTACTCGACGTCCACCCGCGCGGTGCCATTACAGCAACCATGCGCCCGCAGCCACAGGACGGGCGGTTTGTCAACCTGCATCACCCTGGTGAAAGGGTGAGGGAGGCGCAGGTGGCCTCGGAGGGGGCCACGCAACTTCATGACGAACTCTAGCGCCGTTCCCTCAGCATGGGTGTCGTCAAGAGGAGGGTCTGGCATTGGAGGAGGGAGTGAACCAGCGCTCCGCCTCCCCCGACCACGGGCTCCGCGTCGACTACGACCCCTCCCAGCTCCTCCGCCACGCGCACTCAAGCCACCTGCCACCTCCGTGGCTGAAGAGGTGGCATGATCCCGACGGGAACCCCTCGCCGCTGAGGCGGAGGCCGGAGGACGCCCTCGTCCCCTAGGCATACTAGCGGCGAGCGCAAGTCAAGACGAAGAAGGAGAAGGGCGAGCTCTGTGAGATTGCACTCAAGGAGGAAGAAAAGGGTGGATGAGCATCGCCCTCGCAACCCCCCAATTTATAGGGAGGAATGCGGGGGCTGGCTCTCCTCCACTCCAAGGGTCTCCGCCCATCTCCACCAATTCCATCACCCACGATCACGGGCGAACAGGTAACCGCCCCATTGCTCCAATCCATGGCGCTGCGGTTTCTGCCACGATCAGGACTTTAAGTCATGAGCGCCCGTCGCTAACTCCCCGCTATGCATGCGGCGTGCGTGGCGGAAACGGCCTGAGGTGGTGGGTCACTACTGGCCAATAAATCGGCATTTACTCCCTCACATTGCGCGCCTGTGCATGAAACTTGGGCCTGACCCAACGGCACTTGGCGAGCACGTGTGGGCCAGTCCCGGGGGCTCCTGTCGGTGCACTAGTACAGGGGTACCCAGTGCCCCTAACTTATGCATAGGCGGTAGAGCAGAGAACCCCGCCAGCAATCAAGACCAAGACTCCAGCAAACACAACGCGGCAACCCAATCCTGGGCTGTGACGCGCCAAGCATGTCCCTGACGCAGCCGGGGACCAAGACGAATGCACCTTCCAGAAGACCCGGCAAGCCACCCCCCGGCAGGCACGAGCCAACCGGCCACCGCTCCACCGCATCGCTACGGCTGTCACTTATCGATGCGGTGTCGAGCCTTCAGGCGGCTAATCAGCTCTCGCTAAGCACATGGCGACACCCCAGAAGGCAAGTTACGCCCGGTTGACACCCGCCCTGTGGCGTGTCAAGATCTCAAGCAGCGACCAGCCAAGCGGTGGCAAGGGCTTGCCGGGGATGCACCTCCAAGCGCCACCTAGGCAGGTAATCATGGCATTTTGTCCTAAATGCCAGAGTTAGGTATGATAGCTCTGCTTAGCTATCTAATCGATGGATAATGTCTGTTTTGCCACTATGGTAACCCCTTGCACTATAAAAGGAGGCCCAAGGCAACCTAGCTCAAGGTTAGCGACTGGAACCCCCGAACGCTTGTACTCGCACAACCACTCTTTCCCCGGCAGCAGCCCTTGCCGGGGTTAGATGCCATGCATTCTTCGTGTTCCTCCAATCACTCCACCAAAAAGCAGGAGTAGGGTTTTACGTTTAGCAGTGGCCCGAACCTAGGTAAAATGCCTGACCCCTGATCGTTTTGCTGTCTCATGATCTTCGCTCTTCATGCAACGTGACCCCCCTTACCGAACCACAAGGGACCTCTGGTCCCATAGGTGATCGTGAGCATCCGTGCACCGACATTTAGGGAAATTTATCCTCTACCTATGGACCTCGGAGGAGGAAGAAGATGCTACCATGCAGGAAAGAAAAGATGACAGCTCCAAGGAAGAGGATGACCCATTGCCTCAACCTGGAGATATGCATGTGGAATTCAAGAAATCAAGCCTCCCTAGTAGATACAAACCTAAGGTCCAATTTATCCCGTCTCGTTTTCTGCAGGAAAGCAAGAATGCCCTATGCCAAAGGATATTAAAGCTTGAGTTGGAGAATGATGATCTAAGGGAGGAAAACTTTATGCTTAAATATAAGTTGAAGAAGAAGGCTTCCTCTACACCTCCACCTTCTTCATCACCACCACCAAAGGAGACTTGAGCACACGGGTATGGGCACTCCCCTTGGCTTGAGCCAAGCTTGGGGGAGGTGCCCCGGTATCGTATCACGACCACTTTTATTCACCTTTACCTATTTTAGTTCGATCTTTAGTTTCCCTTTGCTTTAGTTGAATAAAAGTTTAGTATGATCTATTTTCGTGTGTTAGTTCCATGGCTTATCTATCTATGTAATTGAGTGAAAGTTATATAATAAAGTTTAGTTTGAGTTTTTGCCTCTCTACTTTCATGTTGCAATCAAATAAAGGAAAAGAAACAAAAAATATATATGCTAATCTTATGGTGAGTAATGACATCACATAAGGAAAAGTATAAGTAGTAAAATTTATTGGAGATTGACAAACATAGCATTCGTTAATGATGCAATTCATGAAAGAATTAATAAGGGAAGAGAAGATTCACATGCAAATACACTATCTTGGACATCTTTTATGATTGTGAGCCCCCATCTAATATTATATGTCAAAATTGTTGACGTTGGACGAGGAAGACAACGTAATGATTTATGTTTGTTCATATCCACATAGAAGTTATATTGTCATAGATCCTTTAACATGTGGTGCTTGCCCAATATCTTTGCTAGCCAAAAATTCCACACTAAGTAGAGATACTACTTGTGCATCCAAAAACCCAAACCAAACTCTTTCTTTGAGTGTCCACCATACCTACCTATGGATCGAGAAAGATCCTTCAAGTAAGTTGTCATCGGTGCAACAAGGCAATAAAAATTGCTTCTAAAAGTGTTTTGATCAATGAGTGTAAGAGAAAATTGAGCGTTATACGAACTTATGATGGCAAAGTAATAAAAGCGACGGACTGCATAATAAAGGTTGCTATCATAGGGGGCAATATAGCGCGACGTTCTTTTACATTAAGGGATTGGGCATACAAACTAATAAGAGCATGACAACCTCTGCTTCCCTCTGCGAAGGGCCTATCTTTTACTTTTATGCACTTATTTTTATGCAAGAGTCAAAGTATTCTTCCCTATTCCTTTTTACTTTTTCTTTTGCAAGCATCATGTGGTGAGAAAAGATCTAGGCACATATATCCAGTTGGATATGGGTGGGCATGAGTTATTATTGTTGACATCACCCTTGAGGCGAGTAAGTTGGGAGGCAAAACTATAAGCCCCTATCTTCCTACGTGTCCGATTGAAAATTTTTGTTCATGGGTATGCCGTGAGAGTTAGCAATCATAGAAGACTAAATGATGGTTGAGTATGTGGACTTGCCAAAAGGCTCCTACATGAGACCCTTCCTGAAAATTTGATGAATGTTAGTTGCAAAGTTGACTGAGAACATAGTTTTTTGGTTCCCAATAAGGTTTATGCTTCATACTTCTTTGTTGTGATGAATTGTTACTTGTTCATGAGAAGCTATATGATAAAAATGTATTGAAATAAGTTCCTATTTTAGAGTTTATTGCTGTTATGATAATAAGCATGATGCTTCTATGTCCGTATTTTGTTTTTATTGACACCTCTCTCTCAAATCATGTGGACATGCTTTTCAATATCGGCTTTCGCTTGAGGACAAGCGAGGTCAACGCTTGGGGGAGTTGATACGTCCATTTTGCATCATGATTTCATACTGTTATTTACTTTGTTTTGTTGAATAATAATGCTTTGGGGAGTGGTTCTAATGCCTTTTCTCTCATAATATGCAAGGTTTACACAAGGAGGGAGAATACCGGCAGCTGGAATTCTGGACCCAAGAAAAGCACGTCAGAGATACCTATTCCGCACAACTCCAATGAAGCTGAAATTTATGGAGATTATTTTTACATTTAATAAAAAATACTGGAGCTGGAAACTACCGGAGGAGCCCCCCCGGATGGGCACCACCCACCAGGGCGTGCCAGGCCCCCCTGGGCTCGCCCTGATGGGTTGTGCTCAGCCCGGCCCACTTCCGGAGCCCATCTTCTGGTATAAGGTCTCTCTTGACCTAGAAAAAAAATCAGAGGAGGACTTTCGGGACAAAGTGCCGCCGCCTCGAGGCGGAACTTGGGCAGGAGCACTTTTGCCCTCCGGCGGAGCGATTCCGCCGGGGGAACTCCCCTCCCGGAGGGGGAAATCGAAGCTATCGTCATCACGAACACCCCTCTCATCTTTGGGAGGCCAATCTTCATCAACATATTCAACAACACCATCTCCTCTCAAACCCTAGTTCATCTCTTGTGTTCAATCTTTGTACCGGAACCTCAGATTGGTACGTGTGGGTGACTAGTAGTGTTGATTACCTTGCGTAGTTGATTACTATATGGTTTATTTGGTGGAAGATTATATGTTCAAATCCAATATGCTATTCAATACCTCTCTGATCTTGAGCATGTTTATTATTTGTGAGTAGTTACCTTTGTTATTGAGGTCACGGGAGAAGTCATGTTGCAAGTAATCATGTGAATTTGATATGTGTTCGATATTTTGATGATATGTATGTTGTGATTCCCTTAGTGGTGTCATGTGAACGTTGACTACATGAAACTTCACCATTCATGGGCCTAAGGGAATGCATTGTGGAGTAGTTATTAGATGATGGGTTGCTAGAGTGACAGAAGCTTAAACCCTAGTTTATGCGCTACTTCCTAAGGGGCTGATTTGGATCCACATGTTTAATGCTATGGTTAGACTTTGTCTTAATAGTTTTCTCGTAGTTGCGAATGCTTGCGAGGGGGTTAATCATAAGTAGGTTGTTAGTTCAAGTAAGAACAGCACCTTAGCACCGGTCCACCCACATATCAAATTATCAAAGTAGCGAACAAATCAAACCAACATGATAAAAGTGACTGGACGAAATTCCCGTGTACCCTCAAGAACACTTTGCCTATTACTAGTGATTGTTCTGGCCTGTCCTTTGCCTCAAAAGGATTGGGCTACCTTGCTGCACCTTGTTTACCATTACCGTTACTTGCTCGTTACCAATTATCTTGCTATCAAACTATCTGTTACCTACAATTTCAGTGCTTGCAGAAATTACCTTGCTGAAAACCGCTTGTCATTTCCTTATGCTCCTTGTTGGGTTCAACACTCTTACTTATCGAAAGGACTACGATTGATCCCCTATACTTGTGGGTCATCACTGCACCAACAGCCTCGAGCGCCCGAGCCCCATTCCCGACCTTGCCCGCAGCCGCCGCCGGCGGGCCGCTCGCCCGCAGCACCGGCCATCGCCGGACCACCCGAGCGCGCCGCGCGCCGCTGCCGAATACCGTTGCGCCCGCGCGCAATGCCGGCGCCTCCCTGCTCCTCCCGTTGCCCGCGCCAGTCCTGCCGCTTCGTTGCTCGCGCCGCCATGGCCGCATCGAGCTCGCCGCTGCCTGATGGTCTCCCCTCGCCGGAAATGGGCGCCGCCGGCCAGATCCGGTGGGCCGCACCCGGATCCGTGCCTCCCCGCCGTCCACGCGTCGCCGAACGCCGGCCTCATGCCACAGAGCCGCCGCTACCATGCCTCCTCGCCTCTACTTTGTCCTCAGGTCGGGGGCGACCAGAGCCGCCACGTGGGCCCAGCGCCTGGCCTCGCCCCTCGGCCTGCTCCAGATCCGGCCCAAGTGGCCCTATGTGAGTTCCCCACACCTATGTCTTGCCCGGTACACTCGGTAGTTATCCAATGCCATCAGATTCGGCCTGTTAAGGTTATTTTTACTATTGCAAATTTGCTAATTAATCCTGCACATGCTTATTGACAAAAAATTGCCATGATTTAGATTGCTAATAACTAATCAACCGTGGATCAGATGAAAATACTTTATATATGTAAACCGTTTAGAATTTCATGTAGACTAACAATATCGCGCTTTCGCAAATGATAAAAATGTTTAACATGCCATTTTCTATTAATTTGCATAATTGTCATGATTTGCATTGCACATAAATATTTAAGCGTGCATCCGAATTAATCAAACCATATATGTAAAATGTGTAGATTAATTATATCGAATTTTCACGCATGATAAATTTTTTTGATGTGATGTTTGCATTTAATTTGCATAAATGACTTGCTAAAACAGTTTATGTCCTAATCTCGCATTAATGTTGTGTCATTTGTTTTATAGTAAAAACCCACATATTATATATGATTTTGGGGTAGAAAAATCCATAGAATTTATCTGTGCATTTAGTTTTGTCTTTTGAGCAAATTTGTGTGCATGTCATTTTGCTATGATGCCCTTTTGTTTATTTTGTGTGAATTATTCCATGCATCATATCAATTTTGTTGAACATGAGATATGCCCTTCACTACAGGAATCAGGCTCTTTGCCGTCTGCCATGGCTGATGGCAAAGGGGACAACCACGGACGGCAAAATTTTGGGCCGAATAAACTCTGGTAAAGAGGTTCTTTGCCGTCTGCCTTGGCATAGCGGACGACAGAGTTTTTTTGCCGTCAGCCTGCAGACAACAACGCTGCTGGACGGCGTAGTACTGACGTTAGCACTGTTAGGTGGCTAACGGTCCCCACCAAGCCCTTTGCCGTCAGCCCCCGGATGGCCCCCACTCAGTCCTTTGCCGTCTGCCCCGGACGGCCCGCACAGTCCTTTGCCGTCTGCCACGGACGGCCCCGCCCAGCCCTTTGCCGTCCGCCCCCCGACGGCCCCGCCCAGCCCTTTGCCGTCTGCCCCTGACGGCCCCCCGCCCAGCCCTTTGCCGTCCGCCCCGGACGGCAAAGAAGCCAAATGGCCCCAGGCCTGGCTTTCCCAGGTTTAACAGATGGCTGCCACGTGCCCGCTTTGCCGATGGTGGCCGTCGGCAAAGAGGTCTTTGCCGTCCGGGGCAGACGGCAAAGAGGCTGTATTGCCTCTTTATTGCCTGTTTTTGTTATATTCAACAATTTTCACAGGCAAATATATGATATGTATATATATATTTCACAGAAACAATATCCCTACCATATGGATATGATCAACCAACAATTATACCAAATTAAAAGTATCAAATGTCACATTGTTCACCATATTACAATAGTTTCATCCATACATACATAGTCTCATACATAGGTAGAAAGTTTCACGTAAGTTCATCGATACGAAATGAAAACAGAAAGTAAACACTAGCACTACATCAAAGCAAGCTGCCGTGAACTCAATCAAATCTGCAAAATTGGAAATAAGAAAGTTAGAATAAGAATACTAGAAGAAGTAGAAGAAGATCTAGAAGTAGAAGAAGATCTAGAAGAAGAAGATGATGAAGAAGCGTTTTTCTTCTCTCTCTTTCTCCTCTTGTTTTTCTTCTTCTTATTGATTATTTGTGTCATTTTAGAGCTAACCTAGGTAATTATCACATTTTTGACCTAACTAAGCTTATTGTGTCATTTTGCAAGAAAATAAGCTAAGTCTGTGGCATCTATGAGGTTACCAAGTCTATTATGCCATTTTTGAGTTAACTAAGCTTATTATGTCATTGTGGAGGAAACAATGCTAAGTATAGGTCATTTTAGAGCTAACTTAGGTACAATATGTCATTTTGGAGGTAAGTAAGCTTACTATGTCTTTTTAGAGGAAACAAAGCTAACTTAGGTAAAATATGACATTTGTCTAAGTGCTAAGTTTGTCTTTGTGCTAAGTTTGTCTAAGTGCTAAGTTTGTCTTTGTTTGAGAAAATGAGCCAAGTAAGTGGCATATTAGGGCTTACCGTCCTCGTCATCATGGAGGTGAAGCACCGGGGTTGCTTGGGCCGGTGTCACCTGGAGCACTACTTGGCCCTGGAGAAGGATCGTGCGATGCGGCTTGGGAGTTATGCTGCACCAAAGATCATTTGCGTTAGCATGATGACGCTGAAATGTTAAGACTAGTAACTAATGAACATTGAAATGAAACTCACCGTTCCAGCCGTGGTAATGACTGGCATCGGCGGAGGGGTCTAGCCGGTCTTCTCGCACAAAGACTGCACATTTGGTTTTGACAAGTCAATCATATTGGTTATTAATGAAATGAACATGTAGTGCATGATTTGGCTAATATGAAGAAGAAACTTACCACGAGGAGCTCGTACATGGCCCGGTGAGACGCATCGTTCCGTGCCCTCTCCTCCTCCAACAACCTAGCCGTCCTCTCCTCCAAATCCCTCTTCTCCTCCGCCGCCTGCCGGGCCTGTTCCGCCAGAAGCGCCTGGGTTGCCTCTCTCTCTTTCTGCAGAGCAGCCTGCAACACAACTCCTCGTTAGCATTGTAATCATCTTTGTTCGCACACACAATGTAATGGAGGAAAGCTATCTGAGTCCGCATGACTAACCTCGATGGCGAGCTGGACTGGCCGTGGACGAGGCGTTATCTCAGGACAGGAGCTCGTTTGGCGTGCCTTGATCTGCCGGAGAGTGCGCGAAGACCATATAAGTCCATCTCCAATGGCTATATGGCCATGGGGCCTCCCGCCGCCAGCTATCATCACCAGCTCTAGATCAATAGGATGCTGGCTCGGGTTGAAGTCCTCCCCATTCACCGCCTTCCCCACATCTCTGTACCTCACGAGCTTGTTGTGGGTGGAGATGTTGGTGAAGTTCTCGGGATTATTGAGGTCAGACTCAGAGAATGCCTTGGCCTTCTTGTACGAGGCAGTATGGGCCATGGCATAGAGGTCGTACACCTGTGGCACCTCCGTCTTATTGTAATGCGCCTACAAGAGAGGAACAAAGTATTAATAATGGGGTCAAGCTAGCATCAAGAATGAATTGCAGGAATAATGAAGCAAACCACATACCCAGTTCCGCCCGAACTGAAATAAGTTGGCGCTGCCTTGATGGTGTGGCACACCTTCCATTTGGGCACGCCGTTCCTTGGCATCGTCGTGGATGGCTCGCCATTCGTCAGAGCACCACTCATTCACCAACGCCTCCCAACAATCCATCTTATCCGCACACCATCTCGGGGGCACCTAAGTTAGTAAAGAGAAATTTGAGAGCTACGCCTACGAATCAAAACAAGGAAACTAAGTACAAGGCCTTAAGAATAGGTAAATACCTTCATGTACTGCTCCTTGTGCAGAAACTTTCCGTGGCACAACGACTTGTCCTTCTTAATACGCCGCGAGGTGTAGTAGTCTCGAACAGCCTGTACCCGAGCCTCGTGCCGTAAGTTCTGTAGTAGGCGCCTGCACTCGTCTTCGATAACCTTTGCCGCGGCCTCCTCGTATCCCTCCTCACACCTGTAGAAGGTCTGCAATCAAACAAGACAACACTAATTAGTACAATAACTAGCTATTATTGATTTTGTATTGTGTAAAGGAGAAACTACCCAGAACTTTCTGATCACCGTGTCGGCCCTCGTGTGGCACAACACATCATCGATCATCTCCTCCGGCGGGGTCGGGGCAGCCATGTAGTGCTCCCAGTTCAATCCTAACTCTGGAAGTTTACCCTCGCCGGGCAACGTGACAAACCCCGAGAAGTTATGCCGTAAAATCACACCAAGGATGGAGTTGGGCCTGCGGACATCCTTGGCGTGAATCCAACCCATGCAGTATGACAAAGCCAACGCATTAGATATGTGAATAAATGTGAAGGCAAAAGGTTTAAAAAGAGTAAATGCACTTACTTCTCCTTTTCAGGCCTAATCGGCCACCTCTGCTCGCGGGTCGCCGGCACGGGCGGGAGCCGTGTACACCCACGCTGGTAGACGGTGGCCCCCTCAACCACGTCATCCCCGCTATCAAAAAACTGATCCCCGCCACCATCAGCATGGCCACTCGGCTCCGGCTAATGCAGATCCGGCCAAGAGGTCTTTTCAGTGTGCATCACGTCGATGTTGTGTGGGCAAAGGAGGTCTTTAAAGTAAGGCAGATCCCACAAGCATATCTTGTGAGTCCAGGCGTGTTCTGAATTATACCCTTTGAAATATCCTGGACGCTCTGGATTAGGCTCGAGACCGTTTAACTTATCCAAGGTCTGTTGGCCTGTCAATGCAGGTGGTGCAGAGTTTTGGACAACTCTACCTTTGATGAAATTCTTCTTGTCTTTTCTGAACTTATTGTGAGGATCCAGGAACTATCTATGCAAGTCGAAGCAAGAATACTTGCGACCCGCCTGCAGCCAACGGAACCTAAGAGCTGCCTTGCATGTGGGGCACGGGAACCTTCCATGCACACACCAGCCAACGAATAGCGCATACGCTGGCAAGTCATGCGTCGAGTACATGTACCACACATGCATTTTGAAGTTTTGTTTTGTAGCGGCGTCATATGTCTTGATCCCATTATACTAAGCTTCTTGCAATTCATCCTTAAGCGGCTGCATGTACACATTCATATTCTTCCCCGGATAGTTGGGCCCTGGAATTATCAACGTCAAGAAAATGTTCTTTCTTTTCATAATCTCTCCGGGGGGAGATTGAGTGGAATGACAAATACAGGCCAACAACTGTATTGGGTTGCCGTCATACCAAACACATTGAACCCATCCGTGCTGATGGCGACTCGAGGATGCCTTGGATCTGCCGCTTTATCCTTATGTAATGCATCGAAGTGCTTCCACGCAAAAGCGTCTGAAGTGTGTCCCAACATCGGATTCCCATCTGCATCTAGTTCGGTTCTTTTGCCCAATTTGTGCCACGTCATCTGTCTGGCCGTCTCTTCGACCATGAAAAGACGTTGAAGTCTTGGTATGATTGGAATATACCGAAGAACATTAACTGGGATTTTGGTCTGACTCTTCTCACCCATACCGTTGTCTACCACAACATACCTGGAAGACTTGCAAATGGGACAATAGTTCAAGCCCGCATACTCAAGCCTAAATAAGGCACATCCATTCTCACAGGCATCTATCTTCTCATAGGGCATCTTAAGCGCACGTAGGATTTTGTCCGACTGGTACAGGTTTGCAGGCAATACATGGCCTTTGGGTAGAAAGCGTCCAAATATTGTCATCATCGCGTCGTAGAATTCTCTGCCCAGGTTGAACTGAGCCATCAGAGCCACTACTTGCGTGATGGCATCCAGCTGACAAAGCTCAGTGTGCTCGTGGAGAGGACATTTTGAAGACTCCAACATTTCATAGAAGGCCTTTGCAGATTCCTCCATCTCATCGTCCGAATCCCGAGCATCATCAAAGTCTTGTACCATGTCTTCGATCCCGGTACCATGCTCGTCGGTGCGACGACCAACCACCTCAGCTCTGGCACGTTGGGCAGACTCACCATGAAATCTCCACACCGTATAATCAGGCGTAAAACCCCACTTCTGCAAGTGTTTACCCATTTCATCCCGTGTCCACTTTTTATGGTTGTCGCATCGGACACAGGGACACCAGGTTATTTCCTGGCCATTTGCAAATGCGTCTCTCAGAAACCTCTTGGTTTTTGTTAACCATTCAGTGGTCATGTCTTTCTGACTAGGGTGACCGGTGTACATCCACACACGATCACTCATCTTGCCTACCTAGTAAACACAGAAGAAATATATATATATAATTCATCATCTATATTCATCAGTTAATCAAGTTTGTCAGTTTTATTACGTCCATGCAACTTACACGCTAATAGGTAAAGATAGGTCCTAATCCCACCCGAGTATGTGTAGATTGGGTTCGTTTTCCCATGCTCTTCTCTGGATCCAACGCAGAATTTCGGCAGCACCTCCCCGCTGTTCTCCTGATACACGTCTCGGTAATAAGCAGGGAGGATGTGTACCCGGAGAACAACAGGGAGGCACTGACGAAATTCCGCATCGGATCCGGAGTAGAGCATAAGGGAAAACAAACCCAATCTACACATACTTGGGATGTCCATGGATAACGTTGGACAATTCGAAAGGATGGCGGTTATAAATATGCAAAGACATGCATATTTATAGATGCCTCCCTTTCGAACGGGAGACGCATACTGGTCACACATACTGATGATTGAAGACACCTATAGCTAGCAAGTTTCACCGGCACGAAGACCGGAACAGAGCAAATTAAGGGGGGGGGAGGAGATGTCATTTGTGCTCACCCACGAATGCCGGGGAGCTCGTCCAACGCACAGGGAGGTCGTCGAACCACAGACCCTCGCAGCGACGAAACAACTGCAGATTGAAATCCACCCGATCAACACAAATATGATGTTTTTCATAACAACTAGAATCGGAATATATATATGACCTAACTCATAATTTACAAAACTATGACCCCGTCGGCCTCAAGAAGGCCGAAGAGCACCTTTTCGGTCAACAGGAGGCCGAAGAGGTGTCGGGGGTCGGGGGTCAGTGACGTCGGGGGCGGCGTATTAACAATTGCGCGGAGTGTCTTGCCGGGGTGTCGGGGTGTCGTGTTTGGGTGTCGTGTATGGGTGTCGGGGTGTCGTGTCGGGGCGTCGTGTCGGGGTGTCGGGGCGTCGTGTCGGGGTGTCGGGGCATCGTGTCGGGGTGTCTGGCGTCGTGTCTGGGTGTCGTGTCGGGGTGTCGGGGTTCTTGGCGGTGCGTCCTGTCGGGGTGTCGTTTTCTTCTTCTTCCTCTTCTTTTTCCCCCTCTTCTTCCTTTTCTTCTTGTTCCTCTTTTCTTCTTCTTCTTCACTTCGTCTCTTCTTCTTCTTCTTCTTCTTCTTATTCTTCTTCTTCTTTTCCTTTTTCCTCTTCTTCTTCTCCTCTTCTCCTCTTTTTCTTGTTCTTTTCCTTTTTCGTCTTCCCCTTCTCCTCTTTCTTCTTCTTCTTCTTCTTCTCTTCTTTTTCTTCTTCTTTTCCTTTTTCCTATTCTCCTTCTCCTCCTCTCCTCTTTCTTCTTCTTCTTCTTCTTCTTCTTCTTCTTCTTCTTCTTCTTCTTCTTCTTCTTCTTCTTCTTCTTCTTCTTCTTGTTCTTCTTCTTCTTCTTCTTTTTTCTTCTAGTTTTTTTCCTTTGTTCTTTTCTTCTAAGTTTTTTCTTTTATATCTAAGTTTTTCCTACCTAATAAACTAACTATCTAATTTAGTAGAAAATAAAACAGAAAATAAACTAACTATGTAATTTAACTAACTAACTAACTAACTAAAAAAACAGGAAAAAACAAAAAAATGTGAGGGGGGGGGCAGCGGCCGGGCACTCACCGGAGTTGGGTGGGGGCGGCCGGGGCGGCGGGGGGAGGGGGGAGCCGCGTGTAGGGGGCGGCTTCGAGAGCCGGCTCAGGGAGGGGGCGGCTCAGGGAGGGGGCGGCGCGGGGGCGCCGCCGAGGGGAGGGGGGCGGCGCAGGGAGGGGGTCGTTGCGGTGGTGGGGGCGGCGCAGGGAGGGCGGCGGCGCGGTGGTGGGGGCGGCGCAGGGAGGGGGTCGGTGCTGGGGGCCGGCGAGGGGAGGGGTGGCTCTGGGAGGGGGGCGGAGCGGGGGAGCCACCGAGGGGAGGGGGGCGGCGCGGGGAGGGGTGGTTGCGGTGGGGGGGGCGACGCAGGGAGGGTGGTGGCGCGGTGGTGGGGGGCGGCGCAGGGAGGGGGCCGGTGGTGGGGGGCGGGCGGCGCAGGGAGGGGGGCGGGATCGAGATGCGGGAGAGTGAGGGGGTGGAGGGGGGATCCGGCCGTTATGGGGGCGTCCTCTTTGCCGCCTGCTAGCAGACGGCAAAGAGGGGTGGGGCGGGGGGGGGGACCGTCGTGACCATTAGGGGAGGCATCCTCTTTGCCGTCCGCTAGCGGACGGCAAAGAGAGGGGAGGCAGACGGCAAAGACGTACCCGACGGCAAAGATGTACCCACGGTGCGGTGGGGCCCGCCCGTGACCACTGTCGTCTGCCTGCCCCAGCTTTGCCGTCCGCTAGCCGATGGCAAAGGGTAGGCTATTGGCAAAGGCTTTCTTTGCCGTCCGCCTTAGCTTTGCCGTCTGTTTTCTGCAAGATGATGGTAAAGGCTTTCTTTGCCGTCTGCCAACAGACGGCAAAGACATGGCGGACAGCAAATGTTTTGATTCCAGTAGTGCTTGGACATGTGTGCTAGGCCCTGGTATTTTGGTTGCTATAGAAATCCATGTTTAGGTGTTATTTTCTTGTTGCCAACATGCTATAAAAAAATGTTGCTGTTTTGTGTGGTCTAAATAATTCCGCATCGGATCCGGAGTAGAGCATAAGGGAAAACAAACCCAATCTACACATACTCGGGATGTCCATGGATAACGTTGGACAATTCGAAAGGATGGCGGTTATAAATATGCAAAGACATGCATATTTATAGATGCCTCCCTTTCGAACGGGAGACGCATACTGGTCACATATACTGATGATTGAAGACACCTATAGCTTCCAGGTTTCACCGGCACGAAGACCGGAACAGAGCAAATTAACGGGGGGGGGGGGGGGGAGGAGATGTCATTTGTGCTCACCCACGAATGCCGGGGAGCTCGTCCAACGCACAGGGAGGTCGTCGAACCACAGACCCTCGCAGCGACGAAACAACTGCACATTGAAATCCACCCGATCAACACAAATATGATGTTTTTCATAACAACTAGAATCGGAATATATATATGACCTAACTCATAATTTACAAAACTATGACCCCGTCGGCCTCAAGAAGGCCGAAGAGCACCTTTTCGGTCAACAGGAGGCCGAAGAGGTGTCGGGGGTCGGGGGTCAGTGACGTCGGGGGCGGCGTATTAACAATTGCGCGGAGTGTCTTGCCGGGGTGTCGGGGTGTCGTGTCTGGGTGTCATGTATGGGTGTCGGGGTGTCGTGTCGGGGCGTCGTGTCGGGGTGTCGGGGCGTCGTGTCGGGGTGTCGGGCATCGTGTCGGGGTGTCTGGCGTCGTGTCTGGGTGTCGTGTCGGGGTGTCGGGGTTCTTGGCGGTGCGTCGTGTCGGGGTGTCGTTTTCTTCTTCTTCCTCTTCTTTTTTTCCCTCTTCTTCCTTTTCTTCTTGTTCCTCTTTTCTTCTTCTTCTTCTTCTTCTTCTTCTTCTTCTTCTTCTTCTTTTCCTTTTTCCTCTTCTTCTTCTCCTCTTCTCCTCTTTTTCTTCTTCTTTTCCTTTTTCGTCTTCCCCTTCTCCTCTTTCTTCTTCTTCTTCTTCTTCTCTTCTTTTTCTTCTTCTTTTGCTTTTTCCTATTCTCCTTCTCCTCCTCTCCTCTTTCTTCTTCTTCTTCTTCTTCTTCTTCTAGTTTTTTTCCTTTGTTCTTTTCTTCTAAGTTTTTTCTTTTCTATCTAAGTTTTTCCTACCTAATAAACTAACTATCTAATTTAATAGAAAATAAAACAGAAAATAAAATAACTATCTAATTTAACTAACTAACTAACTAACTAAAAAAACAGGAAAAAACAAAAAAATGTGAGGGGGGGGGGGCGGCGGCCGGGCACTCACCGGAGTTGGGTGGGGGCAGCCGGGGCGGCGGGGGGAGGGGGGAGCCGCGGGTAGGGGGCGGCTTCGAGAGCCGGCTCGGGGAGGGGGCGGCATGGGGGCGCCGCCGAGGGGAGGGGGCGGCGCAGGGAGGGGGTCGTTGCGGTGGTGGGGGCGGCGCAGGGAGGGCGGCTGCGCGGTGGTGGGGGCGGCGCAGGGAGGGGGTCGGTGCTGGGGGCCGGCGAGGGGACGGGTGGCTCTGGGAGGGGGGCGGAGCGTGGGAGCCGCTGAGGGGAGGGGGGCGGCGCGGGGAGGGGTGGTTGCAGTGGGGGGGGCGACGCAGGGAGGGTGGTGGCGCGGTGGTGGGGGGCGGCGCAGGGAGGGGGCCGGTGGTGGGGGGCGGGCGGCGCAGGGAGGGGGGCGGGATCGAGATGCGGGAGAGTGAGGGGGTGGAGGGGGGATCCGACCGTTATGGGGGCGTCCTCTTTGCCGCCTGCTAGCAGACGGCAAAGAGGGGGGGGGACCGCCGTGACCATTAGGGGAGGCATCCTCTTTGGCGTCCGCTAGCGGACGGCAATGAGAGGGGAGGCAGACGGCAAAGACGTACCCGACGGCAAAGATGTACCCACGGTGCGGTGGGGCCCGCCCGTGACCACTGTCGTCTGCCTGCCCCAGCTTTGCCGTCCGCTAGCCGATGGCAAAGGGTAGGCTATTGGCAAAGGCTTTCTTTGCCGTCCGCCTTAGCTTTGCCGTCTGTTTTCTGCAAGATGATGGTAAAGGCTTTCTTTGCCGTCTGCCAACAGACGGCAAAGACATGGCGGACAGCAAATGTTTTGATTCCAGTAGTGCTTGGACATGTGTGCTAGGCCCTGGTATTTTGGTTGCTATAGAAATCCATGTTTAGGTGTTATTTTCTTGTTGCCAACATGCTATAAAAAAATGTTGCTGTTTTGTGTGGTCTAAATAATTCCGCATCGGATCCGGAGTAGAGCATAAGGGAAAACAAACCCAATCTACACATACTCGGGATGTCCATGGATAACGTTGGACAATTCGAAAGGATGGCGGTTATAAATATGCAAAGACATGCATATTTATAGATGCCTCCCTTTCGAACGGGAGACGCATACTGGTCACATATACTGATGATTGAAGACACCTATAGCTTCCAGGTTTCACCGGCACGAAGACCGGAACAGAGCAAATTAACGGGGGGGGGGGGGGGGGAGGAGATGTCATTTGTGCTCACCCACGAATGCCGGGGAGCTCGTCCAACGCACAGGGAGGTCGTCGAACCACAGACCCTCGCAGCGACGAAACAACTGCACATTGAAATCCACCCGATCAACACAAATATGATGTTTTTCATAACAACTAGAATCGGAATATATATATGACCTAACTCATAATTTACAAAACTATGACCCCGTCGGCCTCAAGAAGGCCGAAGAGCACCTTTTCGGTCAACAGGAGGCCGAAGAGGTGTCGGGGGTCGGGGGTCAGTGACGTCGGGGGCGGCGTATTAACAATTGCGCGGAGTGTCTTGCCGGGGTGTCGGGGTGTCGTGTCTGGGTGTCATGTATGGGTGTCGGGGTGTCGTGTCGGGGCGTCGTGTCGGGGTGTCGGGGCGTCGTGTCGGGGTGTCGGGCATCGTGTCGGGGTGTCTGGCGTCGTGTCTGGGTGTCGTGTCGGGGTGTCGGGGTTCTTGGCGGTGCGTCGTGTCGGGGTGTCGTTTTCTTCTTCTTCCTCTTCTTTTTTTCCCTCTTCTTCCTTTTCTTCTTGTTCCTCTTTTCTTCTTCTTCTTCTTCTTCTTCTTCTTCTTCTTCTTCTTTTCCTTTTTCCTCTTCTTCTTCTCCTCTTCTCCTCTTTTTCTTCTTCTTTTCCTTTTTCGTCTTCCCCTTCTCCTCTTTCTTCTTCTTCTTCTTCTTCTCTTCTTTTTCTTCTTCTTTTGCTTTTTCCTATTCTCCTTCTCCTCCTCTCCTCTTTCTTCTTCTTCTTCTTCTTCTTCTTCTTCTAGTTTTTTTCCTTTGTTCTTTTCTTCTAAGTTTTTTCTTTTCTATCTAAGTTTTTCCTACCTAATAAACTAACTATCTAATTTAATAGAAAATAAAACAGAAAATAAAATAACTATCTAATTTAACTAACTAACTAACTAACTAAAAAAACAGGAAAAAACAAAAAAATGTGAGGGGGGGGGGGCGGCGGCCGGGCACTCACCGGAGTTGGGTGGGGGCAGCCGGGGCGGCGGGGGGAGGGGGGAGCCGCGGGTAGGGGGCGGCTTCGAGAGCCGGCTCGGGGAGGGGGCGGCGTGGGGGCGCCGCCGAGGGGAGGGGGCGGCGCAGGGAGGGGGTCGTTGCGGTGGTGGGGGCGGCGCAGGGAGGGCGGCTGCGCGGTGGTGGGGGCGGCGCAGGGAGGGGGTCGGTGCTGGGGGCCGGCGAGGGGACGGGTGGCTCTGGGAGGGGGGCGGAGCGTGGGAGCCGCTGAGGGGAGGGGGGCGGCGCGGGGAGGGGTGGTTGCAGTGGGGGGGGCGACGCAGGGAGGGTGGTGGCGCGGTGGTGGGGGGCGGCGCAGGGAGGGGGCCGGTGGTGGGGGGCGGGCGGCGCAGGGAGGGGGGCGGGATCGAGATGCGGGAGAGTGAGGGGGTGGAGGGGGGATCCGACCGTTATGGGGGCGTCCTCTTTGCCGCCTGCTAGCAGACGGCAAAGAGGGGGGGGGACCGCCGTGACCATTAGGGGAGGCATCCTCTTTGGCGTCCGCTAGCGGACGGCAATGAGAGGGGAGGCAGACGGCAAAGACGTACCCGACGGCAAAGATGTACCCACAGTGCAGTGGGGCCCGCCCGTGACCACTGTCGTCTGCCTGCCCCAGCTTTGCCGTTCGCTAGCCGATGGCAAAGGGTAGGCTGTTGGCAAAGGCTTTCTTTGCCGTCCGCCTTAGCTTTGCCGTCTGTTTTCTGCAAGCTGATGGTAAAGGCTTTCTTTGTCGTCTGCCAACAGATGGCAAAGACATGGCGGACGGCAAATGTTTTGATTCCAGTAGTGCTTGGACATGTGTGCTAGGCCCTGGTATTTTGGTTGCTTTAGAAATCCATGTTTAGGTGTTATTTTCTTGTTGCCAACATGCTATAAAAAAATGTTGCTGTTTTGAGTGGTCTAAATAATTCTAAGTCTGAAACTGTTATGTAGTTGCCATGTTGCCATGTCTGTTGCTATTGATATAGGAGTCTTTTGTTGTTGCTCCATTGAAGACTTTTGTTAAACATGTTATTGTCTACCAGGGTGTGCCATTTGTTTCCATATATAGGTTTTACATCATAATTAATTCTGCCATCCAACATGTCAATCTGTTAAAAACTGGTGCTCATGTCAAGTCTAATTTTCACCAAGTCTGAGAATCTGTTTTCTTCAAAATGCCATGTTGTGTTGATGCTAGCCATGTTACTATGCATAATTAGACTTTTCCACTATGGAATGAATTGTAGTGCATCATGTCCTATACCATGCTGTAGATTTTCATGCCATGATATGTCTTGTAGCATATAGTTTTATTGTTGCCAATATGCCTTCATGAAAAATTGCTATGCTAAAAACTGTTATTTTCACCAAGTCCTAATCTGCTATATTTTATTGACATCTTGTGAGCTTTTTTCCTAGAGATCCATGCTTCTACTCAATTTGCTGTGATGATATGCATTGTTGTGCATCATGTAGGATACAGCCCCATGTCTTGTTTGTGCATTGTAGAATCTTCTAGCTTATTGTTTTCATGTGTGCAAAATGCCATGTCGCAGTTTTGGGCAGATTATGTCTATAACTTGTGTTCCTTGCTAGTGTTGAACCATTACTCCGTTTTGAACATGTTCCACATGAAACTTGACTAGAATTTCACGTAGTTTCATAATATCTTGTTGCATCCATGATTTAACATGTTTGTGGTGGTTTTTTGCATGCATTTTGCATTCATGGCATATTATCTTGTGTTTGTCATATCTTTTAGGTCGTAGCTCCGTTTCATATGTTCTATATATGTAAATCGACTAGAATGACGAGTAGAATCTCATTGTGCAGTTTATTTTCCTGTTTAATAAATATAAAAACATGATTAGTTCAGATCTGCACCAATTTCCATATTAGCATATGGGGTCGCTTCGGAAATACTATAAGTTGTTTCCAACCTCATTTAAGATGCCTAGATAATGTAGTTTATATGTGCTTCACCTCTTGCCATGTTTAACAACCTTTAAACTTGTTGTGTAAATAAACGAGAGTGAACTAAACGATTCGAACGTGGAGTTAAATCAATATGCAGCTCGTTGCATATTGAGCTTCACTTAATGTGTAGAAGTTGATTGTTGTGCTTTGTCATGTCATGCATAACATGCATCATATTTGATGTGCATCATGTCATGCATATGTTGTGGTGTTTATCATGCGTTGATTGTTGTTTCCGGATTGCTTCTTCTCGACAGAGTTTCGAAAGCGTTCGGAGTGTGAGGATTCGTTCGACTATGTTGGTTCGTCTACTTCACGGATTCGTTCTTCTTCCAAGCGGGATCTCAGGCAAGTTGACCATTTCCCTGGATACCACTACTATCATTGCCATACTAGTTGTCTCGTTTCTATCGATATGTCTCGCTACCTACCACTTGTTTGTCAAGCCTCCCAAAATGCCATGATAAGCCTCTAACCCTCCACATCCTAGCAAACCATTGTTTGGCTATGTTAGCGCTTGCTCAACCCTTCTTATAGCGTTGCTAGTTGCAGGTGCAATTGTTTCCATGTGACAACATGGATATTTTTTGAGATATCACAATATTATTGCTATTTAATTTAATGCACATATATACTTGGTAAAAGGTGAAAGGCTTGGCCTTTTGCTCGGTGTTTTGTTCCACTTTTGCCGCCCTAGTTACTTTTGTACCAGTGTTATGTTCCATATTGAGCACTCCTAACATGCTCGGGGTTGTTATTGGGACCCCCTTGATTTTTGTTTTGGGATAAAACTCTTATGGCAAGGCCCAACATTGGTACTACATTTGCCTAATAACTAATAAACCTGCATAGGGAGTAATTAACCCGAGGATCTTTAATCAACAACCCGGGCCAGTGCTCCTCATGAGTGCTAGTCCAAAACAGAGCACTATGTGGGGCCACCCCGAGGAAACTCGGGTGATGTCTATCAGGCCACTGTACACTAGCTCATCTGGTCGTGACCTGAGAACGAGATACGCGGCTCCTATCGGGTTCGTCGTCACGCCGGGCGGTCTTGCTGGATTTGTTTTACCTTTCTCGAACGTCTTGTGCGCAGGATTTCGAGGACACTTCGGGCTATCTCGAGGTTGAGATTTTCCATCGGTATTCCGCAAATACTATGGGTTATCCCGCGGTTGAGGAGTTACAACGCAGCTTGTGGTCAGTTTGTGATGGATGAGTTGGAGCACCCCTGTAGGGTTAGATCTTTTTGAGAAGTCGTGCCCGCGGTTATGTGGCAACTTGGAGATTTGTTTAACATCCGGTCATAGAAAACTTAAAGTAAACTCAAATAAAATACACCAACTGTGTGCGTAACCGTGATTGTCTCTTCCCATGAATTTCTGACCCGAGAGAGAACACGATGGGGTTATGTTTGACTCGTAAGTAGGTGATTAGGATCACTTAGTGATCATTAATAGTTCACGTCCGTTTATGCGGCGATCACCCCCTTATTCTTGTACTCGTAAGTTAGCCACTCAAATAAATGCTAAGTGCTTGCTGCAGCCTCACCACTTAACCATACCTTACCCATTAAGCTTTGATAGTCTTGATACCCTTGGAAATGAGATTGCTGAGTCCATGTGGCTCAAAGATTACTACAACAACAATTGCAGGTACAGGTAATGCGATGCTTTGACGTGATAGCGATGCTTGTTTGATTTGGAGTTCTTCTTCTTCTTCATCGATCTAGGATGGGTTCCAGGCCGGCAGCCTGGGATAGCAAGGATCGATGTCATTTTATCGTTTGGTTTCGTCCGTAATCGGACCCTGCTCTTATGTATGATGATTGAATATGTTGTTGTATTGATGTGATCATGATTTAGCTTGTGGCGAGTGTAAGCCAATTCCATATACTCATCTCTTCTTTACATGTACTTGTAATGATATCCATTCTTGCGAAACGAAGAGATGTGCTTCTATCCCTGTCGAGGCCCTCGAGCCAAAATAAGGATAGAATCGCATCTTGGGCGTTACATTGTTTTAGGCTAGTGAAACAGAAACTAGAAGCCGGGGTATCTTCCCATGGTGACGAGTTATTTCGTGTGTTCCATCGAGAAGCTTTAAGAATTGCTTTGTGCTTTTGGCAAGAGATTGGATACACCGTCTCTAATTTGCTGTTGATCTGTTGAAGATCGTCCACGTACTTCCTTTTGTTGGGTGTGCGTGTTGTTTCCGTGGTGATTGCATCTACAAGATCGTGAGTGCCACGTCATTTCAGGTGACACCGTACCATGAAAGATTGGGCAAATTATTCACGCCATTGATTTTTTGTCGACGGTCGCATCACACCATATCATCCGCACAACCACCATAGTCTTCCACAACCTAACCCATTTTGGTTCCCATTGCATTTGTGGTTGCTTGAGTTGTGATTTGAGTCTCCTAAGGTGTTTCGGCTACTTAGGGACGGTTACTTCTTCAATAACCACCGACGACTTGTATCGGTCCATCGACTACATGAATCACTGACGATCGACATCAACGACTACCATCCATCCTTTGAGACCAACTTCAACCGGAAGCAAGGCCGGTTACACCCGACTTCGTGAAAGGTAAAGTGTGACGAAGGTATCCATTCCTTCATAATATTTTCCTTCCTTGCCATTACACCTTGATAGCCCCAACATCTTTGCGAATACCTTCATACCTATTGAGACTAGTTATTCGAGTATTACCGGGCTTCGCAAAAACTTGTGCACCATAGTGATACGATATCATATTGTTGCATCATTTGAAATATCATATATTGAAATTGCTTGCTCCCGTGCATATCTTGTGATAATTGTCTCATATATTTGGTTGAGCCTCAATAAGAATAGTGGAAAGGAAGAGAAGAGCAAAAAAAAGATTCTAAGCAAGAAGGAAAGATCAAAAGCTTATAAGCATAGAGTTGAGCATGAAAAGAGATACTTGTGCATGAGGATACATGGTATAGGACACAATTTGCTTGCATGAATATGATTGGTGCCAAGTGGTGAATCGTGCCCATAGGTGCAATCAAGCTAGCGTCTCTCCTTGTGTTTGTGCAACGCAAGCTTAGTCTTCGTTAGGCAATTTTGTATTGCTGATCCCTATAGTTGCACAAGCCCCATTATCCCATCGCGTGTGTTTCTCTATTGCCCTCCTCTATATTTGTGATCTCTTACTTTGCATTTTGAGTCCATTGGATTTATTTCAATATTTACAATATCTTGGACTTCATTTCGCTTGATTTTTGTGCCACTAACCCCACCGAGCTCCACTATAAGCCATTTGTGTAGGTTGTGAGGATTGGACATGGTTTTCCACCAAGTGCACTCTTTTTCTTGCATACATTGTGGTATTTTGAGATCCATCTACAACTTCAGAAAGGGGTAACTTTGGTATGTTCATTCCATCTCTTTCTCACACCTTCTCGAGTGCTTCTATGGATAGGGACGACACATCTACTTCGGTCTACCACCACGATGACAAGTTCGATGCCATGAAGAAATTCATTGACAGCAAGATAGATGCTCAAATGGAGGAGCTCAACGTCCTCATCAACATCGGCAAGAGGTCTTCCTCATCTTTGAGAAGACGCTCAACTTCACATGCTTCCGAGCTTCCATCTCTGACAAGATCACATCGGCATCGACACCATCAACGACATGAAGAAATAACGACGCCAACATCAAGGCGTCCAACAAAGAACAAGTGTGAAGGTCACGAGCTCGACAACAACCACCGTTCGACTACTTCACCACCTACCTTGGCATATTCGTCAAGCGACTTCAAAGCATCTTCGCCTTTAGATTTGCGGAATCTTCGCCGACAAGGAGTTTAAGAGAAGCTCCCCAAGCTGAAGTCCGCGACTTCCACGTGCTACTCTAACCTCGACATCGACCATGAGATTCCTTTCTATGGGAGTCAAGACCCCGAGGAGTATCTCGAGTGGGAGCGCAAGATGGACCACTACCTCAAGCTACTTCAAGTCCCTTCCGAAGATCAAGTGAAGTACGCCACAAGAAACTTCCACGATGACGCGTCGACATGGTAGCTTCACACCTCTTGGAAGAACTTTGAAGTGAGTTGGTCCAAGACGAAGAAAGCGATGCGACGAGAATTTGTACCATACAAGGATCCAAGTCCATCGATGAGTACTTCATGGAGATGAAGAAAGCTTTACGACAAGCCGGCACGAACTACCCCATTTGAATGAAGTTCTACTCGATGGGATTGAACAATGACATACCAAGGTTGTCTTCCTCAACAACTACGAGTCTCTCGATGAACTCTACCTTGGTGCTCTCAAGGCGGAACAAGAACTCATGAAGGCAAAAGCTTCTCCACCCCGTGCACACTTCACGACGACCACGCTCCATGACGACGAGCATGAGGATGGTACCACCAAGATGTCCAAGCCCGACGAGCTCCAAGACGACGCTCCCAAGTTCGAATTCACCGCCGTCCCACTTTGTGGCACTGACAATGCCGAGTCTACAATGACTCTTTTTGAAGACCGCGCAACGACGATTATGACTACGGAGCCACTCAAGGAACATGCTTTGGAGGCGAGCGACAAGGTGGTGAGCAAGGATGATGCTTCCATCTTTGCAGGTAAGAGTGAGATGATCAAGCATGGGATTTTCCCTTCGGTCATGGAGGCGAGTGATGATGTGCCATCTTATAGGCCTACATCCACGGTGATGGTGACGACATGGTTGAGCATGGGATTTTCCCTTCGACCAAGGTGGCGTTTGGACATGATTTGAGAGACTTATGCCACCATATTGAGAGTGAGACTGCCTTCACCACTAGACGCATATATGATGAGTTGCCCCAATTCCCATGTGAGGAGAGCCACAACCCCCACCACTTGAGTGAGATGAGTGACTCCACCATATTTGACATTAAGTGCACCCACTCCGAGGGAGTGAGTGAGCCACCACCACATAGAGTGAGTGAGGTAGTTGATAGGGCATGTGAGGCCATTTCGATTTCTAACAACTTAATCTCTACCTCTATTGTGTCTTCTCCTTTAGTGCTAGGTCCAATATACAATTACGCGCAAAACCTCGACGACTTTGTCCTCCCAGGACAAGACGATGGCCATGGTGGAATATGATGCACCCCCACATGGTTCCATCATGATGAAGATGACCACAAGTTGGTATATGCCACCTCACCAACACCACATGTGTGGAATGGCAAAGGTAGCATAGGTGAAGGTGATGCTCTTGTCCCACTAATGGACATTGATTGCTTGGATGATGATGATCACCGTATTGCCATGCTTCATGATTGTGCAACTTCCTCATGTGATGAATTACCCATTTATGATGAGTTTGAAAATTATCATGTGGAGCCTATTAGTTGTGATGCCATGTTGCATAGGATACCTTGTGAGAATTCTATAGGTCACATCATGTTTGACCACACGCTTGACTTGTCATATGCTATGCATGAGATACACCATATCACATTTTTGCAATCTCATCGTAGTAACTATGCATATGCCATTAAAATAAACCCAATTTGCACATATGGCATTGATGACAAACCCATGGTTTTTGGCATTTGCTTTTCTTGTGATGATATTGCCATGCTCCCTTTGCATCATTTGCACAATTGTTCTCATATGCCATGCCATGATCACCATGCTTTGAATATGCATTATTTTGGATCTTGACCATATTCTCCACATTATGCTTCCGCTATTGCACATGGGGATACCCCCATAGTTTCCTCATATCTATTAGGAGATTTTGATCCATCCTATTCATTGCATGATTCCAATAATTGTGTGCACAATATGCTTGCCATTGATATGAATAATATGCTTGTGCCACGTACTTGCTACAATTTGCGTCACAATCATGTTGAGCATAATAACTATCATTGCATGATGGATGACGTATTCATACCATGCATCAACTTTCTTTGAGCATTGTGTATCTTGTGCTAACTCTCATGTGCACATACACATCATGATGGATGATGTGTACATTTACCACGCACATACTTTGTTTTGTGTATCTTCTTGTTGTGTAGGTACGCATGATTCTTCGTCAACCTTGCAAGCGCACGAGTTGACGAAACGAGCTCTAGAGAGCAACGAAGACGTGGGCCACCATGGAGTGCTTACCCTCCAGCCACCTCTTTGGCAAATACTTCACGCATTTCTTCTATATGGCTCTCACATGGCTATGGCTTCTTGCTCATTACACTTATTATGCCCATATTTCCATGTTCACTTTGCATGCTATGCTCATTTCTATGCCCTTGCCATGCATTTGTGACCCATGCTTTGCATCTCACATGACACTTGATTATATGACTTGTATGTGTATTTGCAAGCTTGGTGGAGATATTACTTGATATTGCCATGTTTGCTTTGTGCCCCATGTCTATAATGATACTTTGGCATCGCTTTGTGTTCGTGCTCGTGATATGTCATTTGCATTATTTATGTCCACTATTTGCTCATACGACATGATTGCCCTGGTTTATTCTAGTATGTTGCATCTTCGCACTACTAGCTTGCACGACATGATTACTATGCTTGCTTATGTTGCATCACCGATGATTAATACTTGCTCGTTTCATGCGGTTGATGACAACCATTGCCATGCTTCGCACATGATTGATATTGCTTATTGTCATATGTATCCATGTGTTGCCTCTCTCATGCTAGATTTGCCATGTATTGAGTGCAACAATGCTATTAATTTTGCTAATGAGATTGCCCCATAGATTTCTCTCATATTATTGGAGCTTTCGACATCTTTCATGTGAAGCATGCTTTCCTTCCTTCTTTGCACCATATGCCTAGTGGCATGAATATAGCCATTCTTGCATCATATTATTCATGCACTTGTGATCCTAACGGTTATGTGCAAGAAAAGCGAACCATCATGATGGATGATGTGTTTATCTGCCATGCATATACATTCATTGCGATTGCATGTGTAGGATACTTCGACTACATGTCAACTTCCACTTCACGTGAGTTGACCATTCGAGCTCTTGCGAGCGAGCCATGCTACACCGACGCGTTTCTACATCGCACTTGCTTGTGTTTCGGCATTGTGAAGGACGCACAAGGTCCCGCTTTTGAGGTGACATCCTTCTTGAGCATGGATATTGTGGATCATCTTACTTTTGTTGCTTGCACCATCACACATATTGGTCATCTTGGACCACATATTTGCGCACATGATAGAGATACTGCTTCCATTCTTGATTGCCATCTTTCCATGCCTCATGACATATATACCTTGTGTGTTGCATCCAACTTGTGGATTACTTGCTATTATCATATGCTTGGTTGCAACAATGTCATTTCTTCACATTTGCCATGCCCGATTGCTTGCTACATGCTTGCCTCACACATGATGACCAATTGCTCTTTCTATTGTGTTGAGTGCCACACTTTCTTCACTACACCATATGCACATTATGCTTGGATTGACTCGCACTTTGGATTACCCCATGTGTTTAGACACTTCATATTATTTGGTGTTGTGAACGATTCCTATGCCTACCATAAACCTTTCGTTGAGCACTTTGTGCATGATTGCTTTGACCATGAGGTAGATGCTTGTTATCTTGTCACACATATTAGCATCTCTAGCTCACATTTTCATGCTTGTCCCCATGATGCCTTAGATTGTGCTCAATTTATATGCTTACGCGCCATGCCACAATCCCTTGTCACACAATATGTTATGCACGATGACAAAACTTGTTCGGTGAATAACCACTTGAATGCTTGGTTTTGCACTAACGCTAACCACATTTATTTTTCCAAGTGTTTGTTGTCCTAGCTCCTTTTGAAGGAATTACAAGATGGTGAGACATTGGAGAGTGCCCTTTTTGAGCTTCTAGATGAGGAGCGCTTGGTGATCATCCACTTCTACACGGCGATGCCATCTCTTTCCCATGATGATTTAGATTTTGATCCGAGGACGGATCTTTCCCAAGGGGGAGGGGATGATGCGGAGCATCCTACGGATATCACCATGACAAGAGTCCGTTTGGCAAATGACACGTGCGACATCAACTCCACATACATAAAGGTGAATCATCTCCTTTACACGTGTTCACTTGATCCCTTCAAGGATGGTATACTACTTGACACTCCTCTTGTGTGCATACATAGGTATTGTCGAAACTTCATGGATGACGAGGATGAGTGCAAGCGCCAAGGAACAACTGCACCATCCATGAGGGAAGCATGGAAGAGACGAGGGAAGAAGATGAAGTTGCTTAAGCTACAGCGGCCGGACATTCGGCCTCACCCCGGACATCCGTCCTACACCCGGAAATCCGACCTACACCCGGAAATCCGTCCTACGCCTGGAACTCCGGTCCAAAGATGCCCAAACCAGAAGCCCCCTGACCAGCTCCAGCCCAGACATCCGACGCGTCCTGAAGCCCCGGACATCCGGCCACTAGCCCGGACATCCGGCCCGTCCTGAAGCCCCGGACATCCGGCCTCCAGCCCGGTGATACGTCTCCAACGTATCTATAATTTTCGATTGTTCCATGCAATTATATTATCATTCTAGTATACTTTTTGAGTAATAATTTACCAATTTATATTATTTTTGAGCACTAACCTATTGACCCAGTGCCCAGTGCCAGTTCCTGTTTTCTGCGTGTTTTTTACTTTTCAGGTTTACAGTACTAAATGAACTCCAAATGACCCAAAACGTTTTTATGATTTTTTCTGGACCAAAAGAAGACCTGGAAGCTTCGGGAGAAGACCGGAGGCCGCACGAGGGAGGCACAAGCCAACAGGGCACGCGCAGGGGGGGTGGCCACGCCCTGATGGCTTGTCCCTCCCTGGTGGCCCTCTTGACCCCGTTCTCTGGCCTATAAATTCACATATATTCAAAAAACCCTAAAGGGCATCCCGAAACACTTTTTTCACCGACGCAAGTCTCTGTTCCGCCGCGATCTCATCTGGAGCTCTGTTCCGCACCCTGTTGGAGGGGGGATCGATCACAGAGGGCCTCTTCATCAACCTTGTTGCCCTCATGATGATGTGTGAGTAGTTCACCATAGACATACGGGTCCGTAGTTAGTACCTAGATGGCTATCTCTCTCTCTTTTGATCTTCAATACAATGATCATCGCATCTTCGCTTTGATCCATCCGATGTAACTCTTTTGTGCGGTGCGTTTGTTGGGATCCGATGGATTGTGGGTTTATGTTCAGATTATTCATGAAAAGTATTTGAGTGTTCTCTAAAATTATTATGATTCTTATTTGCATGATCATTATAGCTCTGTAATTCTCTCCGATCTATTAATTTGCTTTGGCCAAGTAGATTGATCTTTCTTCAGTGAGAGGGGTGCGTTGTAGTGGGTTCAACCTGACGGGTTTGTATATCCCAGTGACAGAATGGGACAAGATATGTCTTTATGTTGTTGCCACTAAGGATAAAACAATGGGTTTATTCATATTGATTGAATTTACTTTGTCTACATCATGTCATCGTTCTCCATGCATTACTCTGTTTGTCATGAACTTAATACGTAGAGAGGGAAGCATAGAAGTGCTCTTGAAGTGGAGTAATAGTAATAGGTGCAGACAGGAGTCGGCCTATTTGTTTTGGACGTGATGCTTATATACACGTGATCATTGCCGTGAATATCACATAGCTATGTGCTTTTCTATCAATTGCCCAACAGTAATTTATTAACCCACCGTATGCTTACTTTCATGAGAGATGCCGCTAGGGAGAACTGTGCCCCCCCCAGGTCTATTCACTTATATATTTATAAACGCTACAATACCTTTCTGTTCTTATTTACCTTTTATTTTATTTTTCAATTTACAATTATCTACTATTATCTACACACTTCACTTGCTTGCAAATAATGAGATCAAGGGGATTGACAACCCTCTTGCCCGCGTTAGGTGCAAGTTGTTTGCTCTTTTGTGTGCAGCCGCTGAAGACGGTTGTGGATTGATATTCCTATTGGTTCGATAAACCTTGGTTTCATAATTGAGGGAAATACTTACCCGTATTGTGCTGCAATTACCCGTTCCTCTTAACAGAAAACCAAACGCAGATCACCAGTAGGAGGAAGGATTTCTGGCGCCGTTGCCGGGGAACATCATCACCAACTATCAAGTAACTTCACACAAATTATCATTCACTTGTTCTTCTTTTTACTTGCTGTTATATTTAGTTCGCTTCATAAAAATTTAAAATACAAAATATTTCTATTTGCTTGCTTGTCTAGTTATATTATCTTTATTTTTGTCTCACACAAACAGAAAGTAAAAAAGCAAGAAAAATAAGATAAATGGATCCTCATCCACTTGCTAATCTTTTCAAAAGACCCAATTATGTTGAAACAATTTCTAGTGAGTTGAGTGCACTAGATTATCTTTATGAGGTCTTGTTTGAAAATCGTGAATCTGAAAATTGTGAAATTTATAAAGTGATTCACGATAGTTCCTCGAACAAAGAGCATGATTGCAATTTTGTTAGTATAAATTCTATGAATATCAATTGTGCTAATGATCATGATTGGGGTGATAATCATGATGTTTCTTGTGATCCTGATAATTCTAAGCTTCATGATGAATCTAAATTGATTGTGATATTTGGAATACTACTAAAAGTGGGTTTGGAGAGGTCATAACTTTAGTTAATGTTAATCTCACTATCTTGGAAGATTGTAAGACATTTGTGCATGTGGATCATGGAGAAAATATTTTATATGATAGCTATATTGTTGAATTTGGATATGATCCTACATGTAATTATTATGAAACGAGCAAATATGGTTATAGAAAGTTTCATGTTACTCACTTACCTATCTTTATATTCAAATTGTTAACGCTTCAATCTTCCCATTTGCTTTTGCTAGATTTCACTTGTCTTGAGAATTTGTTTTCCTATAAAATTCCTATGCATAGGAAGTATGTTAGACTTAGATGTTTTTTAATATGCTTTATGATGCTCTCTTTGTGCTTAAATTCTTGTCTATTATGTGAGCATCATTGAAATTTCAAGCCTATCTTAATGGCTATAAAGAAAGAGCTTGTTGGGACACAACCCAATACTTTCTGTTTGTGTGTGATAAAATGTTTATTGCCTCTGTAATGATTATGTTTTTATGTTTTAATTAGTGTTTGTGCCAAGTAAAGCCTTCGGGATGACTCACAAGATGAGTAGAATTGATATGGTGCAAAAACAGAAACTTTAGCATTCAGTGCAGAATTTCTCTGATTTTACTGGAATGTATTTTTGATCTGAATTTTTACACAATATTTCTATACAAATTCTTCAGGTTGTACGAATTTTTCAGAATTTTTAGAGTTAAATAAGTATAGGTTCTTTACAGATCCTTACAGACTGTTCTATTTTAGACAGATTCTGTTTTTGCTTGCATAGTTTGCTTGTTTTGATGATGCTATGGACTATATCGGGGGGTATAAGCCATGGAGAATTTAGAATATAGTACCTATTATGCAATAATGAAATATGAATCAATTTATAGCAGTACCTAAAGTATTTGATATGTTGCTTATACTAACGGATCTCACGAAGTTTTGATAAGTTTTGTGTGATTGAAGTTTTCAAGTTTTGGGTGTTATCACGATGGACAAAGGAATAAGGAGCGGCAAGAGACTAAGGTTGGGGATGCCCAAGGCACCCCAAGGTAATATTCTAGGAAGACTCAAGCATCTAAGCTTGGGGATGCCCCAGAAGGCATCCCCTCATTCGTCTCAATCCATCGCTATATCACTTGGAGCTATATTTTTATTCGTCACATGATATGAGTTATACTTGGAGCGTCGTTTGTGTAACGCCCAAGATGCGGTCCTATCCTTATTTTGGCTTGAGGGCCTCGATAGGGATAGAAGCGCATCTCGTCGTTTCGCAAGAATGGATATCGTTACAAGTACATGTAAAGAGGAGATGAGTATATGGAATTAGCTTACACTCGCCACAAGCTAAATCATGATCACATCAAATACAACAATACATTCAATCACCATACAAAAGAGCAGGGTCCGACTACAGATGAAATCAAACGATAAAAGCGACATCCATCCTTGATATCCTAGGCTGCCAACCTGGAACCCATCTTATGATCGATGAAGAAGAAGAAGAACTCCAAATCAAACAAGCATCACTCTCACGTCAAAGCATCGCGTTACCTGTACCTGCAACTGTTGTTGTAGTAATCTATGAGCCATAGGGACTCAACAATCTCATTTCCAAGGGTATCAAGACTAGCAAATCTTAATGGATGAGATATGGTTAAGTGGTGAGGCTACAGCAGGCACTAAGCATTTATTTGAGTGGCTATCTTACGAGTGCAAGAATAAGAAGGGTGATCTACGCATAAACGGACGTGAACTAGTAATGATCACTAAATGATCCTGAACACCTACTTCCGATCAAACATAACCCCACCATGTTGTCTCTCGGTTCAGAACTCACGAGTAGAGACAGTCACAGTTACGCACACGGTTGGTGTATTTTATTTGAGTTTACTTTAAGTTTTCTATGCCCGGATGTTAAACAAATTTCCAAGTTGCTACATAACCACGGGCACGGCTTCTCGAAATGATTTAACCCTGCAGGGGTGCTCCAACTCATCCATCACAAACTAGCCACACGCTGCGTGGAAAACCTCAACCACGGGATAGCCCGTAGTATCCTCAGAATTTCGGTGGAAAACCTCAACCTCGAGATAGCCCAAAGTATCCTCAGAATCCCATGCACAAGATGTTCGAGAAAGGTAAAACAATTCCAGCAAGACCGCCCGACGTGTTGATGAACCCGATAGGAGCCGCGTATCTCGTTCTTAGGACACGACCGGATGGGACTAGCTATGAGGAAAACCAATCCCCGATTTTCCTCGAGGCAGCCCTGCAGGCAGCCCGTTTTGGACCAACACTCATGAGGAGCACTGGCCCGGGTTGTTGATTAATTATCCACGGGTTAATTACTCCCTATGCAGGTTTATTAGTTATTAGGCAAATCTAGTACCAAAGGTGGGCCTTGCCAGAAGAGTTTTATCCCAAAACAAAAATCAAGGGGGTCCCCATAACAACCCCAAGCATGTTAGGAGCGCTCAGTATGGAACATAACACCGGTACACAAGTAACTAGGGCGGAAAAAGTGGAACAAAACACCGAGCAAAAGGCCAAGCCTTCCACCTTTTACCAAGTATATATGTGCATTAAATTAAAAAACAATAATATTGTGATATCTCAAAATATCCATGTTGGCACATGGAAACAACTTGCACCTGCAACTAGCAACGCTATAAGAAGGGCTGAGCAAGAGCTAACATAGCCAAACAATGGTTTGCTGGGATGTGGAGGGTTAAAGGCTTACCATGGCATTTTGGGAGGCTTGACAAACAAGTGGTAGGTAGCGAGACATAGCGATAGAAACGAGACAACTAGCATGTCAATGATAGTAGTGGTATCCAGGGAAATGTTCATCTTGCCTAAGATCCCGCTTGGAAGAAGAACGAATCGGTGAAGAAGATGATCCAACATAGTCGAACGAATCCTCACACATCGAACGCTTTCGGTACTCTATCGAGAAGAAGCAATCTAGAAACCACAATCAATTCATGATAAACACCACAACATATGCATGACATGATGCACAGACAAATATGATGCAGGTCTGGTTTAATTACACAAGACACGACAAAGCACAACAATCAATTACTACACATTAAGTGAAGGTCAATATGCAATGGATTGCATATTGACAAAACTCCACGTTCGAATCATTTAGTTCACTCTCATTTATTTACATGGCAAGTTTAAATGTTGTTTAACATGGCAAGAGGTGAAGCATAAATATGCTATATATCTAGGCATTTTAAATGAGGTCACAAACAACGTATAGCATTTCCGAAATGACCTCATATGCCGATTATGAATTAAGTACAGATCTGTCCTAACACAATTTTATATTTATTAGACATGAAAATTAAGTGGACCATGTGATTCTACACATTTTCCTAGTCAAGTTACATATATAGTTTATTAAAATCGGAGCTACGGTTATTTAGTTATGAAATTAACCATTTTAAGATGGCATTTACGCAAAATATTACAAACAGCAAGTTTATACATTTTAAACATGTGTGAAAGTTGCAAATTGTGAAACTACATAAAATTCTAAGCATTTTTCGTATATCATGTTTTTACATGCGATGCACAGTTTGTGAGATATCAAATGAAAGAACTATGAGGGTTTTTCTGCAATTCTATAATTCCTGGGATAAATACTAAATTCGCAGAATCTGAAAAAAGACCCTACACGGATCGAATCTAAAGCATGTTGAGCCAACAGAAGCGGGCGTAGGATAGCTATTTGCGCCCCAGGGCGAGGGATAGCGTTGGAGCGCTCACCTTCTGGCCGATCAGGCCGGTCGGTGGAGGGGCTTGTAGGGGCGATGTGGCTGGCCTTGGCGCACTGGGACTTGGGGAGGCCGACGGGAGCTGGGCCTTGGCTCCCGGCGTGCGTGGCCCCTGCGGGGTGAATGCGAGCGGGACGAGGGCATCGTCTTCTTCCACGAACCAGAGGAGGTGGCGGTGCTTGGGGCCAATTCCAGCGACGTGGAGACAGCATGGCGGCACGAATCGACGGGGCCCGGGAGGATCTAGACGGATCCGGGCAGGGGGGAACTCATTCCCGGCTAGATCTTGGCAAGACGGTGGCTTCGAGCTCCTGTAGGCGGCGGCCATGGCATGGGTTAGAGAGAGAACGAGGGAGAGGTAGGAGGAGCGGGACAAAGGAGAGGCGCGAGGGGACCGGCCTGCCTCCGGTGGGCTGGACGCGGGGATTCGGCAGGCGAGGCCGCGAGCCGCGGAGCAGGGAGGAGGCCACCGGGTGCGGGGCGGCTTCGTTCCCTCGATCCAGATCAGGATCAGGGAGGTTGCGGGAGGCGCCGTGGGCCGTTGGATCTGAGATCCAGCAGTCCAGATCGGGTGGGTTTGGCTGTGAGTGGATCTGAGAGGGAGAGGTGGTTGGTCTGGCACAAAAATGAAGGGGAGACCAAGTGGGCAGCGGCTCGCTCGGGATTTGAGGGAGTTGGTCTCCCTAGGGTCTAGGGTTTTCCAAACTAGGTAGGGATTCATCCGCTATTTATAGCAAGTGGATCTGCGTTGGGGCTATCTTGTCCCTGCGATTGCAATCCGACGGTCAAGAAAATAGGTTAGGGAGTCCAATTAAAAAAACGGATGATGGTTTCGGGGAAGTTATCAGACACACATGAGGGGTCTGTGCACTGTGCAGAGGGGCTAGGCATGAGAAGACAGGGAAGTCGCGGGCAACCCGAACCCAAAAAAAACGTCCAACGATTTGACCGACTATAGTGACGCTATAGGTTTAATGATTGGGGTATCAAACGACCTCCGAATGCGACAAAATTTGGCAGGCGGTCTACCTATAATAAATAAAGACCGCACGCCAACTTTCAACCCATTCCGAGAATGTTTTATACACGCTTTTAAAAACAATATAATAGCGATGCCGCGGGCGCGTGCGTGTGTGGTTGGACTCGAAATGGACGACGGGGAGAACCAACAACTACTAACGGATGCAAGTTTGAAAACTGACGGCAACGGAGTGCCGATGCAATGCGGATGATGCGATGATGAATGCGACAACCAAACGAATCACACGACGACAACAGAATAAAACGGGAATCTTCTGGAGCGTCGGTCTCGGGCTGTTACAGTTTCCTTTTGGTTGCTTTTATTTTTAGTTTGCCAGAATCATCGTTTGCTGGACACACTTATTTGAGAGATACACACCTTCATCATAATTTGTTTGAACACTCTATGTTCTTCACTTATATCTTTTGAGCTTAGCAGTTGCTCTAGTACTTCACTTATATCTTGTTGAGCACGGTGGCGTATAGATTTTATAGAAATAATTGCACTCTCGTTCTTCAATTATATTTGTTTGAGAGTTAATAAATAGTGACGGCAATTTGCATGGGTCATAAGACTAGTCCAAAAATAATAGGTATTCAATGAGTGATAATCAAAACCATCATGTAGCACATAAAAGAGAAATTGTGGGTTAATGATATTGATGTGGTAATATGAAAAAGGTGTGAGTGCATCATTGTTGGTTTGTAGTAGTATCAATATTAAGAGGTGTTAATTTCTTGTTCGTCTAAATATTAAAAAGGCATGGTGAGGATGTGTGAGCATTTCTATTCCTCGTTAAAATCCTACTGTTGTTTCGGGTCGGAGGCGCGCGATGGTTAACTCCTCCCAACCTCCTCCCTCGGGGCATGCGAGTAGTGCTCTGATTTTTGATAAAAACTAATAAAACTTTGCAATAATTATATGAGTTCTTCATGACTAATGTGAAACCATGGACATATGCAATCTCACCTCCTCATATTTTGCTAGCCTCTTTGGTACCGTGTCTTGCCCATTCTCACCTCGAGGATCGGTGCAAACTTCGCCGGTGCATCCAAACCCCATGACATGATACGCTCTGTCACACAAAAGCCTCATTATATCTTCCTCAAAACAGCCACAATACCTACCTATTATGGCATTTCCATAGCCATTCTGAGATATATTGCCATGCAAATTCCATCGTCACATCATATGACTAGTTCGTTCATCATAATATTGCATTGCATGATCATATAGAGCTAACATTGTATTATTGGCAAAGCCACCATTCATCATATTTTTACATGTCATGCTAGATCATTGCACATCCTGGTACACTGCCAGAGGCATTCATATTGAGTCATATTGTTTCATAGTTCTTCATATCAAGTTTTCATATTGAGTTGTAAGTAAATAAAAGTGTGATGATCATCATTATTAGAGCATTGTCCCAGTGAGGAAATAAAAATGGGGGAGGCCAAATGAGCCCACCATAAAAAAATGATGAGAGAAAAAGAGAGAAGGGACTTTGCTACTACCATTTACTACACTCGTACCTCAAAGTGACACCTTGTTCTTCATATGGAGAGTCTCATGTTATGTCATTTTCATATGCTAGTGGGAATCACTTTGTCATTATTATAAACTTGGCTTGTATATTCTGATGACAGGCTTTCTCAAATGCTCGAGGTCTTCATGAGCAAGCAAGTTGGATGCACACCCCACTTAGCTTTAGTTGAGCTTTCATACACTTATAGCTCTTGTGCATCATTTGCATGGCAATCCCTAATCCTTGCATTGACATCTATCGATGGGCATCTCCATAGCCCGTCGATACGCCTATATGATGTGAGATTATCTTCTCCACTTTTACCCCTTTGATATCTACCACCATATTCTATTCCACCCTTATATGCTATGTACAATGGTTCACGCTCATGTATTGCGTGAAGAATAAAAAGTTGATGCACTTTGAAAAAGTACGATCCAATTGCCTGATTTGGACACCGTGGTGCTTGACATTTGTATTAATGTGGTGAAGACGGAGCCATACCTTGCTAATATTATAAGATGAATGGGGGTAAACATTCTTTTAGGATCGCATACTTTGAAAGATTGATGATTTTGTTGCTTGTGCTTATAAGTATTACTATGTTGATGTTTGTTAATTCATCGTTTCTCAATGAGCATACATGCAAAAGATTAGATATTGGGTAGCATGTCACATCAAAAATTCTGTTTTTATCATTTACCTACTCGAGGACGAGCATGAATTAAGCTTGGGGATGCTTGATACGTCTCCAACGTATCTATAATTTTGATTGTTCCATGCTACTATATTATCATTCTAGGATACTTTTTGAGTAATAATTTAGCAATTTATATTATTTTTGAGCAGTAACTATTGACCCAGTGCCCAGTGCCAGTTCCTGTTTTCTACGTGTTTTTTTACTTTTCAGGTTTACAGTACCAAACGAAGTCCAATTGCCCCGAAGCTTTTTAATGATTTTTTTGGACCAAAAGAAGACTTGGAAGCTTAGGGAGAAGACCGGAGGCCGCATGGGGGAGGCACAAGCCATCAGGGCGCGCCCAGGGGGGTGGCCGCGTGCTGATGGCTTGTCCCTTCCTGGTGGCCCTCCTGACCCCGTTCTGTGGCCTATAAATTCACATATATTCCAAAAACCCTAAGGGGCATCCCAAAACACTTTTTCCGCCGCCGCAAGTCTCTGTTTCGCTGCGATATCATCCGGAGGGGGATTGATCATGGAGGGCCTCTTCATCAACCTTGTTGCCCTCATGATGATGTGTGAGTAGTTCACCACATACCTACAAGTCCGTAGTTAGTACCTAGATGGCTATCTCTCTCTCTTTCGATCTTCAATACAATGCTCATCGCATCTTCGCTTTGATCCATCCGATGTAACTCTTTTGTGTGGTGTGTTTGTTGGGATCTGATGAATTGTGGGTTTATGTTCAGATTATTCATGAAAAGTATTTGAGTCTTCTATGAAATTATTACGATTCTTATTTGCATGATCATTATAGCTTCGTAATTCTCCCCGATCTATTAATTTGCTTTGGCCAAGTAGATTGATATTTCTTCAGTGAATGGCTGCGTTGTAGTGGGTTCAACCTGACGGGTTTCTATATCCCAGTGACAGAAGGGGACAAGATACATCTTTGTGTTTTTGCCACCAAGGATAAAACAATGGGCTTTATTCATATTGATTGAGTTTACTTTGTCTATGTCATGTCATCGTTCTCCATGCGTTACTCTATTTGTCATGAACTTAATACGTAGAGAGGCAAGCATAAAAGCGCTCTTGAAGTGGAGTAATAGTAATAGGTGCAGGCAGGAGTCGGCCCATTTTTTTTGGACGTGATGCCTATATACACATGATCATTGTCGTGAATATCACATAACTATGCGCTTTTCTATCAATTGCCCAACAATAATTTGTTTACCCACCGTATGCTTACTTTCATGAGAGATGCCGCTAGGGAAAACTATGGCCCCCGGGTCTATTCACTTACATATTTATAAACACTACAATACCTTTCTGTTCTTATTTACCTTTTATTTTATTTTGCAATTTACAATTATCTACTATTATCTACACACTTAACTTTCTTGCAAATAATGGGATCAAGGGGATTGACAACCCTCTTGCCCGCGTTGGGTGCAAGTTGTTTGCTCTTTTGTGTGCAGCCACTGAAGACGGTTGTGGATTGATATTCCTATTGGTTCGATAAACCTTGGTTTCATAATTGAGGGAAATACTTACCCGTATTGTGCTGGAATTACCCATTCCTCTTAACGAAAAACCCAACGTAGATCACAAGTATCACCCGGAAATCCGGCCCCTGTGCGGACAGATGCGACCCAAATGCACATGTATCTCCCTCTCACTTACCCCTTCATGGCTATGACTATATATACTCCACCCCTCCTCATTTATTGGGTTAGCAAAGTGATAGCTCATTCATAGATGAGCTTTCCTCCTTCCTCTACTTCTCACATGGAGACCGAGGCCTCCACCGGGTAAGATCCCTAGAGGATGTCAAGGCCCCTTTCGAGGGAAGACCTGTGTATGGATTTCAAGGCCCATCTCCCCTAGAGATTTGGATGAACTACCCATGTATCTTCATTTTCCATTGTTGTTCTTGGATCTTGATGCACCTCATGTATTGCTTGTGATTGGAGGAGTACTTGGTGTGGATCTTGTCCATTAGAGTATTTTCCCCTTTGATTTCTCCACATTTTCCCCTCGTGTTCTTCCTCAAATCCACCTCCAATTCATGAAGATCGGGCCTCCCCTGGGTTTGCCCCGTATCAATGTACCATCAAGGAAGAAGTGTGCAAACTGATAATTGATGGCGACGGTGCTAGCAACATGATTAGCAAGGATGTGGTGGAGTCACTTTCTTTGGCAACATGGGAGCATCCAAAACCATACTATATGAAGTGGATAAATGATGTGGGTAAAGTGAAGGTAACTCATGGGGTGAAGGTTCCTTTTTTTTGTGATGGCTACATTAATAAAGTGAAATGCGATGTTATGCCACTACATGTTTGTAATTTTATTTTGGGACGTCTGTGGCAAACGATGTCAACGCTCTTCATCATGGCATAAGGGTGAGTTCTATGCTATTCTTCCCAAGGATGGGAAGGATATAATTTGTACCATTGAAGTGTTCAAGAAAAAATCAGCAAGATATAGATCGAAACCAAGGACGATTTTGTTTCAAGAGAGGGAGGATGATGTGACACTGCCTATGGAGACAAATGTTTCATTGTCAAAGAAGTATGTCGTACCGGCTAAACGAATTGGAAAAAGAAATCAATTTGCTACTGTCGATTCAATACATAAACAAAGTCTGGCCATGACGTGCATAGCTCCGGAGATACAGGTATTACCAATTGGCGCGATAACGTATCAAATTGTACAACAGAAGGAAGTGAAGCCCACAATCACGATACGGAGGCAAAGATGCAAGTCAAGTTATTTTGATGTCAGTCTCAAAGTCTAAATCTATTAAGGACTCAGGAGGATGCATGCGTTTTGCTTCACAGTAGTACTAGTTCGGTTACTTCTCAATAGTACTAGTCTGTTTTGTTGTTTGTGATCAACACGCCAGATAATTAAGTTAGTTAAGATGTGATTAGGAAGATAGGAGAGGGAGTCTGTGTAGTATTTTTCTTGTTTAGGTCGGTTTTGCGTGGTCGCTTTCCTCGCCTATATAAAAGGCCGATTTCGGCTGTGTACAGAGTAGTTTTGGCTAGGTTATTCTCATTGATGGATAGATCGGCAATTCAGGGTATCTCCAAGCCACCGTTGAATATTTGTTGATTAGCTAATGAAGTTTTGTGATTTTGGTTTGAGATTGATTCTAGAGTTTCAATTTCTGCTGATGTGTTGAAGATCATCCACGTACTTCCTCTCTCGGGTGTGCGTGTTGTTTCCGTGGTGATTGCATCTACAAGGTTGCGAGCGCCGCATGGTCAGCCACGTGGTTGCTCAGGGTGTCGGGACGTTTCAATTGAGATAGTACCGTGAAATATCGGGAAAATTATTCGCGTCATTGTTTTTCTGTCGACGGTCGCATCACGGGCCGTGGAGTTGACCAGCGATCCGGAGTGTGCAGACCATATTCATTGGGGTGGGTGGATGCGCGGCATGGTCAGCCACGTGGTTGCTCAGGGTGTCGGGACGGGCAATCCAGGGCACTTTTCCTGCGCTATTCCTGGATCGATAGAGGGTCGTTACTTTCCGGGTTCATTTTGCCATCCACCTTGGTGTTTCCTCGCTGTCCGGTTAGGGGGCGGTGCAAGGACGCCATTCTCTCGCGCCATTGTATTGTCGGTCTTGTGGCACACTACGCTCATGCATCTTGTGTCGCTTCCTCAATCCAGTGGGGTACACCCTCGGAGGGAGAAAAAAGAAATAGTTGGCCTGTTGTCCACTATAACACTTGCAAAGTGTTGGTGAATGAAGCATGGCAAACAAAAAAATCATGTACCTACGAAGATGCATAGCAATGAGAGGTAGAGGTGTCTACATACCCTTGTAGACCAAAAGCGTTAACGATCTAGAGATCGTGGTTGGCGTAGTCGTACTCGCGTTGCGATCCAATCCGATCCAAGCACTGCACATGCGGCACCTACGAGTTTAGCACACGTACGACTCGGTGACATCTCCTCCTCCTTGATCCAGCAAGCGAGGGAGAAGAGGTAGATGAGATCTGATCAAACACGACGGAGTGGTGGTGGTGGTGGCAGCGGAACTCTGGCAGGGCTACGCCAAGCGCTACACGGACAAGAAGTGGAGGAAGAGGAAGAGGACAACCGCCATGGTGATGGTATGGGCTGCCCCTTGCGCCTCCTCTCTATTCATATATGGAGAGGGATGTGGCCAGACCTTGCCCCTCCTCTATAACACCGAAGATGCATTACTATCCTCATCCTGGCTCAAGGGCTTTGATGGGGATAGAAGCGCATCTCGTCGTTTCACAAGAATGGATATTGTTACAAGTACATGTAAAGAGGAGATGAGTATATGGAATTGGCTAACACTCGCCACAAGCTAAATCATGATCATCTCAATTACAATCATTCATATCAATCATCATACATAAAAGCAGGGTCCGACTTGCTAATCCCAGGCTGCCGGCCTAGAACCCATCCTATAATCAATGATGAAGAAGAAGAACTCCCAATCAAACAAGCATCACTCTCACGTCAAAGCATCGCATTACCTGTACCTGCAACTATTGTTGTAGTAATCTGTGAGCCACACGGACTCAACAATCTCATTTCCAAGGGTATCAAGACTAGCAAAACTTAATGAGCGAGGTATGGTTAAGTGGTGAGGCTGGAGGAAGCACTAAGCATTTGATATCTAGCTAACTTACGAGTACAAGAATAAGAAGAGTGATCTACGCATAATCGGATGTGAACTAGTAATGATCAAGAAGTGATCCTGAACACCTACTTACGAGTCAGTCATAACCCCAGTGTGTTCCCTTCCTGGTTCAAACATCACAAGAAGAGACGGTCATGGTTACGCACACGGTTGGTGTATTTATTTGAGTTTACTTCAAGTTTGCTATAACCAGATGTTAAACATTTTCCATGTTGCCACATAACCACGAGCACAGCTCTCAGAAAGATTTAAACCTGTAGGGGTGCTCCAACTCATCCATCACAAACTAGCCACAAGCCGCAGTGGAAAACCTCAACCGCGGGATAGCCCATAGTATCCTTGGAATCCCGGTGCATAAGGCGTTCGTCAAAGGTAAAACAAATCTAGCAAGACCGCCCGACATGTCGACGAACCGGATAGGAGCCGCGTATCTCGTTCTCAGGACACGACGAGATTGGCTAAGTTTTCGGCTGGCACACCCGTTGGTGGCCCCGGCTACTACCATTTTGGACCAACACTCATGAGGAGCACTGTCCCGGGTTGTTGATTAATTATCCACGGGGTCCGGAAAGTCCCTATGCAAGTTTTATTAGGTTGGAGAATGGTAAAACCAAAGTTGGGCCTTACCAGAAGAGTTTTTATCCCAAAACAAAAATCAATGGGGTCCCCATAACAACCCCAAGCATGTTAGGAGCGCTCAATACGGAACATTACACCGGTACTCAGAAACTAAGACGGCAAGAGTGGAACAAAACACAAGCAAAAGGCCAAGCCTTCGACCCTTTACTGAGTGTATAGATGTATTAAATTAAATAGAAAGAATATGGTGATATCCCAATGATATCCATGTTAACACATGGAACAACCTACAACCGTAACTAGCAACGCTATAAGAAGGGTTGAGCAAGCGGTAACTTGGCTAAACAATGGTTTGCTAGGATGTGGAGGGGTTAGAGGCTTTTCATGACAATGTTTGGAGGCTTGACATTCAAGTGGTAGGTAATGAGACATAACGATAGAAGTGAGACAACTAGCGTAGAAATGATAGTAGTGGTATCCAGGGAAATGATCATCTTGCCTGAGATCCTCCTTGGAAGGAGAATGAATCCGTGTGAAGTAAACGAACGGGCGTAGTCGAACAGATCCTCACACTCCGAAACACTTTCGGAACTCTAGCGAGGAGAAGCAAATCCCGAAACAAACAAACGACACGGTAAACGCCACAACATAAACATGGCATGATGCACAAACAAGTACGATGTATGTCCGGTTTAAATAGGCATGGCATGGCAAGACGCAACAATCAAACACTACAAATTAAGTGAAGTTCAATATGCAACGAGTTGCATATTGACGAAACTCCACGTTCGAATCACTTAGTTCACTCTCGTTTATTTACACGGCAAGTTTAAATGTTTTTAAACATGGCAAAAGGTGAAGCATGGACAACTACATCATCTAGGCATTTTAAATGAGGCAGAAAACAACATATGACATTTCCGAAACGACCCCATATGTAATTCTTGAAATTGGTCCAGATCTGAACTAACAAGTATTTAAAATTTATTAAACAGGAAAATAAAGTGCACCATGTGATTTTACACGTTTTTCTAGTCAAGTTACATATAAAATTCATTTAATTCGGAGCTACGATTAATTAGATATGAGATAAATTGTTTTAACATGGCATTTATGCAAATTTAACCAACCAACAAGTATCAACATTTTAAACATGGATTACAGTTGAATTTTGTGAAACTACATGAAATTCTAGTCATTTTACATATATAAATTGTATGAAATGGACCTATGGGTTAAAAGTTATGACTATAACTAATTTCAGGTTTTATGTCCTTCTACATTATCTTGCACACTTCAACTGGACAAAATAGTGTGTTGGACATTTTATTGTAGGTGTACAATTGCACAGGCAGAAAGTAGATATAGAACTGAGCACAAATCATATAAAAATTATTTTTATATGATGCACGGATAAAAAGATTAGAATTTTTGAAAATGCTTAAGTGATGTTGAGACTAGCAGAACAAAGAAAAGAGAATGAAAAATTGGCTAAGTGTGGAGAGGCTCGGTGCGGATGACAATTGTGGTCCATCCGTCAGGATAGAAAATATATGCAAAAATATTGTTTGACATTCAAGTGGTAGGTAACTTAGCCAAACAATGATTTGCTAGGACATGGAGGGGTTAGAGGCTTTTCATGGCAATGTTGGGAGGCTTGACATTCAAGTGGTAGGTAACTGTAACAGCCCAAGTGTAATCCTTGCCTCTTGTAATCAATTTTCATGTGGACCTTCATGTTTTTCCTTTGTGGTTTGCTTATCAATATAATTGCTTCATGTCATTTAGCATCATGGCATCATATCATTTCACCATCATCTCTTGTATGCATTATATGTTGTTGTGCCTTGTTATGTTGTGAGTGTGTGTGTTTGTGGGTTTGGTGTGAAAGCCTTGTTGTGTTTAAAAACCTCTCCACTATTTTGATCATAAACCATCCCCACCTCTCTCCTTCCAATTAATAAAACATGTGGTATTTCACTTGCTCTTTAATTCTTATAAAAATGTTGCTCTTCTCTTAAATATTCTGTTATGATTTGTTAGTCTGCTCCCAACCATGTTTATGCTTGTAGTTGTCTATTCTTTGCAAAACAGGTTCCAATAATGAATTTATGTGATTTAATTTTCTTGCTCTAAAAATGTCAAGGCCATTTTTATCAAATAGGGCATAATATGGTGATTCCAAAACATATTTTCTTCCTCTCTAAATCTTTTCCAAAACCTGCATGGCCTTAGTTTTTTTTGCTGTTTTATTAAAAAAAGAAAACCCCCTTTTATTTTTGTCAGAGAGAGAGAACCCTCCTGGGCCTCCTTGCCCCCGCAAAGACCCAGCTAGCCCAGCCTTCCCGTGCACCGCAGGCCCAGCCGGCCTCCCAGCCGCGTGCGTTCGTCGTCCCTGTACGGCAGCGCATCGGCTGGTGCCACGTCGACTTCGGCGTTGATTTGGCGGCCGCCGGTAGCTCCTAGCCGCTATATAACGTGTCCCCGACCTAGCCCGGTGTCCCCTCTCGCCATTCCTCCCTTTCTTCGCTTCGCCACCTCTCTCCTTTCCCCTCATTTCTCCTGGTAAGTTCTGTGAGAAAGAGAGAAGTTCAGAGGGAGAGAGCAGAGACCTGCCGACCGTTCGCGTCGTCATCATCGTCTCCGGCGGCTGCCCCCGCTCCTTCGAGGATGTCCATGAGAGCCCCGGAGTCTTCATCGACCCGTTCCCGGGTCTAGGCGGTGGAGAGCGCCTCCTCGCTGACGGCCTCGACCTCGTCTTCCTCTCGGTCCGGTGGCTCTGTTCGCTTCGAGCCCCGAGGATTGCCGTGTCCTCCCGCCATCTTCCATCATCGTGGGCGTGTTCGACTCCAGCAGTGCCCCACGGTGAGCGAATGCTCCTCCCCTTCCCCATCTCTTGCTATTCCCGTCGCCGTAGTCGTCGTTTTCCTCGCCGCGCCGCTCTGTCCTCCATGGGAGCCACCGCCAGGTGTTCAAGCTCCCTGCCTCGTGCTCCTCCCCGTCGAGCACCTGTGCGCCGCGTCCTGTCGCGTCGTTACCATTAGGAGCGTCCAAGCAAGCGCCTTAGCCTGCCAAGTGAGCACGAGCTCGTCCTCGAGCTCCAGCATCCATAGCTCTGCCTCTGCAGTTTTCTTCAGTTTTGTCAGAGCACAACAGCGGGTTATGTCAATAGGAGCCGAACCCCTCTCCTGTCGAGAATCCGTCCGTAGCGCAGTGGTTGCGCCCCCGCGCCGTAGCCCACAGGTCGTGGGTTCGAACCCCCCCCCCCCCCCCCCGACCGATTTGTTCCCCCTTTTGCTCCTGTCGAGTGGGCCCTGACAGTGGGCCCTGGCCCCACTTGTCATCCCCTTGGGGCTCTGGTATGTATGCCAAGTGGCCCCCTTTTTATATATATTTGGTTTGTTGTTTTTTTCTCTGTTTTATGTTTTTTTTCCATCTAAGGTAGCTTCCAAATCTGGCTATTACCATTTCTGTCAAACCTAGTACATGCCTTATTTGTCATATGAGCGATATATGTGGCTATGTGAATTTTGTGTTTGCAAGTTTGGGACTTTTATCCACAGAAACATAGGGGTGTGATATATGATTTTGGGGTAGAAAAATTCCAGGAATCTAATAGTGGCATTAGTTTTGTCATTTGAGCAACTTTGCAAAAATGTTAATTTGTGATGAGGTGGCATTTTGTGATTTTGGTACGATTTAGTTCTTGCATGATTTGGGAGACTTGCCAACATGTTATATGTTCATTTGGGTGTGCTCTAGCCCCTGGTATTTTTGCTTGCCATGTTAGTTCATGTGATGAGTGGGATTCTTGATGCAAACATGCCACTAAAATTCTGTTTCCACATGCCCAAAATATTGCTAAGTGTTGGAAATCCATTAACATGATAGCTTATAGTCTTGATGGTTCCCATGATTCCTTTGTTCCTTTGAGTATGGTTTAGTGACATGAACTGTGGTGCAAGTTACCCTCTGTCATCTTGTGCAAATAGTTTGTGAAAAGAGGTTTTGCATCATAGATAATTTTGTTGCTCAATATGTCATCCTGTTAAAAGCTGCTGCTTCTCTCTTAGTGAAATTTGTCTAAGTCTGAGAATCTGTAGTTATTTTCATGCCATGTTTAGGGGATGCTACCATGTGATCTGTGATGTTTTAGCTCATGCTCAGCGCTAGTGTTTTGTTGTAGATGTTGCCCTCTATCACCCTGTTAAAATTCATGCCATGAAAGTTGCTGTAGCATATATAAATTATGCTGTCAATATGCCATCTGGTTAACTCAGATTCCAGAAAACTGGAATTTTCTCCAAGTTCCTAAAAACTGATTCAACACGTCATCTTGTGAGCTTCATTGCTAATGATCCATGCTTCCTTTCAAGTTTGTGTAGATGGATGCTACTTCTTGTGCTTGCGTTGGTTTTCCCTTGAAGAGGAAAGGATGATGCAGCAAAGTAGATAAGTATTTCCCTCAGTTGTTGAGAACCAAGGTATCAATCCAGTAGGAGATACAAGCAAGTCCTCAATCTTCGAACCTACACAAACAATCAAACTCTTGCACCCAACGCTAAAAGGGGTTGTCAATCCCTTCACGGTTATTTGCAAGGATGAGATCTGATAGAGATAGATATAAAAGATTGCTAGAACGTAAAGTAAAACAAAAGTAAAAATAATGCAGTGAAGTATTTTTGGTATTTTCGGTTTATAGATCTGAAAATATAATATGGAAAATAGACCCGGGGGCCATAGGTTTCACTAGAGGCTTCTCTCATGAAGGAAAATAATAAGGTGGGTGAACGAATTATTGTCGAGCAATTGATAGAAAAGCGCATAGTTATGACTTGTGACTCCACGGCAGGTCTCCTGCCTTCATCTCCAAGTCAGCTGGGTTTCTTCTGGTCCAAAAAAAATCATTCCGAAGATTTTATTCTGTTTGGACTCCGTTTAATATTCCTTATCTGCAATACTCAAAAACAAGGAAAAAACAGAAATTGGCACTAGGCTCTAGATTAATAGGTTAGTCCCAAAAATAATATAAAATAGCATATTAATGCATATAAAACATCCAAAACAGGTAATATAATAACATGGAACAATCAAAAATTATAGATACGTTGGAGACGTATCAAGCATCCCCAAGCTTAATTCCTGCTCGTCCTCGAGTAGGTAAATGATAAAAACAGAATTTTTGATGTGGAATGCTACCTAACATATTTATCCATGTAATATTCTTTATTGTGGCATGAATATTCAGATCCATAAGATTCAAAACAAAAGTCTAATATTGACATAAAAACAGTAATACTTCAAGCATACTAACAAGGCAATTGCGTCCTTTCAAAATAACATGGCCTTAGAAAGTTATCCCTACAAAATCATATGGTCTGCCTATGCTCCATCTTCCCCACACAAAGTATCTAAATCATGTACAACCCCGATGACAAGTCAAGAAATTGTTTCACACTTTTTATGTTCTCAAACCTTTTCAACTCTCACGCAATACATGAGCGTGAGCCATGGATATAGCACTATAGGTGGAATAGAATATGGTGGAGGTTGCAAGGAAAAAGGAGAAGATAGTCTCACATCAACTAGGCGTATCAACGGGCTATGGAGATGCCCATCAATAGATATCAATGTGAGTGAGTAGGGATTGCCATGCAACGGATGCACTAGAGCTATAAGTGTATGAAAGCTCAAAAAGAAAACTAAGTGGTTGTGCATATGATGAAAAATTCCACTAGTTATATGAAAGTGACAAAATATGAGACTCTCTATCATGAAGATCATGGTGCTACTTGGAAGCACAAGTGTGGAAAAAGATAGTAGCAATTGTCCCTTCTCTCTTTCTCTCATTTTTTTATTTTTTTGCTGGGCATCTTTGGCCTCTTTTTTTTATTTGGGCTTCGCAGGCCTCTTTTATTATTTGTAAAGTCCGGAGACTCATCCCAACTTGGGAGGGAATCATAGCTTCCATCATCCTTTTCTCTCATGGGACAATGCTCTAATAATGAAAATCATCACACTTTTATTTACTTACAACTCAAAAATTACAACTCGATACCTAGAACAAAATATGACTCTATATGCAATATGAAAGTGATGGTGCGTGTCATGAAAAATGGAATGGTGGAAGTTGCATGGCAATATATCTCGGAATGGCTATGCAAATGCCATAATATGTAGGTATAGTGGCTGTTTTGAGGAAAGTATATGGTGGCTGTTTTGAGGAAGGTGGGTTTAATGCACTGGCGAAAGTTGTGCGGTACTAGAGAGGCTAGCAAAGGTGGAAGGGTGAGAGTGCGTATAATCCATGGACTCAACATTAGTCATAAAGAACTCACATACTTATTGCAAAAGTCTATTAGTTATCAAAGCAAAGCATTAGACGCATGCTCCTAGGGTAGAGGTTGGTAGGAGTTAACCATCGCGTGCTCCCGACCCTCACACAAAGGTTGACAATCATTAAACAAATCATGCTCCGACTTCGTTACATGACGGTTCACCATACGTGCATGCTACGGGAATCACAAACTTTAACACAAGTATTTCTTCCAATTCATAATTACTCACTAGCATGACTCTCATATTACCATCTTTATATCTCAAAACTATATGCAAGGAATCAAACTTCTCATAGTATTCAATGCACTTAATATGAAAGTTTTTATTATATCCCTCTTGGATGCCCATTATATTAGGACTAAATTCATAACCTAAACCAATTACCATGCTGTTTAAAGACTCTCAAAATAATATAAGTGAGGTACAATAGTTCAATAATTTCTATAAAATAAAACACCACCGTGCTCTAAAAAGATATAAGTGAAGTACTAGAGCAACATTGCCTAGCTCAATAGATATAAGTGAAGCACATAGAGTATTCTAATAAATTCACGATTAATAAGTGTCCCCCTCAAAAGATGTGTGCGGCAAGGATGATTGTGGAAAACTAAAAAGCAAAGACTCATATCATACAAGACGCTCCAAGCAAAACACATATCATGTGGTGAATAAAAATATAGCATCAAGTAAATTTACCGATGGATTGAAGACGAAAGAGGGGATGCCTTCCGGGGCATCCCCAAGCTGAGGCTCTTTGGTATCCTTGAATATGGCTTGGGGTGCCTTGGACATCCCCAAGCTTAGGCTCTTGCCACTGCTTATTCCATAGTCCATCAAATCTTTACCCAAAACTTGAAAACTTCAGAACACAAAACTCAACAGAAAACTCAACAGAAAACTCATGAGATCCGTTAGTATAAGAAAAATAAATCACCATTTTAGGTACTGTTGTGAACTCATTCTTTATTTATATTGGTGTAATATCTACTGTATTCCAACTTCTCCATGGTTCATAGCCCCCGATACAACCCATAGATACATCAAAATAAGCAAACAACACAAAGAAAACAGAATCTGTCTAAAACAGAACAGTCTGTAGCAATCTATAGACTTCGAATACTTATGTAACTCAAAAAATTCTGAAAAATTAGGAAAATCAGGAAAATTTGTAAATCAATCTTGTGTAAAAATTTCAGACCAAAAGGACGTTCCAGTGAATTTGCAAAATTCCTGTACTGAGAGCAAACGTTTCTGTTTTTCAGCAAAATCAAATCACAAACACCGTAGACCATCCCAAAGGTCTTACTTGGCTCAAACACTAATTTAAACAAGAAAACACAATTAATACAGATTTAATAATGTGTAAAACACTCAAAAACAGAAGAAAAAACAAAATCATAAAAATAAAATTGGGTTGTCTCCCAACAAGCGCTATTGTTTAACGCCCCTAGCTAGGCATAATGATTTCAATGATGCTCACATAAAAAGTAGTAATTGAGATATGCAAAAGAGCATCATGAATAGCATTAAAAACACATTTAAGTCTAACCCACTTCCTATGCATAGGGATTTTGTGAGCAAACAATTTATGGGAACAAGAATCAACTAGCATAGGAAGGCAAAACAAGCATAACTTCAAAACTTTAAACACATAGAGAGGAAACTTGATACTATTGCAATTCCTACAAGCATATGTTCCTCCCTCATAATAAATTTCAGTAGCAACATGAAGGAATTCAACAATATAACTATCATATAATTTTTTTTCTTCATGATCCACATGCATGCAAAGTTGACACTCTTCCAAAATAGTGGGATTATCATTAACTAAAGTCATGACCTCTCCAAACCCACTTTTATCAAAAATTTCATAAGATTGAACACTCTCCAAAATAGTGGGATCAATAATGCCTAAAGTTGACACTCTCCCAAACCCACTTTCAATATCATAATCATCATGAATATTAAATAAATTATCAAGATCATAAGAAGCATTATCACCCCAATCATGATCATTGCAATAAGTAGTGTTCATGGCAAACTCATCAAATATAGCATCCCCAAGCTTGTGGGTTTGCATGTCATTAGCACAATTGATATTAATAGAATTTATAACAATATCATTGCAATCATGCTTTTCATTCAAGGAAACATCGTGAATCACTTCATCACAATTTTCAGATTCATGAATCTCAAGCAAAACTTCATAGAGATAATCAAGTACACTCAACTAACTAGCAATTGGTTCATCATAATTGGATCTCTTGAAAAGATTAGCAAGTGGATGAGGATCCATATCAATAGATTTTTAGCAAGCAAATAGAAGGCACATGGTAACACAAGCAAACAAAAAGAGATCCGACGAGAAAAAGGCGAATAAAACGGCAAATTGGTGAAGTGGGGGAGAGGAAAACGAAAGGCAAAAGGCAAATAATGTAAATGCAAGAGATGAGTTTGCGATGGGTACTTGGTAGGCTTGATGTAGATCTCCCCGGCAACGGCGCCAGAAATCCTTCTTGCTACTTCTTGAGCTTGCGTTGGTTTTCCCTTGAAGAGGAAAGGGTGATGCAGCAAAGTAGATAAGTATTTCCCTCAGTTGTTGAGAACCAAGGTATCAATCCAGTAGGAGATACAAGCAAGTCCCCAATCTTTGCACCTACACAAACAATCATACTCTTGCACCCAACGCTAAAAGGGGTTGTCAATCCCTTCACGGTTATTTGCAAGGATGAGATCAGATAGAGATAGATATAAAAGATTGCTAGAACATAAAGTAAAACAAAAGTAAAAATAATGCAGCGAGATATTTTTGGTATTTTTGGTTTATAGATCTGAAAATATAATATGGAAAATAGACCCGGGGGCCATAGGTTTCACTAGAGGCTTCTCTCATGAAGGAAAATAATAAGGTGGGTGAACGAATTATTGTCGAGCAATTGATAGAAAAGCGCATAGTTATGACGATATCCAAGGCAATCATTATGCATATAGGCATCACGTCCGTGTCAAGTAGACCGAAATGATTCTGCATCTACTACTATTACTCCACACATCGACCGACTCCTGCCTGCATCTAGAGTATTAAGTTCATGAAGAACAGAGTAACGCATTAGGTATGATGACATGATGTAGAGGGATAAACTCAAGCAATATGATGAAAACCCCATCTTTTTATCCTCGATGGCAACAATACAAATACGTGCCTCGCTACCCCTACTTTGTCACTGGGTGAGGACACCGCAAGATTGAACCCAAAACTAAGCACTTCTCCCATTGCAAGAATTACCAATCTAGTTGGCCAAACCAAACCAATAACTCGAAGAGACTTGCAAAGATATGAAATAATGCATATAAGAATTCAGAGAAGATTCAAATAATATTCATAGATAAGCTGATCATAAACCCACAATTCATCGGATCTCGAAAAACACACCGCAAAAGAGTATTACATCGGATAGATCTCCATGAAGATCATGAAGAACATGGTATTGAAGAACAAAGAGAGAGACAAGAAGCCATCTAGCTACTAGCTATGGACCCGAAGGTCTGTGGTAAACTACTCACGCATTGTCGGAGGGGCAATGGAGTTGCTGTAGATGCCCTCCGTGATCGAATCCCCCTCCGGCAGATTACCGGAAAAGGCTCCAAGATTGGATCTCACGGGAACAGAGGCTTCCGGTGGCGGAAAAGTATTTTCGTGGCTCTTTTTGGTATCCAGGGAATATTTGGGAATTTATAGGCCGAAGAATAGGGTTAGGAGGGCTGCCGTGGGGCCACATGCCAGGGGGGCACGCCCCCCCCCTAGGAAGCGCCCTGGTTGCTTGTGACTCCACGGTAGGTCTCCTGCCTTCATCTCCAAGTCTGCTGGGTTTCTTCTGGTCCAAGAAAAATCATTTCGAAGATTTTATTCCGTTTGGACTCCGTTTAATATTCCTTATCTGCAATACTCAAAAACAAGGAAAAAACAGAAACTGGCACTAGGCTCTAGATTAAATATTAGTCCCAAAAATAATATAAAATAGCATATTAATGCATATAAAACATCCAAAACAGATAATATAATAGCATGGAACAATCAAAAATTATAGATACGTTGGAGACGTATCAATGGATGATTTGTTAAGCATGTTGTATAGTATCTGTACATGCTTTGGTTGTGGTTTGAAACTTGCTGTAGCTCTTGTTATGTGTGTTGCAAGATGCCATGTAGCTGTTTGTGGACAGATTGTGTGTTTGATTGTTTTGTGACTTGTGGGAGCTATACTCCATAGTTTTGCTTGATCTTTAGCTCTATTCTTGCTAGATTTTCATTTCCTATCCAGTGGCATCCTTGGGATACCAAGGAATAGCCCATGGCCTCCCTCATCTTGTGTTTTGTCTCCGTTAACGTTCGTACCTTGCCGTGAGTGTACCATGAGCTACGTTACTCCGTTTGCAACGTTCTACATATGCATTTGCATCGTTTTTGCATGAAGCATTCATATTTTCCATGATCATGCATGTTCAAATAACTTAACTTGAGGTTCTGTCCAGAATACTAAAGAACTTAATAATTGCATGAGAAACATGACTAGTTTGGGTTGCCATGTTAAATACATCAACTTGGTCATGCATCATCTTGTTTGTGCATTGCACCTTGCTTTAATGTTTATTTGGTGCTGTTTCTCTTTGGGTAGACGCGAGTGTTGAGCCTGGGTACGAGGATACAGGAGAGTACTACTACGAGGACCCAGCTCTTTGTCCCTAAGAACCAACAGGCAAGATGAACATACCCGGATCCCGACACTATTTTTGCCTTGCTAGATGTCTCGCTTTTACCGTTATGTTTTCTGTTACCTACCACTTAAATTGTCAGCCTCTAAATTGCCATGAAAGCCTCTAACTCCTCCACCACCTAGCAAACATTGATTGGCTATGTTACCGCTGCTCAGTCTTATCTTATAGCGTTGCTAGTTGCAGGTGCAAGCTTTCCATGTGTCAACATGGATTTTGTTTATATCACTCTATTTATTGTTATTTAAATTAATGCACATATATATCTGGCAACGGTGGAAGGCTTGGCCTTTTGCTCAGTGCTTTGTTCCGCTTTTGCCGCAGTAGTTCCGAGTACCGGTGTTTTATTCCATATTTTGCGCTCCTAACATGCTCGGGGTTGTTATGGGGACCCCCTTGACCATTCGTTTTAGATTAAAACTTGTCTGGCAAGACCCAAATTTGGTACTACATTTGCTAAACAACTTAATAAAAATTGCATAGGGCATAGCTACCCCGTGGATAATTAATCAACCCCCGGGCCAGTGCTCCTCATGAGTGTTGGTCCAAAACAGAGCCACTTGCGGGGACACTCGGGGCAACTCGGGGATTTCTATCAGGCCACCGTACGTACTGCTCATCCGGTCGTGTCCTGAGAACGAGATACGCTGCTCTTATTGGGTTCGTCGACACGTCGGACGGTCTTGCTGGACTTGTTTTACCTTTCTCGAATGTCTTGCGCGAGGAATTCCGGTTTTCTTCGGGCTATCTCGAGGTTGCGGTTTTCCAGTGGAATTGCCTAGGAAGATCACGAGATTCGTGGTCGAGGTTATTCCCGCGGCGTGTGGTTAGTTTGTGATGGATGAGTTGGTGCACCCCTACAGGGTTTAATCTTTTCGGAAAGCCGTGCCCGCGGTTACGTGGCAACTTGGAAATTTGTTTAACACCCGGTTATAGTAAACTTGAAGTAAACTCAAATAAAATACACCAACTGTGTGTGTAAACGTGACCGTCTCTACTCGTGAACATGAACCGAGAGAGAACACGGTGGGGTTATGATTGACGTAAGTAGGTGTTCAGGATCACTTAGTGATCATGCTAGCTCACGTCCGTCTCTCGTAGGCCACCATATTTACATTCATGTTCTCGTAAGTTAGCCACCAAATATATGCTTAGCGCTGCTGCAGCCTCACCACTTAACCAATTCCTTACCCAATGGCTTACATAGTTTCGGTACCCGGGTTATGAGATTGCTGAGTCCCTGTGGCTCACAGATTACAACAATACAGGTACAGGTGTTGACGAGAACGTGCCAGATGATGTGACTCAGCTCCAGTGGGAGTACGATGAAGAGAGTAGGCGTATGTATGTTACTTATCCAGACGAGTAGGGAGCTTCGTGGTGGTGATCCTAGGATAGCAAGACAGTTTTTCATTGCTTCTTTTGTCGTTTGATTTCGTCCGTAGCCGGACCCTGCCTTCTGAATGATGTATGAATAAATTTGTGTGGACTTGTAAGATAGCTTGTGGCGAGTGTGACCCAACTCATATACTCATCTCTTCCTACATGTATGCAATGTTTTACTGTACTTGCGAGCGACGAGATGCGCTTCTATCCCCGTTGAGGCCGCAAGCCTTAATAGGGATAGGACCGCATCTTGGGTGTGACAAGTTGGTAATCAGAGCCATACCGGCCATAGGAGCCCCTTGCTTGTTCGAACTTGGCCGAGTCGAGTCTAGTGAAAAACTATTTTGAGTCTAGTTATATCGGAGAGTAGGATTCTTTTGCTCCTCTTCTATACTCTGGTGAGGTATTCGACTTAGAAATTTTAATTCTACTCCTCTTCTCGCTCAAATTTTTTTAGGATCACGCGGGTATTTTGGAAACTATATGATGCCGATGTGAAGGAATTCTGTCTTGGTGCCTCCTGTTATCGAGGAGTAGAGGTCCGAGGGATTTTTGCACATCATTATCATTCAGTTTCCTTAGTATCTCAGGACGGAGGATGTTCGAAATTGCTTCAATACTTTTCGTGGCGAGATAAGGCTGAGTCACCCAGTACTGGGGAGGCGTCCAGGGTCCTGCCATGTTTAGTATCGTTGTGATTATGAGTGTTTGAGGTAGACGAGTTTGCGGAGTTTCTTGAATTATGGTGTGGAAGGTTGCGGGTGCAGTTGTAGCTGATTACCTTGGGTACGTTCCTGGGTCCGCAACCCGAATCACATAAACAAGAAAGACTTCGGAAATTCTTAGGTGGGAATTCAAGTAGCTACCTAGGATCATCTTCCGACAGATGTATAATGGTTGTACATTTGTTCCGAGCAACCTTAGCTCAATACTTGTTGGTTATTTCAAGAGGCTTCATGTTCTAATGATGTTATCAAGATCCTGCAGAAAGCGTTCTTACTAGTTGCAGTTTGAATGCAATTGATGATATTCCGTTGCAATTTCTTTCAAGCCATTGATTCAGCTTATTCAATCATCTTTGTCAATGGGGTGCTGATAATCTTGTCCATCTTCAGGATGGCTCCGGCAACTCGTGGGAACCCAGGTCGTGAGGGGGAGCAGTCTGATCCTCCACCACCCCCACCACCACCTCCACCTCCGGAGGCTTGGCAAGCAGTGATGGCCGCAACCAATGCGAATACCCAGATGTTGCTCAGGTTGCTATAGGAAAGAAAGCAGGGACAGCAAGGTCATCAAGGGAATTTTCAGAATCAGCCTCAGTTCGCAACTCTAAACCAGTTCCTCGCAAATCAGCCCAAGTCCTTCACCTGTTGTGAGCAGCCTCTCGATGCAGACGATTGGCTCCATGACATGAACAAGCATTTTGAGTGCAGCAATGTCAGACCTACGGACTATGTCAAGTTCACGACTTTCCAGCTCAAGGGTCAGGCAGCAGATTGGTGGCAGCAGTACAAGGATTCCAGAGGTGATCGTGCAATTAGCTGGGATGATTTCTGCCGTGACTTCAGAGCTCATCATATCCCGACGAGCTTTGTCGAGGAGATGCGTGAGAAGTTCAGGAATTTGAAGTAGGGGAGCAAGTCTGTCTATCAGTATAACATCGAGTTCCAGAATCTGGCCCGCTATGCTAAGCAAGATGTTCCCGATGAGAAGTCCATGATTTACCAGTTCAGAGGTGGTCTCAAGGATGAACTTCAGCCGGGTCTAGTCCTGCAAGAGCCTCGTGAGTTTGATCAGTTCTACAAAATGGCTCTAAAGGTCGAGGCAACTCAGCTCAGGTTGGAGAATTCCAGGAAGCGATTCAGAGACACCAACTCTTCTTCTTCCAGCTCTCAGATTGTTCCTAAGCAGCAGAAGTATTGGGTTCCTCCTCCACCTCCGTTTCGTCCTCCTCAGCAGCAGAGGCAGCACGGTGATCGTGGTCCTTACCACCCACCCAACCCAGGTTTTCAGCAGAGGCCTCAGGCACCCAAGTCAGCAAATGCTCCTCCTCCAGGCAACTTCTGTCCGCTCTCAGAGGTTACTTGTCGCAAGTGCGGTCAGAAGGGCCACTACTCCAACAAGTGCAACAACCAGCGGCATCTTCCGCCTCCTCCTCCTATCAGGCCCCCAGGCAGTGCTATGGTGAAGCACAATCCCAAGTCAGCAAGAGTGAACATGGTGAATGCAGCTGAAGCAGAGGATTCTTCTCAAGTGATTATGGGTAATCTCTCGGTTAATTCTATTCCTGCAAAAGTTCTGTTTGACACTGGTGCATCGCATTCATTCATATCTAGGCCTTTCGTTGCTAAGCATGATATAGTGACAGAAGTGACTCCTAGACCTCTAAAGATTGTTTCTCCCGGTTTGCAAATGACTTCTCGTGTGATGGTTCGGGATGCCTCTATCGAGATGGGCAATTATTCTTTTCTGGCCTCTCCAATTGTGCTCGGCAATTCCGATATTGATCTTATTCTTGGCATGGATTTTCTGGCGATGAACAAGGCTTATGTTGATTGCAAAGCTAAAGAAGTCCAATTGACTCATCCTTCTGAAGATGCGATCATTTTCGCTGCTCGCGATGACACGATTCGTCTATTTTCTCTCAATGAGAAGGGTGAAATTTCTGCCATCTCTCAAATTCCCGTTGTATCGTAGTATGAAGATGTTTTTCCAGAAGAGTTGCCAGGAATGCCTCCTCACAGGCCAGTGGAGTTTGTGATTGAACTCGAGCCTGGAACTGAACCGGTGTGCAAGCGTCCTTATAAGCTTGGCCCCGAAGAGCTGAAAGAATTGAAGAAACAGCTAGATGAACAAGAGAGTCTGGGTCTGATCAGACCAAGTTCTTCACCTTGTGGTTGTGGTGTTCTATTTGTCAAGAAGAAGGATCGCACGGACCGACTGTGTGTCGATTACCGTCCATTGAATAAGAAGACAATCAGGAACAAGTATCCGCTTCCCAACATCAATGAGTTGTTTGAGCAATTGAAAGGTGCCAAGGTTTTCTCGAAGCTAGATCTCCGTATGGGCTATCATCAAATCCGCATTCGTGAAGAAGATATTCCAAAGACTGCTTTCAGGACGAGTTTTGGCTCCTATGAGTACACTGTCATGTCTTTTGGTCTAGCAAATGCGCCTCCGACCTTCTCCAGAATGATGAACTTCATATTCTCTCCTTTCAAGAATGAGTTCGTCTTGGTGTATTTGGATGATATCCTCGTGTTCTCGGAGACTGAAGAAGAGCATGCAGAGCATCTCAGGCTTGTGCTTGACAAGCTAAGAGAACATCGGTTTTATGCTAAGTTCTTCAAGTGTGAGTTTTGGCTCAATGAAGTGGTGTACCATGGGCATGTCATCTCTGCCGAGGGCATTAAAGTGCACCCTGAGAAAGTTGAGGCAATTGTGAAGTGGGAGCCTCCTCAGAATGTCAAGCAGCTTCGTAGCTTCCTCGGCCTTGCAAGTTACTGCAGAAGATTCATTGAGAACTTCTCTCAAATTGCTAAGCCTCTGTCCAACCTCCTTCAGAAGAATGTCAAGTTTGTGTGGTCTCCTGAGTGTGATGTGGCGTTCAATACACTCAAACAGAAGCTGACTTCAGCTCCAGTTCTTCCCGAGCAATCCAAGCCTTTCCAAGTATTTTGTGATGCTTCCCTCCAAGGTCTCGGTGGCGTTCTCATGCAAGATAAGAAAGTTGTGGCTTATACCTCGCGACAGCTGAAGCCTAGCGAGAAGAACTACCCCACTCATGATCTTGAGCTGGTGGCAGTTGTGCATGCTCTGATGACGTGGAGACATCTATTGTTAGGAAGACCAGTTGAGGTGTTCACCGACCACAAGAGCTTGAAGTACATTTTCACTCAACCCAATCTCAATCTTCGGCAGACACGTTGGGTGGAAATGATCGAGGAGTACAATCCAAGCATTGAATATAATCCGGGAAAAGCAAATGTCATTGCAGACGCGCTGAGCAGGAAGGCGTACTGCAATAGTCTTAGTCTCAAGCCTCTTCAACCCGAGCTTTGTGAAGCCTTCCGCAAGCTCAATCTCCAAGTGGTTCCTCAAGTTTTTCTTGCCAATCTTCAAGTCTCTCTGACTCTCGAGGATCAGGTTCACCAAGCCCTGCTTCTTGATGCTATGGTGAAGAAAGTGAAGAAAGGTGTGGCCAAGAGCATTCCAAAGTATAAGTGCTTCCGTGTTGATGACAAAGATACCTTGTTCTTTGAGGACCATCTGGTGGTTCCAAAAGGTGATCTCAGGAAGGTTATCATGGATGAAGCACATAATTTCCTCCTCTCAATTCATCCAGGAAGTTCAAAAATGTATCAGGACCTCAAGCAAACCTTCTGGTGGACTCGTATGAAATGTGAGATTGCTCAGTTTGTGAACGAGTGTGATGTTTGTCGCAGAGTGAAGGCGGAACATCAACGTCCAGCAGGCCTCCTTCAGCCTTTGCCCATCCCAGAGTGGAAATTCGATCATGTTGAAATGAATTTCGTCACTGGGTTTCCTAAGTCCAAGAGAGGAAACGATGCCATCTTCGTGGTCATCGACAAGCTCACCAAAGTTGCCCACTTCCTTCCGGTCAAAGAATCTATCTCGGCAGCTTAGCTAGCAGAGCTGTACACGTCAAGGATAGTTTCTTTGCACAGTGTTCCTAAGCTCATATCCTCAGATCGTGGAAGCATCTTCACTTCCAAGTTTTGGGATTCCTTCCAGACTGCAATGGGGACCAATCTCCGTTTCAGCACAGCTTTCCATCCTCAGACTAGTGGTCAAGTTGAGAGAGTCAATCAAATTCTCGAAGATATGCTCAGAGCTTGTGTGATTTCTTTTGGCATGAAGTGGGAAGATTGTCTCCCGTTTGCTGAGTTCTCATACAACAATAGCTTCCAAGCAAGTTCCGGCAAAGCTCCTTTCGAGATTCTCTATGGTAGGAAGTGTCGTACCCCGCTCAATTGGTCTGAAACCGGTGAGCGTCAAATCCTTGGTAATGACATGATCTCTGAAGCAGAAGAAATGTGCCGTGTCATTCGTGCAAATCTCAAAGCAGCTCAATCCCGTCAGAAGAGTTATTATGATAGCAAGCATCGTGACATGACCTTCCAGATCGATGATTTTGTCTATCTCAGAGTGTCTCCCATGAAGGGCACTCAACGCTTTGGCATCAAAGGGAAACTTGCTCCACGCTTTGTGGGTCCTTTAAAGATTGTAGGCAAGAGGGGTGACCTTGCCTACCAACTTGAGCTTCCTCCCAATTTCTCCAATGTGCATGATGTGTTCCACGTCTCTCAGCTCCGGAAGTGTTTCAAGACTCCCGAGCGCACCGTTGATCTCCAAGAAGACCTATCCTATCATGAGCATCCAGTTGCTATCCTTGAAGAAACTGAGCGTAAGACTCGCAACAAATCAATCAAGTTTCTTAAGGTGAAGTGGTCACATCACTCCGACAAAGAAGCCACTTGGGAACGAGAGGACCATCTCCGTTCCGAATTTCCCGAATTCTTCCGTTCCTAGATCTCGGGACGAGATCCTCATGTAGTGGGGGAGAGTTGTAATAGCCCAAGTGTAATCCTTGCCTCTTGTAATCTATTTTCATGTGGACCTTCATGTTTTGCCTTTGTGGTTTGCTTATCAATATAATTGCTTCATGTCATTTAGCATCATGGCATCATATCATTTCACCATCATCTCTTGTATGCATTATATGTTGTTGTGCCTTGTTATGTTGTGAGTGTGTGTGTGTGGGTTTGGTGTGAAAGCCTTGTTGTGTTTAGAAACCTCTCCACTATTTTGCTCATAAACCATCCCCACCTCTCTCCTTCCAATTAATAAAACATGTGGTATTTCACTTGCTCTTTAATTCTTATAAAAATGGTGCTCTTCTCTTAAATATTCTGTTATGATTTGTTAGTCTGCTCCCAACCATGTTTATGCTTGTAGTTGTCTATTCTTTGCAAAACAGGTTCCAATAATGAATTTATGTGATTTAATTTTCTTGCTCTAAAAATGTCAAGGCCATTTTTATCAAATAGGGCATAATATGGTGATTCTAAAACATATGTTCTTCCTCTCTAAATCTTTTCCAAAACCTGCATGGCCTTAGTTTTTATTTGCTGTTTTATTAAAAAAAGAAAACCCCCTTTTATTTTCGTGAGAGAGAAAGAACCCTCCTGGGCCTCCTTGCCCCAGCAACGGCCCAGCTAGCCCAGCCTTCCCGCGCACTGCAGGCCCAGCCGGCCACCCGGTGCCACGTCGACTTCGGCGTTGATTTGACGGCCGCCGGTAGCTCCTAGCCGCTATATAACGTGTCCCTGACCTAGCCCGGTGTCCCCTCTCGCCATTCCTCCCTTTCTCCGCGCCGCCACCTCTCTCCTTTCCCCTCCTTCCTCCTGGTAAGTTCTGTGAGAAAGAGAGAAGTTCAGAGAGAGAGCAGAGCCCCGCCGGCCGTTCGCGTCGTCATCATCGTCTTCGGCGGCTGCCCCCGCTCCTTCGAGGATGTCCAGGACAGCCCCGGTGTCTTCATCGACCCGTTCCCGGGCTAGGCGATGGAGAGCGCCTCTGCGCCGACGGTCTCGACCTCGTCTTCCTCTCGGTCCGGTGGCTCCGTTCGCTTCGAGCCCCGAGGATCGCCGCGTCCTCCCGCCGTCTTCCATCATCGTGGGCGTGTTCGACTCCAGCAGTGCCCCGCGGTGAGCGAATGCTCCTCCCCTTCCCCATCTCTTGCTGTTCCCGTCGCCGTAGTAGTTGTTTTCCTCGCCGCGCTGCTCTGTCCACCAAGGAAGCCACCGCAAGGTGTTCAAGCTCCCTGCCTCGTGCTCCTCCCCGTCGAGCACTTGTGCGCCATGTCCTGTCGCGTCGTTAGCATTAGGAGCGTCCAAGCCAGCGCCTTAGCCTGCCAAGTGAGCACGAGCTCGTCCTCGAGCTCCAGCATCCGCAGCTCTGCCTCTGCAGTTTTCTTCAGTTTCGTTAGAGCACAACAGCGGGTTAAGTCAATAGGAGCCGAACCCCTCTTCTGTCGAGATTCCGTCCGTAGCGCAGTGGTTGCGCCCCCGCGCCGCAGCCCACAGGTCGTGGGTTCGACCCCCCCCCCCACGACCGATTTGTTCCCCCTTTTGCTCCTGTCGAGTGGGCCCTGACAGTGGGCCCTAGCCCCACTTGTCATCCCCTTGGGGCTCTGGTTTGAATGCCAAGTGGCCACCCTTTTTTTTATATATTTGGTTTGTTGTTTTTTTCTCTGTTTTATGTTTTTTTCCATCTAAGGTAGTTTCCAAATCTGGCTATTACCATTTCTGTCAAACCTAGTACATTCCTTATTTGTCATATGAGCTATATAAGTGGCTATGTGAATTTTGTGTTTGGAAGTTTGGGACTTTTATCCACAGAAACATAGGGGTGTGAAATATGATTTTGGGGTAGAAAAATTCCAGGAATCCAATAGTGGCATTAGTTTTGTCATTTGAGAAACTTTGCAAAAATGTTAATTTGTGATGAGGTGGCCTTTTGTGCTTTTGGTACGATTTAATTCGTGCATGATTTGGGAGACTTGCCAACATGTTATATGTTCATTTGGGTGTGCTCTAGCCCCTGGTATTTTTGCTTGCCATGTTAGTTCATGTGATGAGTGGGATTCTTGATGCAAACATGCCACTAAAATTCTGTTTCCACATGCCCAAAATATTGCTAAGTGTTGGAAATCCGTTAACATGATAGCTTATGGTCTTGATGGTTCCCATGATACCTTTGTTCCTTTGAGTATGGTTTAGTGACATAAATTCTGGTGCAAGTTACCCTCTGTCATCTTGTGCAAATAGTTTGTGAAAAGAGGTTTTGCATCATAGATAATTTTGTTGCTCAATATGTCATCCTGTTAAAAGCAGCTGCTTCTCTCTTAGTGAAATTTGTCTGTCTGAGAATCTGTAGTTATTTTCATGCCATGTTTAGGCGATGCTACCATGTGATCTATGATGTTTTAGCTCATGCTCAGTGCTAGTGTTTTGTTGTAGATGTTGCCCTCTATTACCCTGTTAAAATGCATGCCATGAAAGTTGCTGTAGCATATATAAATTATATTGTCAATATGCCATCTGGTTAACTCAGATTCCAGAAAACTGGAATTTTCTCTAAGTCCCTAAAAACTGATTCAACATGCCATCTTGTGAGCTTCATTGCTAATGATCCATGCTTCCTTTCAAGTTTGTGTAGATGGATGATTTGTTAAGCATGCTGTATAGTATCTGTACATGCTTTGTTTGTGGTTTGAAACTTCCTGTAGCTCTTGTTATGTGTGTTGCAAGATGCCATGTTGCTGTTTGTGGACAGCTTGTGTGTTTGATTGTTTTGTGACTTGTGGGAGCTATACTCCATAGTTTTGCTTGATCTTTAGCTCTATTCTTGCTAGATTTTCGTTTCCTATCCATTGGCATCCTTGGGATACCAAGGAATAGCCCATGGCCTCCCTCATCTTGTGTTTTGTCTCCGTTAACGTTCGTACCTTGCCGTGAGTGTACCGTGAGCTACGTTACTCCGTTTGCAACGTTCTACACATGCATTTGCATCGTTTTTGCATGAAGCATTCATATTTGCCATGATCATGCATATTCAAATAACTTAATTTGAGGTTCTATCCAGAATACTAAAGAACTTAATAATTGCATGAGAAACATGACTAGTTTGGGTTGCCATGTTAAATACATCAACTTGGTGATGCATCATCTTGTTTGTGCATTGCACCTTGCTTTAATGTTTATTTGGTGTTGTTTCTCTTTGGGTAGACGCGAGTGTTGAGCCTGGGTACGAGGATACAGGAGAGTACAACTACGAGGACCCAGCTCTTTCTCCCTCTGAAGAACCAACATGCAAGATGAACATACCCGGATCCCGACACTATTTTTGCCTTGCTAGATGTCTCGCTTTTACCGTTTTGTTTTCAGTTACCTACCACTTAAATTGTCAGCCTCTAAATTGCCATGAAAGCCTCTAACCCCTCCACCACCTAGCAAACATTGATTGGCTATGTTACCGCTGCTCAGCCTTATCTTATAGCGTTGCTAGTTGCAGGTGCAAGATTTCCATGTGTCAACATGGATTTTATTTATATCACTCTATTTATTGTTATTTAAATTAATGCACATATATATCTGGCAATGGTGGAAGGCTTGGCCTTTTGCTCAGTGTTTTGTTCCGCTTTTGCCGCACTAGTTCCGAGTACCGGTGTTTTATTCCCTTGACCATTCGTTTTAGATTAAAACTTGTCTGGCACGACCCAACTTTGGTACTACATTTGCTAAACAACTTAATAAAAATTTCATAGGGCATAGCTACCCCGTGGATAATTAATCAACCCCCGGGCCAGTGCTCCTCATGAGTGTTGGTCCAAAACAGAGCCACTTGCGGGGCCACCCGGGGCAACTCGGTGATTTCTATCAGGCCACCGTACGTACTGCTCATCCGGTCGTGTCCTGAGAACGAGATACGCGGCTCTTATCGGCTTCGTCGACACGTCAGGCGGTCTTGCTGGACTTGTTTTACCTTTCTCGAATGTCTTGCGCGAGGAATTCCAGTTTTCTTCGGGCTATCTCGAGGTTGCGGTTTTCCAGTGGAATTGCCTAGGAAGATCATGATATTCGTGGTCGAGGTTATTTCCGTGGCGTGTGGTTAGTTTGTGATGGATCAGTTGGAGCATCCCTGCAGGGTTTAATCTTTTCGGAAAGCCGTGCTCGCAGTTACGTGGCAACTTAGAAATTTGTTTTACACCCGGTTATAGTAAACTTGAAGTAAACTCAAATAAAATACACCAACTGTGTGTGTAAACATGACCGTCTCTGCTCGTGAACATGAACCGAGAGAGAACACGGTGGGGTTATGATTGACGTAAGTAGGTGTTCAGGATCACTTAGTGATCATGCTAGCTCACGTCCGTCTCTCGTAGGCCACCATATTTACATTCATGTTCTCGTGGTGGTGATCCTGGGATAGCAAGACCGTTTTTCATTGCTTCTTTTGTCATTTGATTTCGTCCGTAGCCGGACCCTGCCTTCTGAATGATGTATGAATAAATTTGTGTGGACTTGTAAGATAGCTTGTGGCGAGTGTAAGCCAACTCATATACTCATCTCTTCCTACTTGTATGCAATGTTTTACTGTACTTGCGAACGACGAGATGCGCTTCTATCCCCGTCGAGACCGCAAGCCTTAACGGGATAGGACCGCATCTTGGGCGTGATAGTAACTTAGCCAAACAATGGTTTGACAGGACGTGGAGGGGTTAGAGACTTTTCATGGCAATGTTGTGAGGCTTGACATTCAAGTGGTAGGTAACAAGACATAATGATAGAAGCGAGACAACTAGCATAGAATTGATAGTAGTGGTATCCAGGGAAATGATCATCTTGCATGAGATCCCGCTTGGAAGGAGAACGAATCCGTGTGAAGTAGACGAACGGGCGTAGTCGAACGAATCCTCACACTCCGAAATGCTTTTGGAACTCTAGCGAGGAGAAACAAATAACAAATAAACGACACAGTAAACACCACAACAAAAACATGGGATGATGCACAAACAAGTACGATGCATGTCCGATTTAAGTAGGCATGGCATGGCAAGACACAACAATCAAAATCTACAAATTAAGTGAAGTTCAATATGCGTTGCATATTCACAAAACTCCACGTTCGATTGGGGTCCATCCATTAGGATAGAAAAAATATGAAAAAATATTGGGGGTTTTGGTTTTGGCCTTTTAAATGGATTCAATCCCTGGTTGGCTGGAAGGAAAGAGCTGGCGCTCACCAGTGAGCTAACTAGATGTTTTTGATATAAAAGGAGCTCGACGTAAATGAAATAGAGTAAGAACTGAATCTCCGGAGAGGCAAAAAATTGCAGGGAAAAATAAAGGATAACGGCCAGGGGGACTTGATCCCTGGTCGCCAGGGTGACATGAAGCTATTTGTGATCAAATGGCAGAGCAGCTTCAACTGGACGAACAACTCGAGCGAACTGACTCAAAACAACAGATACAAGGGCTGGCCTTGGCTGTAATCGCGGCGGAGCTCAACAGCGAGCAGCAGGTGCTCGCTTAGGTGACGCGTAGGCATGCAGGTGTGGTTAGATGTGTTCAAGCGGGGGCTATAGGTGTGGAGTGGCAGCAAAGAAAAACAAAAGGGGCTATAGGTGTGGAGTATTTTGTTTAAAAAATAGAGAAGCAGCAAAGCAAAACAAAAGGGGCATTTGGGTATTTAACCCAAGACCTCCTCGATGGATCAAAGCTGCGGTACCATTCCAGTTACTGCAGGTTTTAGTGTAACCGGTAGCTCCCAGGTACCATTGACATATGAAAGACCAGGAGCGAGCTTTGCCATGGTTTCACGAGGATTTAGCGGTGACGATAGCAAGCAAGCATGGCGCACACGGCGGATGTAGGGCTACGGCGGGCCTGCGAAAAAAGTTTAGGGTGAAGCACACGGGTGTGGAGAATGTTGGGGACGTGCATGGCATGCTCTCGAAGCTTGTGAGGTTCGGCCATGGTGGTTTCGGCTCGGTGCTAGGCGTATGAGGCCAAGCCTCGCTGGCCATGGCGGCGGCCATGGCTGCCGACTGGACTGGAGACGATGTGCGCATGGATGCGTGCAGCGTGGAGGAATCGGAGCAGCCGCGGGAGGCGCGAGCGCGGGGTTGCTCGAGCTGCTCCGAACCGAAAAATCAACAGGTTTGGACGGAGCGCGGAGAGCGCGGAAACGACAAGATCCGATCATCTACTAAGAGGCTCTAGAGGATGCAAGGTATGGTAGAGAGGGAAATGGGTATACCACAACTACCTTGGACATGACTAGGTGGCTCGATGGACGACGGAACGACGGCGACGAGATGACGAACCCCGGCGAAGGTTTCGATCCGAGAGGAAGAGGACATAGAGGAAGTAGGGGACATTGTGGATGGCGTCCTCGGGCTGTACTTGCTGCGAGAACGGGGCCAGGGTGTCGCTGCAGTGCTCGGGGTGCGAGGAGGTAGTCCGACGAGGCTCCTACGCCGGCGACAAGTCGGTGACCGGACAGGCCATGGAATTTTGGCAGCGGCGTCCACGCGCGAAGGAGGCGAGGACGAGCAGTGGCGGCACGGAGGAGGAATGAGGGAAGGGAAGGAAAACCATAGGGCGTTTGCTGGCTTGCTTTATAGGAGGGTCCGGTCGCGCCTCGACGTCTATGAGCGTTGCTCACGGCGCTGGTGTTCGGGCGCGAGCAGAGGAGCATGACGGCGTCAGGTGGGGAGTAGGTTGCCATGAGGGATGGGGGTGGGGTGTTGGGCTGGCTCGGGAAGGAAAGAGAGGCCTAGGTGGGCTTTGGTTGGGCTACAGGTTAGTCATCTTCATTTGTCTCTTTTATATTCTCTGTTTACTAATAAACAAATATTATAATTAAAAGGAAAAGGGGCTTAGGAAGGGAGTTTGAGATATATAAAATATCTCTAGAAATCTTGCAATATGCACAATTTATAAGAAATAGTTTTGGCAATTTTAGAGACTGCAAATTTAAACAAGTTTGAATTTATTTCAACTTGATTAAATCCAAAGCCCAACCAAAACAATTCCAACAAGGATGAAAATTGGAGGAGTGGGTCTTCGCATGATTTAGGGGTTTTAGGAATATAGTGAATATTTTTCTAGTACAGGAAAAATGCCACCTATAAAACAGGAATAAAAGAAGAAGAAATGAAAGTTGGCTTTTGGGAAATAAATGAAAGTGGTGCAAGAGCTTAAGGGAGTTGAAAGATCAAAGGAGAAGTAGAAGGCGTTGCAAACACAAATAAGGAAAAAAGCCAAGACGATGACACGACGCAAAATAAAAATAAAACACACATCACAAGCATGCAAGCATGATCATAACACAAAATAAGTGAGGTCTCGGTCTTGGGTTGTTACATCCTCCAAGGGAGGGGGCGGCCAAGGAGGGGAGGAGTGCCCTCCAAGCCAAGTGGAGGGCCCTCCCCTTTAGGGTTTTCCACCCCCTAGGCGCATGGGCCTTGTAGGGACTCGTGCCCCTGGCCCATTAAGGCCAGGGCGCCTCCCCTCAGCCCATGCTAGCCTATGGGACGTGGTGGAAACCTTGGTGGACTTACGGACCCCTCCGGAATCCTCCGGAACCTTCTAGAAGCAAAACTCGAAAGTTTTTTGGTAGACAAAATAGGACTTCCCATTTATAGATCTTTACCTCAAGACCATTTTGGAACTCCTCGTGACGTCCTGCATCTCATCCGGGACTCCGAACAACATTCAGTCCATTGCCATTAATATCTCAATACTACCCTAGCATTACCGAACGTTAAGTGTGTGACCCGACGGGTTCGCGAATCATGTAGACATGACCCAGACACCTCTTTGGTCAATAGCCAATAGCGGGAACTGGATGCCCATATTGGTTCCTACATATTCCACGAATATCTTTATCGGTTGAATCATGATGTCGAGGATTCAGCTAATCACGTATGCAATTCCCTTTGTCCAGTGATATATTACTTGCCCGAGATTCGATCGTTGGTATCTCCATACCTAGTTCAATCTCGTTATTGGCAAGTCTCTTTACTTGTTCCGTAATATAAGATCCCGTGACTAAACTCATTAGTCACATGCTTGCAAGCTTCTTGTGATGTTGTATTACCGAGTTGGCCCAGAGATATCTCTCCGTCACACGGAGTGAGAAATCCCAGTCTCGATCCATGGCAACCCAACAGACACCTTCAGAGATATCTAAATAGCACCTTTATGATCATCCTATTACAAAGTGACGTTTGATAGCTCACAAGGTATTCCTCCGGTGTCAGGGAGTTACATGATCTCATGGTCTTAGGAACTGATACTTGGCATGAAGAAAGTTATAGCAATAAAACTTTAATGATACGATCATATGCTAAGCTTACGGTTGGGTCTAGTCCATCACATCATTCTCCTAATGATATGATCCCATAATCAAATGACAACTCATTGCTATTGCTAGGAAACCTTAACCATCTTTTATCAACGAACTAGTCTAGTAGAGGCTCGCTAGGGACATGGTGTTGTTTATGTATCCATACATGTATTTAAGTTTCCGGTCAATACAGTTTTCGCATGAATAATAAACACATATCATGAACAATGAAATACGATAATAAACATTTATTATTGCCTCTAGGGCATATTTCCAACAGTCTCCCACTTGCACTAGAGTCAATAATCTAGCTTACATTGTAACGAATCTAACACCCATAGAGTTCTGGTGTTTATCATGTTTTGCTTGTGAGAGAGGTTTAGTCAACGGGTCTGCAACATTCAGATCTGTATGTACTTTGAAAATCTACATGTCTCCCTCCTTGATGTAATCATGGATGGAGTTGAAGCAACGCTTTATATGCTTGGTCTTCTTGTGAAACCTGGGCTCCTTAGCAATGGCAATGGCTCTAGTGTTGTCACAAAGGATGGTCACTGGATCCGATGCATTAGGCACAACTCCTAGATCAGGCATGAACGCCTTCATCCAGACGCCTTCCTGCGCTGCTTCTGAAGCAACTATATATTCTTCTTCACATGTAGATCCCGCCACAATGCTCTGTTTGGAACTACACCAACTGGCAACTAGCTTTACCATTCAGAATCCGGTTTAAGACTTAGAGTCATCCGGACCAGTGTCAAAGCTAGCATCGATGTAACCCTTTACGACGAGCTCTTTGTCACCTCCATAAACGAGAAACATTTCCTTAGTCCTCTTTAGGTACTTAAGGATATTTTTGACGCTGTCTAGTGATCTACTCCTGGATCACTCTAGTACCTCCCTGCCAGACTTATGGCAAGGCACACATCAGTTCTGGTACACATCATTGATTACATTATAGAGCCTATGGCTAAGGCGTAGTGGACGACCTTCATCCTTCATCCTTTCTCTTTCTTCTCCCGTGGTCGGGCTTTGAGTCTTACTCAACTTCACACCTTTCAAAAAAGGCAAGAACACCTTCTTGGGCTGGTCCATTTTGAACTTCTTCAAAATCTTGTCAAGGTATGTGCTGTATGAAAGTCCTACCAGACGCCATGATCTATATCTATAGATCTTGATGCCTAATATGTAAGCAGCTTCTCCGAGGTCTTTCATTGAAAAACTCCTCTTCAAGTACCCTTCACGCTTTCTAGAACTTCTATACTATTTCCAATCAACAATATGTCATCCACTTATAATATTAGAAATGATATAGAGCTCCCACTCACTTTCTTGTAAATACAAGCTTCTCCATAAACTTGTATAAACCCAAAAGCTTTGATCACTTCATCGAAGCGAAGATTCCAACTCCGAGATGCTTGCACCAGTCCATAGATTGATCGCTGGAGCTTGCATACCCTATTAGCATCCTTAGGATCGACAAAACCTTCTTGTTGCATCATATTCAATTATTCCTTAAGGAAACCATCAAGGAACACGGTTTTGACGTCCATCTGCGAGATTTCATAATAAAAAATGCATCAATTGCTAACATAATCCTAACAGACTTTAGCATCGCTATGTGTGAGAAAGTCTCATCGTAGTCAACTCTTTGAACTTGTTGGAAACCCTTTGCATCAAGTCGAGCTTTTTAGACGGTGACATTACTATCAACGTTTGTCTTCTTCTTAAAGATCCATTTGTACTCAATGGTTTGACGGTCGTCGGGTAAGTCTTCCAAACTCCATACTTGGTTTTCATACATGGATCCTATCTCGGATTTCATGGCCTCTAGACATTTCTCAGAAACCGGGCCCATCATAGCTTCCTCATCGTTCGCAGGCTCACCGTTGTCTAACAACATGACTTACAAGACAGGATCACCGCACCACATAGGGGCAGTATGTCCTTGTCGACCAACAAAGCTTGGTAGTAACTTGATCCGTCGTATCATGATCATCATCATTAGCTTCCTCTTCAACTGGTGTAGGCATCACAGGAACATCTTTCTGCGCTGCGCTACTCTCCAATTCAAGTGAAGGTTCGATAACCTCATCAAGTTCTACCTTCATCCCACTCACTTCTTTCGAGAGAAACTCTTTCTCTAGAAAGGATCCATTCTTGGCAACAAAGATTTTGCTTTCGGATCTGTGATAGAAGCTATACCAAATTGTTTCTTTAGGGTATCCTATCAAGATGCACTTAGGGGCAGTTCTTTTGCTGGCTTCTAGAATAAGCTGGAATAAGCTGCCCCTACCCAGCTTATTCTAGAAGCCCAACCAAATTTATTTTTTAGAAGCCTACTAATTAATACTTGACTAGTAGGCTTCTAAAAAAGTAAATTTGGTTAGACTTCTAGAATAAGCTAGGTAGGGGGCAGCTTATTCTAGAAGCCCAAAAAAGCTACCAAAAGAACTGGCCTTATCCGCTTAGGGTTCGAGCTTATCAAGCTGAAGCCTCTTCACATCAGTGTCACATCTGCAAACCTTAAGAAATGACAGCTCAGGTTTCTTGCCAAACCATAATTCATACAATGTCATCTCAACAGATTTAAATGGTTCCCTATTTAAAGTGAATGTAGTTGTGTGTAATGCATAACCCCAAAACGGCAGTGCCAAATCGGTAAGAGACATGATAGAACGTACCATATCCAATAGAGTACGATTACGACGTTCAGAAACACCATCACAATGTGGTGTTACAGGTGGCGTGATTTGTGATACAATACCACATTGTCTTAAATGCGTAACAAACTCATAACTCAGATATTCACCACCACAATCAAATCGTAGGAATTTTATCTTCTTGTTACGACGATTTTCAACTTCACTCTGAAATTGATTGAACTTTTCTAATGTTTCAGACTTGTGTTTCATTAAGTAAATATACCCATATCTACTCAAATCATCTGTGAAGGTAATGAAATAACAATATCCACCACGCGCTTCAACACTCATTAGGCCGCTTACATCAGTATGTATTATTTCCAACAAGTCACTTGCACCCCCCATTGTTCTGGAAAACAAGGTTTTCGTCATCTTGCACTACAAAAAAACCACTTTCGTGATGATGATGATACATGTTTTTCACAGTAGTTTACGTTTTCTTTCATGCATGTACATCGGTGACGATTTTATGACAGAATGAAGTAAGTCATACATGTGCTGTCGTAGAAGTGTTCCATGACTATACTCAATTATCATCACGGAAGTGTCCACTTCGATGATGATAAATGGCACGTTGTAGAAGTGATTTTGTCAAGGGTAACCGACACATGGCATCCACCATGACGGACCGCCATTAAGATGACGGGTGCCGGTTTTGGATCCGATTCCCGTTAACAGCCCCGACCAATGACGATTTTCCATGTGTCATTTTCTCATTCTCCCATGGATCCACGTCTCGGCTCTACATTGCGACAGATGTCAACTGACCAATGGACAAGACGGGCCTATGATACATAGACACGTGGCGTGGCCCAACAGTGGCCCATTTACGTAAAATGGCCGGTCATGTCAATATTACCAGGCCGACCCATTAAGGGCCTACTTGCGTCTGGCCCATTTACAACCACGGTCTGTACGGGTTCACCCAATTCGGTCCGTTCTTGGCTTGTTAATGATTCAACAATGTTGCGGCCCATCGTCAAATTGAGTCCGTTAACAACCCGCTATGTCTTTGGGCTCATTTGCGGCCCGAGATACTTTTGGCCTTTTAGCGGAGAATTCTAGAGATGGGCCAATTTTCAGTCCGTACATCTTTCGGCCTTTTAGCGGCCACCTCGAGAGTTGGGCCAATTTCCAGCTAAAAGCACAACTTCTCCCTAGGTGGTTTGGTAATTAATAACAACATATATTTCATTGGACTAATGATCCTATCAAGCATATTTCAGGAAAAGTTCAATGACTAGATTCGCAAAGGATTGTGAGGAGATCCCCTAGATGCATGGAACATCAAATGGCAACAAGCTTCAAGACTCTACATTTTGCATTTTGTGAGAAATCACATTTGAGTCCATAGGAAAGCCAATACTATTAAAAGGGAATTGGGTATCTATGATGATCTGGTTTCTCAAGTGCTTGGATTAGCCACCAAAACCCCTCATGAATTCTCCCGAAAAGATATTCTGTCCAAACCCTAAAGCCTAAATGTGGTGCCACCAAGTTTACACATTCGGCCCTACCGAGTTTTACCCTAGACAGAATCCAGAGCCAAACCCTAACCTCTAGGTGACACCAAGTTCTTTTTGGTGAAACCGAAACCAGTGACCAACCTTCGGGTATCCAGTTTCTAAGAATCGGAATTTCCGAGGTTTGGGAATCGGTGCCACCAAAGCAAGGAATTGCCTAGGCCAGCCAAAATCGGACTCACCGAGTTTTATATATCGGTCTCACCGAGACACCGAAAGTTCTAACCTTTTGCACTAGTCGGTGTAACCGCGATTTATCTTCGGTTCCACCGAGTTGGGCAATAATGTTGTAACGGTTGGATTTTTGGAGAAGCCTATATATACCCCTCCATCTCCCTCTCATTCGTATTGAGAGCACTCAAAACAAACCAACACTTGCCCCATCCATTTTCTGAGAGAGAACCACCTACTCATGTGTTCATATCAAGATCTTCCACTCCAACCATATGAATCTTCATTTCTAGCCCCCCAAGTTGCTTTCCACCCAATCAACCTCTTCTAACAAGCCAAATATGTGAGAGAGTGATTGTGTGTTGAGGAGACTATCTTTTGAAGCACAAGAGCAAGGAGTTCCTCATCCATACCACATCTATTACCTATTGGAGAGTGGTGTCTCCTAGATTGGTTAGGTGTCGCTTGGGAGCCTCCGACTTTGTGTGAGGTTGAGCCAACAAGTTTGCAAGGGCAAGGAGATCACCTACTTCATGAAAGAACTACCCAAAGTGAGGCTAGTCCTTCGTGGGCGTAAGACGTGATGGAATAGATGAGGTTGCTACTTTGTGGACCCTTCATGGGCGGAGCCTCCGTGGACTCTCGTGACCCCTACCCTCCATGGGTTGAAGTCTCCATCAACATGGACGTACGATAGCACTACCTATCAGAACCACTGGAAAAATCTTTGAGTCCCCATTGCATTTGATCTTCCTGTCCCTACCCTCTACTTATCGTGCATGTGTAGGGTGTGCTTGACTTGATATAATTGCTAAAACTTGCCAACCTTTAATATTGGGAAAGGCTAGATTTTTAGTAGGTCAAGTAGTCTAATCACCCCCTCTAGACATACTTTGGATCCTACAAGTGGTATCAGAGCTTTGATCTCCATTGCATTGGTTTCACAACCTAGGAGAGTATGGCGTCTAGTGAGGGAAATTATCATCGTAGGGGTCCATATTTTGATGGTACAAACTTTGCTAGTTGGAAGCACAAAATGAAAATGCATATTCTTGGCCATAATCCCGCCGTTTGGGCTGTTGTTCGTGTTGGATTGCAAGGTGAATTCTTTGGTGATGGAAAGGAACCGGATCGTGAAGCGACAACGGAAGAGTTAAAGATGTTGCAATACAATGCTCAAGCATGCGACATTCTATTCAACTGCCTATGCCCCGAAGAGTTCAACAAGATAAGCCGACTTGAGAATGCAAAGAAAATTCGGAATACTTTGGTTGATGTGGACGAAGGAACCGAATCTGTCAGGAAATCTATGTTGGATGTGCTACAGAGTCAACTTGACAAGTTCAAGATGAAGGTTGGTGAAGGAGTCGCTGAAATGTACTCTCGGATTGCTCTCATCACAAATGAGATTGCTGGCTTAGGAAGTGAAGAGATGACCGACAAAGTCATCATCAAGAAAATCCTTAGAGCCTTGGATGGAAAGTATGACACTCTGTGCACATTGATCCGAATGATGCCAAACTACAAAGATCTCAAGCCCACGGAAGTCATTGGTAGAATTGTTGCTCACGAAATGTCACTCAAGGACAAAGAAGAGCATCACACAAAGTCAAGTGGTGCATACAAAGCTACGAGTTACACTCCCACTACCTCAAGTGACAACCTTGTTACCAATGAAGAGATAAGCCTCATGGTCAAGAAGTTCAACAAATTCCAGAAGAATAGAGGCAAAGAGATAAGCTCCAACTCAAGATATGAAGAGAAGCGTTCTTCTAGTCGTGACCAGAGTTGCTACAATTGTGGAAGACCAGGACACTTTTCCAATGAGTGCACGGCCCCCCACAAGAGAAGAGATGAGTCACCCAGAAGAAGAAGCTCAAGAGATGTGTAACCTCGTAGAGATGGAAGGACTAGAGAAGATCGCTATGAACGAAGACCTTCCCGGAGAAGCAAGGACTCAGAGAAGAAGGACAAACACACCAAGAGATACACAAGAAGAAGACATCAAGCTCATGTTGGTGAATGGGTTTTCGGCTCTGATACCAACAACCAATCCGAGAGAAGCTACTGAAACGTCTCCAACGTATCTACATTTCCTCACTCTTTTGCCCTTGTTTTGGACTCTAATTTGCATGATTTGAATGGAACTAACCCAGACTGACGCTGTTTTCAGCAGAATTGCCATGGTGTTGTTTTTCTGCAGATATAAAAGTTCTCGGAACGGAACAAAAATTTCTGGAGATTTATTTTGGAAAATATAAAAAATACTGGACCTAGAAACCACCGGAGAGGGGGCCCAGGGTGCGCAACACCCACCAGGGCGCGCCAGCCCCCTCCCGGCGCGCCCTGGTAGGTGCTGGGCACCTCGGGGCCCCACTTGACCTATCTCCGCCACTATAAATTCCTATTTTTCCAGAAAATAATAGGAGAGAAAGAATTATCGCGTTTCACGAGACGGAGCCGCTGCCACCTCCTGTTCTTCATCGGGAGGCCAGATCTGGAGCCCGTTTGGGGTTCCGGAGAGGGGAATCTTCGGTCTTCGTCATCATCAACCTTTCTCCATCGCCAATTCCATGATGCTCCCCACCGGGAGTGAGTAATTCCTTCGTAGGCTTGCTGGTTGGTGAGGAGTTGGATGAGATTCGTCATGTAATCGAGTTAGTTTTGTTAGGGCTTGATCCCTAGTATCCATTATGTTATGAGATTGATGTTGCTATGGCTTTGCTATGCCTAATGCTTGTCACTAGGGCCCGAGTGCCATGATTTCAGATCTGAACCGTTTATGTTATCATCTCTATATCTATGTTCTTGATCCGATCTTGCCTAGTCATATGCACCTATTATGTGTTATGATCCGTCAACCCCATAGTGAAAATATTTGGGATACTTCGCAGTGATGACCGTAGTTTGAGGAGTTCATGTATTCACCATGTGTTAATGCTTTGTTCCGGTTCTCTATTAAATGGAGGCCTTAATATCCCTTAGTTTCCCTATGGACCCCGCTGCCATGGGAGGGTAGGACAAAAGATGTCATGCAAGTTCTTTTCCATAAGCACGTATGACTATTTACGGAATACATGCCTACATTACATTGACGAACTGGAGCTAGTTCTGTATCGCCCTAGGTTATGACTGTTATATGATGAATATCATCCAACAAGTTACTGCTCTAGTGCCTACAACCTTTCCACTTATTGTTCTTGCTAAGTTACTACTGTTGTTGCTGCTGTTCCTACTGCTACAAAACTATTGCTACTACTGTTACCGCTGCCGTTACTATTGCTACTGCTATCAAACCTATCATATTACTGTGCTACTGATCACTCTGCTGCAGATATTTATCTCCAGGTGTGGTTGAATTGACAACTCAACTGCTAATACTCTCAAGTATTCTTTGGCTCCTCTTGTGTCGAATCTATAAATTTGGGTTGAATACTCTGCCCTCGAAAACTGTTGCGATCCCCTATACTTGTGGGTTATCAAGACCTTTTTCTGGCGCCGTTGCCGGGGAGCATAGCAATATTTGTTGAGTCACTTGGGATTTATATCAATTTATCACTATGAAGAATCTGAAGGATCCAAGGACTAAGATTTTTCCCTGTAGTACGAGGGGAGGTAAGGAACTGCCATCTAGCTCTGCACTTTATTCACCTTCTGTTATGAGTAAGCTTCCAACACCACCACATGCTAGTAATCCTGATATGTCACACATTATTGATGATGCTACCTCTGCTATGAATGATGCTTATGATGATGCTAGTACCGTGCTTGATGATAATGTGCCACTAGGAGAATTTCTTGGTGAAGAAATTGCTAGAGCTAAAGAAAATGAAATTGCTGAAACTAATGAAGCTTATGAAACTAATTATGATTATGAAACTCCTATTAGTCCTTGTTCTCCTAAGTTTGAAATGCCTAAGATACCTGAAGATTATGTTATGGACGAGGAGATATCTAGAGAAATTCTTTCTTGCAAGGATAGAGACGATCTTAAGAAACTTCTATGCAAGTATAAGGAAAAAACTTTGAATGCTAGAATGAAATATGATCCTAAGTTTGCTACTTCACCTATCTTTGTTACCGATAAGGATTATGAGTTCTCTGTTGATCCAGAGTTAATTACTTTGGTTGAATCTGATCCTTTCCATGGCTATGAAACTGAAACTGTAGTGGCACACCTTACTAAGCTGAATGATATAGCCACCCTCTTTGCTCATGATGAGAAGATTCGCTACTATTACATCCTTAAGTTGTTTCCATTCTCATTAAAGGGTGATGCTAAGACATGGTACAATACTCTTGCTCCTGGTTGTGTGCGTAGTCCCCAGGATATGATTTCTACTTCTCTGAAAAATATTTTCCTGCTCATAAGAAACAAGCTGCCTTACAGGAAATATTTAACTTTGTGCAAATTGAAGAAGAGAGTCTCCCACAAGCTTGGGGGAGGCTTCTCCAGTTGCTTAATGCTTTGCCTGATCATCCTCTCAAGAAAAATGAAATACTTGATATGTTTTATAATGGACTAACCGATGCTTCTAGGGACTTCCTAGATAGTTGTGCTGGTTGTGTTTTCAGGGAACGAACTGTTGAACAAGCTCAGGAACTATTGAATAATGTATTGAAAAATTATGATGATTGGACTCTTCCTGAACCACCGCCTAAACCCACTCCGAAGAAGAGGGGTATCTTATTTCTCAGTCCTGAAGATATGCAAGAGGAAAAGAAATCTATGAAGGAAAAAGGTATTAAAGCTGAGGATGTTAAGAATTTGCCACCTATTGAAGAAATACATGGCCTTGACACACCACCACCTCCACAGTTGGTAGAGGTAAATTCTTTATTAAAGTTTAATGAAAGTGACATCCCTCACAATAAACCTCCTAGTCAATGCTTATATGAGTTTGATAACTATATTATGAAGCAAGATCATTTCAATGCTCATGTTCTGAAACAATTGAAATACAATTGTGATATGATTGCTCGCTTGAGTGACTTGCTATTTAGAATCAGTAATGATGTTAGAGGTGTAGGAAAGCATGCCTCTATGGTTCAAACCCAATTAGTACAAGTAGCTAAGTCTAAAAAAGAATTGCTTGATGAAATGAATAGCAATATGCACGACTTTGCTGCTAGAGTAGTAACTAGAGGAGGTAGAATGACCCAAGAACCACTCTATCCTGAGGGTCATCCTAAAAGAATTGAACAAGACTCTTAATGAATTAATACTGATGCACCTAGTCCTTCTAAGAAGAAAAGGAAAAAGAAAAATGAGAGGACTTTACATACCTCTAGTGAACCTGAGACACAAAAACCTCCTGATAATAATGACGTCTCTATTTCCGATGCTGAAACTCAATCTTGTAGTGAACATCAACCTAGTGATAATGAAAATGATAATGATGATGTTCACGATGATGCTCAACCTAGTAATGATAGAGAACCAGATAATGATGTTGAAATAGAGCCTGCTCCTGATCTTGATAACCCACAACCTAAAAATAAACGTTATGACAAAAAAGACTTTGTGGCTAGGAAACATGGTAAAGAAAGAGAGCCATGGGTTCAGAAACCCATGCCATTTCCACCTAAGCCATCTAAGAAAAAGGATGATGAAGAATTTGAGTGCTTTGCTGAAATGATTAGGCCAGTCTTTTTGCGTACCCGTTTGACTAATATTTTGAAGATGGCCCCTTATGCAAAGTATATGAAAGACATCATCACTAATAAAAGAAAAATACCTGAAGCTGAAATCTCCACCATGCTTGCTAATTATTCTTTTAAGGATGGAGTACCTAAAAAACTTGGAGATCCTGGAATACCAACTATACCTTGCTCCATCAAAAGAAACTATGTTAAAACTGCTTTGTGTGACTTGGGAGCCGGTGTTAGTGTTATGCCTTTCTCCTTATACAAAAAACTTGATTTGAATAAACTCACACCTACCGAGATATCATTGCAAATGGCTGACAAATCAACAGCCATACCTATTGGTATTTGTGAGGATGTGCCCGTTGTTGTTGCAAATGTTACTATCTTAACGGACTTTGTTATTCTTGAGATGCCCGAGGACGACAACATGTCGATTATCCTTGGTAGACCCTTTTTGAATACTGCAGGGGCTGTTATTGATTGCAATAAAAGCAAAGTCACTTTTCATATTAATGGTAATGAGCACACGGTGCACTTTCCGAAGAAACAATTTCAAGTGAATGGTATAAATGTTATTGAAGAATCTCCGACCATCACTATTGGAAGTTTTCAATTACCTCTAGCTACTGTAAAAAAGAAATATGATATACTTATTGTAGGGGATATGCACTTCCCCATTGAGGTAACTTAGTGTCTTACGAAAGTTCTTCGGTTTCATGCTAATCGGAAGTGGTTGTTAATAAGACTTGATCAACCTTATTAATGAATCATTTTTTAGAGGTATGACGTCGATGAATCTAGTAAGCACAACTCTCTGCTCCCACATTGTATTTTCTGTTTTAGTTAGTCAAATAAAATATAATGCCATGTTTATCCTGTTTTCTGTTTTCTCCGTGCAATAAAAATGACCCAAAAATAAAAATTCTCAGAATACCCTGAAAATTTAACACGAATTTTTGCCGAATATTTATGATTTTGTTTGTGCAAATAACACCTGAGGGGAGTGCCCAGGGTGCGCAACACCCACCAGGGCACGTCAGCACCCCCCAGGCGCGCCCTGGTGGGTGGTGGTCCCCACGTAGGCCCCTTCACTTATCTCTTTAGCCCACATCACCACCTACCCCCATCAAAAAATCACCACAACCACCATTTTTGTGTTCTTGCTCTCAAACCCGCGGATTTCGATCTCTTTGCTCGAAGCTCCGTTTCCGAAACTGTTTGGAGGGATTGCTACTTGGTATGTGACTCCTCCATTGCTCCAATTAGTTTTTGTTTTAGTGGGTTATTTTTAGAGTAATTAGCTACTCTTGGTGCTACTGTAGATGAGCTTGCATGTTGAATTCTTAGAGTTCTAAGTAGTTTGAATGCTCAATATGGCCTCTATGCATGCTTAGAAGTAGTTGCTAACAATCTTACAAAGTTTTGTTGACAATTTTTTGTGGACTAATTTTTTTTCAGAATTTTTATAGGAATAAAATGAATATCTTTAGGAAGTTCTCCTCCAAGAAAAATGCCAAGGGAGTAATTGGGGAATCATCGGACAATGACCTTCACACTCCAAGAAAGGTGGAGTTGCGGCCGTGCGAATGGCCGCATGATGCCTTCCTGGAGGAGGCCGGGATCCATCAAGAGTTCTCTCAGTTTGTCGCAAATGCTGGGTTAACCGAGTTCCTCGCAGATAAGTGTGAACAATATCACATCCTTACAAATTCCTTTGCACAAAGTTTTACTTATCTAGGGAGGAACAACCCTCCTAAAGTGCAGTTTAATCTTTATGCTGAACCTCACAAATTATCGCTAGCTGACTTCTGTAACATATGCTTGATCCCTTCTGATGGGGACTTGAGAGAACCTAGGCCATCTGAGTTTCAGGATTTCCTCCTCGCATTAACCGTGGGTGAGGATAGAGGCGTGTCGAGCGCTACTGCTATTAGCTTACAGTTTCCCTCAGTACATTATTTCGCCTTAGTGATCACTAAGTGTTTAACCGCTAGGGAGAAGGTTAGCTCACTCAGTGCGCCTGACTTTGCTATTTTACGTCGTGCACTTTATGATGTTCACACCTTTAGTATGGGGGCTATTATTGCCCGGCGTTTACATCTCAATAAAACTAAGGGAAATATACATGGTGGTATTTATGCTACTCGCTTAGTGAACCACTTTGGAATCCCCTTTCGCCCACATGATTACCTCTTACCCCGAGTTTACCTCGATCATAAGTCACTGTAGGCTCACCATTTTCTTGATGTAACTGACTCTCCACGTGATATTCACTATAACTTAGTATCTAGCAAGGAGACACGTGATGTTATCCCGTTGCCTGCACCTGCTTTGTTTGATCCTATTGCCAGGAATGGATACATGATTATGCCAGATGACATTACAGCTTACCGGAACAACCTAGCAGCTGCTGAGGAGGAGCACCAGGGGTGGGACGCTCAGGTGCCGCCTCAGCCTCACTACGACTTGGGACCGGACGACTACTACGGATGGTGATTACCAAGCTAGGCCAAAAGCGTAAGCTTGGGGGAGTACGTATTTCCACCGACATTACATTCATGCTCGCACATTTCATTCCAGTTGTCGGTGTTCATACTTTTTCATTGTAATATCCATGCTAGAATTGTTTTCTCGCTTTTTTCTTGTATGTTTGAAAAACTTTGAGAAAACCCAAAAACATTTCCCACTTCTTTTTAGTTTTTCTTTCTAGGTTAGTTTAATTGCTGCATTAAAAGAAAACCCAAAAAGATTTCTTGCTTCTTCTTTTACTTGTTGGGAGCTTTCCCATGTAAATAGTTTTTCTCGTTTTTGTTTTTCCTCTTTAATTTGCTTCCTTCGAGAAAAATCAAAAACTCCAAAAATATTTCAGTGTGTTTCTCTGAAATTCTTTTCTTTTTACTTGAGTCGTACCTTGGAGAAGACCACGATGAAATTGTTGAGTGATTCTCATCTACATTATCGCTTACCTAACAAAGAACCCGTATTACCTTGTCTTCTCCTCTTGAATAAAATGTTTGCAGATTCCAGCTTAGTCCACAACATTCTTGCACTACTATTATTCTCTTATCATTCGGTCGTGCAAGTGAAAGGCAATAATGACGACATTTGATGAATTGACTGTGGCAAAGAAAGGCGGGTATGAACTCAACTTGTTTTTGTTTTTGTAAATATGTTTAACCTAGTATCCCTTGATTCAGCTCATTATGATCAAACATGTTTGCAATGACCATTAGAGATTATAGTTGTTCATGCCATGCTTAAGTAGCTAGGAGTGGATAATGATTTATCTTGGGTGTCAACATGCATTTAAAATGGTTGTGATGTGGTATGATGATATGGTATCCTCCTCTGAATGTTTCAAGTGGCTTGACTTGGCACATGTTCATGCATGTAGTTGAATCAAAACCAACATAGCCTTCACGATATTTATGTTCATGGTGTCCATATCCTACTCATGCTAGTATTCAATGTTGATTATATGTAATGCATGTTCATGACCATCTTTGCTCTCTAGCTGGCCGCTTCTCAATCTAACTGCTAGCCTTCGCCTGTACTAAGCGGGAATACTGCTTGTGCATCAAAACCCTTGAACCAAGTTATGCCAGATGAGTCCACTATATCTACCTATATGCGGTATTACCCTGCCGTTCCAAAGTAAATTTGCATATGCCACCTCTAAAATTCAAATAAACATATGTTTTGTGTGCCTGGACTGCTCATGGAGCGATAGGGGGCGGTCAGTATCTTCCATGCTAAGCGGGTTATTCTCATGATGAGGGGGAGTAAACCTTTACTTTTACCGCTTGGGAACCTTTACTTTTACCGCTCATGGTTTGGACTGTACCCATGGATGTGGCTCGCCGTGGAGTGTGATTGTTGGTGGAGGGGGAGTAAACCTTTACTTTTACCGCTTGGGAACCGCTGCTAATTTGTTTAGCATGGAAGATATTGATAATTCTTGGTCATGACGTTGACAGGAAGGGTGTACCTCCCAAAATTATATCTATCTCTGTTTTAAACTTTGAGCTCTGGCACCGCTGCAAATCCATGCTTCCCTCTGCGAAGGGACTATCTATTTACTTTTATGTTGAGTCATCACCTTCTCAAATAAGCGCCAGACCTGAGAGCACTATTGTCATCCACATGCATTGTGTATAGTTGATGCTGGGTGCAGCATGACTGGATCTTTTTTACCATGAATTACAATGTTTAGTCGCTGCTTGAACTTTGGAGGTGCTCTGCATTTATGTTTTGCGGTCTTAGAAAGGGCTAGCGAGATACCACTATTGTCATATTGTATCACGATTGTTTTGACAAAATGTTGGTGCTTGAGATATCTTATTATTGCTCGCTAGTTGCTTATGTTATTTATATGAGTAAATATAATTTTTAAGAGATATTGTTGACATGGTTAGTCATAATCTTTGGTGAAAACCCGGGTGCTACTTAAGCATATGTATGTAAACAAGAACAAAAGAGTTCATAAAAGGTTTTCTTTATCACTTTCAGTTTATAAACTGAATTGCTTGAGGATAAGCAAAGGTTTAAGCTTGGGGGAGTTGATACTTCTCCAACATATCTACTTTTCCTCACTCTTTTGCCCTTGTTTTGGACTCTAATTTGCATGATTTGAATGGAACTAACCCAGACTGACGCTATTTTCAGCAGAATTGCCATGGTGTTGTTTTTGTGCAGAAATAAAAGTTTTTCGGAACGGAACGAAAATTTCTGGAGATTTATTTTGGAAAATATAAAAAATACTGGAGCCAGAAACCACCGGAGAGGGGGCCCAGGGTGCGCATCACCCACCAGGGCGTGCCAGCCCCCTCCCGGCGCGCCCTGGTAGGTGCTGGGCACCTTGGGGCCCCACTTGACCTATCTCTGCCACTATAAATTCCTATTTTTCCAGAAAAAAATAGGAGAGAAAGAATTATCGCGTTTCACAATACGGAGCCACCGCCACCTCCTGTTCTTCATCGGGAGGCCAGATCTGGAGCCCGTTTGGGGCTCTGGAGAGGGGAATATTTGGTCTTCGTCATCATCAACCTTTCTCCATCGCCAATTCCATGATGCTCCCCATCGGGAGTGAGTAATTCCTTCGTAGGATTGCTGGTCGGTGAGGAGTTGGATGAGATTCATCATGTAATCAAGTTTGTTTTGTTAGGGCTTGATCCCTAGTATCCATTAGGTTCTGAGATTGATGTTGCTATGACTTTGCTATGCCTAATGCTTGTCACCAGGGCCCAAGTGCCATGATTTCAGATCTGAACCGTTTATGTTATCATCTCTATATCTATGTTCTTGATCCAATCTTGCCTAGTCATATGCACCTATTATGTGTTATCTTCCGTCAACCCCATAGTGACAATATTTGGGATACTTCGCGGTGATGACCGTAGTTTGAGGAGTTCATGTATTCACCATGTGTTAATGCTTTGTTCCAGTTCTCTATTAAAAGGAGGCCTTAATATCCCTTAGTTTCCTTATGGACCCCGCTGCCACGGGAGGGTAGGACAAAAGATGTCATGCAAGTTCTTTTCCATAAGCACGTATGACTATTTACGGAATACATGCCTACATTACATTGACGAACTGGAGCTAGTTCTGTATCGCCCTAGGTTATGACTGTTATATGATGAATACCATCCAACAAGTTACCGCTCCAGTGCCTACGACCTTTCCACTTATTGTTCTTGCTAAGTTACTACTGCTGTTGCTGTTGTTCCTACTGCTACAAAACTATTGCTACTACTGTTACCGCTGCCGTTACTATTGCTACTGCTATCAAACCTATCATATTACTGTGCTACTGATCACTCTGCTGTAGATATTTATCTCCAGGTGTGGTTGAATTGACAACTCAAATGCTAATACTCTCAAGTATTCTTTGGCTCCCCTTGTGTCGAATCTATAAATTTGGGTTGAATACTCTACCCTCGAAAACTGTTGCGATCCCCTATACTTGTGGGTTATCAGCTACCACTCCAACTCCGACTATAGTCAAGTTGAAGGTGTTGCCGGACTAGCACTCGTATCCTCCAATTCCTATGATTTATTTGACTCACCAAATGAAGGAAGTGGAAGTTTCTTCATGGCTAAAGGCCCCAAGGTATCACACCCCGAATACATTGACTTTAATAGTGATGAGGATGACTTACTAGGAGATGATGACTTGCTCTTTGATAAAAATAGTGATGTTAGTCAAAATGAACTTGATAATAATCATGTTAGTAAAAATGAACTTGAGCGTCTAATTAAAGAACTAAACACTCTTAAGTTAGCTCATGAATCTACTCAAGAATATCATAGATAGCTTTTAAGAACTCATGAGAAGCTTTGTTTCGAGAAGCTAAAAATAGAGCAAGAGCATGAGTTTCTTAAAGCTATCAATGACGATGTTCGAAAGAAGAGTTCTTCTTATCTTGCCAAACGACTACTCTTGTCTACATTTGTGCCACAAGTTAAATCTAAGCAAACTAGTAACAAAGGCAAGATAGGTTCTTCATCTAGTAACAACAACACTAATACTAAATCCAATGATGTTGTTCCTACTTCTATTGATTCCACTAATGATCCTCTTAGCCAAGTTACACTTAAGCGAGAAAACGATTTATTGAAAGGAATTATAGAAAAAGGTGTCTACAAGAGTCTTTCCGTAAGTAAGCAATTTGAGGAGATTGTGCGCAAGCAAGGATGGCACCGGAAGAACCAAGGTATTGGTTATGAACGAAAGTTCAATGCCAATGGAGTTGAATGGGAAGAAGGTTAATACCCCTAGACGAAGTTTGTTCCCCAAAAGGAGAAGTATAATCCTACTCTCTCTAAGGGAACAAAAGCTCAAGAAGATATTTTACCACAAGACCACAAGCTCAAGGGAAAAAACAAGCTTCAAGAGGAGATTGACTCATTTGAAGAAGAATCACAAGACATGGTCAACTGGGTTCCCAAAGCTACTACAAGCCCTACTTCATCACGTGCTACTTCAACTCCAAGGATCCCCATCAAGTTGATGTGGGTCCCCAAGAAGAAGAACTAGAGAAGTTCTTGAGGGATGACTCTGCCAACAAAATTAACTCACATTCATTATTGGCAAGAACTAATGCAATCAACTCCAACCTCATGCAATAGTTCAAGGAGTCACAAATCCCTCATTGGTAAGAATGGGACAAGGTAATTAATGAATCAATGGATATCATCTTACATGTGCTTCACTCCATGTCCATAGATATACTTGTATTTGTTCCTTGTGTGGGACTAACCCATGTAGGTGAGAAGAGTACAAAACCATAAGGATAGCTCCCAATTCAAGATTATCTTCATCAACTATGAGCATCCACTACTACAACACCTACATGAAGTCTTCAATGACAAAACCCAAGGTTAGTTTGTCCCTCTTAGGGGGGATGCCACATAAAGGGGGAGCTTTACTCTAAGACTTGATTCAAAGCATCTCATAAGATGTGAATACATTAAAAGCTTTATTTAAAAGTGGCAACCCCACTTGTGCTTAAACGATGAGTATGACCTATTATCAAGTATTATTGCTTGGCTCCTAAGTCAATATACTCATATATAGATGACTCCGTCATCGCCAAAGTGCTTGGTAGATACTAGAGTGGTTTTGCATGTTTGTCATCTTTTATTTGACATCTTATTGTGTGAGCATGTTGGTATGCATATTTTTCTTCATTCGAGGACATCCAACTGTTGTTCTTTGGCTTTCAATTTTCTGGCCAATTGGATGTACAAGAATGCCTAAGTACCCCCTCTAGCTATCTATGCTTTCTCGTCTCAAACTCTATTCATGCTTCATCACAAAATTTGAGCAAGCACTTTTCGGACCCTCTAGGTGAGGAGCACTCGGAGCCACCGTTTTGACAAAGGGCTGACTTCCAAAACCTAACAAGTGCAATTCGGTGTGACCAACTTATAAAAATTAGTTTCACCGAGGCTCTAGGGCTGATATGTTTTTGAATCTCGGTACCACCGATTGGAAAATCTTGGTGTCACCGTGTTGCCCTGCCAACAGGCAGTAAAGCATCTCGGTGGAACCAATTTTGATTTATTCAGTGTCAGCGATAGCAGATGGGTATATATATATCCGCGGCCCCAAACTTGAAAATTTCTTCAACCCTCGGTCGCCCTCACCCCACAGCTGCCTCTGCCTACGTCTTCACGACTTCGCCGTTGCTTCCCGTGCGCCCTCGCCACAGGAATCCGCCGCCGTTGCCGCCGTAGAGGAGATTTCGCCAAGTTAGGGTAAATCTCCAACCCCTCTTGCGCTCCAACATCTGATTCATGCGCATTACGGTAAATTTGTTCTCCTTCCATAGTTTGGAATGTATCCATCCTCGAGAAAAATCCGTAGAATAGATGGAACGAAAAATTTTAGTGTTAGGTTTCCACCGTAAGTAATTTCGGAGTCACTGAGTCTAAACGTTTCGGCGTCACCGATGTGGGTCACCCACAACATAAAGGGACTCTTGGTGAAACCGAGAAGTTCCTATCGGTGTCACCAAGATGGATGTTTAGGGTTCTGAGCACAACTTTGATGAGTCCGAGTCTCTCTTCGGTGAAACCGATTTGAGTGACCAATTTTCTGTTAAGGATGTTTGTTGCTTCGGAAGCTCCGAATTTTGAAACTCGATGGAACCGAACTTTCTTACAGTGAAAACCTAGAACTAAATTTTTGAGTTCAAATTTGCAAAAATGTCTCAATTTTGTGATGCTCATCTTTTCCACTCCTATATATCTAATTTACAGGGTGAAAGCTCAGTCATGTCAGGATCAGATGACAATCATAATGATTTCAGAGAGCCTAGTGCAGACATTGATGCAGGTACTAGTCCATATGCTAGTTCAGTGGACCCTAGCACCCCTAGTTCACATGGCTTACCCAAGGGAGCAACCAGGGCCATAAAGAAGAGGAACTCAGATGAGGAGGATGAAGATTTTATTCCTGACGATGCCACATCCACGAGAAAACCTGTAAGGAAGGAGTATGCCAGCACTGATGCTATGACAACTCCCGAGTCAGCTAAGGGTGGGATGACCCTTACACTTGAGTCCCATAATACTTCTAAGCAAGCAAAGACTTTGGCCAAGAAGTCAGGTAAGAAGAGAGAAAGGAAGGGGACCATCCATGTGGTTGGGAGGCCAACCACCATGTATGAAGACCCTGAGCATGAGGAAGAGGAAGAGGAGGAACCTGCTAACCCTCCTCCTTCCAAGCAAAAGAAGCTCATGAAGGATGCTATGCCTAGCAAGTCTGCTTCAAAGGCAAAGTCCACTGCACCCAAGGCCAAGCCAGCAGCCTCCAAGCCCAAGAGGACAACCAGAGATGTGCCTCCCGCTGAGAAGAAAATGGGTTCTACCTCTAGAGATGCAGCAGAGGAAGAACAAGATGTTGCTGTTTTGAGGAAACTCAGACCCCACCTGCCAGACCACAACAATGATCATCCAGTGACAGAAAACGTGAAGGAGAGGAAGGATCAAGGTCTCAGGAAGTGGAGAGCCAATGATGCATATGATGTGAGGAGAAGGACTGCTTTTGATGCTCGCTTTCACACTAAGGGGCATCAGGACTTTTATGAGACTGTTTTGCTAGACAAGAGCCCAGCTGTCAGTGACATGAGATATGTTGATTGGAGGTTAATCAAATCAAATGAAGACTACTTCCCTCATGTCCAAGAAAATTTCAAGGACATTGATATTGATGAGTTTGTTGGCAGAGAAATGAGTGCCTGGAATGATGAGATGATCATGCAATTCTATTCCACTGCTCATTTTTATCCCGATGGGAAGATCGTATGGATGACAGAAGGCACCAGATACTAGTCAACAGTTGATGAGTGGGCTACCATCTTAGGAGCCCCAAAGGTGCAAGAAGGTGACCTTGATGTGTACTCTGAGGACAAGATGAATCATAACTCCATGGCCAACATGTACAATCCCATTCCCAAGGCATACCTAAAGACCCAAAAGCTTGGCTCAGTTTACTTTTTGCAAGAGGACTGTCCACCTCCAACACTATTTTGAGGCATACTTTGATGCCCAAGTCAGGAGACGACAAGATGATACGTGGTTATTCCATCAACATGCTACATCATGTGGATAGCCATACCAGGATCAGAGTGATGGGTCTCATTGTTGAGAGCATCAAGAAGACTACTGCTGACCAGAAGAGGTCTTGTGGATATCTCCCTATATCAAGATACTTATCAACTCCAAGATAGGAAAGAGCCAATATCTACTAGATCGACCAAACCTACCCATACAACCAGATCTTGAGTATAATGTCGTAGTGATGGATCCAAGTCATCCCACTTCACCTGCGACACATGCACATATTGAGGAAGAGGCCAGTGCAGAAGCACCTAGAGCCACTAGTGCTCAAATGCCAAGGACCAAGAGTGACTTGGATATCAAGGTGACTGAGCTGACTACTACCGTTGATTCTTTGAAGAAGGAGGTAGATGCTGTGCCTAGCCCCAGCTCCAGCTCTAGTGATGATGATGATGATAACAGTCCTCCACTCCTGACTCATACTCAGTTTAGGACTCAGGTCAGATCATCTGCAGTGCCAGTTCCAGAGATGAGACCCACTTCATGTGCACCAGCACCAGCACCCTCAGCACCTTCAGCACCCCCCCGTGTCTACTACACCACCTCAGAGGACTTCGGTAGAAGCATTAGCGGATTCTGTTCTCTCCACTCCTTCCACGACCACCAGAGTTGCTTCATCGTCTCATGGAGGAGATCATGCCCAGAGTGACGCTTAGCTCAACACCTTCGAGCTTTTTGGTAACTTGTTGCCAAAGGTGGAGAAGTTGTATAGCTCATAGGGCTTCGAGAGTGTGTGTTGCATTTTGGTTGCTCTTCTCATTTTTTAAAACATTTGATCATGTGTTTGTCTTAAAACATCATTGTGTTTGGTCATTCGCTTTATGATTGGTACTACTATTTCCTATCTTTGTGGTATCTATATGATGATCATTCACTGATGATTGGTGTTATGTGCATTCTAATCCATTCATATCATTTATGCGCACCACCAAGATGTATGTGATATGGAAGAGTTACCCATGATCCTAATCGATTGTGCATTTGCATTCAAATGCAAATTCAAAATAGTGCACAAATTTACGGGGAGCTCTTGCTTATCACATACCTCTCAAAACGATGATGATATACATTGTTTATATCCTTATCGAAGCTTTGATCTATATATTGTCTTCAATTACCAAAAAGGGGAAGATTGAAAGCACAACTTCTCCCTAGGTAGTTTTGGTAATTAATAAAAACTTATATTTCATTGGACTAATGATCATATCAGGCATATTTCAGGAAACGTTCAATGAATGGATTGGCAAAGGATTGTGAGGAGATCCCCTAGATGCATGGAACATCAAATGGCAACAAGCTTCAAGACTACATTTTGCATTTTGTGAGAAATCACATTTAAGTCCATAGGAAAGCCAATAGTATTAAAAGGGGATGAGGTATCTATGATGATCTGGTTGCTCAAGTGCTTAGAGTTAGCCACCAAAACCCCTCATGAATTATCCTACAAAGATATTCTATCCAAACCCTAAAGCCTAAATTTGGTGGCACCAAGTTTACACATTCGGCCCTACCGAGTTTTACCCTAGACAGAATCCAGAGCCAAACCCTAACCTCTCGGTGACACCAAGTGCTTTTTCGGTGAAATCGATACCAGTGACCAACCTTCGGGTATCCAGTTTCTGAGAATCAGAATTTCCAAGTTTTGGGAATCGGTACCACCGAAGCAAGGAACTGCCTAGGCCAGCCAAAATCAGACTCGCCATGTTTTATATATCAGTCTCACCGAAATGCCGAAAGTTGCAACCTTTTGCACTCTTCGGTGTAACGGAGATTTATCTTCGGTTCCACCGAGTTGGGCAATAATGTTGTAACAGTTGGATTTTTGGAGAAGCCTATATATACCCCTCCACCTCCCTCTCATTCGTAGAGAGAGCACTCAAAACAAATCAACACTTGCCCCATCCTTTTTCTGAGAGAGAACCATCTCCTCATGTGTTGAGATCAAGACCTTCCAACTCAACCATATGAATCTTGATTTCTAGCCTCCCCAAGTTGCTTTCCACCCAATCAACCTCTTCTACGAAGCCAAATTTGTGAGGGAGTCATTGTGTGTTGAGGATACTATCTATTGACACAAGAGCAAGGAGTTCATCATCCATACCACAGCTATTACCTTTTGGATAGTTGTGTCTCCTAGATTGGTTAGGTGTCTCTTGGGAGCCTCCGACTTCGTGTGGAGTTGAACCAAGAAGTTTGTAAGAGCAATGAGATCACCTACTTCCTAAAGATCTACCCATAGTGAGGCTAGTCCTTCGTGAACGTAAGTCATGATGGAATAGACAAGGATGCTACTTTGTGGACCCTTAATTGGTGGAACCCTCTATGGACTCTCGCGACCGCTACCCTTCGTGGGTTGAAGTCTCCATCAACATGGACGTACGATACCACCACCTATCAGAACCACTGGAAAAATCTTCGAGTCCCCATTGCGTTTGATCTTCCTATCCCTACCCTCTACTTACATGCGTATGTCTTTACTTTCCGCTGCTATACTCTTAGATTTGCATGTGTAGGGTGTGCTTGACTTGATATAATTTCTAAAACTTGCCAACCTTTAATATTGGGAAAAGACTAGATTTTTAATTGGTCAAGTAGTCTAATCACCCCTCTAGACATACTTTGGATCCTACACCAGCCCGGTGTGTATTTTGGCCGGTTAATAACCCACACCAGAGTTGGGCCGTTGACTGTCCGATTTCACTTTTGGCCTCCTAGCGGCCCATGTTCTCCATGGCACAATTCCGGCCCATACTGACTTTCGGCCTGTTAAAGGCCCATGTTGTACATCGGTCCACTTATGGACCCACTGGATTTTGGCCTGTTAACGGCCCAACCAGGAAACGGGCCAAGCATTAACTGAGGACTATTGTGGCCTGCTAATGGCCCGGTAGCTCGTTTGTACTATTGAGGCCGAGTCAAACTTCTGGCATGTCGACTAATGGGGGCATGCTAAAGTTCCTGCATGGCTGTAGGCCCAATTAAGAAAGGGCCCACGTCGATTCCTGCCCAACTATTACTTTGAGCCCATTAGGAGGACCATTTGTGGGAAGCAGAAAATCCGGTCCACTAGAGTCCAACACCAATGTTTGGCCCAACTAGTAACTGCGAGCCAGTTATGGGCAGTGGGCCGTTCCCCTAGATGAAGGGCATGTGTCGCTTTGTTCTAGTTATTAATTACACTGCATATTTTGGCTTGTTTGCTGCCAATTGAGCTTTCAAACCAGGAAGCTGCTTTGTGAGCCGCGCTAAGCTAATATATACGGCATACAAACAAAAACGTAGCACATCGAAGCATATATTACATGATATTACATCCACTGGGCAATCAAAGATTGATGCAAGTGCAAATAATGGCCAGAGCTTAACGATATGCAACCTCAGCACGGATGACGACAATAAGCTTCTGAGCAAGTTCTTACTCCTTTGCTCTACTGTTTGCTATACTATGATTGAAATCATTGATCTATTGTTGTTGCACAAGAATGTGCACCTCTGATTCCTCCACGATTTCCATCATTGCTTCAGCCAGTAACTGGTTCACAAACATACATGTTTTCTGTTCGATTGGGACAGATGAAACTGAACAGATTCAGATGGCGATTTTGGCAGGCTTGTATCCCCAGTAGTGGAGAGTGTCCCGACCACTGCATCATAACTTAAATTAGGTGGGAAACTAAACAGATTAATCAAGAGTGATGGCCATATTACCTGCATTAGATTTATTGGAGAGAAACAATGGGGTTGTCTTCATGTCTTGAGACTTTGTCTTCTTATCTTCAACATCCTGCATCAAATTAACACAATATGGCATTTCTATCATTGGCCACGTCAGCTAATAGGAAAGCAACATTGACACAATGAACGTTTGGGCAACCAGACCACAACAGCCTACACCAAATTAACAAAATATGGCACTGCTATCATCTGCCAGGTAAGTTAATAGGAAAGCAACATTGACAGAGTGAACGATTGGGCAACCAGACCACACCACTGGATTATAGTAATGTGCCATATATGAGAGAGTACAATCATGCAACTCAATATGCAAAATTACCAGGCAGTTTTCATAAAATCTACATTAGCGCCTCAATTATACAATTTTCTACAAGTAAATTCAGATCAAATAATTGATGTAGGGTACTAAAGGTTGGATTCACGCCTATGCTACTTAATAAACTACATAGTGATGTAAAAATACAGTGATATACAATAGGGGCTTACATCAGTATTGGAGCACGGAGAATTCCTGCAAGATACTTTCCTAGAACATGATCCCAGTTGAGAACGTTTGCTATCCTTTAAGGATATTTTCTACAAGATAGATGCGTATGACATGTAGAAAATATAAGTTCAAATGTGATATGACTGCTATAAAATTTCATGATGTGAGGATACACACATGCTTCCTAGAATCGAGTGGAAATATTTTTGTTGGACTACAGTGGACTCATTCTTTGGCCAATGGAATCTGGTTATTATCCGCGGGAGTTGGGTTTCTCAGTGTTGGAGCTGTTCCTATGAACACTGTAGTTGGGTTACTATCTCCTGGAGTTTGGATCTTTTACAAAGACCTTGTTTGTACCCCTTCAAATTCTAACATAGCCCGCTTCCTCTTACATGCCTTGTACAGAACAATGGTGCTTCAATTATAAAACATTCTATGGCAAAGAGATGGAATAGGCACCGAAGAATAGAAATGCTTGGCATATTGACATGTACTCCCTCCATCCGGAAATAAATGGATGTATCTAGATGTATTTTAGTTCTAGATACATTGATTTTTCTCCATTTCTGCACAAGTAATCTGGACAGAGGGAGTATGATGTACAAGCTAAGGATTCGACATGACGACGGAGTAAAAGAAACACTAGTTGAATGTAAAACTATATGATAGCTGGAATAGGTATAGAAAAACAGGAATGCAACATATTTACATGTATGATGGGAACTAAGATGGCATTGCAACAAAACAATAGAACATCACTTCAATTTTAAAAAGCATGATATAGTAGACGGATGGAGTACATAGTGGTGAGTAGGAATGCATGAGATATTCAGAAGGATGATGTCCAAGCTAAGCAGATGGCTTTGCGATAGAGTAGAATGAAAGTACGTGAATGTGAAAACATGTTAACATGAATGGAATAGGTACTAAAACAGGAAGGCATGACATATTCACATGTACGATCTGTGGGCTAAGCACATGGCAATGAAAGATATTATATGCATGATGCTACCCATATCACAGGCCAAGTTAGAGCAATGACCTTGTGGGGTGAATAGGAATCATCCTCTCGCTGCAACTCTTCTGAAGAACTACATTTAACTGTTCCTTCATATTGAATATCATTGACATTAATTTTGTTGGCTGTTGCATTTCTCCACGAGTTTATTTTAGTGGATTCGTTCTGATATACAATATCATTGCGTGCAATAGTATCTGACATGCATGGAAGACAACTGGTAGTGAGATTATGTAATGAGTGCGTGTAGGAGACGACTTAAATAGTAGGAGTCGACTTAAATAGCAGCAACAATTTGATGCGTCAAAAACTAAAGAGAGAGCACACATGATAGCTACAAAATATATGTTGTTTGTAAGATTAACTAGATGGCACATGACAGTACTCCAGAATAAAAACATTGGTAACACTAGAAGGGGTATAATGAGAAGCCTGTGGTATAGCTTTGGCTGAGGGACGATAACAATGGAACAATGTTAACTCCTGCACAAGGCTCATCTCTAAAGTAAGACTGAAAGAATCAGCATGAATGTACAGTGACAAGTGATAATCGATTTTCCATGCTTAGATGAATAACAAAGCCATAAATGCTGCACACAAGTAAGATGAGGGTACAACCTATCGTATCGCCCTTTGTAGGACTGAGCATCATCTGCTGGACCATTGATGGCACTATTGTTGTGCTGGTTGTCAACGTCAGGTCGGAACACTCGAGGCAGGGAACTCTTGAGTGGGGAGTATAGCTCCCTTTTGGTGTATGCTTCCCTTGTTGGAGCAGCTCCGATTTGAAGGAAGACGGCTTGAATGAAGAGGCAGGAAACACACAATGTTAAGAATGACACATATCTTTGATCTGAAGAAATACCATAAGATATCAACACTAAGGTATGAGATTGGTTACACGTCAGTCGACTGAAAACTAAATTGGGGTCAGGCGCTTCTTTTTTTGCACTGTCCGATCTACGCCAGATGGCTAGATGGCCGTTTTGTGCCTCCCGGCTGTCACTGTTCAGGATCTTCCTCGAACAGCCAACGACCACCGACTTAGCAGCCTGCCTCCACCGTCCCTCGACATGGCCCCGCCCGACCGCACTGCCGTGGTTCCGCCACCCCTGGCCATACCTCAAAGACTGGTTGTCATCCAGATCGGACGCGAGCAGTACCTTGACCCCATGCAACCCTAAGATAGGCATCGAGCGCTGATTCCACGGTGAAGCTACGCCCCCGCACCCCGTATGATAGACACCGAGGCACTCCTTTCCTAGCCAATCGGCAGCCTAGGTGCTAGGGTGCCTTGAGCTCGAGGGGTGCTGATTCCATCCATTGGGAATCAACTGACCCAAAGTAAAAATTCAGGCAACTGACGCCTAGGTAAAGTGAATAAGATGAGTGTACAAGCTCTGTTGCGGCTCGGTGTAGTACGCAGCTTCATCTACCGAGTCGATGAGGCCGGCACGGTTGGGGTGGCTCCCGGTGGTGGGAAAGAAGATATGTGGCGACGGTCGACGGCTAAGGGGGACCAGCGCCGAGGCATTGAACGCGTCCGAAGTTGGAGCCGCTCCGACGCCCTGCAAAATGGCGCAGTTGCATCGGCTCCGATACGATTCACACGATCCTCGTCAAGACAGCTCTGGTGGCACAAAGTAAGAGGCACATGGCCCAATGCACGACATCTAATAGGCAGCGGCTCCGACATTTTGTAGGAGGGCGGCGGTGAATCGGGTGCAGTGGGGGTTGCCATGGATGAGGGGCCGAGGTTTCACGGCTGGGGAGAAGGTGATTTGGCGCCCATAGTGCATGAATGGGAATTGGGAAGGGTGTAACAGCCCAAGAGCAACTTTCCAAATCTTGCAACCATTTCCATGAATCCAAGCTTGTATGCTATGCCATGTTTGACTTGAGTTAATAAAGTTTTGTTTCATGACATCCATTGTGCATCATGGCATCATGACATCCTATTTATTCTGTTGCATCATTGTATGTTTGAGTGTGAGTGTGTTGTGGTTATGTGCTTGGCAACCTTGTGGCAAGATCTTGTTTGAAACAACCTCAAATCATTTTCAACCAAAAAACCCCTTTTCCTCCCTATTCTTCTTATTTTGCAAAGTGTGTTCCCGCTGCATTACTTTAATGTCGACTATATTTCAAAAACTCCTAAATGTTGCTCTTAATCCCTCCAAATTTAACCCCTTTTAAAAGGGCTTTGGTTGGATTCAAAAATGCCTCAAGTTTGAATTAAATTCAAACTTGATTTATTTTTCTATCTCTAAAAATGCTCAAACCAATTTTGTTAAATAGAGTGTAATTCGAGGGTCTCAAATATATTTTTGTTCCAGCCTTAAACCTCTGCATTTGTTATCTGTCATTATTTTTTCCCTTGTCTTCTATTTTGGAAAAGATTTAAATTGCAGAGAGAGAGAGAGAGAGAGAGAGACAGAGGAGGTGCAAGCCCAGTAGCCCAGCGCCAGCGCTCGCCTTTTCTCCCCCTTTCCAGCATGGATGCCGGTCCGACCCAACCTGCTAGCGACTCACCGTGGCCATGGGCTCTGAGTTGTGCCCCCTATAAAGGATCCTCGGGCCTTCCTAGGGTTTCCCTCGCCCCATTTCTTTCCTCCTCCGTGCCACCACCGCTGCATAGCTCCCTTCCCGCGCCTCTTCCCGCTGCTGTCCGAGCCATGGCGGGCTCGTCGTGCACGTCGCCGCCGGCGAAGGCACCGTCCCTAGCGCGCCCTTCTTCGACCAGGAGATTCGTAGAGCTTCCCCGAGCCCGTTTGCACTGCGATCCAAGACCAGAAACTCCAGGCTCGTCATCATCTTCTTCCTTGCACCCCGGATCCGAGACAATCCGCACTACGAAGGTTCCTTGTGTCGTCTCCGTCGCCTTCTAGCCCTCATCTTCATTTCCACGGGATGTTAGGTGAGACCGCCCTATCAACATGCCTTTTCTTTTTGACGAATTCATCCCGTGCGTGTCGCGCTGTTCATGCCGTCCTCGTGCTCTCCACGCTCCAGGTGTGTTGGGGATATAACCCCGTGGTAAGACCCGCCCAGGAGGGGCCGGGTCGTACCTGGCGGCTCGTAGCCAAGACCTGTAAGGTGGGACGGAAGATGAAGGCCAGGCCGCGTGGTGGCTTACCTGACGGGCCACGACGAAGGCCCAGAGACAAAATATGGTGTGAAGACCCGGGCGGTTAAGCCGCCCGAAGACGGCTTTGCCCAAGATAGCAAGGCGGCTTAGAGACATGATCAACTACGATGTATGAGTCAGTTTAGGACTCGTGTAACCCAGAGCCTCGACCTCCTATATAAAGGTGAGGCCCTGGGGCGGCTTAGACAGAAAAACAATCAATCGAGAACTAGGTCAAGCGAATCCGCTCCCTTGTAATCGATACTCCAAGCAATACAACACAAGCAGGACGTAGTCTTTTACCTCTTCTTGAGGGGCCAAACCTGGGTAAACTCGTGTCCCTTGTCTCGACCAACCTCTTTGAGTCCACCTCCTTAGCAATGGCCTCGAACGTAAGTCTTCGGACATCTGCTGTGACAAAACCATGACAGTTGGCGCCCAATGTGGGGCTAGCGCTCGGTGGTGTTGAGTTCTCAAAGGGCTCTCTCCCAGGGATCGAGGGGTACGCTGTTGGTAGGATGACCAAGAGTCGCCGCGGCCGGCTCTACATCGACGACGCCGGCTGGGGCCCCGAGGCCGATTCAATTGAGTACGGTTTCTGGGTCCCCTTCGGCGGAATCCACGTATTCGTCGGTAAGATCGGCGGATCCGAACCCGGGCCGGACATCTGCACCGACATCGTCGAGCCGGCCCGGCGTGAGAAACCCGCCCGACGCGTGCAACCCGCCCGTGCCGACCCGGGCAGGAAGCATGTCTTTGTCGGCTTCACCCAGGGCGTGGAGCTTGAAGGTTCCGTGTCACGGGAAGAAACTCTCGTCTGTTCAGAGGATGGATCCTCGAGCGGAGAGACGGAATCAATCTATCAGCTTCACAACGGTGGGCTCGGGGGCTACGTCGAGCCTTACCCCGAGTCGGAGTATCATGAGCCGGAGGATTATGAGCCGCCGAACCGCGCTGCCGTCTTCATGGCGGGTTCAGCGGCGGCTCCCGGCAGCTCAGCCGCCGGTGTGACTGGGTCTGGAGCTGGCAGGCCGCCGGCTCAGGTTCTTCTGGATCTGATGAATGAGCTTACAACCCTGATGGCGACTGAGGTCACTGCTGAAAACCAAGCGGCCCGTAATGCGGAGATCGCGATGTTGAAGAACCAGATGACCGGAGTCCAACAGGAAATCAATGCGCTGAAGGCTCAGATGGATGCTGAGGCGGAGCGCCTTAGGGCGGACGCTTTCCGTTTCGTGTTAGAGCAGCAGTCTGCGGCGGCGGTTCAGCGGATGAGGCATCAATCCCGCTTGCCAGATCAGTATGAAGCCAGAAATCTTTTCAACACGCCAGGGACGGGACGGAACGTGCCTTTGACCGTGACCCGGACGGCGGAAGTACCTGGAAGCCGGGCGGCGGTTCAGCATCTGCGGCCAGACCCGCCCCGCCGGAACCCGACCCCACCACAGCCTTTTTCGACGCCGCCGGGTCATTATTCTAACCCGGCTGAGAACATGGTGGCGGCGGCAACCCGGCTTGGTACAATCCCCATCCCCAATGAGGCGCCTTTTGCAGAAGAGGTGCGGAACGCTATTGGATACCTGCAGACGCCGGTGGCCCAGCAGGAGAAGTATACTTACAGCCGGAGCCGCGTGCATTCAACTCCCATCCCCAACCACAGCTACGGCCGGCGTTATGAGTCGCCGGCGGTTTCTGTCAGTGAACGACATCGGAACCCGCCGCGAGTCGATCGGGCGGCTCTGGATGCTCAGGCGCTGGTAGATCGGGCGAGAGCACAGCGAGAGGCGGCGGCTCTGGCGGCGGCGGCGGCTCATCAGGAACCCACAGTTGCACCTTCCGTCTCAGTAGGGGCAGGAGTAACCTCCAGGGCTGTGGGAGTGCCGTGCTTAGCGCCGGCTCTACGGAATGAGCGTCTGCCAAAGTATTTCAAAGGTCCTCGCAAGGTGCCCAATTATACTGCAGACCTACCTCCAGAGGCTTGGATCGAAAGCTATGAGCTGGCCATGGAGATGTTGGACGTCAGTGATGCAGTATGTGCCAAATACTTCATCATGATGCTGGAAGGGCCGGCTCGCACGTGGTTAAAGGGCTTGCCATCCAATAACATTAATTCCTGGGCCGAGTTGAAGGCGAAATTCATCAAAAATTTCCAAGGAACGTGCAAGCAGCCCATGACGATTGTGGATCTGGACCATTGTGTGCAGCATAATGACGAGTCGGCTCATCACTGGGTCCGGCGGGTCTCAACCATCATCCACTCTTCGGAACAGATTAAGGCGGCTTAAGCAGTTTTGATTCTGGAGAAGAATTGCCATTTTACACCGCTGAAGCAGAAGCTTGGCCGGCTTAAACGCTCATGCCAAGACATGGGGGAGCTCATGGCGGCTCTCACCAAGTATGCAGACTCTGATAACACGAAAGACCCAGGCTCTGATGATGAGAAATCAGGTCACGGGAAGAAAGGTAACAATGGCAAGGGTCAACAGCAAAATGCGGCTGGAAACAGCAACCCGGGCAAACGGAAGAACCCGGACGGCGGGTCAGAATTGGTGGTGAACACCAGCACTGGGAACAATCGTGCTAAGGGTAATGGGAACTTCAGGGCACCCTTTAACAAGGGTAAAGCTCCTTTCAACTTGGAGGAGATGCTCAACAAACCTTGTCCGGAGCACAGCCGGCCTGATAAGCCGGCAGGTCACACTTGGAGGGATTGTAGTATTATGCGGCAGTTCAGGGATTACAGCCTTCAATAGCACCGTAATAACGGTAATGGTCCGTCAGGCGGCTCAGGGCGGGCGGGTCAGGAGACGGCTTTGGTGCTGGCGGCTCAGGATCCGGTTACCAGGGTCAAGGCAATCAAGGAGGTCATCATCAACAGCCTCGCGGTGGAGGCCAGCAGCAGAATAACCAATCGGGGTACCAGACTAACCCGAAACAGCTCAGTGGGGGTCAGTATGATGTTTTTACAACCAGCCTCGACAAGCGAGACCGGAAGGTACGCAAGCAGGCGGTTAACGTGATCATGCCAGCTCTCCCACAGTATTTGAAGTGGTCCAAGTATGACATAACTTGGAGTAGGAAGGATCACCCGCCGCGTGTTGATAACCCGGGGCAACTGGCTTTGGTAGTTGCCCCCCAAGTAGGAGGATATGTGTTCACTAAAGTGCTTATGGATGGTGGCAGCAGCATCAACATCCTGTATTATGACACTTTCAGCCGGATGGGTTTGCTTGATAAGGATCTTAAGCCCTCTTCAACAATTTTTCACGGTGTGGTGCTCGGAAAATCGACTTATCCAGTGGGGAAGATTACTTTGGAGGTAGCTTTTGGTGATGAATTTAACTACAGGGTGGAGTCTTTGTGGTTTGAAGTGGTCAAAATCAAAAGCCCATATCACGCTCTGTTTGGACGGCCGGCTTACGCCAAGTTCATGGCTAGGCCTTGCTATGTTTACTTACAGCTCAAGATGCCCGGGTTGAACGGGACGATTACCGTGCATGGTGATCGGAAGACAGCTCTTGAGTGTGAGGAAGGTGACGCAGCTTACGCAGAGTCAAGTTGTGCAGAGGCGGAGCTCAAGTTTTATAAGGAAAATGTTGACCCGGAAGACATGACTCCACTCAAGAAGCCTAGCACGGAATCTGAGCCGCCCCTCAAGTTTGTGGCGGATGATACCAAGCAGGTAGATTTCAATCTAGGCGACTCATCACAACAGTTCACTATCGGGGCTAACATGGACCCCGCATAGGAAAGCGCGCTCATCGAATTCATCCGTGAGAATCGGGACATCTTTGCATGGAAGCCGTCTGACATGCCAGGTGTACCGAGAGAATTCGCTAAGCACCACCTTAATGTGGATCCTAAGTTCAAGCCGATCAAGCAGTTCCTTCGCCGTTTCAATGAAGAGCGGCGTAAAGCAATTGGGGAAGAGGTGGCCCGGCTCTTAGCAGCAGGGTTCATCATGGAGGTTTTTCACCCGGAGTGGTTGGCTTAAGAAGAACGGCACGTGGCGTATGTGTGGATTACATGGATCTTAACAAGGCCTATCTAGTTGACCCGTTTGCTCTCCCCCGTATCGACCAGATTATTGATGCAACGACGGGTTGTGAGAGTTTATGCTTCCTGGACGCTTATTCAGGTTATCACCAGATCAAGATGGCAGTTAAAGACCACGAGAAGACGGCTTTCATTACGCCTTTTGGTGCTTTCTGCTATGTGTCTATGCCTTTCGGGCTCAAGAGTGCCCAGGCGACTTACCAGCGTTGTGTGCAGAACTGTCTTCATAGTCAAATTGGGCGCAATGTTCATGCTTATGTGGATGATATCGTGGTCAAGTCAAGAAAGAAGGAGACTCTACTTAACGACCTGAGAGAAACATTTGATAATTTACGGGTCTACAAGATGATGCTTAACCCGGCTAAGTGCGTCTTTGGAGTTCCTGCAGGCAAGCTCTTGGGATTTCTAGTCTCTGAGCGTGGCATTGAAGCTAATCCGGACAAGATAAAGGCTATCACCTCCTTGTCTGAGCCGGCGTTCATCAACGACGTTCAGCGCCTGGCGGCTCGGATCGCTGCGTTAAGCCGGTTCATAAGCCTCCTGGGTGAGAAGGCTATTCCTCTGTATCAAATGATGAAGAAAACAGACAACTTTGTCTAGATTAAGGCGGCGGGTGAAGCGTTTGAGGCGCTCAAGAAACAGCTGTCTGAGCCACCGGTCTTGGCTGCTCCGGCTGAGAAGGAACCTTTACTCCTCTACGTGGCGGCTAACAATAGGGCAGTCAGCACCGCGATTGTTGTGGAGCGTAAGGAGGCCGGGAAAGAATACCCGGTTCAGAGGCTGGTTTACTACGTTAGTGAAGTTTTGATAGAGTCCAAGCAGAGGTACCCACATTGGCAGAAACTGATATACGGGGTGTTCATGGCGAATCGTAAGTTGAAGCACTACTTCTTGGGACACCAGATCACTGTGGTTAGCTCTGCTCCGTTGGGAGACATAATTCAAAACAGAGAAGCCACTGGCAGGATTGCTAAGTGGGCATTGGAGCTTGGGCCTCTAAATCTAAAATATGTGCCCCGCACGGCTGTCAAGTCTCAAGCCTTGGTGGACTTTATTAACGACTGGACAGAGTGTCAGTCGCCCGAGGAGAAGCCGGATAACACATACTGGACAATTCACTTTGATGGATCCAGACAATTGGAAGGATCAGGGGCTGGAGTTGTCTTAACTTCCCCTAGAGGTGACAAGTTTTGTTATGTGTTAAGGTTGATGTTTCCCTGTACTAACAATGCAGCTGAGTATGAGGCTTTACTCCACGGCCTCCGTGTAGCTAAGGAGATGAACCTGAGCCGGGTTAGATGTCTTGGCGACTCAGACCTCGTGGCTCAGCAAGTTTCAGGCACGTGGGATTCCAAGAACCCACGGATGGTGACTTATCGTCAGGCGGTGGATATCATTGCTGGTCACTTCAAGGGTTATCAGGTGGATCATATTGACCGTCGCAAGAACGAGGTGGCTGATGCATTATCAAGACTTGGCTCTCAGCGTAAGCCGGTGCCGCCTAACGTTTTCTTGGATGTGCTATATCACCCGTCAGTTAAGCTACCTTCAGAGGAGGACCTGGCTATACCTGACCCGGAGGGGCAGCTGGTGGCGGCTCTGCATGCTATCCCTGACTGGACGTTGCCTTACCTAGCGTACTTGACTTGCGGCGAGTTACCCGAGGACGAGACCTTGGCAAGGCAAATCATAAGGCGATCTAAGTCCATGATGATCGTCAATGGCGAGTTACATAAGCACAGTGTCACCGGCATTTTTCAACGTTGTGTTTCACCTGAAGAAGGTAAGGAAATCTTAAATGAGATTCATGCTGGCGATTGTGGTCATCACGCCGGCTCAAAATCTCTGGTGGCCAAGGCTTTTCGGCATGGTTTCTTCTGGCTGACGGCTCATAAGGATGCAGAAGACTTGGTTCTCAAGTGCGATGGATGTCAGAAGTTCGGGCGACGTGCTCACGTGCCGACTCAGGAGTTGCGTATGATTCCAATTACCTGGCCGTTTGCGGTCTGGGGGCTTGATATGGTCGGGCCCTTCAAGAGATCTAAAGACAAGAAGACCCACCTTTTGGTGGCGGTGGATAAGTTTACCAAGTGGGTGGAGGCTGAGCCGGTCGGCAAGTGTGACGCGGCTACGGCGGTTCAGTTTGTAAAAAAATTGATCTACCGCTTTGGTTACCCTCATAGTATCATCACAGATAATTGCACAAACCTATCCAAGGGGGCTATGCAGGCATTCTGTGAAAGTGAGCACATCCAGCTTGACGTCTCTGCTGTTGCTCATCCACAATCCAATGGTCAGGCGGAGCGAGCTAACCAGGAGATCTTAAGAGGTATCAAGCCCCGGCTCATGGTTCCTCTGCAGCCAATGCCGGGTTGTTGGGTAGAAGAGTTGCCATCAGTTTTATGGAGCATCAGAACCACTCCCAACAGGTCAACAGGCTATACGCCTTTCTTCATGGTTTATGGCGCAGAAGCCGTGTTACCAAGTGATATACGTCATGACTCGCCGCGGGTGGCGGCTTACGTTGAGATAGACAATGAGACAGCGCATCAGGACGCGTTAGATGCTTTGGATGAAGAGCGTGATCTGGCGGCGGCTCGATCGGCGATTTATCAACAAGACCTGCGTCGCTATCATAGCCACAGGGTTAAGACCCGGACGTTTCAAGAAGGCGACTTGGTGTTACGTCTAATTCAAGATCAGACGGATGCGCACAAGTTATCTCCTCCATGGGAAGGACCTTTTGTGGTTAGCTGAAACCTCAACAATGGGTCATACTATCTCATTGACGTACGAGACGAGTCACACACTTCTGGGCAGGAGACCCACCTGCCGTGGAATATCGCTCATCTGCGACCGTACTATACTTGAGTCATCGACTCCCCCCATTGTACATCATCATTGTATATATCACTTATATATATAATAAAGTTGGCATCCCTACAAGCCGGGGCCTCTACCGTTTTACGTATCTCAGATTGTGCAAAGATGGATACAACCACAAGGTCATTTGGGGGCTTCCAACCCGCCGGATTTAGCTTACACACCCTCTTGATCGGTTCTTCAGCCACCGTAAGGCCGGGTTATATACCCAAAAAGTTGACTCCGTCAACAAGGTCATTTGGGGGCTTCTAACCCGCCGGGTTTAGCTTACACACCCTCTTGATCGACTCTTCAGCCACTGCAAGTTTGAGTTAAACCTGCGTGTATGCTGCTGCTCCGCTAGGTGACCCGCCGAACTCTTACCAGTTAATCTCGATTAGAGACCCTGAGCTGTTCAAACATATTTGACAGTCACTCTCGCTAGAGACCCTGTACTGGTCAAGGTTAAACCGACGGCTCTTGTCACGTGAGGGTCGGCTTACGGAAAGCGAGGATAAGCTCACCCATCTGCTGCCGACTCTCCGCTATGTGGCCCGTTCGTACTCTCAAACAGTTACTCTTTTAAAAGACCCTGCACTGTTTAAGGTTCAAACGACGGATTTATGTCACGTGAGAGGTAGCTTATGGGCCCTGGGGTACTCATGCCCTGCTGCGTCTCTCTCTAGTTCGTTGCGCTCTTATCAGTTAATCTCGCCTAGAGACCCTAAGCTGTTCAAAGGAATTAACGCTCACTCTCGTTAGAGACCCTGTGTTGTTAAGAGTTCAAGTAGCGAATCCACCCAGAAGAACCGGCATATGATTTTTTGAAAAAGCAAGGTCATGAAAGACTTAACATCGCCGGGTTGTGCTTTTTCAAGCCGCCCTCACAGCAATATAGAACATATTCTGTCTTGTTTGTTTTTGCAGGGTTTATCTCCTAAGATGAGCCGCCGTGAAATCTGATATTATGAGCGGAACACAAGACAGATAAGCATGCATCAAGTTGTGCAAAGGTTCATACGTGCGCGATGGCACGGCTCAGGCAAACAAAGTTTTTCTATGCCTATTACAAACTCTCCAGGGAGCCGAAAATACCACGGACTTAAAATTTTTGTACACTGCTAGCCTTGGCGGGTCAATAAGCCGGGTTGTAAGTTTCAGAAGCAAGTGATCAGCTCGATGGCGGGTCATCCTGCGCCGGGTCTTTGACCTCTTCGATCTGAAGAATGTCCACATCCCAGTTGCAGTTTGTTAAAGCTTCAAACTGAGCCTCGTCAAAGAGGGGGGACGGGTCAATTTCAGGAGCAAAGAGTTGCTTACGGCGTGCAGGAGTCAAGTCCCTGGCCTCGAAGGTTCGGCAGCGTACTCGTTTCCTGTCCGCGCAGTAAGCCGCCTGGTAGGTAGTCAGATCAACTTCATCCGCCAGTGTTGATGCGAGTACTCTGGAGGCCTTCATACACTTGGCATAGTCAGCTTCTGTGAAATCTGAGCCGTCGTCTTTCTTGGACGGAAAGCCATCCATCATCTCTTCTGCAGTCAGTCCAGGGGCAAAGGCCAAAGACCGGCTTAGCGCGGCCATTGCTCCCTTCCTGGCGGCTGATCGTTTGAGCTCTTCGATTTGCTTCGGCAAAGTTGACAGGAGTTCTATCACTCCCTTCATGAATTTGGGGATGCTTCTTTCATCCAGCATTGCTTTGATGGTGCAAAGGGTCCCGCAGTATAGCTGTTCTGTCAAGGTGTATACTGCTTTCAGCTTCAACAAGCTGTCAGAAGATAGCTGGCGGCTTCTTTGGCCTGCAAGGAATGATTTGGTGTTATAAGCCGCCCGCATAGTTTTTAAACAAGGCAAGGAAATTTGCTAAGTATTCAGTGCTTACCAAAGATAGCAGAAGTCATCCTAGAGATATGATGCTTGAGGGTTTGCAGCTCATCTGACACAAGCTTAAGTTGCTGGTCAGCATCGTCTACGCGCTTGTTTAGGGCGGCTTGGGTAGACTCCGCACTCTTTTTGAAGGCATCAAAGTCAGCCTGAACCTTCTTAAGCTCCTTAACAGCAACCCGCCATTTTTCTTCCGCCTCAGACCGGGCGGTTTGTTGCGAAGCAAGGCTTTCTTTCACGCTGGTCAGATTAGATTCGGCCGCGTCCAAGGCTTCCTGTGTTGCACAAAAATAGAAATAACACAGTTCAGGAGGTTTAAATCGCCAGGATAAGATATTCGTACATGGTTGATGAAGCTGCTATGCTACAAGTCTCAAGCAGATTGCAAGCAATATACTTGACACTTGGGGGCTAATGTCTGTGTTCGCTCTCCAACTCTACAATAAAGTTCCGGCTCATCTTCGTAAAGTTAAGCCGGCACTTGTGGGATACACACGGTGCTCTCCAAGTTTACAGTGAAGTTCCAGCTCATCTTCGTAAAGTTAAGCCGGCACTTGGGGGCTACACACGGCGCTTTCCAAGTTTACAGTGAAGTTCCGGCTCATCATTTTCATACTGACCCGGACTTGGGGGCTACCCTTGATCTACTCTTCAACTAAGTACCGGCTTAATATATATATTAACCCGATACTTGGGGGCTACAAGTTTGGCGATTTGAATTATGATAAGGATTGGAAGACCCGGTCTACTATTTGCAATACTAAACTAGCTCTTGGGGGCTACATAAGGGTATAAGGAAAAGCAAGAGAGGAGGAGTACCTCATATTTCTTTTTCAGCAGTCCAACAAGCTTCAACTCCATATTGCAGCTTGTGGAGAGGCGATTCAGATAACCAGCATGAAGTTCATCTGCAGTCATTTTTTCCAACACGGGGAATTCAAACTCAAGCTTTTCTGGTGAGCCTGTATCAGCCTGGCAGGTGTGCTTGGTTAATACATGGGGATCAGGGAATTGATAACCCGTCCCAGTGACAACAACGTCTGGATGAGCTGTGTCTTCAGCGGCTGTTGAAGGGCTCGGCGGCTTAGGATCAGCCTTCGGAGGACTCTCAGGAGTGACCATATCATCATCAGCCGGCTCAGAAGGCTGAAGAATGTCGGTAGATGCATCTGTTCTAGCCTCAGTGGGCTCAACATGAGGTGCAGGGGAATCTGGCTTAGCAATTTCCGGCTCTTGAGCAGCAGGGGCAGCGGTAGACCCGCCGGTCTTCCTTCGTTTTGCTTGAGCCCTGGAAAACAAAAGATTGTCACATAAAGGACAAGGATGGTAAAAACGTATGATGCAAATTCAAAGGTACGTACTCCGGGTTGATCTTCAGAGGAGGCAACTTGGATGCAGTAGAGTCGCCAGATGAAGGAGGTGACTCCTAGAAAAGTTAAGACGATGAAAAAACAGAGTAAGGTTACAATGCAAGACAATTAAAATTGGATTTAGCTAAAAGAAAACCTGAGCAGGCCGTTTCCGAGGAGCCGGAGAGTTTGGCAAGCCGGTTAAAAGCTCTTCAGAGCCGGTGCTCCGGGTCTGACGTCTGGAGGTATGCTGTTGCTTTTTCAAAAGAAAATTGGGGTCTAAATAAGCAAGAGGATGAGAAAATGGGACTTTCCGGATGACCCGCCATACTTTCTCTGGTGGAAAGTTTTCTGAGTCAGAGGAGATGTAAGTTACCTCAGGGGCATCTGCACGGCTGGTTTCCGTTTCCTCCTATGAATAATTGTTGTCAATAGGTTGCATAAAGAGACGGCCAAGGGAGTCAAGTTCTACCTCTGAGTCGTCAAGTTCAGGCGGTTCCTGAGCGATAGTTTTCTTCTTCTGGACGCGGGTTTTACCCACTTTAGGTTTCCTCACAGGAGGGTTATACTTCTTCTTCCAGAAAGAAGAGCCGGCCTGTGCATAAGCCGCCAACAAAGGTTAGAAGGAGCAAGACAAAGTTAAAGTTTGACCAAATTTGTGGAAAAGTGTCTTACAGCTGGAGCCGTGTTCTTGACACGGAACGGTTTCAGCCCAACTTTGTTGCAAACCGCTTGCTTTTCGCCAAGAAGTCCTTTGACGGAGGAGTTGCTATCTTGTTCTGTCAGAGTGGTGGAACTGAAGCAGAGGGTGTCATTGGGTTCACCTGTGAATTGATGCATGAGTCGGTCACGCCGGCTCAGTGGCAGGATCTTCCAGCTAACCCAGCAGCGGGTTAAGTCGACACCGGTCAAACCTTTGGCCATTAAGGCCCTGATCTTCGCGAAAGCCGGAGCATATTTCGCTCGCTCCGTGGCGGACATCCGATCTGGGAGTTCTCCAGTGTTGCAGAGCCGGGTAGGACGGTAACCCGGCAGCGGATTCTCTCCTTCGGGAGAAGTGTCTTTGCAGTAAAACCAAGTCTTGTTCCAATCCTTGGGGTGACTTGGTAGGATAGCTGCTGGATAGGGCAAATCTCTCCGTCTCTGGATAGAAACGCCGCCAAGCTCCAAACTTGGTCCAGCCGCCACTTCAGTTTGGCGGTTGACATAAAAGTAATCTCGGAAGAGGTCAACCGACGGCTCTTCTTGCAGGTAAACTTCGCATAAGACTTGAAACTGACACATGTTGGTGACAGAGTTTGGACCTATATCTTGAGGATGAAGCTTGAAGAAGTGAAGAACGTCCCGGAAAATTTTCGACCCGGGCGGGCTAAAACCGCGGAGGAGGTGATCAGTGAACACAACCACCTCTCCTTCTTTAGGAGTAGGTCTTATTTCTGGCCTGGCACCCGCCAATGTATAACGTCCTGAGCCGGCAAGATGCCCGACTCTACGAAATCAAGCAGAAGCTGCTCAGTGACTCCGGAGCCAACCCAGTCACAAGATGCTGGTGCTCTCGACATGATGGCGGGTCAAACTGTGAGAAGGCGCAGAATATGGCGGGTTAGAAGAACGTCAAATAATTAAGGCAACTATGGTCGGCGTGATGATGAGGTGTTAAGCCGCCGACGTATTTGATCAGTGAGCCAGCAATGTAGCGGCGGGTTAAGTGTGGACAAACAGGTTTCACATATTACAACTGTGGCTGCAAGATCTACGGGCGAAGATAAAGGAAATATATTCAAAACCTAGAAAGGGGGAGTGGAAGAACAGGCGGACAACACGCGGAGAAGATTGGTATGCAGATCAAAAACAAGCGGGCATTGACATCAAAAGGACGACTGCAATGGATAGACAGCGTTATGAGATTCAAGGGGATACTCGGTGGTCTGCACTACGAAGAACACTCTGATGAACAGCGAAGAACGGCGAAGAACACAAAGAACTCCGACGAACTCGGGGAGACCCTAATGGGTATAACTACAGATTGGACAAGGGCCGAGTACGGTACCTTGCGGATGCGGACGGGCCGGCGAAGCTCTGGACCAACTCAAGTTGATGCAGCGGCCGGCGTAGGGGAGGACAGCGAGGACTGGTCGGTGCAGCAGAGTGCTAGAGGTGCGGGCGTCTGAAGGAGGAAGAAGACAGCGGCGGCGGAGAAAAGAAAGGGCCCCCCCGTGTCCCTATTTATGAGATGGGATGGCAACAGTGCGTGCGAAAATCGACGGGGTGCAGTGATGATTGACCGGAAGGGGCGCCTCGATTTTCGGGCCGACCGTTTTAATGAAAGGATCCGTTGCAAATGTCACAGAATCTTTTTAGCATATTCGATGTGACGTCACGGCGGGTTATGATTTTTATTTTTTCTGGTGGCAAAAATGTGAGACTCGCCGCCAAATGAGTTTGAAGATTGACATGAGCAGGCTCAAATCAACCTGGGGCCTAATCAAGCATCTTCATTTCCACGGGATGTTAGGTGAGACCGCCCTGTCAACATGCCTTTTCTTTTTGACGAATTCATCCCGTGCGTGTCGCGCTGTTCATGCCGTCCTCGTGCTCTCCACGCTCCAGGTGTGTTGGGGATATAACCCCGTGGTAAGACCCGCCCAGGAGGGGCCGGGTCGTACCTGGCGGCTCGTAGCCAAGACCTGTAAGGTGGGCCGGAAGATGAAGGCCAGGCTGCGTGGCGGCTTACCTGACGGGCCACGACAAAGGCCCAGAGACAAAAGATGGTGTGAAGACCCGGGCGGTTAAGCCGCCCGAAGACGGCTTTGCCCAAGATAGCAAGGCGGCTTAGAGACAGGATCAACTACGATGTATGAGTCGGTTTAGGACTCGTGTAACCCAGAGCCTCGACCTCCTATATAAAGGTGAGGCCCTGGGGCGGCTTAGACAGAAAAACAATCAATCGAGAACTAGGTCAAGCGAATCCGCTCCCTTGTAATCGATACTCCAAGCAATACAACACAAGCAGGACGTAGGCTTTTACCTCTTCTTGAGGGGCCGAACCTGGGTAAACTCGTGTCCCTTGTCTCGACGAACCCCTTTGAGTCCACCGCCTTAGGAATGGCCTCGAACCTAAGTCTTCGGACATCTGCTATGACAAAACCACGACAAGGTGCGAACTCTAAAGATTTCTTCAGACGTCGGACAGCTCCGGTTTTCCCCTCATGTCGTGCCCGTGCTTGCCCGCGCAGCCGCTCCTGCCTCTCCGCACACCCGCAAGCACACCCACGCTCGTTGCGCGCGCCTGCAACGCCTTACTCCGCGCGATGCCTTAGCTTGCCGATCCGCCCCGCACCCGGGACGAGCATGAGCTAGAGCTCGAGCCATAGCACACGCGTAATCCTGTGGCTATGACTTTGCGTTTTTCCGCGTGCCCGCCGACACCTCTTAGCCCCACTGCCATCACCTATGGTCGGCGGCATAATATTCCTCCTCTCTGGCAGAGAAGAAGGATACCGCGGTTTGGGGGCTGGTTCAAAAGAACCTGAGCCCCTCTTTGAATAGACGCCCCCACCTAGCCCAATGGTACTGCCGCGAGTGCTCCACCCGGGGAACCCGGGTTCGATCCCCCTCGGGCACACATTATTCCCCAATTTTTTGTTTAGTGTGTCACTAACACATGGGCCCGTGGGACCCACTTTTCATACACTAGGCCCCGCAGTGCCACTGCACGTGGACCCCCTCTATCATGGTTTTTTATTGTTTCTGTTTGTTTAGTTAAAAGTCTTTTTTGTGATTTTCTAGGAATTTTAGTATTATGTTAAACTTGCATAATTAATTGAGGCATATTTTTCCTACAATAACATATGCATATTATATATGCTTTTGGGGTAGAAAAATCCATAGAGTTTAACAGTGGCATTAGTTTTGCAATTTGAGCAAGTTTTAGTGCATTTTATTTTTGCTGTGAAGGCATTTTGTTAATTTTGTGTGATTTATTCCATGCACCATATGAAGTAGTTTTGAACATGAGATAGGGCTATTTTTCTGTCTTCTTCCTGGTAGTATTTTTGCCATGCCATGAAATACATGATTAGCCACTAATTTCTTGCTGTCAACATGTTTATAAAATGTTACTGTTTTAGAGCTGTCAAGTCAGAAACTGTTATGAAACTTGCTATTTTGTCCTATGAATAGGCATTGATCTATAGCCCCATTGTTGTTGCTCACTTGGAGTATTTTGTAAAGCATGTTGTGCACTATTATGTTGTGCCATTAGCTTCCATGAAAATGTTTTGCATCATGTTTATTTCTGCTCTCAAACATGCCTACCTGTTAAAAATTGTTGCTCATTTGCACCCTGTTCACTAAGTCTGGGAATCTGTTTGTTTCAGATAGCCAATTTTGTGTTGATGCTAGCCATGTTTCTGTGCATATTTTGATCATGCTCATGTTGAATGAAATGAAGTCCATTATGTTAACTACCATGCTATACATTTTCATGCCATGAAAAGTTCTATCGCATATATATTTCTTGCTGTGAATATGCCTTCAGGTTAAACTGTTTGTAAATATCTGTTATTTTCATTAAATCCTTAAATGCTATGTTTTATAGTCATGTTGTGAGCATCCTACCAATTGATCCATGACTCTTTTCATTATGATTCCTTTTGATGAAATGAAGTGTATGTTACATGCTACCGCCCCATGTTTTGTTTGTGCATTTTAAGTTCATGTAGCTTGTGGTTTTGATGTGTGCAAAGTGCTATGTTGCTGTTTTTGACATATTGCATTGCATATTTGTTTCGGGCACTATGTGAGTTCTATGCATTGGATTTTCATTATCTTTATATCCATTCCACCTAAAATTTCATTTCCAATACGGTGGCATACTTGGGATACCAAGGAATTGTCCCTAGACTCTCTCAAATCCTTATCTATCATTGTTTTCTTCTGTATCTTGTCGCGAGTGTCCCGAGAGATCCTTAACTCCGATTGCACCGATCTTTATATGCATTTGTATCATTTTCATGAGTAGAATACATTTTTTGCCTTGTTCATGCATGTCATAGTTATGCATATCGATGTTCTCTCCAGAATGTTAACCCAACCAAATTGCATATGAAGTGTTGCTTGATCCATGCTTCACATGGATCATGACTTCATTTAATGTTACTAGAATAGGATTGTCATGTTAAATACATTAAATGGACATGCATCATAATTGTTTGAGCATTTTGCCATGGCTGTGTTTTTATCGTATTTTTTTCTTGTGGGTAGGTCCGGGTGACGAGTCTGAGTTCGAGGAGCCCATCGAGAACGTTTTAGACAAGCAAGCTTGTTATCCAACTGAAGAACCTCATGGCAAGATGATCATTACCCTAGATACAGTTACTATCTTTACTGTGCTAGTTATCTCGTTGCTATCGATGTGTCTCATGACCTATCACTTGTTTGTCAAGCCTCCCAACATGCCATGATAAGCCTCTAACCATCCACCTCCTAGCAAACCATTGTTTGGCTAAGTCAGCGCTTTGTCAGCCCCTCTTATAGCGTTGCTAGTTGTAGGTGCAAGTGGATCCATGTGATAACATGGATATCTTGGGATATCACATATTATTCTTGTTATTTAATTTAATGCATCTATATATAGGTAAAGGGTAGAAGGCTTGGCCTTTTGCTTCATGTTTTGTTCCACTCTTGCCGCCTTAGTTTCTGAGTACCGGTGTTATGTTCCATATTGAGCGCTGTAACATGCTTGGGGTTGTTATGGGGACCCCCTTGATTTTCATTTTGGGATAAAACACTTCTGGCAAGGCCCAACATTGGTACTATTTGCTTAATAACTAATAAAACTTGCATAGGGAATGATCACCCCGTTGGCTAATTAAACAACAACCCGGGCCAGCGCTCCCCGTGATCGTTGGTCCAAACAGAGCACCGTGCGGGGCCACCCCAGGAAAAATTGGGCGTTTAATTTGTCCACTGTATGCTAGCTCATCTAGTAGTGCCTTGAGAACGAGATACGTGCGGCTCCTATCAGGATCTTGCATGTCAGGTGGTCTTGCTGGATTTGTTTCACCTTTGACGAACGTCTTGTGCACCGGGATTCTGAGGATTCTACGGGTTATCCCAAGGTTGAGGTTCTCCACCATAGTTTGTGGCTAGTTTGTGATGGATGAGTTGGAGCACCCCTGCACGGTTAAATCTTTCTGAGATCCGTGCCCGCGGTTATGTGGCAACATGGAAATTTTATAATACCCGATAATAGAAAACTTGAAGTAAACTAAATTAAAACACACCAACCGTGTGCGTAACCATGATCGTCTCTTTCCGAGGGAGTTCGGGAGGAGAACACAGTGGGGTTATGTTTGATCGTATGTAGGTGTTCAGGATCACTCCCTGATCATGTTTAGAAAACCACCATCATGCGTAGAACACTCTTCTTATTCTTGTACTCGTAAGTTAGACAATAAAAGTTGCTTAACACTGCTGCAACCTCACTACTTACCCATATCCCACCTATAAGTTTGGATAGTTTTAGTACCCCCAGGTAATATGATTGCTGAGTCCCCGTGGCTCACAGATTACCACAACACCACAGGTACAGGTACAAATGTTCTTGTCGATGACGATGCCTCCGCACTCAAGTGGGAGTATGATGAAGAATGTGGAAGGATGTATGTGACTTACCCCAACGAGTAGAGAGGGAGGCCTTGGTCAGCAGCCTAGGATTGCTTGATAATATCATCTTTTTCGTTTTATTTCGTCCGTAGTCGGAGCCTTCTCTTCTGGATGATGATTGTATGAATGTTTTGTATTTGAATAATGAATGATGTAGCATGTGGCGAGTGTAAGCCAACTCCATATACTCATCTCTTCTTTACATGTACCTTGATGATATTATTCTTGCAAAGCCTTTCGAAATACGCTTTAGTCCTTTTGTGTGGCCCCCGTGGCTATGTTAGGATTGAGCCGCATTTTGGGCGTGACAATTTGGTATCAGAGCAGTACCGACCATAGGAGTCCCTTTGCTTGATCGGAATATGGACGAGTCGTGTCTAGTGAAAAACTGTATTTTGAGTGTAGTTTTATATTAGAGAGTAGGACTTCTTTTCAATCATCCTCCCTTCATCTCTCTGCTGAGGATTCGTGGTGTAGGAATTTTAATTCTACTCCTCTTCTCACTCAATTTTTTTAGGATCACGCGGGTATTTTGGAACCTCTACGATGTCAGTGTGACCGGAGTTCTGTTCTTGATGCCTCCTATCTCTGGGTGGTGTCTGGGGGAGTTGAGCTTCAAGGGATTCTTGTCACACATGCTATCGTTCAGTTTCCTTAGTATCTCAGGATGAAGATGTTCAAAATCGCTTCAATACTACTCGTGGCAAGAGGAGTTTGGCATCACCCAGTACTCGGGAGAGCGTCCAGATGTACTGCCCTGTTTAGTCTCATTGTGGTTGCAAGGGTCTAAGGTAGATGGATTTCCGAGGCCTCTGGTTATGTGTTGATGGATGTGATACATTGGAGAGTAGTACCATGCTAGGAGTTGATAACCCACAAGTATAGTGGATCAATCGTAGTCCTTTCGATAAGTAAGAGTGTCGAACCCAACGAGGAGCAGAAGGAAATGATAAGCAGTTTTCAGCAAGGTATTCTCTGCAAGTGCTGTGAGTAACAATGATAGATAGTTTTGCAGCAAGATAATTCGTAACAAGTGACAAGTAACAATAGTAGCAAGGGTGCAACAAGGTAACCCAATCCTTTTTGTAGCAAGGGACATGCCTGAAAGTAATCTTATATAAAGCAAGCGCTCCCGAGGACACATGGGAACTTTTGTCTACTTATGTTCATCATGCTGAGTTGATTCACGTTCAGTACTTTGATAATTTGATATGTGAGTGGACCGGTGCTAAGGTGCCGTTCTTACTGGAACAAGCAACCCACCTATGATTACCCCCTCTCGCAAGCATCCGCAACTACGAAAGAAGAATTAAGATAAATCTAACCATAGCATGAAACAAGTGGATCCAAATCAGCCCCTTATGAAATAACGCATAAACTAGGGTTTAAGCTTCTGTCACTCTAGCAACCCATAATCTACTTATTACTCCACATGCATTCCCTTAGGACCGTAATATGGTGAAGTGTCATGTAGTCGATGTTCACACAACCTCACTAAAGGAAGCAACAACATATATGCCATCAAAATATCGAACGAATACCAACTTCACATGATTACTTATAATAATACTTCTCCCATGTCCTCGGGAACAAAAATAACTACTCACAAATCATCACCATGTTCAAGATCAGAGGTTTAATAAGGATGATTAAGGATCTGAACATAATATCTTTCACCAAGTAAACCAACAAGCATCAACTACAAGATGTAATCAACACTACTAGTAACCCACAGGTACCAATCTGAGATTTTGAGACAAAGATTGAATACAAGAGATGAACTAGGGTTTGAGATCAGATGGTGCTGGTGAAGATGTTGATGAAGATTGGTCCTCCCATGAAGGAGGACGCATTGGCGATGACGATGGCATTGATTTTCCCTCTCGGAGGGAAGTTTCCCCGGCAGAATCTTTCGGCCGGAGAGCAAAAGGGCCTCTGACCAGGTTTCCGCCTCGAGGCGGCGGCGCTTCGCCCCGAAAGTATCTTCTTTATTTTTTCTAGGTAAAAAGCCAACTTATAGCAGAAGAGGGGGGCCGGAGGCCTGCTAGTGGGCCTCCAAGCCATCAGGGCGTGCCAGGGGGGGTGGACGCACCCTGTTGACTTGGCATCAACAGGTGGCCCCCTCTGGTATATTTTTGCTCCAATAATTCACATATATTCCACAAAAATTCTCCATGAAGTTTCAGGTCATTTGGAGGCTAGTGAATTTTCAGCCTTTTTCTTTGTTTTCAGGTCCAGAATTCTAGTTTCCGACAATTTCTCTCTTTGTAATGTACCTTGTAAATTCAAAGAGAAAAGGCATAAGAATTGTATCATAAAGTGGAATAATAACCAAGAACAACATAAATATCAATAGTAAATCATGTTGCAAAATGGTCGTATCAGAAGTTGAGTGATGGATTTTACTCCGTGGACCTAATTACATAACCAAAGGATTTCGGGAGTTCTCAGGTGGGAATTCAAGTAGTTTCCTAGGCTTATCTTACAACAGATGCATAATGTGAGATTGGGGTTCGACATTAAGTGGTTCTCTTTTTGACGGTCGTTCTTACATCAGTTCTCTTGGTGTCTTAAAGAATACTTGTAGCTTGCTACGATTCGGGGACGCTTCGTATGTCATGTGCACTATCGTGTACATGATGGCCACTGTAAGATCGTGCCCGTGTGAGCCTTACCATGAAGATTTCAAACAAAATCTCTATTATTAATTTGTTCCGAGCAATCTTAGAGCAATACCTTCTTGATTTATTCAAGTGGCTTCATGTTCAAATGATGTTATCGCTAATCTGCAGAAAGCATTCTTACTAAATTTCAGTTCGAGTGCAATTGATAAGATTACTTGTTGCAATATTTGAAGCCATTTGATTTGGCTTATCTTCATCACCTTTTTCAGTGGTGTTCTAATCTTCATGTCCATCTTCAGGATGGCCGCAGTAACTCCTAGAAACCCGGGTCGTGAAGGGGAGCAGTCTGAACCTCCACCACCCCCACCTCCACCTCCGCCTCCGGAGGCTTGGCAAGATCTGATGGCCGTGACCAATGCGAATATTCATATTCTTCTCCAGCAAATGCAAGAACGGAACCAAGGATATCAAGGGAATCAAGGGAACCAAGGCTTTCCAGGGAACTTCAACAATCAGCCGCAGCATGCAACCCTAACCAGTTTCTTGGCAATAGTCCTAAGTCTTTCAACGTTTGTGTTCAGCCTCTTGAGGCTGACGAATGGCTCGTGGATATCAACATGTATTTTGAGTGCAGCAATGTCAGGCCTGAGGACTATGTCAAGTTTACAACCTTCCATCTCAAGAACCAGGCCGCAGATTGGTGGCAACAGTACAAGGATTCTAAAGGAGGTCGTGTGATTAGTTGGGAGGAGTTTTGCCATGACTTCAGGGCACATCATATTCCTACCAGTGATGTTGAGAGTATGGGTGAGAAGTTTATGCACCTTAAGCAAGGCAACATGTCTGTGTATTAGTATAACTCAGAGTTCCAGAACCTCGCCCGCATTACCAATTAAGATATGCCATACGAGAAGAGTAAGATCTATCAGTTTCAAGGGGGCCTCAAAGAAGACCTTTAGCTTGCACTTGTTCTCATTGATACGACCGAGTTTGATAAGTTTTACAACTTGGCTCTGAGGCTAGAAGCAGGTCAATTCAAGGTCGAGGCTTCCAAGAATCGGTTCAGAGAGTCAAACCTGTCATCGTCTTCCTCTCAGGTGGTTCCCAAGCAGCAGAAGTATTAGGTTCCTCCTCCTCATCCGTTTTGTCCTCAGCAGCAGAAGCAAATTGTGGTCGTGGTTCTTCCCACCCATCCTACCCAGTCATCCAGCAGAGACCTCAACAATCTAGGACAGGTGGTCCTCCTCCTACCCACTCTCGTCCGTTCATAGAGGTTACTTGTCACAAGTGTGGTCATAAAGGTCACTATGCTCCCAAGTGTCCTCAACGGCCTCCTGTGCCTCCTCCTCCTATCAGATCTCCAAGCAATGCAATAGTGAAACATAATCCCAAGTTAGCCAGAGTCAACATGGTCAATGCAGCTCAAGCAGAGGAATCTCCTGAAGTGATAATGGGTAATCTCTTGGTTAATTCTATTCCTGCAAAAGTCTTGTTTGATTCAGGTGCATCACATTGTTTTATGTCAAGACCATTTGTTCTTAAGCATGATCTAGCTTCTGAAGGTGTTGGCTAGACCTTTGGGGGTTATTTCTCCGGGTATGTCAATGAAGGCTACCACGATGATTCCAGATGTTTCTATCAAGATGGGCAATTATTCTTTCCTGGCTTCTCCTTATGTTCTCAGTAATTCGGACATTGATCTAATTCTGGGCATGAATTGGCTCAAGGAATACAACGCTTAAATTGATTGTGCGGCCAAGGAAATCCAATTGACACATCCTTCCGAAGACGTGATTATAATCGCTGCTCGCGATGACACTATTCGTTTGTTCTCCCTTAGTGATAAGGGTGAAATCAATGCAATATCTCAATTCCATGTTGTCTGTGAGTATGAAGATGTCTTTCGAGAAGAATTGCTAGGAATGCCTCCTCACTAGCCAGTGGAGTTTGTCATTGAACTTGAGCCTGGATCTGAATCGGGTTGCAAGCATTCTTATAAGCTTGGCCCTGAAGAGCTGCAAGAATTGAAGACGCAGCTAGATGAGCAAGAGTGTCTGGGTCTGATTAGACCAAGCTCTTCACCTTGGGGTTGTGGTGTTCTCTTTTTCAAGAGGAAGGATGGCACATAACGACTTTGCGTCGATTATCGTCCATTGAATAAGAAGACAATCAAGAATAAGTATCCACTCCCCAATATCAACGAATTGTTTCCGCAATTGAAAGGTGCCAAGGTTTTCTCAAAGCACGATCTACGAAGGGGTTATCATCAGATCTGAATTCGCGAAGAAGACATTCCCAAAACTGCTTGTAGGACAAGCTTTGGCTCTTATGAGTACACGGTTATGTCCTTTGGTCTCGTAAATGCTACTCCAACCTTTTCTTGAATGATTAACTTCATATTCTCTCCCTTCAAGAATGTGTTCGTGTTTGTGTACCTCGATGATATCCTTGTCTTCTCCCAGAATGAAGAGGAACATGCGCAACATCTCCAGCTTATGCTTGATAAGCTCAGAGAGTACAAGTTCTATGCAAAATTCTCAAAGTGCGAATACTTGCTTAATGAAGTGGTGTACCTTGGACATATCATCTCTGCCGAGGGCATCAAGGTGAATCCTGAAAAGGTTGAAGCCATTGTGAAGTGGGATCCTCCTCAGAATGTCAAGCAACTTCGAAGCTTTCTCGTGCTTGCAAGCTATTGTAGAAGATTCGTGGAGAACTTCTCCAAGATTGCTAAGCCTCTGTCGAACCTTCTTTAGAAGAATGTTAAATATGTGTGGACTCCTGAGTGTGATGTTGCATTCAATAAACTCAAGGAAAAGCTGACTTCAGTTCAATTCTCACTCCTCCTAATGAATCCAAGCCATTCCAATTGTTCTATGATGCTTATCTGCAGGGTCTTGGTGGTGTTCTCATGCAAGCCATAAAAGTGGTAGCTTATACCTCTCGTCAGCTGAAGCCTAATGAGAAGAACTACCCCACTCATGAGCTTGTGCTAGTGGCAGTTGTTCATGCTCTGATGACCTGGAGACATCTCTTCTTGGGAAGGCCAGTTGAAGTCTACACCGACCACAAGAGTGTCAAGTATGTTTTCAATCAACCCAATCTTAAACGCCGGCAAACACGTTGGGTGGAAATGATCTAGGAATATAATCCAAGCATTGAGTATACTCCAGGAAAAATAAATGTGATTGCAGATGCTTTGAGCAGAAAGGCATACTATAACAGTCATATACTCAAGCCTTTCCGGCCTGAGCTTTGTGAAGCTTTCCGCAAGCTCAACCTTCAAGTAGTTCCTCAAGATTTTTCGCCGAACCTTCAAGATTCTTTGACCTTGGAAGATCACATTCGCCAAGCTCAACTTCTTGATTCTATGGTGAAGAAGGTGAAAGATGGTGTTGCCAAGGGCATTGCAAAGTATAAGTGCTTCCGTGTTGATGACAAAGACAATTTGTTCTTCGAAGACCGTCTTGTGGTTCCAAAGGGAGAGCTTGGGAAAGTCATTATGGATGAAGCGCACAATTCTCTCCTATGCATTCATCCAGGCAGTTCCAAGATGTATCAAGACCTCAAACAGACCTTCTGGTGGACTCGTATGAAGCAAGAAATTGCTCTGTTTGTAAACGAGTGTGATGTGTGCAACGTCCTGCAGGCCTCCTTCAACCTCTTCCGATTCTAGCATGGATCTTTGATCACATTGATGGATTTTCTCACCGGTTTTCCCAAGTCCAAGAAGGGTAACGATGAAATATTCATGGTAATCGATAAGCTCACAAAAGTCGCTCACTTCCTTCCGGTCAAGGAATCAATAAATGTAGCTCAGTTGGCAGAGTTGTATACATCAAGAATTGTTTTCTTACATGGTATTCCTCAGTTGATCACCTCGGACCGTGGAAGCATCTTCACTTCCAGGTTTTGGGATTCCTTCCAGAAAGCTATGGGCTCTAAGATTCGCTTCTGCACAACATTCCATCCTCAGACTAGTGGTCAAGTGGAGAGAGTCAATCAATTTCTTGAAGATATGCTGAGATTTGTGTCATTTCTTTTGGCATGAAGTGGGAAGATTGCCTCACGTTTGCCGAGTTCTCATACAATAACAGTTTCCAAGCAAGTTCGGGCAAGGCCCCTTTCGAAATCCTCTATGGCAGGAAGTGTCGTACCCCGCTCAACTCGTCTGAAACCGATGAACGTCAACTCCTTGGTAATGACATGATTTATAAAGTTGAAGATATGTGTCATGTCATCCGTGAAAATCTCATAGCTGCTCAGTCCCGTAAGAAGAGCTATTATGATAGCAAGCATCGTGATCTCGCCTTTCAAATCGATGACTTTGTCTATCTCCGAGTGTCTCCCGTGAATGGCACTCAACGCTTCGGTATCAAGGGCAAGCTTGCACCATGATTTGTGGGTCCTTTTAAGATTGTTGGCAAGAGAGGCGACCTTGCCTAGCAACTCGAGCTTCGTTCCAATTTCTCAAATGTGCATGATGTCTTTCACATTTCTCAGCTCCGCAAGTGTTTCAAGACTCCCGAGCGCACCATTGATTTCCAAGATATTGATCTCCAAGGAGACCTATCCTATCGTGACCGCCCAATTGCTATCCTTGAAGAAACCGAGCGCAAAACTTGTCGTGGGGTTGTCACGGCAAGTGTCCTCATGAGAGAACTTAATTGTGAGGCCATGGCGGCTAGGTGAAGCCTTGGATGTTGTTGATCAGAACGAGAGAGACGATTTACCCAGGTTCGGCCCTCTATGAGGTAAAAGCCTACACCTTCTCTGTGTTTGCTTATTGATGTTACGATCTCGATTACAAGGGTTGCTTTTCGCTACTTGTCTCTTGAGAACTCTAACTTGGATCCATCCCTTTGGACGACCCGAGGCTTTCCCTTATATAATGAGCCAAGCCTCCGGGGTTAGAACAAGTCGGGTTGCACCCTTCTTCTCCTCCTTATCGGAGTTGAAACCCTAAGCCAGCAACTACTAAGCCGGCTTGGGCCGTGATCCCTTGAGCCGGCCTACAGGCTAGCCTGCCCAAGGTCCTTGGCAGGCTTGAGCTTGGTCTTCAGGTGGGGTCTTGCTCCTTATAGGCCGGTTTACGCCCAGGCAGACGTACCTGCGAGCCGGCCTGGGATAGCCGGCTTATGCCGGGGCAATATCCTCAACATTAGCCCCCAAGTTACCTTGGATGCATCCATGGTAAGCTCCATACTTAGTAGATTTTCAGTGCCCTGCCTGGATCTTCCCCTGATGATGTGTCTATAACGAATCCAGTGTGCGATCTGGGATAATGATGTCCATATCCCCCAAAATCCGGGATATCCTACTTCAGTCGGGGAGACGCCTTAATTTTCGCACCCCAGCCGAGCGAGGGCCCGAGGTGATTTCTTCTCCCTTCGTCTCTACTTCTTTCCTCTTCCTCAGAACGCCTCGTGAGCTCAACGTCCCCGAAGCCACCGGAGTGCGGACGTTGTCTTCCTCTCTACCGGAGCGCCTGCCGTGAAGCCGGATTACAGCGCCGTTGTGAACTCGTCCGCCACCGTCTACTTTGGATCTGTAAGTCTCTCAAATCTCGGTTGCCACCATTGTAGGTCTTTTAGGTTCTTCGCTGTTCCTCGAGTGTTCTCAAGTTCTTCGGCAAATGCGGATAAGAACACTTCTTCTTGCTAGTTTAGATCCTTCGTAGTCCCGCTGTTTAAGTCCAAACGAGTTTCTCGAAAAATACGTAGATGCAAAACTTTTCTGCTTCACGGATAAGAGAAAAAACCCGCGGTTACCATGCCCTTTAGGTCATAGATTCTATTTTTACCATGATTTAAATCGCATTTGTAGATCTGTAAAGGCACTGTAGTATTTAGAAACTTGTTTTCTGCCTCATGACCCGGCGCTTGGCATGCACGGTCGGCTCAAGTTTCTTCTCAATATTTCAGATATCTAGCTGTCTTCACAAAATGTTTAGCCGACTCACTATCGCATAACCCAGCACTAGTACTCATAGCCGGCTCATGCTATTCCAGAATTTGTAATTTGCCCAGCCGGCTTATTCTCCGTATGTTTTCATTCTGTAGTCTTGACGGCTTATGCATTCCAAAACCAAGGCCTCGAAGGGAAACAAAACCGCTGAGCCGTCTGGCAAACTTTCGTTGTGCCAGCAAAAGCAAGTGAACTGGGCCAAGTCCCAGATGACAAAACTTCGGATCAAGGAATTGGAGCGAGCCGGCCTTCTGCCGGATCAAGAGCATATTGAGTGGAGAGCTGCAGAAGACGAAGTTAGACCACAACCCGAACAAGGAGAGGTGGTTATCTTCGGTGCTCACGTGGCCCAGGGTTTTAGATCGCCGGGTTCGAAATTCTTCCATGACGTTCTACATCACTATGGCTTACACCTCCAGGATTTAGCACCAAATTCCATTTTGAACCTGAGCAACTTCCAGACCTTCTGTGAGGTCTATCTTCAAAATGGAGCCAACCGTCAACCTATTTCTGGAATTCTTCTACTGCAACAAGCAGATTGAATGCAGTAATGGTGCCCCTATTGAATGTGGGGCCGTAACTATACATAAGCGAAATGATTGCATCTTTCCCAGCATAAAATTCGTGATTCATCCAAAAGGATGGCAAAGGACTTATTTTTACTTCAAAGACACTTCTCCTGAAGGCCAATCTCCTCTACCGGGTTACCGTGACAGCCGGCTTGTATACAAGAAGAACCTTTGTGACTTCACAACTGTGGAAGAAAGAGAGATGTTCAAACCAATATTTGCCCGCATAAACGCACTAATTGCTCATGGTTTAACGGGCATTGATTTGACCCAGTGTTGGATGGAATGGCGGGTTCAACTCCTCACTTTTTGCCACCGGCTCATGCACACCTTCGCTGACAACCCAGAAGATGAACTGCGGTCTTCTACTGACACCCCCACTCCCAAGGACATGATCAAGGAGATCAAGGCCCTGGTTGGGGAGAAAATAGAGGATATTGGGATCGTTGGCCTGGCTCCATTCTGCACTTCTAACCCGGCGCCAGAGGTAAGCCGGCACTCACTTTTCCTTGATGATTACGTCTCTTCTTCACATGTTTGCCTTATTATCTAATATACCGGCTTATAACTTTGCAGCCCGACCATGAGTGGTGGAAGACTGATATCCAAGCTCCCAATACTCCTGAAGAAGACGTGGAAGAGAGGGAGAATGAAGAAGTGAATGAGGTAGATCTTGACTCTTTGAGGTGGCTCTTTAATAAGCTTGCTGATGCCAATTCTTCTCACGATTTCTCTAGCGGGGCTGAGCCGGCAGAAACAGAGGTAACCCCTAGCATCTCTGATTCGGAGACTCTAGGCAGAAGAAGGACACATCTTGTTGTTCGAAAGGTACCATTTTCGCACACATCTGCTCATTTGGATCCTCACTTATCTTTGAAGATGCTACATCACGCTGAGGGCAAGAAGAGAAAAACCCAGAGTTCCGGCTCAGAAGACCTCCATGAAGGGCTTTCTCTTGAGCCGTCTCCACGCCGGGTGCGTCGAACTGAGAGATCCAGTCCCTCTGGTTCTGGCTCATAGTCAGGGCGAGCGAGGACTCCTCACAATCCTCCAGACTCGGCTCCAGCTGCATCCACACCTTCATCTGGCACCTCCAGTGCCAACACCGACTTCACCATCAATGTAGGGTAAGCCGGCCTTTCCATAAGAATAAATTGCAATTTGTCTTCTATGTCCCATGTATTTCCTTGAAATATTTTAAACAGGGCCAAGGACGTGTTGAAAAATAAACTAGCTGCTGACGCAACCATCAGTGCCACCCATATGGGAGCTAATGAGCCGGTGATGTCTGAGCCGGCCATATCTGAGCCAGTAGTGGTTAAAAATTCAATGCCCGAGCCGGCGAGAGATGAGGCTACAGTGGTTGAGCCGGCACATGGCACAAGAGGTGAGCTGGCCACTGACACCCCAGTGCTTGACGGGCCCACTTTGGACGACCAGAATCTTCAAGGAAAAGACCCAGCAAGAGAATGACCACGGGCGATATACACTCATACTGGGCATCAGACCCCTCTAAAACCCTCAAGTGTGCTGGTTAAAACTTCGATGGATACCAAGCCGGCCCCATCTGGTGAGCCGTCTCATGAGGCCCAACTCACCATCTTTGAAGATATGGGTTTAAAGACCCTCCATCAGGAATATGTAACCCGGCTGGCCCGTCATCATGAAGAAGAGGGTGCTCTTGTCACCTTGATGAAGAAAAATATGAGGTATGTGATAACCCACAAGTGTAGGGGATCGTTTGTAGCCTTTTTCGATAAGTAAGAGTGTCAAACCCAACGAGGAGCTAAAGGTAGAATTAATATTCTCTCAAGTTCTATCAGCCACCGATACAACTCTACGTACGCTAACGCTTACTTCACCTAGAACAAGTATGAAACTACTTTGCGGGAATAAAACTAGAAGTACTTAGTAGGTGTAATAGATAATTTTGCAAGATTCAGCATATGTAAAGTGTTGGCACGTGGACCGGTGATGGATAATGATTTAGATGACATTGATCATATAACATTTACACACTAGGGCGGACACATAACTAGCTCCAATTCATCAATGTAATGTAGGCATGTATTCCGTATATAGTCATACGTGCTTGCGATAAGAACTTGCATGACATCTTTTGTCCTACCATCCCGTGGCAGCGGGGTCCTATTGGAAACTAAGGGATATTAAGGTCTCCTTTTAATAGAGAACCGGAACAAAGCATTAACACATGGTGAGTACATGAACTCCTGGAACTACGGCAATCACCGGAAAGAATCCCAATTATTGTCACCTTGGGGCATGCGGATCAAGACACATAATAGGTGCATACAACTTGCAAGATAGGATCCAAATCAATCTTATATTCATGAAAACATAATATGTTCAGATCTGAAATCATGGCACTCGGGCCCTAGTGACAAGCATTAAGCATAGTAAAGTCATAGCAACATCAATCTCAGAACATAGTGGATACTAAGGATCAAGCCCTATCAAACTTAACTCGATTACATGATCAATCTCATCCAATCCCACCACCGTCCAACAAGCCTACAAAGGAATTACCCACTCTCGTTGGTGAGCATCATGGCAGTATTGATGGAGAGGGGTTGGTGATGACGGTGGCAAAGTTGTTGGTGTAGATCGCCGTCACGATGGATGCCCCGACGGCGCTCCGGCGCCACCGGGAGAGAGCGGGAGAGAGCCCCCCTCCTTCTTCTTCTTCCTTGACATCCTCCCTAGGTGGGAGGAGGGTTTCCCTTTGGTCCATGGCTGCCATGGCTCCCAGAGGGCAGGAGCCCCTCCAGGATTGGATCTCTCTCTCTATTTCTCTTTTTTTGGCGACTGGTTTCTGACCCCTTCACCGTTTCTTAAGTATCCGGAGATCCGTAACTCCTATCGGGCTGAAGTTTTGAGGGGATTTTTATCGCGAAAATATCTTTCTTGCGGCGGAAGGCACATGCCATCAGGGAGCGCCCCCCAAGCCGTGCCTTGTTGGCTTGTGCCTCCCTCAGGCACCGTCTTGCGTTGATTCCGAATACAAAAATTCACATATATTAAAAAAAATCTCCGTAAATTTTTATCGCGTTTGGACTTTGTTTGATATGGAATTTCTGCGAAACAAAAAACACACAAAAACATGAACTGGCACTGGGCACTGGGTCAATAGGTTAGTGCTCAAAAATAATATAAATTGGTAAATAATTACTCAAAAAGTATCCTAGAATGATAATATAATAGCATGGAAAAATCAAAAATTATAGATACGTTGGAGACGTATCAAGCATCCCCAAGCTTAATTCCTGCTCGTCCTCGAGTAAGTAAATGATAAAAACAGAATTGTTGATGTGACATGCTACCCAATATGTAATCTTTTGCATGTATGCTCATTGAGAAATGATGAATTAGCAAACATTAACATAGTAATACTTATAAGCACAAACAACAAAATCATCAATCTTTCAAAGTATACGATCCTCAAAGAATGTTTACCCTTGTTCATCTTATTATATTAGCAAGGCATGGCTCCATCTTCACCACAGTAATACAAATGTTAAGCACCACGATGTCCAAGTAAGACAATTGGATAGTACCTTTTTAGTATGCATCGACTTTTTATTCTTCACGCAATACATGAGCGTGAACCATGGACATAGCATATAGGTGGAATAGAATGTGGTGGTAGGTTTCAAAGGGGTAAAAGTGGAGAATAAAGTCTCGCATCAACTTGGCGTATCAACGGGCTATGGAGATGCTTATAAATAGATATCAATGCGAGGAGTAGGGATTGCCATGCAACGGATGCACTAGAGCTATAAGTGTATGAAAGCTCGACTGAAGCTAAGTGGGTGTGCATCCAACTTGCTTGCTCATGAAGACCATGGGTATTTGAGGACGCCCGTTATCGGAATATACAAGCCAAGTTCTATAATGAAAAATTCCCACTAGCATATGGAAGTGGCAAAACAGGAGACTCTTGATACGTCCATTTTGCATTATGATTTCCTACTATTATTTATAATGTTTTGATGTATAATAATGCTTTAGGGAGTGATTCTAATGCCTTTTCTCTCATAATATGCAAGGTTTACACAAAGAGGGGGAATACCTGCAGCTGGAATTCTGGACCTGAAAAAGCACATCAAAGATACCTATTCTGCACACCTCCAAATAAGTTGAAACTTTACGAAGAATTATTTTGGAATATATGAAAAATGCTGGAGCAAATAACTATCGGAGGGGCCCCACCTGGTGAGCACAAGACACCAGGGCGCGCCAGGCCCCCCAGGTGCGCCCAGGTGGGTTGTGCCGAGCACGGCCCACCTCCGGTGCCCATCTTCTGGTATTTAAGGTCTTTTGACCTAGAAAAAATATAGAGAGGACTTTCAGGACAGGGCGCCGCCGTCTCGAGGCGGAACTGGGACAGGAGCACTTTTGCCCTCCGGCGGAGCGATTCCGCCGGGGGAACTTCCCTCCCGGTGGGGGAAATCGAAGCCATCGTCATCACCAACACCCCTCTCATCTTTGGGAGGCCAATATTCATCAACATCTTCAACAACGCCATCTCCTCTGAAACTTTGTACCGGAACCTCAGATTGGTACCTGTGGGTGACTAGTAGTGTTGATTACATCTTGTAGTTGATTACTATATGGTTTATTTGGTGGAAGATTATATGTTTAGATCCATTATGTTATTCAATACCCCTCTGATCTTGAGCATGAATATTATTTGTGAGTAGTTACCTTTGTTCTTGAGGTCACGGGATAAGTCATGTTGCAAGTAATCATGTGAATTTGATATGTGTTTGATATTTTGATGGTATGTATGTTGTGATTCCCTTGGTGGTGTCATCTGAACGTCGACTACATGACACTTCACCATCCTTGGGCCTAAGGGAATGCATTGTGGAGTAGTTATTAGATGACGGGTTGCTAGAGTGACAGAACCTTAAACCCTCGTTTATGCGCTACTTCGTAAGGGGCCGATTTGGATCCAAACGTTTAATGCTATGGTTAGATTTTATCTTAATACTTTTCTCGTAGTTGCGGATGCTTGCGAGGGGGTTAATCATAAGTGGGAGGTTTGTTCAAGTAAGAAAAGCACCCAAGCACCAGTCCACCCACATATCAAATTATCAAAGTAGCGAACGCGAATCAAACCAACATGATGAAAGTGACTAGATGAAATTCCCGTGAACCCTCAAGAACACTTTGCTTATTATAAGATACTATTCTGGCCTGTCCTTTGCCACAAAAGGATTGGGCTACCTTGCTTCACTTTATTTACCATTATAGTTACTTGCTTGTTACCAATTATCTTGCTATCAAACTATCTATTACCTACAATTTCAGTGCTTGCAGAAATTACCTTGCTGAAAACCGCTTGTCATTTCCTTCTGCTCCTCGTTGGGTTCAACACTCTTACTTATTGAAAGGACTACGATTGACCCCCTATACTTGTGGGTCATCAAGACTCTTTTCTGGCGCCGTTGCCGGGGAGTGAAGCTTATACTACGTGCTGAAATTTATTGTCACTTGCTACTATGGAAAACAATCCTTTGAGGGGTTTGTTCAGGGTATCTTCACCTCGACCGGAACCACAATTAATTACCCCTCAACCTATTACACCTACTGAAAATATTGGCTATGAAATTCCTTCGGGTGTGGTAGAACAACTGCTAGCTAAACCTTATGCAGGAGATGGAACTGGACATCCTCATATGCACCTAATACATGTGAATGAGGTTTACCCGGAGATGAAGTTAAGAAGTAGGTTTTACCTTTATCATTTAATGGAAAAGCATAGACATGGTATAGGCTATGTGATCATATTGGATCATGGAACTGGAATCGATTGCAATTGGAATTCCATCAAAATTTTTATCCTATGCATCTAGTTCATCGTGATCGGAATGATATATATAATTTTTGGCCTCGTAAGGGAGAAAGCATCGCTCTAGCATGGGGGAGGCTTAAGTCAATGTTATATTCATACCCCAATCATGATATCCCGAGAGAAGTTATTATTCAGAATTTTTATGCTTGGCTTTCTCATAATGATCAATCCATGCTCGATACTTCTTGTACTGGTTCTTTTATGAAGAAGACTATTGAATTCAAGTGGGATCTCTTAGAAAGAACTAAACGCAACTCTGAAGATTGGGAACTCGACGAAGGTAATGAGTCAGGTATAAAGCTTAAGTTTGATTGTGTTAAATCTTTTATGAATACCGATGCTTGTCACAAGTTTAGCACTAAATATGGACTTGACTCTAAGATAGTAGCCTCTTTTTGTGAATCATTTGCTACTCATGTTGATCTCCCTAAGGAGAAGTGGTTTAAATATCATCCCCCTATTAAAGAAGAAATTAAAGAACCGGTAAAAGCCAAAGATGAAACCATCATTTACAACGTTGATCTAGTTGTGCATACTGCTTATATTGAAAAATCACCTTTCCCTGTTAGGATAAAGGAACATGCTAAGGTATCAACTGTGGTTCGCAAAAGTAATATTAAAGCACGTAAGCCCTCTAAGAAAATTAAAGTAGAACCTAGCGTTTCTATGGTTAAAGATCTCTTGGTAAAAAATATCGATGGGCATGTTATTTAGTTCTGTGATGAAGCTGCTAGAATTGCCAAACCCGATGAAAAAGATAAACATAGACCCATAGTTGGCATGCCTATTTTCTCGGTTAAAATAGGAGATCATTGCTATCATGGTTTATGTTATTTGGGTGCTAGTGTGAGTGCTATTCCTCCATAGTTTGTTTACACCAAGGAATTATGAATGACATAGCACCCGCTGAAATAGAAGATATTGATGTTACTATTAAACTTGCTAATAGAGACACCATCACACCACTTGGGATTGTTAGAGATGTTGAAGTCTTGTGTGGGAAAAGTAAAATACCCAACTGATTTTCTAGTTCTTGGTTCCCCACAAGATGACTTTTGTCCCATTATCTTTGGTAGACCTTTCTAGAACACCGTCAATGCTAAGATAGATCGTGAAAAACAAACTGTCAGTGTTAGTTTTGGTGATGTGTCTCATGAGTTTAATTTTTCCAAGTTTAGTAGACAACCTCGTGATAGAGAATTATCTAGTAAGGATGAAATAATTGGTCTTGCTTCTATTGCCGTACCTCCTATCGATCCACTAGAACAATATTTGCTTGACCATGAAAATGATATGCACTTGCGTGAAAGAAATGAAATAGATAAAATTTTCTTTGAACAACAACCTCTCCTAAAACACAATTTGCCTATTGAAACCCTTGGAGGTCCTCCTCCACCTAAAGGTGATCCTGTGTTTGAATTAAAGCAATTGCCTGATACTTTGAAGTATGCTTATCTTGATGAGAAAAAGATATATCCTGTTATTGTTAGTGCTAACGTTCCAGAACATGAAGAAGAAAGATTATTAAAAATTCTGAGGAAGCACCGGGCTGGTATTGGATATACTCTTGATGATCTTAAGGGCATTAGTCCTACTCTATGTTAGCACAAGATTAATATGGAACCGGATGCTAAACCCATTGTTGATCACCAACAGCGATTGAATCCTAAGATGAAAGAAGTGGTAAGAACTGAAATATTAAAGCTTCTGGAAGCAGGTATAATCTATCCAATAGCTGATAGTAGATGGGTAAGTCCCGTTCATTGTGTCCCTAAGAAGGGAGGTATTACCGTTGTTCCTAATGATAAAAATGAACTCATTCCACAAAGAATTGTCACTGGCTATAGAATGGTAATCGATTTTAGAAAATTAAATAAAGCTACTAGAAAAAATCATTACCCTCTGCCCTTCATTGATCAAATTGTAGAAAGATTATCTAAGCACACACACTTTTTTCTGGATGAATATTCTGGTTTCTCTCAAATACCTGTATCACAATCTGATCAAGAGAAAACCACCTTTACTTGTCCTTTTGGAACCTATGCTTATAGACGTATGCCTTTTGGTTTATGCAATGCACCTGCTACCTTTCAAAGATGTATGACTGCTATATTCTCTGATTTTTGTGAAAAGATTCTCGAGGTTTTCATGGATGATTTTTCCGTTTAGGGAACTTGTTTTGATGATTGTTTAAGCAACCTTAATCGAGTTTTGCAGAGATGTGAACAAACTAATCTTGTCTTGAATTGGGAGAAGTGCCACTTTATGGTTAATGAAGGTATTGTCTTGGGGCATAAAATATCTGAACGAGGTATTGAGGTGGATGAAGCTAAAGTTGATGCAATTGAGAAAATGCCATGTCCTAAAGATATTAAAGGTATTCGGAGTTTCCTTGGTCATGCTGGTTTCTATAGGAGGTTCATAAAAGACTTCTCTAAAATTTCTAGGCCTCTTACTAATCTTTTACAAAAGGATATTCCATTTGTTTTTGATGATGATTGTTTAGAAGCCTTTGAAACACTCAAGAAAGCCTTAACTTCTACACCTATCGTTCAACCACCTGATTGGAACTTGCCTTTTGAAATTATGTGTGATGGTAGTGATTATGCTGTTGGTGCTATTCTAGGACAATGAGTTGATAAGAAATTAAATGTTATCCATTATGCTAGCAAAACTCTAGACAGTGCCCAACAAAATTATGCTACTATTGAAAAAAAAATTAGCACTTGTGTTTGCTTGTGATAAATTTAGATCCTACATTGTTGATTCCAAAGTCATTGTTCACACCGATCATGCTGCTATAAAATATCTTATGGAAAAGAAAGATGCTAAACCTAGACTCATTAGGTGGGTTCTATTGCTTGAAGAATTTGATTTACATATAATTGATAGGAAGAGAGCTGAGAACCCCGTAGCTGATAACTTGTCTAGGTTGGAAAATATTCTTGATGACGCACTACCTAGTGATGATAGCTTTCCTGATGAATAGTTAGTTGCAATAAATGTTTCTCAAAACACTCCTTGGTATGCTTATTATGCTAACTACATTGTTGCTAAATATATACCACCTAGTTTCACATACCAACAAAAGAAAAAATTCTTCTATGACTTGAAACATTACTTTTGTGATGACCCACATCTTTATAAAGAAGGAGTACATGGTATTATTAGACGTTGTGTACCAGAGCATGAACATGAACAAATCCTATGGAATTGTCATTCCGAGGATTATGGAGGACATCATGCGGGAGATAGAACTGCTCACAAGGTATTGCAATCTTGTTTTTATTGGCCTACTCTCTTCAAGGATGCCCGTAAGTTTGTCTTGTCTTCTGATGAATGTCAAAGACTTGGTAATATCGGTAAGCGTCAGGAAATGCCTATGAATTATTCACTTGTTGTTGAACCATTTGATGTTTGGGGTTTTGATTATATGGGACCTTTTCCTTCCTCTAACGGGTACACTCATATTTTGGTTGCTGTTGATTATGTCACTAAGTGGGTAGAAGCTATTCCAACTAGTAGTGCTGATCACAACACCTCCATTAAAATGCTTAAAGAAGTTATCTTCCCGAGGTTTGAAGTCCCTAGATATTTAATGACTGATGGTGGTTCACACTTTATTCATGGTGCTTTCCATAAGATGCTTGCTAAATATGATGTTAACCATAGAATTGCATCATCCTCAATCTAGTGGTCAAGTTGAACTTGGCAATACAGAAATAAAATTAATATTACAAAAAACTATCAATAGGTCTCAAAAGAATTGGTCTAAGAAACTAGATGATGCACTTTGGGCCTACAGAATAGAAATCCTATGGGTATGTCTCCATACAAAATGGTATATGGAAAGGCTTGTCATTTGCCTCTAGAGTTAGAACATAAAGCATTTTGGGCAATTAAAGAACTCAATTTGTGATTTCAAACTTGCAGGTGAGAATAGGTTATTTGATATTAGCTCACTAGATGAATGGAGAACCCAAGCTTATGAAAATGCCAAACTATTCAAAGAAAAGGTAAAAATATGGCATGACAAAAGAATCCAAAAGCGGGAATTCAAAGTAGGAGACTATGTTCTTTTGTACAACTCTCGTTTAAGATTTTTTCAGGTAATCCCTTGACGACACTAAATAAAGAGTCCTCTCGTTGGTACCCAGCCCTCATGATGTACATCCCACGAGCCTCGCTCAAGATCGTAACATCCATGCGGCAAATCAACGGTGTGCCCGGTGTCTGTAAAAACAGCCCATGATCGTCCTTTCCGGCACGACCCCGTATTGAGAGTGACGCCGTCACTCCCGCCACTAGTAATGCGGGCTATGTGCTAGTACTGACCAAGGTAATCAACAAAGAACCATCCCATAAGGGGTATCGTAGTTGTAGATGTAAGGTTGGGACGGTCAGCAGATCTTAAATCTAATCCATTTTCGAAAAAACACTTTCGGTGCACTAGTACAGGGGTACCCAGTGCCCCTGACTTATGCACAGGTGGTAGAAGCAAAAACACGACGAATGATCAAGACCAGACTCCAGCAAACCCAATGCGGCAGCCCAAGCCTGGACTGCAACGCGCCAAGCACGTCCTCGACGCTTGCCAGGGACCAAGACATGCACACCTCCCAGAAGACCCGGCAAGCCACTCCCCGGCAGGTGCGAGCCAACCGGCCACCGCTCCACCGCATCGCTACGCCTGTCACTTATCGATGCGGTGTCGAGCCCTCAGGCGGCTAATCAGCTCTCGCTAAGCATGTGGCGACACATCGGAATGCAAGTTACGCTCGGTTGATACCCGCCCTGCAGCGTGTCAAGACCATAAGCTACGACCAGCGAAGCGGTGGCAAGAGCTTGCCGGAGATGCACCCCCGAGCGCCACCTAGGCAGGTAATCATGGCATTTTGTCCTAAATGCCAGAGTTAGAAATGATAGCTCTGCTTAGCTATCTAATCAATATGTAATGACTGTTTTGCCATTGTGGTAACCCCTTGCACTACAAAAGGAGGCCCAAGGCTACCTAGCTCAGGATTCGGACCCCCGAACACTTGTACTCGCATAGCAGCTCTTTCCCCGACAGCAGTCCTTGCCGGGGTTAGGCGCCGTGTGTTCTTCGTGTTCCTCCAATCAATCCACCAAAAAGCAGGAGTAGGGTTTTACGCTTAGCAGTGGCCCGAACCTGGGTAAAATGCCTATGTCCTGATCGTCGCGCCGTCTCATGCTCTCCGCTCTTCGTGCAACGTGACCCCCCTTGCCGAACCACAAGGGACCTCTGGTCCCATAGGTGATCGTGAGCATCCATGCCCCGACATCTTTGGCGCGCTTGGTAGGGGAGTTGCATCATTTGCGTGAACCCGAGTTCATGAACGGAGAATCGATCTCCATCGTCATCTTCTTCAACAATGACTCCCAAGAAGAAATCCGGTGCGGCCACACATCCCTCCACTTCGAAGTCTCCCTCACACGCGGCCGCCGGAGCCGTAGACGCTGCGGCGGCTGCGGGTGAGGCGGGCATCGTGGACGACGCAGTCGGCGCCCCCGTCCAGTCCTTCGCGGCCGGAGATGGAGCAGGAGGCGCCGGAGAGGAGCAACTACAACAACAACATGGCAAGCTCGGCCCCGACGCCACGGGCGAGGGAAACAACCGTTCATCACTTCCCAGCCGCGCGGATGGCCGAGGCCGCCTTCGCGGCGTCCGGTCCGGTGCGAGCCGTGACCCTCTGGCCGCACACATCGCCAGCGAGATTGTTAGGCGTGCACCTCGTGCGGAACGAGACAGAGCGCCTAGCGGAGCCGCAGCCCGGTAGGATCGGCCCACTGCCCACCAGAAAGCTCCTGCGAGTGGCGCACGGCATCAAGGACGTGGTGACGCTTCTCTTGGCCCTACGAAGAGTCGAGCGACGTCGCGGTCCGCCTCTTTCACCATGCCGAGCACCGCAGAGGAGGCCATGGCGCGAGTCGAGATGCTGCTCAACTTCAAGCCAGCAGCTGATAAGATGGATGAATGGAGAGCCACCATTCAGAGTTTGATTTCTTTCGTTGAAGCCAACATGACGCAGCATGTGGAGCCATCGCGACGTACGCGAACAGCAGCAGCGGCCCGGGGCGGCGAGCGCGTCGAAGCGGCCACCCCAACGGTGCAGTCCCCTCTGTGACAACAGGCCCAGAGGCAGCCGCAGCAAGCTTCGCATGCTGATGAGCACGACGAGGCTTCCATAGTCTTGTCTGGCCCGCGTGACCGCCAGGATTAATGGCGTGTCCTTGATGACCGGCGGAAAGAAGACGCGCGCATCACCATCGAGTGACGCCAGGAAGCGCACCGTCTATCCGACAAGCGCAACGGTCTAGACGTCGGCGACCCCGCGCCCAGTGCTGGCGGGTACCTTCCTTACGAGGTTGGTTGCCCTGCCTTCACTAGCGAGCTACGACGGGTCCACTAGCCGTCGACCTGAGCTTTCAAGCCAGAGCTACCTGAGAAATACGATGGGAAGCTTAACCCTGCAGAGTTCTTGGGCATATACACGATGGCTCTTCAAGCTGCGGGAGGAAGATATGAAAAGGTGCTCGCCAACTATTTCCCTTTGGCACTCAAGCCAAACGTGAGATCATGGCTGATGCACCTGCCAGAGAATTCCATTTCGTCTTGGGCTGATCTATGCAACGAGTTCGTTGGCGCCTTCATCGGTGGTCATCAAGAAGCAGGTCAGCCGAGCGATCTCCAAGTCCTCCCGCAAAAGGAGGGAGAAACCTTGAGAAACTATATCCAGAGATTCAGCCAAGTGCACCGCAACATCCCAGAGATCCATCCCGCAGCGGTGATTGCCGCGTTCCACTCGAACGTGTGCAACAGGAGGATGCGAGCCAAGATGAATGTCAAGCTCCCCAAGACTATTAATGAGCTTTACACCTTGGCGGATAAGTGCGCTCGAGCTGAAGAAGGAAGGCGACTTCCCGGGGAGGAGGCGGGCGTCGAAGTGGACTCTGATGATGACAACGACGCCCCCGACCCGAAGGGAAGGAGCAGGAAGCGCAACAAGAAGCGTAAGGGAAAAGCAGTATTGGCTGTCGAGAGCTCCGGAGACCTCAGTGCAGGCAAGAAGGCGAAAGCTGAAACCCCCAGCAAGGGAGCTACCGCATGCACTGATTGCTGGGAGGCTGCTGCCGCTGAGAAGACCGGGAAGTCCGACGGGCCGTACTGCAAAATTCACCGCACCAAGGGCCATGATCTCCAAGAATGCCGATAGGTCGAGCAACTTGTTGATAAACAGAGGGCCGAGTACGAGAAGCGTGACAAGGAAAAAGGCCAGGACGGCACTGCCGGGAAAGGCCATGGTGGCAGAGGAGGTCACCGCGGCAAAACCCCGTAGCAAAAGGAAAAACCCGCCAGAGGCCGAGAGAAGAAGGAAACAGATGATATGAGTGAAGATGAGGATGATGTTGAGGATTCCAGCGACAGGGAGTTTCAGAAAGCAACCGAAGCCATGTGTGTTAATGGGGGTGCATCCTTGCATTCCTCTCGCCGCCAGCTAAAGCAGTGGGCACGCGAGGTCAATGCTGTGGAACCTACTACAGAATCTAGGAAGCCACTCAGATGGCCCCGCACTCCTATCATCTTTGACGAAGAGGATCATCCTGACCGTACCACTACGGTCGAATGTTTGCCATTGTTGGTTTCCCCGACAATCCGCAACCTCAAGGTGTCTAAGATGTTAGTTGACGGTGCGGCCGGATTGAACTTGATCTCCCCTAGAGTGGCCGAGAAACTGCAGATCCTTGATGAAGAGCTCGAAGCTACGGGGACATTCCAAGGAATCAACCCCGGCAGGAGCCGACCCAAGGGAAAGATCACCTTGCCTGTGACATTTGGCGGGGTGTTGAACTTCCAGACAGAGAGGATAGTGTTCGACGTCGCCGAAATCCCGCTGCCTTACAACAGAATCCTCGGTCGCCCAGCTCTGGCAAAATTCATGGCAGCATCCCACTATGCCTACAATACCTTAAAGATGCCAGGGCCCATTGGGGTCATTTCCATCCCATCCGACAAGAAGAACGCAGTTATCTGTGTGGACCAGATGTATCGTGACGCGGTAGTAGCTGAAGCCACAGAAATCCCAGCTCCCGCCAAGGCCACAGAGAAAATGAAGAAGGCTAGAGGGAACACCGGCAAGGAATCCGGGAAGCGCGCCTCTTCGGAGTGCTCTGCACCCGACGATGACCTGCCGGAGAGTTCCGCTAGCAAGAAGACCAGGGTCGCCTATCCTGAGACGAAGAAAGTCCCGGCAAGGGAGGATGGCACTGGTGGTACCTTCACCATCAGTGCTACCCTTACTGACAAATAGGAAAGCGCCCTTGTTACCTTCCTGCAAGAGAATGTCGACATGTTTGCCTGGCAACCCTCTAACATCCCCGGTGTTCTCGGGGAGTTAATTGAGCACCACCTTGCTATCTATCCTCATGCCCGACCCGTCAAGCAAAAGGTTAGGAAACAGGCCTTGGAGCAGCAGGAGTTCATTGCCGAGGAAATCAAGAAGCTTGAAGCAGCTGGTTTGGTCAGAGGGATGCTGCATCCAACTTGGCTGGCAAACTAGGTGGTGGTACGAAAGGCAAATGGGAAATGGAGGCTTTGCATAGACTTCACTAACTTGAACAAGGCTTGCCCGAAGGACCCTTTCCCCTTGCCACGCATAGATCAAATTGTTGATTCCACCTCCGGATGTGACTTGCTCTCCTTTTTGGATGCCTACTCCGGCTAGCACCAGATATTTATGACTAAGGAAGATGAGGAGAAGACCGCATTCATAACTCCCTGTGGCACGTACTGCTTTGTGCGTATGCCCTTCGGGTTAAAGAGTGCTGGTTCGACCTTCGCCAGGGCTGTTCAAATTGGTTTTGGACCTCAACTGCACAGAAATGTGGAAGCCTACATGGATGACATCGTGGTCAAGACCAAGGATGAAGCCACTCTCATACAAGATCTGGAAGAAAGTTTCGCAAACTTGCGCAAGATCAACCTGAAGCTCAACCCTAAAAAGAGTGTGTTCGGTGTCCCATCCGGCACGCTGCTTGGGTTCTTCGTATCTCAGCGAGGAATAGAAGCCAACCCCGACAAGATCAAGGTGATTGAACAGATACAGGCACCCAAGACCATCAAAGATATCAGACGCCTGACCAGATGTGTTGCTGCGTTGAGTAGGTTCATCTCCAAGTCCGCTGAGTGCGCCTTGCCGTTCTTCAAAATCTTGAAGAAGGCTGGCCCGATGAATTGGACCCCGGAGGCAGATGCAGCGCTGCAAGACCTGAAGAAATACCTATCCTCTGCTCCCACCATGGTCGCTCCTAAACCGCAAGAGCCGTTGCTGCTATATTTGGCAGCAACGAATCAAGTGGTTAGTGCCGCGCTGGTGACGCAGCTGGGAGTGGATGGAGATTCAGCAGCCGCTGCTGATGCTGCCGGGAGCAGGAAAGAAACGTCCGCAGCAGGACTCGACACAGATCAAGGGGGATCTCAGCAAATAATTGACAGCGGATCCAAAGAAGTGGCAAAGAAGAAAATGGTGCAGCGGCGAATGTACTTTGTCAGTTCCCTGCTACAGGGGGCTAGATCAAGGTACTCTGGAGTACAAAAGCTGATCTTTGGCCTCATCATGGCCTTGAGGAAGCTGCGCCACTACTTCCAAGCCCATGAGATAACAGTTGTCACCCATTTCTCATTGCCGCTCATACTAAGAAACCCCGAAGCCACTGGCAGGATAGTTGAGTGGGCATTGGAATTGTCAAGTTTCGGATTAAATTATGAGAGCACTTCCGCCATTCAAAGCAGGGCGTTGGCGGAGTTTATTGCAGAATGGACACCCATGCCAGATGATGAAGCTCCGAAGACAATCCTCCCCAGCAAAGAAGCACCCAAGGATTGGATCATGTACTTTGACGGTGCTTTCTCACTCCAGGGTGCTGGAGCAGGCATGCTCCTCATCGCCCCTACTGGAGAGCACCTCAAGTACGTCGTCCAGATGCACTTTCCCCGGGAGGAAGCCACCAACAATACCGCTGAGTACGAGGGGCACCTTGCCGGACTCATAATCGCGGTGGAGTTGGGAATAAAGAGGCTGATCGTCCGAGGAGATTCTCAGCTTGTGATAAAGCAAGTCAACAAGGATTACCAGAGCCCACTGATGGAGGCATAGGTAGAAGAAGTGAGGAAATTGGAGGAGCATTTTGATGGACTGCAAACAGATCATGTGCCACCGGCAGAAAACTGCATTGCTGACCATCTATCAAAGTGCGCTGCGTAGAAACTTCCTGTGGAACCAGGAACCTTTGTTCTCTGCCTCACTCAACCATCAGTATCCCCATCAACGATGTCCAAGAAGACAAGAAAGCTGAACTCCGGCAAGCATTTGCCGGCAGAGCTTCCCAAAGCCGCTGGTAGAGAAGCTGCCATGGAAAATATCGTTCCGGTTGACGAGCAGCTCCCTCCCGCAGGACCTCAGGGTCTAGCGGTTGAGAGAAGCGCTCTCGGAGACGAAGAGACGCCTTTAGTTCTTGTTGTCGAGCCACATGCTCCAACCTGGGCGCAGCATATAGTCCATTTCCTTCAAACAGGAGAACTCCCCGAAGAGCAAGAGGAAGCCGAAAGAGTAGCCCGTCAGTCAAGTATGTACCAGTTTGTCGATGACACCGTGTACAGAAGACGACCGAACGGTGTGAAATTAAGGTGTATCTGCTGGGAGGATGGACTGAAGCTGTTGGCGGAGATTCACGGAGGAATATGTGGTTCCCACATTGGATCAAGGGCGCTTGCAGGGAAAGCTTTCCGACAGGGTTTCTATTGGCCCACTGCCCTCCAAGACGATACTGAGCTGGTCACCAAGTGTGAAGCCTGCCAGTTCCATTCCAAGAACATCCATCAACCAGCACAAGCCCTGCAAACAATTCCTCTCTCTTGGAAATTCTCGGTCAGGGGACTCGATATCCTAGGCCCCTTCCCCCGTGCTATCGGGGGCTTTGAGTTCTTGTTCGTGGCAACCTACAAGTTCACAAAGTGGCCTAAGGTGGAACAGTGAGAAAGGTGACCGCACAGGCAGCTATCAAGTTCATGAAAGGATTGGTGTGCCGCTTTGGAGTACCTAATAGAGTGATCACCGACAACGGCACCCAGTTCACGAGCCGCGCCTTCATGCAATATATCCAAAGCCTTGGAAGCAAGGTCTCCTTCGCCTTTGTTGCTCACCCGAGAAGCAACAGGCAAGTCGAGAGGATGAATGCTGAAGTGCTGCGAGGACTCAAGACAAGGACTTTTGATAAGCTACGGAAGAGCGTCAGCCGCTGGATAGATGAGCTGCCGGTGGTTCTTTGGTCCCTCAGGATGACACCAAATCGAGCTACCGGCCAGATGCCCTTCTCCCTAGTGTACGGGGTGGAAGCAGTGCTCCCCACAGAACTCATATACGGGTCACCTTGAGTTCTTGCCTACGATGAAGTAGAGCAACAGCAGCTGCGGCATGACGATGCCACGCTCCTCGAGGAAGACCATCTCCGGGCTGCTGTGCGTGCAGCACGCTACCAGCAAGCTCTGCGTCGCTACCATAGCCGCAGGGTTCATGCCCGGAGCCTTCAGGAAGGCAACCTTGTCCTTTGGCGTGTTCTGTCCACCAAGGGTACCAACAAGTTGACGCCGAAGTGGGAAGGCCCTTACCGGGTAGCACGAGTCACCAGACCCGGCGCTGTCATTCTGGAGACCGAAGACGGCACCAAGGTGCTTAACTCATGGAATATTGAGCATCTTCGTAAGTTCTACCCGTAAGGCATGGCTGCCGGGCGCAGCCCCCGACAGCCACCTTTTGTACAAGCATTGCCGATGTTGCATGTAACCCTTCGTACAAAGCCAGGCGCAGTCCCTGTGCGACAATAATAAAGCTAGGCACTGCATCATATCGACATCTTACGTGCTCATTACGCATTTTCATGATTGCAGTGTTATTGCTTTTAAGATATAAGATTTGCTAGAGTACTTGATGAACCCGTAATCTTTGTTACTTTTCTCTCCCTACGCAATGGACTGTCTGGAAGACAGGGAAGAGAAGCAAAAGAATGAAGACGACGGCCCAATCAAGCCCTCAAGAGGGATACAAACTGGAAACGATAAGTACAATTACACATCCCAAGTTCAGTGTTTTCCCGATGCCTAAGGAAATCCGTAGTATTTACCTCGCTGTGGGTAGTGGAGTCCTCCACGTGGTGAAAAGCCTTGCCGGGACGAGCCGTCTCCCTGTTTTTTTATCAACAACTATGGGGAGCTGCGCCGACACCGGCAAGGAGCTCTGCCGGGGAACAACGCCAACCTGTTGCCGGGGGCTCATTTATTTATTTACAAACGCTACTATTACCTTGCTGCCTTTATTTACTTTTTATTTTATTTTGCAATTTACAATTATCTACAATTATCTACACAACTCATTTGCTTGTAAATAACGAGATCAAGGGGATTGACAACCCTCTTGCCCGCGTTGGGTGCAAGTTTTTTGTTCATTTGTGTGGAACCACTGAAGACGGTTGAGGATTGCTATTCCTATTGGTTCGATAAACCTTGGTTTCATAACTGAGGGAAATACTTACCCACTTTGTGCTGCAATTACCCATTCCTCTTCACGGAAAACCCAACGCAGATCACAAGTATCAGGAAGGATTTCTGGCGCCGTTGCCGGGGATTTTCATCACCAACTATCAAGTATCTTCACACAAATTTTCATTCACTTGTTTATCTTTTTATTTTCTGTTATATTTAGTTTGTCTCATAAAAATCAAAAATACAAAATATTTATCTTTTCTTGTTACTAGTTCACTCCTTTGCTTGCTAGTTCACTTGTCCTGCTTGTTACTTTGCTTGTTCGGTCACTATGTCTCAAGATACTTCTAAGTTGTGTGACTTCTCAAATACTAATAACAATGATTTTATGAGTACACCTATACCACCCACCACTAGTGTGGAGGCTTTTGATATTAATGCTGCATTGCTAAACCTTGTCATGAAGGATCAATTTTTGGGAAGTCCTAGTGAGGATCCCGCGTCACATCTTAATACCTTTGTTGAATTATGTGATATGCAAAATAAAAAGGATATGGATAATGATATTGTGAAATTAAAATTATTTCCTTTTTCACTAAGAGATAAAGCTAAAGCTTGGTTTTCATCTTTACCTCGTAATAGTATTGGAACATGGGATAAGTGTAAAGATGCTTTTATTGCCAAGTATTTTCCTCCTGCTAAAATCATCTCCCTTAGAAATCAAATAATGAATTTTAAACATCAAGATCAAGATAATGTTGCACAAGCTTGGGAGAGAACGAAATTGATGATAAGAAATTGTCCCACTCATTGCTTAAATTTGTGGATGACTATCCAAAACTTCTATGCTGGACTAAACTTTGTGTCTAGAAATCTTCTAGATTCTGCTCCAAGTGGTACCTTTATGGATGTGACCTTAGGAGAGGCCACAAAACTTCTGGAGAACATTCTGACAAATTATTCTCAATGGCATACCGAAAGAGCTCCAACCGGTAAGAAGGTAAATTTGTGAAAAAGTGGATGCTCTTATGAATATGGTTGCTAGTAAAAATGCTCATTTTGATCCCAATGATATGCCCTTGTCTACTTTGATTGAGAAAAATAATGATGCTATTGATGTGAACTTTGTCTCGCGGAATAATTTCAATAACAATGCTTATAGAGGAAATTTTAATTCTAGACCATATCCCGATAATTCCTCTAACAACTATGGAAATTCTTATGGAAATTCTTCTAAAAATTCTAATAGGATACCCTCTGATCTTGAGAACAAAATTAACGAATTTATTAATACTCAAAAGGTTTTCAACACTATGGTAGAAGAAAAATTGCACGTAGTTGATGCTTTGGCTAAAAACATGGATAGAATAGCTCTTGATGTAGAAACATCTTAAAGGTAAAGCTTTGGCACCCAAGCATGATTTAAATGAGACTATTAAGACTATCCAAATATCTATTAATGAAAGTAAGGAGCGGACCGCTAAGTTGAAAGCTAAGCGGGAATTCTTAGAAAAGGCTCTTCCACTCGGTTTTTACCAGAATCATGATGAAGATCTTAAAATGATTGGTACTTCTCCTTTTGAATCTTTATTTACCTCTCTTAATATAAATGATAAAGGGACTGTAGATGATTCATCTTTAGTTGAGAAGCGCCCCGTTTGCTTGGAGGGCGATTATTTTGATGCTAAAACTGAAAAAATGTGGGTTTGGAGAGGTCAAAAATTTAACTAGTGATGTGCCCACTATTTTGGATTACAAGGACATTAATTATGATAATTGCTCTTTAGTAGAATGTATTTCCTTGTTGCAAACCATTATTATCTCACCCAATGCTTATGAACAAAACAAGGCTTTTACCGAACATATAGTGGAAGCCATGATAACAGCTTATGATGAGAAACTTGAGCTTGAAGTTTCTATTCCTAGAAAATTTCATGATGAGTGGGAACCAACTATCAAAATAAAGATAAATAAATATGAATGCAATTCCTTGTGTGACGTTGGTGCTAGTGTTTCAACTATTCCTAAATCTCTTTGTGATGTGCTTGGTCTCACTAATATTGAAGATTGTTCCCTTAACTTGCATCTTGCGGATTCTACCATTAAGAAACCTCTAGGTAGGATTAATGATGTGCTCATTATTGCAAATAAAAATTATGTGCCTGTAGAATTTATTGTGCTTGATATTGATTGCAATCCTACTTGTCCCATAATACTTGGAAGGCCTTTCCTACGAACTATAGGTGCAATTATTGACATGAAAGAGGGAAACATAAGGTTCCAATTCCCATTAAAGAAAGGGATGGAACACTTACCTAGAAAGAGAATTAAACCACCTTATGAATCAATCATGAGAGCTACTTATTGGTGGAGTGTCAAAGATGACAATACTTGAAACTATGCATTATGCCTAGCTAGGGGCATAAAACAATAGCGATTGTTGGGAGGCAACCCAATAGTTATCTTTAAATTTTTGCTTTTACTTACTGTTTGTTTTTTATAACATGATTATTGCCTCTGTAATGATTATTTTTTTATGTTTAAATTAGTGTTTGTGCCAAGTAAAGCCTTTGGGATGACTCACAAGATGAGTAGAATCGATGCTGAAACAAAACAAAAACTTTTGACTCCAGCACAGGAATTTTCATTTTTTACTGGAGCGTGATAATGATCTGAATTTTTTACACAGTATTTATATGAAAATTTTAGAGGTTGTCCTAATTTTTTAGAATTTTTAGAGTTACATAAGTATAAGTTATCTACAGATTGCTACAGACTATTCTGTTTTAGACAGATTCTGTTTTTCCTTGCATAGTTGCTTGTTTTGATTATGCTATGGATTGTATCGGGGGGTACAAGCCATGGAGAAGTTAGAATACAGTACCTATTATGCAATATGAAATAAGAATCAATTTATAACGGTACCTAAAGTATTTAATATGTTGCTTATACTAACGGATCTCACGAAGTTTTGTTGAGTTTTGTGTGATTGAAGTTTTCAAGTTTTGGGTGTTATCATGATGGACAAAGGAATAAGGAGCGGCAAGAGCCTAAGCTTGTGGTGCCCAAGGCACCCCAAGGTAATATTCTAAGGAAGACTCAAGCGTCTAAGCTTGGGGATGCCCCGGAAGGGATCCCCTCTTTTGTCTCAATCCATCGGTATGTCACTTGAAGCTATATTTTTATTCATCACATGATATGAGTTTTGCTTGGAGCGTCATTTGTTTATGTTTTATTTTACTTTAAGTTTGCCACAATCATTGTTTGCTGGACACACCTATTTGAGATAGACACACCTTCATCATAATTTGTTAGAATACTCTATGTGCCTCACTTATATCTTTTGAGCTTAGCAGTTGCTCTAGTACTTCACTTATATCTTTTTGAGCACGGTGGCGTGTAGATTTTATAGAAATAATTTCACTCTCGCTCTTCACTTATATTTGTTTGAGAGTTAATAAATAGTGATGGTAATTTTCATGTGTCATAATACTAGTCCAAAAATATTAGGTATTCAATGAGTGATAATCAAAACCATCATGTAGCACATATAGAGAAATTTTGGGTTAATGATATTGATGTGGTAATATGAAAAAGGTGTGAGTTCTAATTGTTGAGTCATAGAAGTGCCAATATTAAGATAGGTTAACTTATTGTTCGTCTAAAAATTAAAGAGGCATGGTGATGATGTGTGAGCATTTCTATTCCTCGTTAAAATCCTAGTGTTGTTTCGGGTCGGAAGCGCGCGATGGTTAACTCCTACCAACATCTTCCCTCGAGGCATGCGAGTAGTACTTTGATTTGTGATAAAACTAATAAAACTTTGCAATAAGTATATGAGTTCTTTATGAGTAATATGAAACCATGGACATACGCAATCTCACCTCCTCATATTTGCTAGCCTCTTCGGTACCGTGCATAGCCCGTTCTCACCTTGAGGATCGGTGCAACTTTCGCCGGTGCATCCAAACCCCGTTACATGATACACTATGTTGCACATAAGCCTCATTATATCTTCCTCAAAACAGCCACCATACCTACCTATGATGGCATTTCCATAGCCATTCCGAGATATATTGCCATGCAAATTCCATCGTCACTTCACATGACTAGTTCGTTCATCATCATATTGCTTTGCATGATCATATAGAGCTGGCATAGTATTTGTGGCAAAGCCACCGTTCATCATATTTTTGATAAGTGTCATGCTAGATCATTGCACATCCTGGTACACTGCCAGAGGCATTCATATAGAGTCATATCTTCATATCGGTTCTTCATATTAAGTTGTAAGTAAATAAAAGTGTGTTGATCATCATTGTTAGAGCATTGTCCCAGTGAGGAAATAAAAATGGGAGAGGCCAAATGAGCCCACCATTCTGAAAAAAATTGAGAGAAAATGATAGAAGGGACTTTGCTACTATCCTTTACCACTACTGCAGGATGCTGCTAACGCGACACATCAATCAGAGACCCTTCGACGAAAATGTGTGCGATGCATGAATCGCAAATGGTATAGTTCAAGCTCCGTCGCTAATGGCACGAACTGTGTGCGAAGGTGGATCCATCAAATACGATTCAGAAAGTTGTTGCGTGTGCGATCTACGGCAGACAATTTGTTCTTATGAACCGTTTGTGCTTAGCGAAGATAACAGAAACGGTTACACAGATCCAGATGTGTGCGATAGTGGGCACACAGTTCATCACTAAAAACTGTGTGCGATAATATAGCAGAACACAAACGATTCAGTATAACAAGATGTGTGCGATATAGGGCACACAGTTCACTACATAAACTGCGTGCGATGATATAGCAGAACACAAACGATTCAGCATAACAAGATGTGTGCGATAGAGGGCAAACATGTCAGTAATCACAATCGTGTGCGAACACAAGAAATAACACAAACGATTGGTGTTAATAACCTGTGTGTGTTGTGGGCAAACGGTTGTTGGTATACAATTTGTCCGCGATTGATGAAATCATCAGCAACGGCTTTTGTAGTTTTGTCCGTGTGTACTGTGATTTGCTCTATCTGCACAACATCTATGATGCCTACACAAACGGTTGCACAGATCAAGATGTGTGCGACAGACGGCATACCGGGCGCTCGGATGAAATGTGCGAGCCAAAATAACACAAACAATTGGGCGTACCAAGATGTGTGTGATGCCCAGCAAACAGATCGGTAATCTAAATTGTGTGGAAAGATAGAAAATAACACAGACAGAAAATAACACAAACGATTCGTGGTAATAAGCACCTGATTCAGAAAGTGATAGCACAAATTTTCGTTCGCACTCCTACATAATCGACTAAATAACATAATTGCGACATTACATATCAGCAAGGTTCAGAAAACAGCAAAATGGAAATAGCTACTCATCGTCGTTGTTGCGGGGCTGGCCTGTTGGTTCGCCAATGTAGAAATAGCTTCTGCACTCATGCAACATCCTCTCTATGGAAGTAGGATCCGCTTTCGGGTTGGCGATGACCATATTCTTGAAAGCTTCATAGGCCCGGACTTTCCTCTACTCATACCCCATCACGGTAGCTCCGATCTCATGGAAAATCCCGTCCATGGCCAAATGCCTGCGTACGGCCCACTTACGGCGGTGATATTCAAAGCAGTCATAAACAACATAGTCAAGAGCTGCGCGTTGTGCTAGAGCGGTAGGAGATTGCAGTAAGGAGGCTGCTGCCCTTATCGAGGCCAAATCCACGCGAGTCGGCAAGGCAACGGCGAACTAGTCGGCAGATGATGCCCTTTCGAAGGCCAGAACCACGCGTTCCGCGTACAGAACCGCGCTTGCCCGCAACCGATCTGATGTAACCTTCATCTCTTCCGCTATTGCCGCCAAGGCCTCCGGACCCTCAGCAGCGCGTACCTGCCTCAACCGCGCGCTCCTCCGCAGCGGGGTCCTCCGCGCGGATTACATGTCTAATGTTGAGGATTTTGTCAAGGCGAGGACAGTGGGGAGAAGAAGGACAGATTTGGGGGGTGCGAGAGGGGAAAGAGACGGTGGATAGCGAAGAGTCGTGATATTTATTTATGACCCTATACACGATTGAAGACAGTTGCTATATGTGTTCTGTGTGCGCTTATGGGTGCACAGAAAAGAACTCAAAGACTGTGAAAATGCTTCCCGTGCAAGCGCACACGCCAGCCACAACGGTAAATTATAAAATGATAAAATCCCCAACCCCCTTGGCAGAAGCTAGCTATAAATAACCACAACGATGGCCAGCGGCGGCGAGTCAATGATCCCCTGGCTAGTTGCCACACACACCATCAAACCCCCAATGGCCGACAACAGGATGGAGTTGGGCGACGGCAGAATCGAGGCTGCGTGCGCGATGGTCGGCTTGAGGATCGACGGCCATGCTGCTACCTCTCCCGACGACAGCCAGAGGAGGCAGGAATGATGACATGAGCAAGCCAAGAAGTTAGCCAGGGTCGTCTTGAAAGCACCTAGCGATCGCCAGCGGGCGATATTGCGGGCTCGGCGCAGAGTGCACCGGATGGTGCGGGCAGCGGAGCAGGAACCGCGATGCCGCAAGGACAATTGCGTCAGTGGCCTCCGCACAAGGCGCAAGCTTATGTCCCAGATGGAGGAGGATGCAGCTCCGGAGGCCGGGGTAGGACTTGCGGCCGTTGCTGCAGAATTGGCAATGGTCAGGGTCTCGTCGGCCGCCGTCGTCGAGGCTGACCCTTCCTCGGTCGATCAAGGTGTAGGTCATCGACTTGGTGACCTCCTGTCCTCCTGAGCCAAGGAACGACACAATATCGATGGACGATGGAAGTTGTGCGTGCTGGGTCAGCGTTAGGGGCAGTAGCACTTTTGTGTGCGCGCAGTTCATATATATTAAATTGATGTAAAATTAATAGTGAGCTAATGTTTTGTAAGTTACTCCACCAACTATGCACTGTACCAATTTGAGCAGGTAAATGCTCGATTGAATTGCTAATTTCTAATTTGTGCTTGCACTATGGACACAACGGTTGCGTTCGGCTGTGGCAGCCGGCTGCGACAGGCGTCGTCGTACTCGAAGATTTGGTCGGGCTGAGGTCGAGAACGAGCAAGTATACAACAATGCGAATGAGGAAGAAGGGTGAGAGGGTCGGGGACTCGGGGTAGAGGGTCCGCGTAGGAAACGGTTCGTAAACATGAACCGTGTGTGATTACTGCCATTAAAGTTTTTGTTGGGACCTTAATATAGTGCATGTACAAACTAAAATCCCAACGACAGTATACAGGTGTGACGAGAGAAGTTTGGATTGTCGTTCGATCGCGGTGCATCCTACGGTGCGCATGCTCGATCCGTGTGGCTGGTGTTCTGGCCAATCAGAACACACCGCAGAATGGGGTGAATGCACACGGCATTCGCAAAGTAACTGTTTGCCCAAAAAAATCACAAAGTTTCAAGGGAAACCCATATTTCCTTAGTCGTTTCTCCATTATTATTTTTCTACAAACATACCCACTAGAATGCAACGTGTCCAAAATTCACATTCTTTCATGCTCGTTTACCATACTTAGTCTTTTTTGTGCACTTTTCTAGGCATTTGCTGCTTATAATTCAAGTTCAAAGTTTTTATTCATGAAAAGGTGTTCAAAACATCTTATCTCGTGTGGTGCCCAGGCATGACCTCAATACGATTCGGTAAAAATTTGAGGAGGTATATATGGATAATGTCGTGATAGACACTCTTCATATACCGGACCATTACCTATGGAGTTTCATGGCCCGGAGAGCGAAAATTGCCATGTTTTCAAGGGGAACCCATATTTCCTTGGTCCTTTCAACTTGATTTATTTTCTATGATCAACATACCCACTAGAATGCACCATGTCCAAATTTCACAATTTGCAGGCTCATTTATCGTATTTGGTCCCTTTTGTGTACTTTCTAGGTCCTTTGTGCTTATATTCAGGTTAGAACGTTCTGCATATGAAAAGGCATTCAAAACGGACTCGAAAATTCATAACTGTGTCGTTGAATAATTTTTCATGTATTTTATAGGAAACTAATACAATTTTAGAGGATATGTGTGGGAAGAGGCAACCAGAGATGTGTCGTTTATTTGTTTTGTAACTATAGAAAAAATGGAAAACATGCTTGAAGAACATGTTATCTCGTGTCGTGCCAGGGCATGACCCTAATATGATTCGGTAAAAAATTGAGGAGGTATGGATAATGTCGTGATAGACACTCTTCATAGAACGGACCATCACCTATGGAGTTTCATGGTTCGGGGAGCGAAAATCGCCATGTTTTCAAGGGGAACCCATATTTTTCCTGGGTCCTTTCAACTAGATTTATTTCTACGATCAACATGCCCACTAGAATAATACACCATGAACAAATTTCACAATTTTCAGGCTCGTTTATCGTATTTGGTCCCTTTTGTGTACTTTCTAGGTCCTTTGTGCTTATAATTCAGTTTAGATTGTTTTGTACATGAAAAGGCGTTCAAAAAGGACTAGAAAATTCGTAATTGTGTCGTTGAATAAGCTTTCATGTATTTTAAACTAATACAATTTGAAAGGATATACATTTGTGGGAAGAGGCAACCAGAGATGTGTCATTTATTTATTTTGTAACTCTAGAAAAATGGAAAACATGCTTGAAGAACATGTTATCTCGTGTGGTGCCCAGGCATGACCTCAGTACGATTCAGTAAAAATTTGAGGAGGTATATATGGATAATGTTGTGATAGACACTCTTCATATACCAGAGCATCACCTATGGAGTTTCATGGCCCGGAGAGTGAAAATCGCCATGTTTTGAAGGGGAACCCATATTTCCTTGGTCCTTTCAACTAGATTTATTTTTTATGATCAACATACCCACTAGAATGCACCATGTCCAGATTTCACAATTTTCAGGCTCGTTTATCGTATTTGGTCCCTTTTGTGTACTTTCTAGGTCCTTTGTGCTCATAATTCAGGTTAGAACATTATGTACATGAAAATGCGTTCAAAAAGGACTCGAAAATTCATAATTGTGTCGTTGAATAAGTTTGCATGTATTTTATAGGACACTAATACAATTTTAAAGGATATGTGTGGGAAGAGGCAACCAGAGATGTGTCGTTTATTTATTTTGTAAGTCTAGAAAAATGGAAAACATGCTTGAAGAACATGTTATCTCGTGTGGTGCCCGGTCATGACCTCGATATGATTCGGTAAAAAATTGAGGAGGTATGGATAATGTCTTGATAGACACTCTTCATAAACTGGACCATCACCTATGGAGTTTCATGGTTCGGGAGTGAAAATCGCCATGTTTTCAAGGGGAACCCATATTTCCTTGCTCCTTTCAACTTGATTTATTTTCTACGATCAACATACCCACTAGAATGCACCATGTCCAAATTTCACAATTTTCAGGCTCGTTTATCGTATTTAGTCCCTTTTGTGTATTTTCTAGGCCTTTTGTGTTTATAATACATCTTTAATGACAAACATTTTCTTACAACAAACCGTTTGCAAAGCGTCCGATGGCACGAGAGAGAAAGAAGACTTGAATTTTTTTCGACGCGGGATCACCAATTTTCTCTTTTCTCGCACACGGGTATTTGATGCACTTCGTCTGCGTTGCGTGTTCCCCCCGTAAGGTTCGAGTTTCGCCGCCAATTTTTCAATAGGCGCGCGATTTCAGTAGTTATTCCTCCCACCCCATACCCACCCATCACATTTCCCCCTATCCCCACCGCCCCCCCTCTCCCCCCGCTCTAACTGCAGCCCAAACCGCCGCCGCTGCCGCAACCAAATCTACGTTCTGCACCAGTCTCGCTCGTCGATCTGGTGAGGTAACCTCCGATCTCCATCACCACCCCGGCCCGATAGCTCATATGGAGCATGCGAACCACCCTCACGCCTCCACATCCCCACCCCCTATCGCCGAGCATCCCCGCGTAAGCCCAACCACATATCACGCGGATGTCGAGGAGCTGGTCATGGCGGTCGATGACATGGTGAACGTTATGCATGCCGACTGATACGTCCATTTTGCATCATGATTTCTTACTGTTATTTAGCATGTTTTGTTGAATAATAATGCTTTAGGGAGTGATTCTAATGCCTTCTCTCTCATAATATGCAAGGTTTACACAAAGAGGGAGAATACCGGCAGCTGGAATTCTGGACCTAAGAAAAGCACATCAGAGATACCTATTCTGCACAACTCCAATGAAGTTGAAATTTTACGGAGATTATTTTTGTATTTAATAAAAATACTGGAGCAGAAAACTACTGAAGGGGCCCTGCTAGGTGGGCACAACCCACCAGGGCGCGCCAGACCCCCCAGGGCGCGCCCTGGTGTATAGTGGCCTCCTCGGCCCACCTTCGGTGCCCATCTTCTGGTATATAGTCACATTTGACCTAGAAAGAAATCAGAGGAGGACTTTCGGGACGAAGCGCTACCGCCTCGAGGCGAAACTTGGGCAGGAGCACTTTTGCCCTACGGTAGAGAGATTCCGTCGGGGGAACTTCCTTCCCGGAGGGGGAAATCGAAGCTATCGTCATCCCCAACACCCCTCTCATCTTTGGGAGGCCAATCTTCATCAACATCTTCAACAGCACCATCTCCTCTCAAACCCTAGTTCATCTCTTGTGTTCAATCTTTGTACCGGAACCTTCGATTGGTACCTATGGGTGACTAGTAGTGTTGATTACCTTGCGTAGTTGATTGCTATATGGTTTATTTGGTGGAAGATTATATGTTCAGATCCATTATGATATTTAATACCCCTCCAATCTTGAGCAGGTTTATTATTTGTGAGCAGTTACCTTTGTTCTTGAGGTCACGGGAGAAGTCATGTTGCAAGTAATCATGAGAATTTGATATGTGTGCGATATTTTGATGATATGTATGTTGTGATTCCCTTAGTGGTGTCATGTGAACATCGACTACATGAGACTTCACCATTCGTGGGCCTAAGGGAATGCATTGTGGAGTAGTTATTACATGATGGGTTGCTAGAGTGACAGAAGCTTAAACCCTAGTTTATGCGCTACTTCGTAAGGGGCTGATTTGGATCCAAACGTTTAATGCTATGGTTAGATTTTATCTTAATACTTTTCTCGTAGTTGCGGATGCTTGCAAGGGGGTTAATCATAAGTGGGAGGTTGTTCAAGTAAGAACAGCACCCAAGCACCGGTCCACCCACATATCAAATTATCAAAGTAGCGAACACGAATCAAACCAACATGATAAAAGTGACTAGATGAAATTCCCGTGTACCCTCAAGAACACTTTGCCTATTATTTGAGATTGTTATGGCCTGTCCTTTGCCACAAAAGGATTGGGCTACCTTGCTGCACCTTGTTTACCATTACCGTTACTTGCTCGTTATCAATTATCTTGCTATGAAACTACATGTTACCTGCACTTTCAGTGCTTGCAGAAATTACCTTGCTAAAAACCGCTTGTCATTTCCTTCTGCTCCTCGTTGGGTTCGACACTCTTACTTATCGAAAGGACTACAATTGATCCCCTATACTTGTGGGTAATCAAGGCTCTTTTCTGGCACCGTTTCCGGGGATTGAAGCGCTCTTGGTAAGTGGAAATCGGTAAGGAAAAACTTATACTACGTGCTGAAATTTATTGCTACTTGCTACTATGGAGAACAATCCTTTGAGGGGTTTGTTCCGGGTATCTTCACCTCGACCGGAACCACAATTAGTTGCCCCTCAACCTACAACACCTACTCAAAATATTGGTTATGAAATTCCTTTGGGTATGGTAGAACAACTGCTTGCTAAACCTTATGCAGGAGATGGAACTGAACATCCTGATATGCACCTCTTATATGTGAACGAAATTTCTGGATTATTTAAGCTTGCAGGTTTACCCGGAGATGAAGTTAAGACGAAGGTTTACCCTTTATCTTTGAAGGGAAAAGCATTGACATGGTATAGGCTATGTGATGATCTTGGATCGTGGAACTGGAATCGTTTGCAATTGGAATTCCACCAATTTTTTTATCCCATGCATCTAGTTCATCATGATCAGAATTATATATATAATTTTTGGCCTCGTGAAGGAGAAAGCATCGCTCTAGCTTGGGGGAGGCTTAAGTCAATGTTATATTCATGCCCTAATCATGACATTCCGAGAGAAGTTATCATTCAGAATTTTTATGCTCGGCTTTCTATGATCAGTCCATGCTCGATACTTCTTGTGCTGGTTCTTATATGAAGAAGACTATTGAATTCAAGTGGGATCTCTTAGAAAGTATTAAATGCAACTCTGAAGATTGGGAACTGGACGAAGGTAATGAGTCACGTATAAAGCTTGAATTTGATTGTGTTAAATCTTTTTATGAATACCGATACTTTTCACAAGTTTAGCACTAAATATGGAATTGACTCTGAGATAGCCGCCTCTTTCTGCGAAGCATTTGCTACTCACGTTGACCTCCCTCAGGAGAAGTGGTTTAAATACCATCCCCCTATTAAAGAAGAAATTAAAGAACCGGTCATAGCTAAAGAAGAAACCATCATTTACAATCTTGATCCAGTTGTGCCTACCGCTTATATTGAAAAAACACCTTTCCCTGTTAGGATAAAGGAACATGCTAAGGTATCAACTGTGGTTCGTAAGAGTAATATAAGAGCACCTAAGCCCCCTGAGAAAATTAAAGTAGAACCTAGTGTTGCTATGGTTAAAGATCTCTTGGTAGAAAATATTGATGGGCATGTTATCTACTTCTGTGATGAAGCAGCTAGAATTGCTAAACCCGATGAAAATGATAAACATAGACCCATAGTTGGCATGCCTGTTTTCTCGGTTAAAATAGGAGATCATTGCTATCATGGTTTATGTGATTTGGGTGCTAGTGTGAGTGCTATTCCTCCACAGTTTGGTTATACCAAGGAATTATGAATGACATAGCACCCGCTGAAATAGAAGACATTGATGTTACTATTAAACTTGCTAATAGAGACACTATCACACCACTTGGGATTGTTAGAGATGTTGAAGTCTTGTGTGGGAAAAGTAAAATACCCTACTGATTTTCTAGTCCTTGGTTCCCCACAAGATGACTTTTGTCCCATTATCTTTGGTAGACCTTTATTGAGCACCGTCAATGCTAAGATAGATTGTGAAAATCAAATTGTCGGTGTCAGTTTTGGTAATGTGTCTCATGAGTTTAATTTTTCCAACTTTAGTAGACAACCTCATGATAAAGCGTTATCTAGTAAGGATGAAATAATTGGTCTTGCTTCCATTGTTGTGCCTCCCACTGATCCATTGGAACAATATTTGCTTGACCATGAAAATGATATGAATTTGCGTGAAAGAAATGAAATAGATAAATTTTTCTTTGAACAACAACCTCTCCTGAAACACAATTTGCCTATTGAAACTCTTGGAGGTCCTCCTCCACCTAAAGGTGATCCTGTGTATGAATTGAAGCAATTGCCTGACACTTTGAAGTATGCTTATCTTTAAGAGAAAAAGATATATCCTGTTATTATTAGTGCTAACCTTTCAGAACATGAAGAAGAAAGATTATTAAAAGTTCGGAGGAAGCACCAGGCTACTATTGGATATACTCTTGATGATCTTAAGGGCATGATTCCCACTCTATGTTAGCAAAAGATTAATATGGAACCTGATGCTAAACCCGTTGTTGATCACCAACTGCGTTTGAATCCTAAGATGAAGGAAGTAGTACGAACTGAAATACTAAAGCTTCTGGAAGCAGGTATAATCTATCCCATAGCTGATAGTAGATGGGTAAGTCTCGTTCATTGTGTCCCTAAGAAAGGAGGTATTACCGTTGTTCCCAATGATAAGAATGAACTCATTCCACAAAGAATTGTCACTCGCTATAGAATGGTAATTGATTTTAGAAAATTAAATAAAGCTACTAGGAAAGACCATTACCCTCTGCCTTTCAATGATCAAATGCTAGAAAGACTATCTAAGCACACACACTTTTGTTTCCTAGATGGATATTCTGGTTTCTCTCAAATACCTGTGTCACAATCCGATCAAGAGAAAACTACCTTTACCTGCCCTTTTGGAACCTATGCTTATAGATGTATGCCTTTTGGTTTATGCAATGCACCTGCTACCTTTCAAAGATGTATGACCGCTATATTCTCTGATTTTTGTGAAAAGGCTCTGGAGGTTTTCATGGATGATTTTTCCGTTTATGGAAGTTCTTTTGATGATTGCTTAAGCAACCTTGATCGAGTTTTGCAGAGATGTGAACATACTAATATTGTCTTGAATTGGGAGAAGTGCCACTTTATGGTTAATGAAGGCATTGTATTGGGGCATAAAATCTCTAAACGAGGCATTGAGGTGGATAAAGCAAAAGTTGATGCAATTGAGAAAATGCCATGTCCTAAAGATATTGAAGGTAGACGAAGTTTCCTTGGTCATGCTGGTTTTTATACGAGGTTCATTAAAGACTTCTCTAAAATTTCTAGGCCTCTTACTACTCTTTTACAAAAGGATATTCCTTTTGTTTTTGATGATGATTGTGTAGAAGCCTTTGAAACACTCAAGAAAGCCTTAACCTCTGCACCTATCGTTCAACCACCTGATTGGAACTTGCCTTTTGAAATTATTTGTGATGATAGTGATTATGATGTTGGTGCTGTTCTAGGGCAAAGAGTTGATAAGAAATTGAATGTTATCCACTATGCCAATAAAACTCTAGACAGTGCCCAACGAAATTATGCTACCGCTGAAAAAGATTTTTTAGCAGTTGTGTTTGTTTGTGATAAATTTAGATCCTATATTGTTGATTCAAAAGTTATTGTTCACACCGATCACGCTGCTATAAAATACCTTATGGAAAAGAAAGATGCTAAACCTAGACTCATTAGGTGGGTTCTCTTGCTTCAAGAATTTGACTTACACATCGTTGATAGGAAGGGAGCCGAGAACCCCGTAGATGATAACTTGTCTAGGTTAGAAAAAATTCTTGATGACCCACTACCTATTGATGATAGTTTCCCTGACGAAGAGTTAGCTGCAATAAATGTTTCACAAAACACACCTTGGTATGCTGATTATGCAAACTACATTGTCGCTAAATATATACCACCTAGCTTCACATACCAACAAAAGAGAAGAAAATTCTATGACTTGAGACATTACTTTTGGGATGACCCACATCTTTATAAAGAAGGAGTAGATGGTATTATTAGACGTTGTGTACCTAAGCATGAACAGGAACAAATCCTACGAAAATGTCATTCGGAAGCTTATGGAGGACGTGATGCGGGAGATAGAACTGCTCATAAGGTATTGCAATCTGCTTTTTATTGGCCTACTCTTTTCAAGGATGCCCGTAAGTTTGTCTTGTCTTGTGATGAATGTCAAAGAATTGGTAATATCGGTAAGCGTTAGGAAATACCTATGAATTATTCACTTGTTGTTGAACCATTTGACGTTTGGGGTTTTGATTATATGGGGCCTTTTCCTTCCTCCAACGTGTACACTCATATTTTGGTTTCTGTTGATTATGTCACTAAGTGGGTAGAAGCTATTCCAACTAGTAGTGCGGATCACCACACTTCCATTAAAATGCCTAAAGATGTTATCTTCCCGAGGTTTGGAGTCCCTAGATATTTAATGACCGATGGTGGTTGACACTTTATCCATGGTGCTTTCCGTAAGATGCTTGCTAAATATGATATCAACCATAGTATTGCATCACCCTATCATCCTCAATCTAGTGGTCAAGTACAACTTAGCAATAGAGAAATAAAATTAATATTACAAAAACTGTCAATAGGTCTCGTAAGAATTGGTCTAAGAAATTAGATGATGCACTTTGGGCCTATAGAACAGCCTATAAAAATCCTATGGGTATGTCTCCAAACAAAATGGTGTATGGAAAAACTTGTCATTTGCCTCTAGAATTAGAACACAAAGCATTTTGGGCAATTAAAGAGCTTAACCATCACTTCAAACTTGCCGGTGAGAAGAGGCTATTTGATATTAGCTCACTAGATGAATGGAGAACCCAAGCCTATGAAAATGCAAAATTATTCAAAGAAAAAGTAAAAAGATGGCATGACAAAAGAATCCAAAAGTGGGAATTCAAAATAGGAGACTATGTTCTTTTGTTCAACTCTTGTTTAAGGTTTTTTTGGAGGAAAGCTTCTCTCCAAATGGGAAGGACCATATGTTATCAAAGTGGTTTATCGTTCTGGAGCTATCAAGATTAATAACGTCGAAGTTACTAACCCGAAGGTGGTCAATGGACGAAGAATTAAGCATTATATCTCAGGTACGCCTATTAACGTTGAAAGCAATGTTATCCAAACCATGACACCGGAGGAACACATAAAAGAAAACTTCCGGAACACTCCAGAATTCTGAAAAATAGGAGGTACGTGATACGGTAAGTAAACGGAGTCCGAAAATCTGCAAAAATATTTTTTGTTAGTTTTGGAATATTAGAAAATTTTGGAAGTAAAGAAATAAACCGGAAAGTGATCGAGGTGAGCACGATACACCAGGGCGCGCCAGGTAACCCTGGGCGCGCCCTGGTGGGTTGTGCCCACCTCGGACACCTTCCCGACCCCGTTTTCCTTCCATACGCTTGTTTCCCAAGAATAAAAAATCTCTATATATACCCCCGACTGTTTCGACAACCGCATCGCAGAAAAATCCTCTATTCTTGTTTCCTGCTATTTTCCTGTCAGATCTGTCAAGTCAGGCATCATGTCCTCTCCCTCTTCTAATAACGTGGAAGAAGATGCCTGCTAATGAAGATAGAGCTAAAGAGGGAGGAGCTGGAAGAAGCCAACAAGGAAGAAAAGGGCAAGGATGCTATGGTGGATCAGACCCCTGAAGGAGAGCAATCCATGCCAACGAAGGAGGGAGAAGAAGAAGATATCCTTCAACCTTATTACAGTCATCTCACCCCTATTGAAATTGAAGCTTTTAGAGCTTTCGAAGCGGTCCGTGTTCAGAATAAATTTCTCATCCGTGAAAATATTTTGCTAGAGGAGCACATCAATAACCTTCGAAGATTCATCCGCAAATTGGAGCACCTTTTGAAGTTGAAGTGTGACACCTCTACACCACCACCTTCTTCACCACCACCACCAAAGGAGACTTGAGCACACGGGTATGGGCACTCCCCTTGGCTCGAGCCAAGCTTGGGGGAGGTGCCCCGGTATCGTATCACCACCACTTTTATTCACCTTTACCTATTTTAGTTCGATCCTTAGTTTCCCTTTGCTTTAGTTGAATAAAAGTTTAGCTTGATCTATTTTCGTGTGTTAGTTTCGTGGCCTATCTATCTATGTAATCGAGTGAGAGTTATATAATAAAGTTTAGTTTGAGTTTTGCCTCTCTACTTTCTTGTTGCAATCAAAATAAAGGAAAAGAAAACAAATGAAAAGAATCATATGCTAATCTTATGGTGAGTAATGACATCACATAAGGGAAAGTATAAGTAGTAAAATTTATTGGAGAATGACAAACATAGCATTGGTCAATGATGCAATTCATGAAAGAATTAATAAGGGAAGAGAAGATTCACATGCAAATACACCATCTTGGACATCTTTTATGATTGTGAGCCCCCATCAAATATTATATGTCAAAATTGTTTACGTTGGACAAGGAAGACAACGTAATGATTTATGTTTGTTCATATCCACATAGAAGTTATATTGTCATAGATCCTATAACATGTGGTGCTTGCCAAATATCCTTGCTAGCCAAAAATTCCGCACTAACTAGAGATACTACTTGTGCATCCAAAAACCCAAACTCAAATTCATTCTTTGAGTGTCCACCATACCTACCTATGGATCGAGAAAGATCCTTCAAGAAAGTTGTCATCGGTGCAATAAGGCAATAAAAATTGCTTCTAAAAGTGTTTGATCAATTAGTGTAAGAGAAAATTGAGCGCTATACGAACTTATGATGGCAAAGTAATAAAAGCGACAGACTGCATAATAAAGGTTGCTATCATAGGGGGCAATATAGCATGACGTTCTTTTACATTAAGGGATTGGGCATACAAACCAATAAGCGCATGCCAACCTCTGCTTCCCTCTGCGAAGGGCCTATCTTTTACTTTCATGTATTTACTTTTATGCAAGAGTCAAAGTATTCTTCCCTATTCCTTTTTACTTTTTTCTTTTTGCAAGCATCATGTGGTGAGGAAAGATCTAGGCACATATATCCAGTTGGATATGAGTGGGCGTGAGTTATTATTGTTGACATCACCCTTGAGGTGAATACGTTGGGAGGCGAAACTATAAGCCCCTATCTTCCTATGTGTCTGGTTGAAACTTTTTGTTCATGGGTATGCCGTGAGTGTTAGCAATCATAGAAGACTAAATGATGGTTGAGTATGTGGACTTGCCAAAAGGCTCCGACATGAGACCCTTCCTGAAACTATAATGAATTGTAGTTGCAAAGTTGACTAAGAACATAGTTTGTTGGTTTTCAATAAGGTTTATGCTTCATACTTCTTTGTTGTGATGAATTGTTACTTGTTCATAAGAAGCTATATGATAAAAATGTATTGAATAAATTTTATGTTAAAGTTCGTTGCTGTTATATTAATAAGCATGATGCTTCTATGTCCGTATTTTGTTTTTATCGACACCTCTCTCTCAAACCATGTGGACATGCTTTTCAATATCGGTTTTCGCTTGAGGACAAGCGAGGTCTAAGCTTGGTGGAGTTGATACGTCCATTTTGCATCATGATTTCTTACTGTTATTTACCATGTTTTGTTGAATAATAATGCTTTAGGGAGTGATTCTAATGCCTTTTCTCTCCTAATATGCAAGGTTTACACAAAGAGGGAGAATACCGGCAGCTGGAATTCTGGACCTAAGAAAAGCACATCAGAGATACCTATTCTGCACAACTCCAATGAAGCTGAAATTTTACAGAGATTATTTTTATACTTATTAAAAAATACTGGAGCAGAAAACTACCGGAGGGGGCCTGCCAGGTGGGCAGAACCCATCGGGGCGCGCCAGACCCCCCTGGGCGCCCTAGTGTATCGTGGCCTCCTCAGCCCACCTCCGGTGCCCATCTTCTGGTATATAGTCACATTTGACCTAGAAAAAATCAAAGGAGGACTTTCGGGATGAAGCGCCGCCGCCTCGAGGTGGAACTTGGGCAGGAGCAGTTTTGCCCTCCGGCGGAGCGATTCTGCCGGGGGAACTTCCCTTCCGGAGGGGGAAATCGAAGCTATCGTCATCACCAACACCCCTCTCATCTTTGGGAGGCCAATCTTCATCAACATCTTCAACAGCACCATCTCCTCTCAAACCCTAGTTTGTCTCTTGTGTTCAATCTTTGTACCGGAACCTCAGATTGGTACCTGTGGGTGACTAGTAGTGTTGATTACCTTGCATAGTTGATTGCTATATGGTTTATTTGGTGGAAGATTATATGTTCAGATCCATTATGCTATTTAATACCCCTCTGATCTTGAGCATGTTTATTATTTGTGAGTAGTTACCTTTGTTCTTGAGGTCACGGGAGAAGTCATGTTGCAAGTAATCATGTGAATTTGATATGTGTTCGATATTTTGATGATATGTATGTTGTGATTCCCTTAGTGGTGTCATGTGAACGTCGACTACATGACACTTCACCATTCATGGGCCTAAGGGAATGCATTGTGGAGTAGTTATTAGATGATGGGTTGCTAGAGTGACATAAGCTTAGACCCTAGTTTATGCGCTACTTCGTAAGGGGCTGATTTGGATCCAAACGTTTAATGCTATGGTTAGGTTTTATATTAATACTTTTCTCATAGTTGCGGATGCTTGCAAGGGGGTTAATCATAAGTGGGAGGTTGTTCAAGTAAGAACAGCACCCAAGCACCGGTCCACCCACATATCAAATTATCAAAGTAGCGAACACAAATCAAACCAACATGATAAAAGTGACTAGATGAAATTCCCGTCGACCCTCAAGAACACTTTGCCTATTACTAGAGATTGTTCTAGCCTGTCCTTTGCCACAAAAGGATTGGGCTACCTTGTTGCACCTTGTTTACCGTTACCGTTACTTGCTCGTTATCAATTATCTTGGTATCAAACTACCTGTTACCTACAATTTCAATGCTTGCAGAAATTACCTTGCTGAAAACCGCTTATCATTTCCTTCTGCTCCTCGTTGGGTTCGACACTCTTACTTATCGAAAGGACTACGATTGATCCCCTATACTTGTGGGTCATCACCGACCCGGAGGAACACCTCGCCGCCGACGCCGCCAACTTGGTGTGGGCTCTGGCCTTGATGAAATCCCCAAGCAATGACCCCCCGGGACTTACCAAGTATGAACTGTGCAGTTCATTTTTACGAATACCAGTATAGCAATGTTTAACCGTGTCAATTTCAATATCAATGGTTCACGTTTAAATTGCCATGTTAGGTTGTCTGTACACTGTAGTCAACACGTCCGTTGTTCATTTCAGTTATGCGCAGTGTGTTGTTCAAGTATGAACTGTCCAGTTCAATTTTACCAATACCAGTTACAAACTTACAATGCCTATGCTAGGTTGCTTTTAAGCCTGCTATAGTGAACAGTTATATCCATTATTTACGCTGTCCATTCGGTACTGTGCTACTCTTCGCAAAGAAGATATCACTGGAGATGATGTCCTTCAATTACCATTAGATATTTTTGGTGCATGTTAACCCTGTTGTAGTTGGCATACCTTTCCTTGTACTTACGCAGTTTCATAATGCACGACGATGTTGTTTACCGTTGAGGTTAGTCACGTCCCAATATCTTATAGTATTTTACATCATTTGTTCAGTTGCAGTTTAGCTTCTAACATTTACTTGTTGCTTGTAGGTACATATGTTAGTGGTACTGATCCACGCTGCGACCAGCAGGAAAACCTAGCCACCGACTTTGTGCGGGCTCTGGCCGAGTTGATATACCCCAGCAACTACCCCTCGGGATTTACCAAGTATGAACTGGCTCGTGATGTTTAACTGTGTCAATTTCTGTTTCACTGGTACAAGTTTTAATGACTATGTTAGGTTATCTGAACTCTGAAGTTAACACATCCAATTTAATTTCACCAATACCTGTCCTTTTTTACCGTGCTACTCCTCGCAATGAAAATATCATCGGAGATATTGTCGTTTAGTTAACATTTGCTATTTTTGGTGGATGTTAACCCTATTGTATTTAACACGCCTTTCTATGTGCTTACGTAGGGCTACGATGCGTGATGCTGTTGTTTACCATCGAGGTTAGTCATCTCCCATTTTGTTATAATATTTTACATCATTTGTGCAATTGCAACTTATGTTCTAACATTTATTTGTTGCTTGTAGGTACATATATCAGCGGTACTGATTCACGCTTCGACCCCCTTTGCATATGGGGCAATGAGATAAACATGAACAAGCATCAAGTGAGGAAACTAAGAAAAATTGTTAGGCAGAAGAGACATCTGATTGGAATTAAACTCTTTATTTATACTTTATCCAAGACATCAGTGAACTTTAGGATGGTAAGTAATCTGTTGCCTTCTTTTCCAGCCCACAACAAGTTACTCTATTAGACATGAATACCTGAAAGTTGTCTCTTTTCAGTGGTTTCCGAAGGAATTTACTCAAGATTACCTAGCAAACTACCTGACCGATGTGGAGGCAATGAAGGTTATAGTATATAATTCATGCTACCATGATAACGGTCTAGAAGTCTTCCTGAAGGCGATGAAGGATGGACGGGCGATCATCACAAGGGGTTGGGAAAAAGTTGTGCGCACCTTTGGCATGGAGGAGGGCACATTATGGGTATTCCGCTTCTTCAACACCATCGACAGCCAAAAGCATTTACAATTCTCTCTTCACCTTTACCGCCTCTAGTACTATATATTGTGGTTCATCATATTTAATCTTCTACCGAACTATGTAACCATTGAACATGTACTGAGCTTTTGATTTATGCATTGGCTGTTGAACCATTGTAATTAGGATTTATATTGATGGATGTGAAATCCACATTTCATAACTAAAAATTTGAAATTTCCAATTCTAATAATAAATTAACGAAAATAAGCTATTAGGTAATAAATTACAGCGCACACAGCTAGAACGATTAAACCGTGTGCGATGGTGTCATATGTCGCACACGATTGTTTGAATAATAGTGTGTGTGATTATCAGCTTTACAACACACGGTCGCATATTTTACGCGTGTGGGATGCGCGCACTATCACACACGCGTTCGCACGCCGTAACTGTGTGCGCTTGTCGTTAATAGCACAAACTGTTACGAACCTGCGTGCGTGTATAATGTAAGACGATCAAGAGACGGTTGACATACGTTTCACTTGTGCGATTCGAATAAGTATCGCACACGAATATATATGTGCCATCGTCTCGGATGTGTGCTTGACCACAAACGTAGCATCAAAGTGTGGCATGTGGGATAGGCTACGACTTCGCATACGTTTACGTTAGGCGAATCGTCAGCAGGCGCTGGCACCATCGCAGATGATGTTTCGGTGTCGTGTATGATGACCCCACCCCTATCGCCCACACATGCAAGGCGACGGTTCGGAACTACGTCGCGGAAAGGGGTTAAAAACCATTTGTATAGCACGTAACGGTACCAGTGTACCACGCATGTGCCTCAAAGTGGCACCTTGTTCCTCATATAGAGAGTCTCATGTTATGTCATTTTCATATGCTGGTGGGACTTTTTCATTATTATAAACTTGGCTTGTATATTCCTATGACGGGCTTCCTCAAATGCTCGAGGTCTTCATGAGAAACCAAGTTGGATGCACACCCCACTTAGCTTCATTTGAGCTTTCATACACTTATAGCTCTAGTGCATCATTTGCATGGCAATCCCTACTCCTTGCATTGACATCTATCGATGGGCATTTCCATAGCCCGTTGGTACGCCTAGTTGATGTGAGATTATGTTCTCCACTTTTTCCCCCTTTGATATCTACCACCATATTCTATTCCACCTAAATGCTATGTCCAATGGCTCACGCTCATGTATTGCGTGAAGAATAAAGAGTTGATGCATAGTGAAAAGTACGATCCAATTGCCTGACTTGGACACCGTGGTGCTTGACATTTGTATTAATTTGGTGAAGATGGAGCCATGCCTTGCTAATATAATAAGATGAATGGAGGGGTAAACATTCTTTGAGGATCGTATACTTTGAAAGATTGATGATTTTGTTTCTTATACTTATAAGCATTGCTATGTTAATATTTGTTAGTTCATTGTTTCTCAATGAGCATACATGCATAAGATTACATAATGGATAGCATGCCACATAAAAAATTCTGTTTTTATCATTTACTTACTCGAGGATGAGCAGGAATTAAGCTTGGGGATACTTGATACGTCTCCAACGTATCTATAATTTCTGATTGTTCCATGCTGATATATTATCTTTCTAGGATACTTTTTGGGTCTTTATTTATCAATTTATAATATTTTTGAGCACAAACCTATTGACCCAGTGCCCAGTGCCAGTTGCTGTTTTCTGCAAACCTATTGAGCACAAACCTATTGACCCAGTGCCCAGACCAAAAGAAGACCTGGGGGGCCACACGAGGGCCCCAGGACAAAACAGGTCGTGCCCTGGGGGCACCCTGATGTGTGCTGGCCCCCTCGTGGCTCTCCCGACACCCCTCTCTGTCCTATAAATTCTCTAGTATCCTAAAACCCCCAGAGGCAGTCCCGAAACCCTTTTTCCGCCGCCGCAAGTCTCTGTTCCGTCGCGAGGCCATTCGAAGCTCTGTCCCGGCACCCTGCCGGAGGGGGGGATTGATCACGGAGGGTCTCTTCATCAACCTTGCTGCCCTCAAGATGATGTGTGAGCAGTTCACCACAGACCAACGGGTCCATAGCTAGTACCTAGCTGGCAATCTCTCTATCTCTTGATATTCAATACAATGATCATCACATCTTCGCTTTGATCTATTTGATGTAATCCTATCGTGCGGTGTGTTTGTTGGGATCCGATGAATTGTGGGTTTATGTTCAAATTATTCATGATAAGTATTTGAGTCACCTCTGATATATATATTAAGATTCTTATTTGCTTGATCATTATAGCTTCGTAATTCTCTCCGATCTATCGGTGTGCTTTGGCCAAGTAGATTGATTTATCTTTAGTGGGAGAGGTGCGTTGTGGTAGGTTCAACCTGATGAGTTTCTATATCCCAGTGACAAAGTAGGGGACAAGATATGTTTTTGTGTGGTTGCTACTAAGGATAACACGATTGGGTTTATTCATATTGCTTGAGTTTACTTTGTCTACATTATGTCATCATTCTCCATGCATTACTCTATTTGTCATGAACTTAATACGTAGAGAGGCAAGCATAGAATCGCTCTTGAAGTGGAGTAATAGTAATAGGTGCACGCAGGAGTTGGCCTATTTGTTTATGGACATGATGCCTATATACACATGATAATTGCCGTGAAAATCACATAACTATCCGCTTTTCTATCAATTGACCAACAATAATTTGTTACCCAACGTATGCTGCCTACATGAGAGATGCCGCTTGGGAAAACTATGGCCCCCAGGTCTATTCACTTATATATTTACAAGCGCTACTATTACCTTGCTTCCTTTATTTACCTTTTTTTTATTTTGCAATTTACAATTATCTACAATTATATACACAACTCATTCGCTTGCAAATAACAAGATGAAGGGGATTGACAACCCTCTTGCCCGCGTTGGTGGAAGTTTTTTGTTCTTTTGTGTGCAGCTGCTAAAGATGGTTGAGGATTGATATTCCTATTGGTTTGATAAACATTGGTTTCATAACTAAGGGAAATACTTACCCACTTTATGTTGCAATTACCCGTTCCTCTTCACAGAAAACCCAACGCAGATCACAAGTATCAGGAAGCATGTGCAAGTCGTTGGGCTTCCCTGGGAGCTGGTGGCCCCCATGGTACGCGCCAACGAACTGGTTGCACAGATCCGCCCAAGATGAGATGGACCCCTCCGGCAAGTTCATCAGCCAACTCCTCACGTTGGGCTTGAGCGCCAACGGGAATAGTTGGTGAGTATCTTCTCGTCCTGTCCCCCGGCAGCCTGCACGGCGATGGTGTAGACGTCGAGGAACTCTGAGGGGCTGATCAGGCTTGAACGCCCTGCTGGAAGGCCAACGAACCTGCCGCAACTCACGGGTGAACGCCGGGCATCCCACCTCGTAAGGTAGGCTACCAGGCGCCCCCGGCGTGGGTTCGTCAACGGCAGGGTATGCGCTGCCATCAGATTGACGACGAGTCTCGCGTCGTCTTTCGGTGGTCGTGCAGGCGTCCTCCTTGTGCCTATCCTTCAGGATTAGGCGCTGATCTTGGTCCAGCCACAGGTCCGGTGAGGCGTACGACACCTCGTCTTGTACGTTGGTCCGGCAGGAAGTTTGTTGCGGAGGTGACTGGACCGTGTGCGCCCCGCCATCGTCGCGCCTGGTGGCTGGGCCTCTCGAGGCCGCTCGACGTGTGTGCGATTGTCCTGCCCCCTCCAGCTTGTCGCGGTTTGCAAAAATCAGCAGACTTTGTATGGTCGCTCTCCACTCCTCCATCTTCTCCGGGGCAGGCGGGAATTGAAGTTCAGCAATAGTTGTGCCTGCGCCAGAGCCTCTTCCGCAGTTTTGGGCATGGCGTTCGCCCGCGCCGTCGTGCGCCACCCATCTGCCGCAGGAGGCTGTTGTTGAGCTTGGCCCTACGCGTCTTGGGAGGGACGCGCATGGGTCTTGTCCGTGCACCGCCTGGGCTCGCCGCCCCGGGGGTGTTGGTCACGGTCGTCCTGCGAAGGACGCGGTGGGGGCACGGTCGCCTTCGCCATTGCTACAGCCGCCGTCGCGGTCGCTGCTGCTTCGGCCTCAGCCCTCGACTCCGTCGGCGCGTACCGCGTCTCTACGACAGCGGGGTTTGAGTCATGGCTCGCAGAGCTTCGCATGTTGTTCTGGCTGCGCTCACCAGCATGGTGAACGTGGTGGTCACCTCCGTCGGTGCCGCCAATGACTGCCTGAGATGGCAGCTTTGATGTGGTTGCAGCAGGTGTCGCTGCACCCTTGGCCTTCTTGGGGGCCATGGGCGTCGATGAAGCTGCTGGTGAAGGTGCGCAGGGACCAGCGAAGGTTCGTGCAAGAGATCCCCCTTCCTAGCGCGAAAGATGTCGGGGAAATGACGATCTATGGGTTCGGCAAGGACCCTTCGTAATTAGGTGAGTAGGTCTGTAACACAAAGAGCATCACTGATTCCTGCGTACGCGGGGGTTTAGACAGTTTCGGGCCGCCGGAGCGTAAAACCCTACGTCCTGTATTCTTCTGGTTTATGGGTGCTCACACTACAATGCGCAATAGCCCCGGCAAGAGGTGCCTCGGTAGTGCAGCTACGCGTGTAAAATGAACAGAGTGTCGACCTTTGTAAAGGTAGCCATGAACCTCCTTTTATAGACAAGGGGTTACCACAGTGGCAAAATGCCCTTTATATCGGGTGAATAGTGGATACTGCCCTCTACTGGAGTGCCAGCAGAGGTGGTAGCGGGAAATACCTAACTCTGACAGATTAGGACAGGCGCATTGAATGCGCCATGATGTGTCAAGATGGCAACGTCTCCCGGCAAGGATTGCATCTCCTTCTGTGCGGTCCGCCCAACTATCTTCTATTCTTTTGCCATGCCATGGGACGGGTGTCGTTAAAGCTGCTGTAAATCCCTCCATGTTGCCACGCGCCCTGGCCGGTTCCACCTATCCGCCTGCCCGCTCGCCACTTGGTCAGTGTAGACAACCAGCCTGGCGACATGGAGCTAGGCCTTGGCGGGCGGAGTCCTTGGCGGGTGTGTGCGTCCTGAAGCCCCTAGCAAGGCTTCTTGTCGGGTTTGCTTGGCCTTTGCTCGTTGTAGTTGGAGGAAAGTTCATGCCTGGCAAGATCTTGTCAGGCTAGAGGCTGTGGCGTCTCGTGCACAAGTCCAGGTGCTAAGGACCCCGTTTCTTAGTACACCGACACAGGGTCCTCAGAACTAGCCGCTGAACTAGTGCCTGCATCAGTGTCTGCACTGGGCTCTCTAAAATCATTCTGACTGTCCTCTGATCCTGACATGACTGAGCTTTGACCCTGTGAAATAGAGCAGTGGACAAGATGAGCATCACAAAATTCAGACATTTTTGCGAGTTTGAACTTAGAAATTTAATTCTAGGTTTTCACTATAAGCAAGTTCTGTTCCACCGAGTTTCAAAATCCGAAGCTTCCGAAGCAACAAACATTCTTAATATAAACTTGGTCACTCAAATCGGTTTCACCGAAGAGAGACTCGGTCTCACCAAAGTTGTGCTCAAAAACACTAAACAACCATCTCGGTGACACCGATAGGAACTTTTCGGTTTCACCGAGAAGCCCTTTGTGCTGTGGGTAACCCACATTGGTGACACCAAAACGTTTAGACTTGGTGACTCTGAAATTACTTACGGCGGAAACCTAACCCTAATTTTATTTGTTATAGCTATTCTACGGAGTTTTCTCGAGGATGGATACATTGCAAACTGTGGCAAGAGACCAAATATATCCTAGTGCGCATGAATCGGACGTTGGAGCACAAGAGGGGTTGAAGATTTACCCTAACTTGGTGAAATCTCCTCTACGGCGGCAACGGCGGAGATAAATCTGTTGACGGTGGCGGATTCCTACGGCGAGGGTGCACAGGAAGCAACGACGAAGTCATGAAGACGTGGGCGGAGGCAGCAGTGGGGTGCGGTTGACCGAAGGTTTCAGAAATTTTCAAGTTCGGGAGTCGCGGATATATATACCCATCTGCTATCGGTGACACCAAAAAATCAAAATCGGTTCCGCCGAGATGCTTTACTGCCTGTTGGCTGGGCAACTCGGTGACATCGGGATTTTTCAATCCGTGGTACCGAGGTTCAAAAAGCAGATCAACCCTAGTGCCTCGGTGGAACTGAGATTTATGAGTTGGTCACACTGAAATGCACTTGGGAGGTTTTGGAAGTCAGCCCTTTGTCGAAATGGTGGCTCCAAGTGCTCCTCATCTAGTGGGTCCGAAAAGTGCTTGCACAAATTTTGTGATGAAGCATGAATATAATTTGAGACGAGAAAGCATAGATAGCTAGAGGGGGTACTTAGGCATTCGTGTACATCCAAATGGCCGGAAAAGTGAAAGCCAAAGAACAACAATTGAATGTCCTCGAATGGAGAAAAAATATGCATACCAACATGCTCACACAGTAAGATGTCAAATAAAACATGGCAAACATGCAAAACCACTCTAGTATCTACCAAGCACTTTGGCGATGACGGAGTCATCTATATATGAGTATATTGACTTAGGAGCCAAGCAAGAATACTTGATCATAGGTCATACTCATCGTTTAAGCACAGGTGGGGTTGCCACTTTTACATAAAGCTTTTACTGTGTTCACTGTTGGAAATATGCCCTAGAGGCAATAATATAGTGATTATTATTATATTTCCTTGTTCATGATAATCGTTTATTGTCCATGCTATAATTGTATTTATTGGAAAATCAAATACATGTGTGGATACATACACAACACCGTGTCCCATGTGAGCCTCTATAGGACTAGCTCGTTGATCAAAGATGGTCAAGGTTTCCTGGCCATAGACATGAGTTGTCATTTGATAACGGAATCACATCATTAGGAGAATGATGTGATGGACAAGACCCAAACTATGAACGTAGCATATGACCGTGTCAAATTTATTGCTATTGTTTTCTGCATGTCAAGTATCTGTTCCCATGACCATGAGGTCATGCAACTCACTGACACCGGAGAAGTACCTTGTGTGTATCAAATGTCGCAATGTAACTGGGTGACTATAAAGATCCTCTAGAGGTATCTCCGAGGATGTCTGTTGAGTTGGCATGGATCAAGACTGGGACTTGTTACTCCATGTGACGGAGAGGTATCTCAGGGCCCACTCTGTAATACAACATCATAATGAGCTTGCAAGCAAAGTGACTAAAGAGTTAGCCATGGGATCTTGTATTACGGAACGCGTAAAGAGACTTACCGGTAAGGAGATTGAACTAGGTATGGAGATACCGACGATCAAATATCGGGCAAGTAACATACCGGTGAACAAAGGGAACTGTGTACGGGACTAACTGAATCCTTGACATCGTGGTTCGACCGATAAAGATCTTCATCGAATATGTAGGAACCAATATGGGCATCCAGGTCCCGTTATTGGTTATTGGACGTAGAAGTGTCTCGGTCATGTATACATAGTTCTCGAACCCGCAGGGTCTACACACTTAACGTTTGGTGACGATACAAGTATAGTCGAGTTATTATGTTGGTGACCGAAGGTTGTTCGGAGTCCCGGATGAGATCCCGGACCTGACGAGGAACTCCGGAATGGTCTGGATGTGAAGATTGATATATAGGATGAAGGGCATCGGAGTCCGGAAGTGTTTTGGGGCATACCGGGGATTCGACGGAGTACCGAAAGGGGTTTCGGGGGGCCCCAGCAAGTGTTGGGGGGCCTCATGGACCAAGGAGAGGGGGCGCACCAGCCCACAAGGGGCTGGACGCCACCCAAACCCCAGCCCACTCAGCTGGGAAGGGGGCCACACCCCCTAGGGCCGCTGACCGCCCTAACTTGGGAGGCAAGGCGCCTAAGGGGGGGCCACCCCAAACCCTAGCCGCACCCCCTTGGTCGCCGGCCCCTAGGGGAAACCCTAGGGCGCCCTCCCCTCCTCCCTTGCCCCTATATATAGAGAGGGAGAGAGAGGGCAGTCGCGCTATAACGTGCTACGGCGCTGCCACTCCTCTCCCTCGTAGTTCTTCTCCTCTCCATAACGCACGGCGAAGCCCAAGTGAGATTCCACCACCACCACCTCACCATGCCGTCGTGCTGCCGGAGGACTCGGGCTACTACTTCACCATCGCTCACTGGATCGAGGATGTGAAGGCGTCATCAAGCTGTACGTATGTTGAACACGGAGGTGCCATCCGTTCGGCACTTGATCGGGAGTTCGCGGGACGGATCGTGATTGGATCGCGAAGACGTTCGACTACATCAACCATATACTCTTCCGCTTAGAGATCTACAAGGGTATGTAGATGCAATCTCACCTCTCGTAGATGGTCATCTCCTAGATTGATCTTGGTGAAGCGTAGGAATTTTTTTGTTTCCCATGCTATGTTCCCCAACATTCACATCTTGTGAGATGCTTTGACTCAAGTCTTAGACTAAAGCTCCCCCTTGATGTGACACCCCCCTTAAGAGGGAGAAACTAACCTTGGGTTTTGTCATTGAAGACTTCATGTAGGTGTTGTAGTAGTGGATGCTCATAGTTGATGAAGATCATCTTGAGTTGGGAGCTATCCTTGTTGTTTTGTACTCTTCTCACCTACATGGGTTAGTCCCACACAAGGAACAAATACAAGGATATCTATGGACATGGAGTGAAGCACATGTATGATGATGGCCATTGATTCATTAATTACCTTGTCCCTTGCTTAACAATGAGGGATTTGTGACTCCTTGAACTATTGTATGAGGTTGGAGTTGATTGCATTAGTTCTTGCCAATAATGAATATGAGTGAATTTTGTTGGCGGAGTCATCCCTCAAGAACTTCTCTAGTTCTTCTTCTTGGGGACCCACATCAACTTGATGGGGATCCTTGGAGTTGAAGTAGCACTTGATGAAGTAGAGCTAGTGGTAGCCTTGGGAACCCACTTGACCATGGCTTGATATTCTTCAAATGAGTCAGCCTCCTCTTGGAGCTTGTCCTTTATCTTGAGATTGTGGTCTTGTGGTGGAAGATCATCTTGAGCTTTTGCTCCCTTAGAGAGAGTAGGATCATACTTCTCCTTTTGGGGAACAAACTTCATCTTGGGTTATTGATCTTCTTCCCATTCAACTCCATTGGCATTGAACTTCTGTTCAAAACCAATACCTTGGTTCTTCTTGTGCCATCCTTGCTTGCAGATAATCTCCTCAAATTGCTTACTTCCGGCAAGACTCTTGTAGGCACCTTTTTCTATAATTCCTTTCAATAAATCGTTTTCTTGCTCAAGTAATACTTGGCTAAGAGGATCATTAGTGGAATCAATATAAGTAATAGGAACAACATCATTGAATTTAGAATTTGTGTTGTTGTTGCTAGATGAAGAACCTTTCTTACTCTTTTTATTAGCTTGCTTAGATTTAACTTGAGGCATAAAATTGGACAAGAGTAATCGTTTGGCTAGATAAGAAGAACTCTTCTTTCGAAGATCGTCATTGATAGCTTTAAGAAACTCATGCTCTTTCTCTAAATTTAGCTTCTCGAAGCGTAGCTTCTCATGAGTTCTTTTGAGCTCTCTATGATCTTCTTGAGTAGATTCATGAGATAACTTAAGAGTGTTTAGTTCTTTAGTTAGGCGCTCAATCTCCTTCTTAGCATCATCAAACGATTCACCTTGACTAGCATGATTATTATCAAGTTCATTTTGACTAACATCACTAGTTTTATCAAAGAGTAATTCATCTTCTCCTAGAAAGTCATCCTCATCACTACTAAAGTCGAAGTACTCGGGGTGTGATACCTTTAGACCTTTGGCCATGAAGCAACCTCCACTTCCTCCATTTGGCGAGTGAAATATATCATAGGAATTGGAGGATACAAGTGCTAGTCCGACAACACCTTCATCTTGACTATAGTCGGAGTTGGAGTGGTATCTTATCTCGGATTGGTTGTCGGAATTGGAGCCAGAAACCAATTCACCAACATGAGCTTGATGTCTTTGTCTTGTGTAGCTCTTGGTGTATTTGTTCTTCTTCTCCGAGTCCTTGCTTCTCCGGGAGGGTCTTCGTTCATCACGATCTTCTCTACTCCTTCTCTCTCTCTGAGGTGACCCATCACTTGAGCTTCTTCTTCTAGGTGACTCTTCTATTCTCTTGTGGGGGGGGGGGGAGGGGTTGTGCACTCATTGGAAAAGTGTCCGGGTCTTCCATAATTGTAGAAATCCCGGTCTACTACAAGAACGCTTCTCTTCATATATTGAGTTGGAGCTTCTCTCTTTACCTCTATTCTTGTAGAATTTGTTGAACTTCTTGACCATGAGGCTTATCTCTTCATTGGTAACAAGGTTTTCACATGAGGTAGCAGGAGTGTCACTTGTGACTTTGAATGCACCGCTTGACTTGGTGTGGAGCTCTTCTTTGTCCTTGAGTGACATTTCATGAGTCCTCTGTAGTTTGTCATCATTTGGATCAATGTGCACATGGTGTCATACTTTCCATCCAAGGCTCTAAGGATTTTCTTGATGATGAATTTGTCAGTCATATCTTCACTTCCTAAGCCGGCAATCTCATTTGTGATGAGAGCAAGCCTAGAGTACATTTCAGCGACTCCTTCGCCATCCTTCATCTTGAACTTCTCAAGTTGACTTTTAGCACATCCAACTTAGATTCCCTGACGGATTCGGTTCCTTCGTCCATATCAACCAAAGTATCCCAAATTTTCTTTGCATTCTCAAGACGGCTTATCTTGTTGAACTCTTTGGGGCATAGGTAGTTGAATAGAATATCCCATGCTTGAGCGTTGTATTGCAGCATCCTCAATTCTTCCGCCATCACTTCATGATCCGGTTCCTTTCCATAACCAAAGAATTGACCTTGCAATCCAACACGAACAACAGCCCAAACGGCAGGGTTATGACCAAGAATATGCATTTTCATATTATGCTTCCAACTAGCAAAGTTTGACCCATCAAAATATGGCTATGATGATAATTTAACTCACTAGACGCCATACTCTCCTAGGTTTTGAAACCAATGCAATGGGGACCAAAGCTCTTATACCACTTGTAGGATCCAAAGTATGTCTAGAGGCGGGTGATTAGACTACTTGAGCAAATAGAAAATCTAGCCTTTTCCCAATTTTAAAGGTTGGCAAGTTTTAACAATTATATCAAGTCAAGCACACCCTACACATGCAAGTCTAAGAGTATAGCAGCGGAAAGTAAAGACATGCACATATAAGTAGAGGGTAGGGATAGGAAGATCAAACGCAATGGGGACTCGAAGATTTTTCCCGTGGTTCCGATAGGTGGTGCTATCGTACGTCCATGTTGATGGAGACTTCAACCCACGGAGGGTAGCGGTCCCGCGAGTCCATGAATGGCTCCAGCCATGAAGGGTCCCCAAAGTAGCAACCTTGTCTATTCCATCACGGCTTACGTCCATGGCGGACTAGCCTCAATCGCGGTATATCTTCACAAAGTAGGCGATCTCCTTGCCCTTACGGACTTCTTGGTTCAACTCCACACAAAGTCAGAGGCTCCCAAGCGACACCTAACCAATCTAGGAGACACCACTTTCCAAAAGGAAATATATGTGGTATGGATGATGAACTTCTTGCTCTTGTGCTACCAAATATAGTCTCCTCAACACCCGATCACTCTCTCACAGATTAGGCTTGGTAGAAAAGATTGATTGGATGGAAAGCAACTTGGGAAGGCTGGAAATCAAGATTCATATGGTTGGAGTGGAAGATCTTGATCTCAACAGATGAGTAGGTGGTTCCTTTTTCAAAAAATGTGTAATGCCCAAGATGCGGTCCTATCCTTATTTTGGCTCGAGGGCCTCGATAGGTGTCGGGCATATAACCCCACGATATAACCTGCCTTACTGGGCCAGGTCAACGTATCAGCAGTCTTGTGACCCAGTTCAAGGTGGGCTGTGTCTTAAGTACAAGATAAGTAAGGAGGCGGTTCGTCAAGACGTCGGGCGGCCCTATACCGGAAGATGGCGGCTCAAGGCCCATGAGGCTAAGGACGCCGGTTAAAGTTTCCTTAAGGTGCAAGATAAGTTAGAGATGTAGTAGATCATGGGTCATAATATGACCCGGACTCTATTGTAAACCTAGGGCTTGACATGTATATAAAGGCAGGCCCCTAGGTCAAAATTCTCAAGTTACAACCTCTCGATATCTAGGTTAGCGATTCCACACCCTTGTAATCGAGATCCATCCATCAAATACATACAAAGCAGGACGTAGGCTATTACCTCCATAGGAGGGGCCGAACCTGGGTAAACCCGACTCTCTCTCTCGTTTAACACCTTCGAGTCGCCACCAAGCGGCTATGGCCTCACACCTAAGTCCTGTTACGAGGACATCTGCCGGGTTGACAAAACACGACAGTTGGCGCCCACCGTGGGGCCCTTACCCGGTGGAGTTGAGTTCTCGAAGGGAGCCCTTCCAGGGTTCGGGAGTTACGTGGTCGGTCGCATGACCAAGAGCCGCCGCGGCAAGATCTACATCGACGACGCTAGCTAGGGCCCCGACGCCGATTCAATTGAATACGGTTACCGGGTCCCCTTCGGCAAGATCCAAGTCTTCATCGACGAGATCAGTGCGACGGTGCCCGAGCCGGACATCTGCTCCAACATCGTTGAGCCAGCTCGGCGTACTCAATCCGACTGGCATCAAGCCGGCCGAGGTCACAACGTTGTCAGATCTTCTCAGCAGGTCAATCCTCCGAGCGAGCCGGCCGTCGAAAAAGCAATCATCAACCCGGACTCTAAACTTGGAGTCTCGTTCGGAGCAGAGACTTGCGAGGAACGTCGTGACCTCCCTCAGCAGGTCTCGGCTCATGCTGTGGAAAGCACGGTAGCACATCTGCTACTCACATCCGGAGCTCTCGGCGACTCTGACGAGGAACACGACGGGTCAGCAACGGAGTTGCAGCAGCATGGTAGCCAAGGAATTTTTTAGAAGAATATGAGGCAGCTAAGTTGTGTTCAATACCACGTGTTCACCACCAATACCTGCAAACGAGACATCAAGGTCAAAAGCAGGGCTGTCAATATGGCTGAGCCGGCGGTCCCTAGGTACCTTAACTGGTCCGAGCACGCGATCACCTAGAGCAGAGAGGATCATCCCCCCGGGTTGACAATCTGGGTGGTCTGACTTTGGTGGTGGCACCACAAGTTGTAGGATACACTTTGTCCAAGGTTCTCATGGATGGATGCAGCAGCATAAACATATTGTACTACGAGGCGTTCGGTCGAATGAATCTGTTAGAGAGCACGTTGCTTCCTTCAACGGAAGTTTTTCATGGGATCGTCCCTAGAAAGTCGGCTTACCCGATCGGGTGAATTAAGCTCGATGTGGCCTTTGGAGATGAGTCCAACTACACGTGCGAGTCATTGATGTTTGAAGTTGTCAAGATAAAAAGCCCTTATCATGCTCTCTTTGGGCGGCCGGCTTATGCTCGTTTTATGGCCCGCCCGTGCTACGTCTATCTCAAACTCAAGATGCCGGGACTTAAAGGAACCATAACTATATACAGAAACCGGAAGATAGCCCAGGAATGCAAGGAGGGAGACGAGGCCTACGCCGGGTCAGCGTGTGCGGTAGAGGAGTTGAAGTTCTACACTGCCAATGTTGACCCGGCTAACATGAGCCCGCTCAAGAAACCCAATACTGAGTCAGAGCCCGAGCTCAAGTTCAAGCCGGCTGAGGATACTAAACAGATCGACTTCACGCCGGGCGACTCGTCCAAGCAGTTCACTATTGGGACCGGCCTAGATCCCAAATAGGAAAGCGCGCTCATCAAGTTCATCCGTGAGAATCGGGATTGCATGGAAGCCATCTGACATGCCTAGAGTTCCGAGAGAACTTGCTCAGCACCACCTTAACCTAGATCCCAAGATGAAGCCAGTGCGCCAGTACCTCCATCGCTTCAATGAGGAGAGGCGCAAGGCCATTGGAGAAGAAGTGGCCCGGCTCCTAGCTGTTGGGTTCATCGTGGAAGTTTTTCACCCTGAGTGGTTGGCCAACCCGGTGCTGGTTTTGAAGAAGAACGGCACTTGGCGCATGCGTGTCGACTACACGGATCTCAACAAAGCTTTTCCTAAGGATCCTTTTGCCCTTCCGCGTATTGATCAGATCATTGATTCTATGGAGGGTTGTGAGCGTTTATGCTTTTTGGACGCATACTCTGGGTACCATCAGATCAAGATGGCTATTGAGGACCAAGAGAAGACGGCTTTCATAACTCCCTTCAGAGCTTTCTGCTATGTCTCTATGCCTTTTGGGCTCAAGAGCGCCTTGGCGACTTACCAGCGCTGTGTCCAGAATTGCCTTAAGCCACAAATCGGGCGTAATGTTCATGCCTACATTGATGACATCGTGGTCAAATCTCAGAAGAAGGAAACACTTTTGGATGACATCAAGGAAACCTTTGACAATCTTCGAGTATACAAGATGAAGCTTAACCCGACGAAGTGCGTTTTTGGCGTTCCCGCCAGCAACTTGTTAGGGTTTCTGGTCTCTGAGCATGGCATCGAGGCTAACCCGGACAAGATCAAGGCCGTAACATCATTATCCGAGCCGGCGAACGTGAATCAAGTTCAGCAAGTCACTAGGCGCATTGCGGCTTTAAGCCGGTTCATAAGCCTCCTAGGAGAGAAGGCGACCCCTTTTTACCAGTTGTTAAAGAAATCGGGCGAGTTCAAGTGGACAGACGAAGCCGGCAGAGCTTTTGAAGCACTCAAGCAGCAGCTGTCGGCGTTCTAGGAACGGGGGTACCCAGGCCTGCCTGCCTACGGCCCAGAGCGTGGCCCACTTCGACAGCCCAGTACGGCCCGTTGCAGGATCGCTCAAGAACAAGGCCCTCGGGAGAGCCCCGCCCTCGCGATGGGGACGACGCCAAGACCCCCTGAGGGAGGAGGCCTCTCCAGGCCCCCTCCCGAGGGGTGGAGATTTCTATGCAGCGCTCGGCCTCGAGACGCTGATGTGACTCCAGCCGGGCCAGGCTGGCGCCAGCGGGCACAGAAGAAGCAGTTTCCTCTTTGGTGCAAAGGTGGCAAGGACGTACGCAGGTTCCCAAGGCATCCCCCAAAGGTTTCCATTCCGACGCAACAAGACCAAGACCACGAGCCCCGCAAGACGGACGTCATCGCCGAGCCCACCTCTGCATCACCACCGGCTGATTTGCAGGAGAAGACCACCTTTTGTCAGGATAAGGTGTACTCCTTGCCCCCCTTCGAATTTGGCCGTTGTGGGATCCCTTCGCGCCAGTGCAATAAGGGAAGAGGACCTGGGCAAATGTAAATAGAGGTTAGGCTGCATCGAAGAGGGGGGATCCAAAAAATCATCCGAGCGCCCTCGCAAGGTTGCTCACCGCTGTACCAGTTCATCCACAAACCTCCTCGTGAGGCAATCCACCCAAAGCAGGAGTAGGGTTTTACGCTTCGCAGCGGCCCGAACCTGGGTAAATCCGTGTGTTAGTCTCCTTCCCCGCGATTGAGTGAGTTCGATCCGGCTAGGCTGTGGAGCTGTGAGTTTGAGGTCGAAGCTGGTGGGGATGTTCGCACACGCCCCTGAGTTCGAACCTGTTTGGGTTTTGCGGAACCCGAAATCCGACATTTGGCGCGCCGGGTAGGGGCCATGTCGGAATCCTTCCGCAAGCCTCGCTTCCTCCCCGCTCCGTCGTTTCGATGCTGACGCCCGTCAAGTTTTCTTCGGCCCCGGCGGTTCCACCTTCACCAACCTCGCCGCCACCCCCCATGATGCATGCCCTGGCAGCTCGGTGCTGGGTGGTCGTTATCAGGCCACCAGCGTCGTCTCCACCGCCGTCGCTGCTCGTGCCGGCCAGGAGCCTCCGGGCGACGCACGCCCGCCGCCGTGCGAGAGCACACGCCTCGCGGCACCGCCCGCGGGACCTTCATCATCCTGTACCCATGTGGGAGACCTCAACGCACATGACGCGCTCCTGATGGCAAGTGAGCTGCTTCGCCATCGCCCGACGCACGGGGGCTTTGGCGCCTGGGCCGACCACATCGCCGAGTTGGTCGCCGTCGCGAGGAGGGCTTGGGTTCTGCACCTCTCCTCTCGACCCCCGACGCTGGGCGCCGGGGGCTCGCCCGCCGCACAGCTCCCCTCATCGGCTGACAGCATGCCCGGCCCATGCCCGGGCGAGCCCGGGCAGGGCCCGCCCCACGCCGTGCTCCTTCTCCTCCGGATCCCGGTGACCAGCTTCGGGGCGCCGCCCGGCCCCGCCGGTGATGCTTTCGAAGAAGGTGACGGGACGCTCCGGGCGCGCCTCAACGCGCGCGTTCATGACCCGGTGGACCATCGACAGCCTAGGTCATCCCGGCGCGAGCGTGCCAACCGGCGCAGGGACCAGGCGGCTCAAGCCTCAGAGCAGGCAGATAACCGTAACGGAGGCGCGGTGGATAACCACGGAAGCAACCCATGTCCAGACGCGCGCGCCCAACCTTGCGGCGACGGCAGAGGCAAGCAACTTCGGGCGGAGGCTCGGCGCATGAGGGTCTGTGGGCCGCGCGTCCCAGGCGGCATCGTCTTGCCACCCAGGGAGGCTGACCATGGGGCCCACGGAGATGGTTATGAAGGAAGCCAAGGCCTTTACACAGAGGCCTATGTTCCGAGCAGCATCGTATGTGCGGACGGCACCGTGGATCCCGTGCCCCCCGCGGGTGCCAGCATCCTCCCGAAGTAGGGAGGTGTCCCGGATGCCCTCTCCAAGCTGGGCCCGGGGCCTCCCACTGAGGGAGCACCGGGCTAGGTTGGTGCAAGCGAGGGGGCATCCCAGGATGCACGGGCGCGCGGGGCAGGCGTCGCCCTCGCAAGCAAGCAGCACGCAGCCGAGCCCCCTAGGCCGCAGGAGCAACCGCCTAGGGGGATCGGCAGGATACAAGCAGCGCGGGCCACGCGCGGCTATGGGGGCGCCGGCGCGGTCCTCAGGAGGCAGGGCCTCGCGAGGCCCCCGGGTCGTGGCCTGGCCGGCGCCCCGATGCCTCACGAGGCGGCTTCATCGACACAACACCCCTATGGTTATGCGGGGTGCATTGCGCTTATGTTTGGGTCGCGGGAGCGCAATCCAGCGGCTACGCGGGGAGCAATGCACTCATGTTTGGGCCGTAGGGGCGCGCAACCGCGCAGAAATGCGCGGGATTCCTTATGGCCGAGTTGGGAGCACCTAGGCCCAGCACCTGGGGGTTTGCCCAGCTATCTCCGAGTGGGCTGTATACGCCCGGAGCCCCACGAGGACGTGGAGGGGTTCCCACCCACGTCCAAGTGGAAGCCCGATGCTCCGCGCTGGCGGACAACACTGTCCACCAATGACTATGCCCATGCCTAGTGGAAGCCCTACGCTCCGCGCTGGGGAGAAGACGAAGATGAAGACTAGCCTAGGTGTCGGACGCGGCTGTTCCTTGCTCCTTTTTGTATTCGAATTGCCACTTTTTTGGAATGAAGCTCGAAGTTTCGCAACCTTATTTGAAAAAAAAGGGGTGGGAATTTTTCTCCTCGCAGTCTTTTCTGTCTTGGAAGTTTTGATTTTTGAATTGACACCTGTCGGTCTTCCCCTCACGCACCCCACAAGCGGAGCCTGGGCACGGAAGGCCTGGACATCCAGGTCCTCACACGGCGCTCTCGAGCAAGCTGACAGGCGCATGCTGCTTCAGAGGCACCCATTTCCTGGCCATCACTGAGCATCGCGACTCAGCATACCTGCGACGATTGACCCTCGCTCGGGGGCTCCAGCCACGGCTGGGCGCGCCGCCATGTACCCTCAGGAGGCTCGGGCACCTCTCGAAGCAAGAGCTAGAAAGAAAAGGTAAGGGGGCTGCTCGAGCGTTAAAGGGGACTCCTGAGCAATGCGACTCAGGAGCCTCACTGGTCACGTAGCCCCTCGCCCCTTGGTCTCGTCCTGGTGATCCGGACGCCCCAACGGCGGTCGAGGTATGCATGGCATTGGGCCCTGCTGACGGAGAGCACCAAGGGCACCCGAACCGCCTCACTCGCAAGGAAGAAGCCCCCCCTAGAGAGATCCCCAAGCTTCCCAGGCGCTCCAACTGCACCTCACAACGCACGAGCTTGCCACGGCCCACCAAGCTAAGTACCCCAACCGTAACGAGAAGGAAATTTTTGATTTAACGATAGCCCGAATATTGGGGTTTGAGACGGGAGCGCTAACGTGAAGGTGCAGGCGCTACGGTCTACTGCATGCCCCGCGGGGCCTCCTTCGGCTTCGGATATAGGAAAGACGGTGTGAGGGAGGGAATTCGGCTCCTCTAGGCATCGCCGCTAAAGCCTCGGCCTTAGACCAGCACGCGTCCCCTCGGGAGTGCCCGCCTCGTGAGGTCCCGGCAGGCTGCTATCCCCCCCGAGGAGCGTCAGGCACGAAGCAATGGCACAGTGAGGAAAGCAAAGGCGCAAAGGGGTGTGCGGAGGCACACCAATGATGATGTAAAACCCCGCGGAGGAAATGAGGACGCGCCACGCAAAACAAGCAGCCAACGGTTCTAAAGAAGGAAGGCAAGATAAAACACAAAAGTTTAATGCCCCCCAGGGGCCAGGTATTTCTTGATGTAACAGGAACCAGAAGGAAGAGAACAGGGGAAACTCAGGAGGAGGATGCGCTGTCCCCGTCGTGACCCCCACCAGCCGCGGCGCCGGAGTCACCGTTCTCTTCGGAGGAAGGCTCCTAGATGAACTGCTCCACCAGGGACTCCACCTGCCCGCGCACCTTGTCCCTGAGGGGCCTCTGGAGCTCCTCAGGCACCGGCTCCATCACGCGGGAAAGATCAAGCTCCGGGACATGGCGGTGCAGGTTGGAGAAGACGCGCATCAGTGTAATGTCCAGAAGGTCACGCGCGCTGGACTCATTGTCTTCGTCCACCCGAGAGACGCCGGTATCCGGCGCCTCCACCACCTTGCCAAAGAAGTGGAGATAACCCCCATCGCCATGTACGCACGGCAGCGCGGGAGCTTCTCCGACGAACCGGCCAACTGCACCGACCGCGCGGCGGGCGATATCCAGATACTGCTTGGCGCGCTGCGCCTCCAGCATCTTCGCCTGTGCCACCTCGTCCTTGGCGGCCTACACGGCGTTGGCTGCTCCTTCAATCTGGGCTCGGAGGGACGGTATCTCTGCCTTGGCGTCCTCCTCACCTTTGAGCGCGGACTGAAGGGTGGCCTCGGCGCCCGTAAGCTGGGCCCTGAGCGCGTCCGCCTCCTCCTGGAGCTCGTCGAGCTTGCGCCTCTTGGGCACGGGTGCCCTGGGACGAGGAGGCAATCATACCCGGCATGACACGCATGGTCCACAAGAAAGGGAGGAGGGCGATGGAGCACTCACTCGTCCGCGACGGTCCAGCGCCGGCGTGCCTGCACGGGCCTCGAAGGCCCCCCTCCACCTCCTCCAGAGGACGGTGGTGGAGCTGGAAACCCCGTGCGCTTCCCCGCGCCTGCTGCACTCCCCCCAGACCCCCTGGGCGAGGCAAGTTTATAGGCGCAACCGCTGTGGATGAGGCGTCGTGGGGAGTGGAGGCGGCGCGTGCTCCCCAGGCGCCACATGCCCATCTCGACCGGCATGCAGACCTGCTGCACGTCGCCTCGCCTCCCCCCGTCGAGTCACATCCGCGTGGGTCGAGGGGAGAGAAGGGGCGAGGAGACGACTACATTCAAGGAAGGGCAATGATGGCCGGCGCTGCGCGCAGGCTTCGCGTCGACTTGGCTCGGGGCGGTTCCTGAAGCCTTCGGGAAGCAGAGGCGTCCGCATCTCATTATGCGCCACACATTAGGCTAGTCCCGCGGGCGATTGGGGCCCGCGGCATTCAGGTCGGCTCCTTCGACTTCGCCCCGAAGGTAACCAAAGCGCACCTTGGGCCCGGGGGCTGCAGTCGGCGTTCTGGGAACGGGGGTATCAGGACCTGCCTGCCTGCGGCCCAGTGCGTGGCCCACTTCGATAGCCCAGTACGGCCCGACGCAGGATCGCTCAAGAACAAGGCCCTCGCGAGAGCCCTGCCCTCACCAGGGGGACGATGCCAAGACCCCCGGAGGGAGGAGGCCTCTCTAGGCGCCCTCCCGAGGGGCGGAGATTTCTATGCAGCTCTCGGCCTCGAGAGGCTGAGGTGACGCCAGCCGGGCCAGGCTAGCTCCAGCGGGCACAGAAGAAGTAGTTTCCTCTTTGGTGCAAAGGAGGCAAGGACGTACACAGGTTCCCAAGGCATCCCCCAAAGGTTTCCATTCCGGCGCAACAAGACCAAGACACGAGCCCCGCAAGACAGACGTCATCGCCGAGCCCACCTCTGCATCACCATCGACTACTTTGCAGGCGAAGACCACCTTTCGTCAGGACAAGGTGTACTCCTTGTCCCCCATCGAATTAGGCCATTGTGGGATCCCTTCCCGCCAGTGAGATAAGGGAATAGGACCCGGGCAACTATAAATAGAGTATGGCTGCACCGAAGAGGGGGGATCCAGAAAACCATCCGAGCGCCCTCGCAAGGTTGCTCACCGCTGTACCAGTGCATCCACAAACCTCCTCGTGAGGCAATCCACCCAAAGCAGGAGTAGGGTTTTACGCTTCGCAGCAGCCCGAACCTGGGTAAATCCTTTTGTTAGTCTCCTTCCCCGCGATTGAGTGAGTTCGATCCGGCTAGGCTGTGGAGTTGTGAATTTGAGGTCGAAGCTGGTGGGGATCTTCGCACACGCCCCTGAGTTCGAACCTCTTTGGGTTTTGCGGAACCCGAAATCCGACAGCAGCTTGTTAACCCGCCCGTCTTGGCTGCTCCCATGGAAAAAGAGCCTATGCTCATGTACGTTGCTGCCAACTCCAATGTGGTAAGTGTTGCAGTTGTGGTCGAGCGGAAAGAAGAGGGAAAGGAGTATTCGGTTCAGCATCCAGTTTACTTCATCAGCGAAGTCTTAACCTTATCCAAACAGCGGTACCCACACTGGCAGAAGCTGGTTTTTGGGATCTTCATGGCAAGCCGGAAGTGGAAGCATTATTTCCAGGAACACCTGATAACTGTGGTTAGTTCGGCACCTCTTGGCGATATCATACAAAACCGAGAGGCCACGGGTAGAATAGCCAAGTGGGCCATTGAGCTTGGCGAGCACCACTTGAAGTACATGCCCCGGACCGCCATCAAATCTCAAGCATTGGTGGATTTCATCAACGACTGGATAGAGATACAGGTTTCAAAAGATAGACCAGATACCACGTATTGGACTATACACTTTGACGGGTCTAGACAGCTGGAAGGCTCGGGGGCTAGAGTTGTGATATCTTCTCCGAAAGGTGACAAATTTGGTTATGTCTTACGGCTCATGTTCCCATGCACTAACAATGCAGCTGAGTACAAAGCTCTCCTACATGGGCTTCAGATAGCCAAAGAGATGAATCTAAGCCGGGTCAGGTTTCTGGGCGACTCAGATCTAGTGTCACAACAAGTTTCAGGGACTTGGGACTCTAAGGATCCTCTTATGGCGGCTTATCGACGAGTGGTCTCTGATGTGGTGGGTCATTTCCAAGGTTATCAGGTCGATCATATAGATCGCCGGCTCAATGAGGTGGCTGATGCTTTGTCTAGACTTGGTTCCCAGAGAAAACCTGTGCCGCTTAACGTCTTTTTGGACGTCCTTCACAATCCATCAGTCAAGTTACCGTCGGAGGAGGACATAGCTATCGCTGACCCGGAGGCACAACTGGTGGCGGCTCTGCGTGTCACCCCAGATTGGACTGTGCCATATTTGGCTTATCTTGACCCGAGGAGAGCTCCCAGAAGATGAAGTCGACGCTCGTCAAATCATCCGGCGATCAAAGTCCATGACAATAATCAATGGCGAGTTGCATCGCCGAAGCAGCACTGGCGTGTTTCAACGGTGTGTTTCACCTGAGGGAGGCCAGGAAATACTTAATGAAATCCATTCTGGTGATTGCGGACACCGTGCCGGCTCACGATCGTTGGTTGCCAAGGCTTTTCGGCATGGGTTTTATTGGCTGACAGCCCATGCCGACACTGAGGAGATTGTGCGCAAGTGTGATGGGTGCCAAAAGTTTGGTTGACAGGCTCATGTACCGGCTCAGGAATTGCGTATGATACCATTTACTTGGCCGTTCGCAGTTTGGGGGCTAGATATGGTTGGTCCATTCAAGTCGTCCTCTGATAAAAAGACCCACTTACTCGTGGCAGTTGATAAGTTTACCAAATGGGTTGAGGTAGAGCCGGTCAGCAATTGCGACGCGGAGACCGTAGTCAAATTTCTAAAGAAGCTGATTTTCCGTTTCAGTTACCCTCACAACATCATTACTGACAATGGTACAAATCTATCCAAGGGAGCCATGGAGCAATTCTGCCAGCGGGAGCACATCCGGCTCGATTTAGCAGCGGTAGCACATCCGCAGTCCAACGGGCAAGCTGAAAGAGCCAACCAAGAGATCTTAAGAGGAATCAAACCCCGGCTCATGGTGCCCCTTGAGCGAATGCCAGGTTGTTGGGTTGAAGAACTCCCCTTAGTACTTTGGAGTATTCGAACAACGCCCAACAGATCCACAGGATACACTCCTTTCTTCCTGATTTACGGAGCTGAGGCGGTTCTCCCGAGCGATATATGTCATGACTCGCCTCGGGTGACTGCTTATGTTGAGGCGGATAATGAGCAAGCACGCCAGGACTCCCTAGATGCCTTGGAAGAGGAACGTGACTTAGCAGCGGCTAGATCTGCAATATACCAGCAAGACCTACGTCGCTATCTCAGCCATAGAGTCCGAAGCCATACCTTTCAAGACGGCGACTTAGTTCTCCGTCTGATTCAAGACCACACAGGGATGCACAAGCTCTCCCCGCCTGGGGAGGGTCCTTTCGTCATCATTCGAAACCTCAACAATGGTTCATATTATCTGGTCGACTTACGAGAGGATTCATACACTTCTCAGCAGGAAACAACCCGGCCCTGGAATATTGCACACCTGCGGCCTTATTATACTTAGGAGCCACCGGCTCACCTTTTTGTAATTCTCCCCCCCTGCAAAATTCTGTATATACTTCTTTATGTTCAAATATAATAAAGCCGGCATCCCCGAAATTCGGGGCCTCTGCCGTTTCAGCCTATAAATTGAGCATGAGTCTTTATTATTTGAAACATAGTTCACTTGGGGGCTTCCAACTCATCGAGTTTAGCTTTCTCACCCTCTTGACCCGACAAAGACGCCACTAAAATATGGTTAAACCTGCATGTATGTTTGATGCGACTCCGATCAGATGACCCCATGTACTCTTAAAAAGTTAATCCTTTTCTGGACCCTAAACTTTTAAGGTTAAAACATTCGCTTGAGTCATGCGAGAGCCGGCATACAGAAAGCTAGGACAAGCCAAGGGTTATTATGCCCGCTTCATGGAAGCAAGACTTGAGCCTCGAAAGCCAGTCTCCTTTTTTCTGAGCCTCATTGAGCCGGATTATTTAAAAAAAAGTAATATATACATATATACTTACATTTTTTCAGGTATAATATTATCCTTTCCTCCGGCTTATATATGGATGGCCGGGTTACATAACTGAGTTCATATCATGACCAGTTTTCTGGATCATCCATCTTCAATATTATTGAAGGAAAGAATTGCTTGACTTCAAATTTCAAAAATTCAGGCTATGGTACCGACTTACTCCAGATTTGCTTTATGGACAAAGATAGCCAGACATTAAGCAAGGAAGGTGCGAGAGTAAACAATGCCATGAGCATATTAACAGGAAGCTTGTCAAATCAGAGTTCAGCACTAGCACAAGACACCAAACATGCACGATGGCACGACAAAGCAAATTCAAAGTTATGAAGAGTACTACTTCTATTACAGGCCCATAGTGGAGCCACATAATCCTTCACAAAAGTTTGTCATATACCAGGGGGCTCATCTGACGAGGCAACTCATCTAGCTTCCAAGCCATCTTCAAGGTCTATCATCAGCTGCCGCTGGATCTGACCCCGCCGGCTCGACGTCATCATCAACCTTCTAGCCTTTCTGTTTCCAACGAATTGAGAGCAAAGATTCAAAATTCGCAGTCCCTTCAACAAGAGCTGACGCGTCAATGTCAGGGGCAAAAGTTGTCTACGGCGAGGCGGCACCAGGTTAGACGGCATGTCCTTGGGCGCGCTGACGCGTTCATTATCAGTGGTGTAGGCTGGATGATACTTTGAAAGATCTACCTCGTCGGCTATCAAAGACTCCAATGTCCGGGTCTCCAAAAAGCACTTGGCATAATCTTCATGGGTAAAGGCTGACCCGTCAAGTTTAAACTCTGGGAAGCCGCCTTTCAGCTGCTCCACGTCCAATTCTGGCAGATAAGCCTTTGCCTGAGCAAGCGCCATATTCGCTCCTACACGAGTCGCCGATTTCCGAGTTTCAATCACCCATTGTGGCACCGTAGAGAGCTGTTTCAACATCTCATTGATACTTCTCGAAGGATACTTCAAGTTTTTCACAGCCATGATTGAATATAAGAAGCTTGTAAACAGCTGCTCCACGTAGGTGAAAATGGTCTTCAATTTTACAATTGGCAGCTCTACAAGGTTGTGGTTTTTTCGCCCTGCACATAAGAGAAAGCAAAATAAGTTGCCGAAAGGTTCAAAAAACCGGCACTTTGACAACGGTTGGTCAGAACGCGTACCGAAGATTGCTGTCAACATATCATTGATCTGCTTTACAAGAGTGGCATATTTTTCTTTCATGGGGCCAAGGTTCTTTTCAGCTTTCTCTGCACGTTTGGTCAAGACTGCTTTTTCCGCCTTGAACAATTTTATGGCCTGTTCTAGACGTTTGTTGGCCTCGCGGGTAGAATTTCAAAGTGAGCCGCCATGGACTCGGCTTCAGTTTTCAATCTTCACAATATCCCCGATGGACGAGCAACAGGCATCAATAATTACATTTACAAGTCCCAAGAAGATTGCAAGCAATGTCCTTGACACTTGGGGGCTAATGTATTTTATTTCTTTTGAAACTAATGTAAAGAAAAAAACCCGAGTCATCTCAATGAGATGAGCCGACCCTTGGGGGCTATAGGTTGAACTTCTTTTATCATAAAAAGACCCGACTAATCTCAATGAGATGAGCCGGCCCTTGGGGGCTACATGTAACGGCCCGAGACCGATGTTCTAGAAGGTTCCCCTTTTATTTCCATTTTCGTCGTGTGATTTGTTTGGTTGTCGCATTCCATTTTCGTCACTCGTTTTTGAAAACTTGCATCCGTTCAAAGTTGCTGGTTCTTTCCGTTCGTGTCGTCGATCGTTTCAAGACCAACCACACACGCACGTGCCCGCGGCATCATTTAAAAAAATTCGTTTTTAAGTGCGCGAAAAATATTCTCGAATTGGGTCGAAAGTTGGCATGCGGTCTTGTTATATTGTAGGTAGACCGCCTGCCAAGTTTCGTCACAATCTGAGGTCGTTTGATGCCAGAACGGTCGACCACAGTGGCACCGTCATCGGTTTAATTGTTGGATGTTTACGGTGTTTTAAAACTCTATCACGGGCCGCAGATCTCCCTCTCTCCTCAGCCCACACCCCCTCTACACAATCCACATGGCCCTGCTAGCCCCCTCCGGCTTCTGGACCGTCGGATCGAGATCCGAAGGTCCGAAAACCAACCCTAAACCTAACCCTAGGACCCCTTACTATATATAGAGGCCTCCCCTGCCCAAAAATGGAACCCCTAGCCCTCCACCATCGTTTTCCGTGCCGGCCAGCCTCCCTCCGCCACTTGTCGCCACCAGTCACCACCGGCGCCGCCGCTTGCAGCCACTAAGGAGCTTCCACGTCGCCTCCCCAGCTCCCCGAGCCGCCGCAGGCCCACAGGGCCCAGATCCAGCCTGCCCCGGGCCCGATCCGGGCCGAGCGCCGCCGCCGCCGCCCGCAGATCCAAGCCTCCCATGCCATCCCAAGCGCCCGCGTCTCCTGCACCGCGCCGCCCCAGGTGCAAAGGCCGGCCGCTCGCCGGAGCGTCGCCGTTGGGCCTCCCGCCGGCCACCAGCCCCGCCTGCCGCAGCTCGTTGTTGCCCCGCCGCCGGACCTCGCCCGCGCCCGCAAACCACGGCTTCGCCGCCTCGCCATGGTCACCTGCGACCCGCGCTCCGCCTCCGGCCGCCGCCTTCCGACCTCCGCCGCGCCTGATCCGTCCGGGATCCGTCTCCCTTCACCGGATCTATCCGTCCCCACGGTGGATCGGGTTCGCCCTCGCCGCTGATGAGCTGCAGAAGCTCTGGCCGCCGCACCTATTGACCTGCAGCCGCCGCCATGGGTGCGTGCTCGCTCACGCAGCCAACCGCCCGCGTGGGCCAGCCTCGCCCAGGAGCCGGCCCAGCTCCGCCTATTCCCCGACCTGTGCACTGACCTGGGACCAAGGCCTAGCTAGGTGAGCGCCCCTCGTATCCCTCGCCCGTGGGCGTTGTAGTGCTATCTAGTGCACTGTTCGGCTGGTCAGATTCGGCCCGATAGTTTCTTTTCTTTCTGCGAATTAAAAAATTAACCGTGCATCCCATGCACAAAGTTTATATATCAAATATGTCCAGAATTTGGCGTAGATTAATAATATGGAACTTTCAACCATGTTAAAAGTGTTTAACATGCCATTTTATGTTAATTTGCATAATTGTCATGATTTTGCTTTGCGCATAATTACTTGACCGTGCATCGGAATTAAGAAAACCATATATGTAAAATGTGTAGGTTAATTATATCGCATTTTCATGCATGATAAAAATGTTTGATGTGATGTTTGCATTTTATTTGCATAAATAACTTAATAAAATGGTTTATGTCCTAATCTTGGATAATTGTGGTGTCATTTTTTTAATATAGAAAACCCGCATGTTATATATGTTTTCGGGGTAGAAAAATCCATGGAATTTATCTGTGCATTTAGTTTTGTCATTTGAGCAACTTTGTGTGCATGTCATTTTGGCTATGATGCTATTTTGTCTATTTTGGAATAGTTGGAAACATGAGATATGCCCTTGGACATGTGTGTTAGGCCCTGGTATTTTTGGTTGCTGTAGAAATCCGTGTGTAGGTGTTATTTTTCGTGTTGCCAACATGCTAAAAAAAAGGTGGTTGTTTTGAGATGCTAAAATATTTCTAAGTCTGAAATCTGTTATTTTGTTGCCATGTTGTCATGTGATTTGCTATTGATCTAGGAGTCTTTTGTGGTTGCTCCCAAGGAGTCTTTTGTTAAGCATGTTGTTGACTACCAGGTTCTGTCTTTTGCTGCCATGTATAGGATTTGCATCGTAGTTATATTTATTGTCCAACAGGTCAATCTGTTAAAAACTGCTGCTCATGTCTACCCTAATTTTAACTAAGTCTGAGAATTTGTCTTCTTCATGATGCCATGTTGAGTTGATGTTTGCTATGATTCTATGCATAATTAGACCTTGCCACCATGGAATGATTTGTAGTGCATCTTGTCCTCTACCATGCTGTAGATTTTCATGCCATGATATGACCTTTAGCATAAAGTTTTATTGCTGCCAATATGCCTTCGTGAAAAACTGCTATGCTAAAAACTGTGATTTTCACTAAGTCCTAATCTACTATATTTTGTTGCCATGTTGTGAGCTTCCTACCATGTGATCCATGACTCTTTTGAGTATGAAATGTGAAGTTGAAATGAAGTGTGTGTTATATGCTACTGCCCCATGCTTATTTTATGCATTTTAGAATATTGTAACTTGTTGTTTTTATGTGTGCAATATGCCATGTTGCTGTTTTGGACAGATTTGAACTAAAACTCGTATTGGTGTTTGAGGTTGAACCGTAGCTCCGTTGTGAACATGTTGCATATGTAACTTGACTAGAATTTCATGTAGTATCATAATATATTGCTGCATTCATGATATGAAATGTTTGTGGTTGTCATTTTCATGCATTTGCATTCATGTCATGTTCATCTTGTGTAGGTCATATCTTTTAGACCGTAGCTTCGTTTGAGATGTTCCACATATGTAAATCGACTAGAATGACGTGCAGAATTGCATGGTATACTTTATTTTCTTGTTTAATAAATATAAAACATGATTAGTTCAGATCTGTACCAATTTCGAAATTAACATATGGGGTCATTTCGGAAATGCTATATGTTGTTTTCGGCCTCATTTAAACTTGCCTAGAAGTGTAGTTTACTTATGCTTCACCTCTTGCCATGTTTAACAACATTTAATATTGTCGTGTACCTAAACGAGAGTGAACTGAAAATTTGAATGTGGAATTTCGTCAATATGCAACTCGTTGCATATTGAGCTTCACTTAATGTGTAGAAGTTGATTGTTGTGCTTGCCATGTCATGCATAACATGCATCATATTTGAAGTGCATCATGTCTTGCATATGTCGTGGTGTATCGTGTGTGGATTGTTTGTTTCAGATTGCTTCTTCTTGATAGAGTTCCGAAAGCGCTCGGAGTGTGAGGATTTATTCGACTACGTCCCGTTCGTGTACTTCACGGATCGCCTGCTTCACGGATTCGTTCTTCTTCCAAGCGGGATCTCAGGCAAGATGATCATTTCCCTGGATACCATTACTATCATTGCCATGCTAGCTGTCTCGTTTCTATCACATGTCTCGCTACCTACCACTTGTATGTCAAGCCTCCCAAATTGCCATGAAAAGCCTCTAACCCCTCCACATCCCAGCAAACCATTGTTTGGCTATGTTACCGCTTGCTCAGCTCTTCTTATAGCGTTGCTAGTTGCAGGTGCAAGATGTTTCCATGTGCCAACATGGATATCCTTTTGTTATATCACAATATTTGCTATTTAATTTAATGCACATATATACTTGGTAAGGGGTGGAAGGCTTGGCCTTTTGCTCGGTGTTTTGTTCCACTCTTGCCGCCCTAGTTACTTGTGTACCGGTGTTATGTTCCATATTGAGCACTCCTAACATGCTCGGGGTTGTTATGGGGACCCCCTTGACTTTTGTTTTAGGATAAAACTTTTCTGGCAAGGCCCAACTTTGGTACTACATTTGCCCAACATAATAATACTGAACACCGTTACTAAAGCATAGGGCGTCATGAACCCAAGGAGTTAATTCAACATAATACAGGGGGGCCAGTGCTGATGGTGCTGGTACAAAACAGAGCACTGTGCGGGGCCACCCGGGGCAACTCGGGTGATTTCTATCAGGCCACTGTACGCGTCGCTTATCCACCGTGACCTGAGAACGAGATACGCGGCTCCTATCGGGATAGTCGGCACGTCGGGCGGCCTTGCTGTACTTGTTTTACCTTTCTCGAACGTCTTGTGCGCGGGATTTTGACGACACTTCAGGCTATCTCGAAGTTGAGATTTTCCATCGGGATTCTGCAAATACTATGGGTGATTCCGAGTTGAGGAATTCCAATGCAGCGTGAGGTTAGTTTGTGATGGATGAGTTGGAGCACCCCTGCAGGGTTAAATCTTTCGAAAATCCGTGCCCGCAGTTACGTGGCAACTTGGAAACTTTGTTTAACACCCGGTCATAGCAAAGTTGAAGTAAACTCAAATAAAATACACCAACCGTGTGTGTAACCGTGACTGTCTCTTCTCGTGATTTCTGAACCGAGAGAGAACACGGTGGGGTTATGTTCGTTCGCAAGTAGGTGTTCAGGATCTCTTAGAGATCATTACTAGTTCACGTCCGTTTATGCGATGATCATCCCCCTTTATTCTTGTACTCGTAAGTTAGCCACTCAAATAAATGCTTAGTGCTTGCTGCAGCCTCACCACTTAACCATATCTCAACCATTAAGGTTTAATAGTCTTGATACCCTTGGAAATGAGATTGCTGAGTCCCTGTGGCTCACAGATTACTACAATAACAGTTGTAGGTACAGGTAATGCGATGATTTGACGTGAGCGCGATGCTTGTTTCTTTTGGAGTTCTTCTTCTTCGATCTAGGATGGGTTCCAGGCGGCAGCCTGGGATAGCAAGGATGGATGTCATTTTATCGTTTGTTTTCCTCCGTAGTCGGACCCTGCTCTTCTGTATGATGTTTAGATATGTTGTTGTATTGATGTAGCTTGAGGCGAGTGTAAGCCAATTCCATATACTCATCTCTTCTTTCCTTGTACTTGTAATGATATCCATTCTTGCGAAACGACGAGATGCGCTTCTATCCCCGTCGAGGCCCTCGCGCCAAAATAAGGATAGGATCGCATCTTGGGCGTGACAAGTTGGTATCAGAGCCTGTACCGACCTAGGAGCCCCCTTGATTGATCGAACTTGGCCGAGTCGAGTCTAGTGAAGTAAACTATTTTGAGTCTAGTTATATATCCGAGAGTAGGATTCTTTTTACTCCTCTTCTATGCTCAGGTGAGGAATCCTGACGTAGGAATTTTAATCCTACCCTCTTCTCACTCAATTTTTTTAGGATCACGCGGGTATTTTGGAACCTCTATGATGTCGATGTGAACGGAGTTCTGTTCTTGGTGCCTCCCGTACATATGGATTGGACCCGGGGAGTTGAGCTCCAAGGGGTTCTTGACACATCGTTATCGTTCAGTTTCCTTAGTATCTCAGGACGAGGATGTTCGAAATTGCTTCAATACTATTCGTGGTGCGAAGAGTGTGGCGGCACCCAGTACTGGGGAGCGGGATCACATGTACTGCCATCTTTAGTATCGTGTGATTACGAGGGTCTGAGGTAGATGAGTTTCCGAGATTTCTCTGGTTATGTGTTGACGGATGTGATACACTGGTGGGTAGTATTATTGCTAGGAGTTGAGTGTTTTATTCAGTAATTGATCCATGTATCCGTTGGACCAGATTGCATAACCAGAAAGATTTCGGAAGTTCTCAGGGTGGGAATTCAAGTAGTTACCTAGGATTATCCTTCCAACGAATGCATAATGGGTTATGTATTTGTTTCCGGCTTAATTCTCAAGCCTCACTCTTTGTGTTGTTTTGGAGTATGGTAATTCGAGTTGCTTCGATGTCAAGTGGTGAATTCATATCTTTCCTAACCGGTGTGTTTCTCATCAAGTTAATTCAACCCTCTCCAATATTTGCAAGATCAATCCTCGTATTTCTTTCCGGAGTTCATCTCATCGGTATCAAGTTGTCTTTGTTTTTCCCCGCCCTCCCGCCCTTTTTCTTCAACAATTAAATTCTCATTCGAGTGCCTTTTTCTATTCATGTGACGCTTCCGCTATCTTCTCTTCCGTGATGTATCCGGTGATTCATTGTGAAGATGCTCAAGTGCTCAAGTTCATCATTTCTTAGTCTTCATGTTTGTTTTCTTTTTGGTGGATTCAATTCCAGTTTTCGGTGCTCATCATATCCTTTTCATTCTCTAAATGCTCCCCCATGTCGGCAGTTCTTATCCAAGCCTCTCTTGTTATTCATCTCTCATTATTTTATCCGGAGTGCTGAAGATATCTCAGAAGATTCGTGTTATCGTTCAAATCCTCTTAAGTGTTTTGAGGTTCTCACCTCATCAAGTTTTCAATTTGTACCGATGCAATCTCTCTTCCTAAGCAATTGCTTCAACGGTGATCTCTTTCAGTGGGCTCATAACCCACAGTTTTTTTCCCAGGATCTTACCTGGCTCTTTTAATCTTTCCGGAGATGTCCTCAAGTTCTTTTCAATATGACGTAAGAATGAATTTCATCAGTATTATTCCTTCCCGAAGATCGCTTCTAAATCATTTTCATCATTGGCTCAAACTTTCTTTATTCATTATCCCGGAGTGTCTCGGTAATTCTTGGTGGTGTTTCTCGCCATCATTCTTTGCCTTGTAGACCAAGAAGAGTTTCTCTTAAATCTTTCTCCGTTCTTTCGAAGATTTTTCATCTCAGCTTCGTGCTATCCTCTCAAATTGTTTTCGATCAGGAGTAATTCTTTCCATATCTATCCGGAGCATTTCAGAGTTATTGTCATTTCTTGATCCTCCGAAGGTCATCATTTCAGAAGATTTCTTCGTTCTCAGCTTTCAGCTTTCGTTCTCAAATTCTTCTCAATTCTTGTCTCTTCGTTCATCTATCAATTATTCCGGTGTTTCGTTGAAGACTTCTTTGAGTTTGTGCTCTATATCTCTCTCTCTCTTCTATCCTTTTCAAGAAGAATAAGTGGTGTGTGAAATCCGTTGTTTGTCATCAATTAAACTTGATGAAGGATAAGCATAACATAATTCTTATTATTGTTTCAACAAGGTGATTTCAAGCATTCTTCCAGAGGTTGTTCATGATATCAAATTCTCTATTCTAGTTGCTTATCTTTTCTTTTCCGGAGTTCCAAATTTCTCAAGTATCTCTTCGCGAAGCTTCATCTAAATGTCTGCAAGACCTCAATCTTGTTCATTTTGTATCCTTCAATTCTTTCTATCATCCTTTCGTTTCAGAGTTCTTTCCGGAGGTTCTTCATGGTGGTTCATCAAGATTTCTTTCATTTTCAAGTGTTCTTCAAGATTCGGTTGGAGGTCCTCAAGTATTCTTATCTTGCATTTCAAAGTGCAATTCTTTCTTCCTTATCTTTTGAGATGGTACTATAGCATTCTTGATTCATGAGGAGTCTCGAAGAGAATTTGTCAAGAATGAGATATGTAAACCCATCTTTTCTTTGTTGGAGTTATCTTGGCATGGATTTCACCTAAATCTATTCCTAAAGATTGTTGCTATCATGGTGTTTATCAATGATCCAAGCTCTTAATGTATCCTCTTGGTGAAAGAAGTTTTCATCTCTTCGTTGATCTCAATGAAACCAATTGTTTCTGTTTGTGGCCGGTTGTCACCTCATTATTTTGAGATGTTTTCCATAAGCCCACAACAAGTCTTTTCTTTCGTTGTTGATTTCCAACAACTCCGTTCAATCTCTTCTTGTTAGGATGCTTTTCAAATTCAATGGTGGTAGGAGTTCTCATTTCTTCTCCATTCTTTTCTTTCCAATGATCTAGTTTCTATTCTTTTGTTCCAGAGGCTTTGTGATGTTGCTCTCTTTCATCCATTATCTTGTTTTATCAAGATCATGTGCTTTCTTGCTTATCCATTTAACCGGAGTGTTGTGTCATCTTTTCAAGTTCCTTCCATATTATCAATTTTGCCTCCCTTTTCTACCGAAGTGCTGCCCAAATTTCTTGTGAATTCTTGCTTGTTCCTCGTGTCATTCTTCATCTCTTTGCAGCCTCCAAGTTTTGTTGGTTTCACTAGTCTGTCAAAGAAGCAACTAAGCTTTACCTCTTCCTTTCGTCTTCCTCTTCCCCTTCTCATTCTAAGATCTCGGGTCGAGATCTCTTGTAAGTGGAGGAGAGTTGTAACAGCCCGAGACCGACGCTCCAGAAGATTCCCCTTTTATTTCCATTCTCGTCGTGTGATTTGTTTGGTTGTCGCATTCATCATCGCATCATTCGCATCATCTGCTCATCATCGTCACTCGTTTTTGAAACCTTGCATCCGTTCGAAGTTGCTGGTTCTCTCTGTTCGTGTCATCGATCGTTTCGAGACCAACCACACGCACATGCCCACGACATCGTTTAAAAAAATTCATTTTTAAGTGCGCGAAAAATATTCTCGGATTGGGTCGAAAGTTGGCATGCGGTCTTGTTAGATTGTAGGTAGACCGCCTGCCAAGTTTCGTCGCAATCTGAGGTCGTTTGATACCCGAACGGTCGACCGCAGTGGCACCGTCATTGGTTTAATTGTCGGATGTTTACAGTGTTTTAAAACTCTGTCACGGGCCGTAGATCTCCCTCTCTCCTCAGCCCACACCCCCTCTACACAGTCCACATGGCCCTGCTAGCCCCCTCCGGCTTCCGGACCGTCGGATCGAGATCCGAAGGTCCGAAAACCACCCCTAAACGTAACCCTAGGCCCCCTTACTATATATAGAGGCCTCCCCGGCCCAAAAATGGAACCCCTAGCCCTCCACCATCATTTTCCGTGTCGGCCAGCCTCCCTCTGCCACTTGTCGCTGCCAGTCACTACCCGCACCGCCGCCTGCAGCCACTAAGGGGCTGCCACGTCGCCTCCCGAGCTCCCCTAGCAGCCGCAGGCCCGCAGGGCCCAGATCCAGCCCGCCCCGGGCCCGATCTGGGCCGAGCGCCGCCGCCGCCGCCCACAGATCCAAGCCTCCCGCGCCATCCCGAGCGCCGGCGTCTCCTACACCACGCCGCCCCCGGTGCGAAGGCCGGCCGCTCGCCGAAGCGTCGCCGTTGGGCCTCCCGCCGGCCACCAGCCCCGCCTGCCGCAGCTCGTCGTTGCCCTGCCGCCGGCAGCACGCCGCCGGACCTCGCCCGCGCCTGCAAACCGCGACTTCGCCGCCTCGCCATCGTCGCCTGCGACCCGCGCTCCGCCTCCGGCCGCCGCCTTCCGACCTCCCCATCGCCGGATCTATCTGTCCCCACGGCGGATCGGGTTCGCCCTCGCCGCCGATGAGCTGCAGAAGCTCCGCCCGCAGCCCCTGTTGACCTGCAGCCGCCGCCATGGGTGCGTGCTCGCGCACGCAGCCAACCGCCCGCATGGGCCAACCTCCGCCTCTTCCCCGACCTGTGCACTGACCTGGGCCCAAGGCCCAGCTAGGTGAGCACCCCTCATATCCCTAGCCCGTGGGCGATGTAGTGCTATCCTGTGCACTGTTGGGCCGGTCAGATTCGGCCCGATAGTTTTTTTTTCTTTCTGCGAATTAAAAAATTAACCGTGCATCGCATGCAAAAACTTTATATATGAAATATGTCCAGAATTTGGCGTAGATTAATAATATGCAAATTTCAACCATGTTAAAAGTGTTTAACATGCCATTTTCTGTTAATTTGCATAATTGTCATGATTTTGCTTTGGGCATAATTACTTGACCATGCATCGGAATTAAGAAAACCATATATGTAAAATGTGTAGGTTAATTATATCTCATTTTCATGCATGATAAAAATGTTTGATGTGATGTTTGCATTTTATTTGCATAAATAACTTAATAAAATGGTTTATGTCCTAATCCTGGATAATTGTGGTGTCATTTTTTTTAATATAGAAAACCCGCATGTTATATATGTTTTCGGGGTAGAAAAATCCATGGAATTTATCTGTGCATTTAGTTTTGTCATTTGAGCAACTTTGTGTGCATGTCATTTTGGCTATGATGCTATTTTGTCTATTTTGTGTGAATTAATCCATGCATATTTTGGAATAGTTGGAAACATGAGATATGCCCTTGGACATGTGTGTTAGGCCCTGGTATTTTTGGTTGCTATAGAAATCCATGTGTAGGTGTTATTTTTCGTGTTGCCAACATGCTAAAAAAAGGTGGCTGTTTTGAGATGCTAAAATATTTCTAAGTCTGAAATCTGTTATTTTGTTGCCATGTTGTCATGTGATTTGCTATTGATCGAGGAGTCTTTTGTGGTTGCTCCCAAGGAGTCTTTTGTTAAGCATGTTGTTGACTACCAGGTTCTGTCCAACATGTCATGTATAGGATATGCATCGTAGTTATATTCATTGTCCAACATGTCAATCTGTTAAAAACTGCTGCTCATGTCTACCCTAATTTTCACTAAGTCTAAGAATCTGTCTTCTTCATGATGCCTTGTTGAGTTGATGTTTGCTATGATTCTATGCATAATTAGACCATGCCACCATGGAATGATTTGTAGTGCATCTTGTCCTCTACCATGCTGTAGATTTTCATGCCATGATATGCCCTGTAGCATATAGTTTTATTGCTGCCAATATGCCTTCGTGAAAAACTGCTATGCTAAAAACTGTGATTTTCACTAAGTCCTAATCTGCTATATTTTGTTGCCATGTTGTGAGCTTCCTACCGTGTGATCCATGACTCTTTTGATTATGAAATGTGAAGTTGAAATGAAGTGTGTGTTATATGCTACTGCCCCATGCTTAGTTTGTGCATTTTAGAATATTGTAACTTGTTGTTTTCATGTGTGCAATATGCCATGTTGCTGTTTTGGACAGATTTGAACTAAAACTCGTATTAGTGTTTGAGGTTGAACTGTAGCTCCGTTTGGAACATGTTGCATATGTAACTTGACTAGAATTTCATGTAGTATCATAATATCTTGCTGCATTCATGATATGAAATGTTTGTAATTGTCATTTTCATGCATTTGCATTCATGTCATGTTCATCTTGTGTAGGTCATATCGTTTAGACCGTAGCTCCGTTTGAGATGTTCCACATATGTAAATCGACTAGAATGACGTGTGGAATTGCATGGTATACTTTATTTTCCAGTTTAATAAATATAAAACATGATTATTTCAGATCTGGACCAATTTCGAAATTAACATATAGGGCCGTTTCGGAAATGCTTTATGTTGTTTCGGGCCTCATTTAACTTTTGCCTGGAAGTGTAGTTTACTTATGCTTCACCTCTTGCCAGGTTTAACAACATTTAATATTGTCGTGTACCTAGACGAGAGTGAACTAAATATTGGAATGTGGAGTTTCGTCAATATGCAACTCGTTGCATATTGAGGTTCACTTAATGTGTAGAAGTTGATTGTTGTGCTTGCCATGTCATGCATAACATGCATCATATTTGAAGTGCATCATGTCTTGCATATGTCGTGGTGTATCGTGTGTTGATTGTTTGTTTCGGATTGCTTCTTCTTGATAGAGTTCCGAAAGCATTCGGAGTGTGAGGATTCGTTCGACTACGTCCCGTTCGTCTACTTCATGGATCGCCTGCTTCATGGATTTGTTCTTATTCCAAGCGGGATTTCAGGCAAGATGATCATTACCCTGGATACCATTACTATCATTGCCATGCTAGTTGTCTCATTTCTATCGAATGTCTCGCTACCTACCACTTGTATGTCAAGCCTCCCAAATTGCCATGAAAAGCCTCTAACCCCTCCACATCCCAGCAAACCATTGTTTAGCTATGTTAACGCTTGCTCAGCCCTTCATATAGCATTGCTAGTTGCAGGTGCAAGATGTTTCCATGTGCCAACATGGATATCCTTTTGTTATATCACAATATTTGCTATTTAATTTAATGCACATATATACTTGGTAAAGGGTGGAAGGCTTGGCCTTTTGCTCGGTGTTTTTTTCCACTCTTCCCGCCCTAGTTACTTGTGTACCAGTGTTATGTTCCATATTGAGCGCTCCTAACATGCTCGGGGTTGTTATGGGGACCCCCTTGACTTTCGTTTTAGGATAAAACTTGTTAGGCAAGGCCCAACTTTGGTACTACATTTGCCCAACATAATAATACTGAACACCGTTACTAAAGCATAGGGCGTCATGAACCCGAGGAGTTAATTCAACATAATACAGGGGGGCCAGTGCTGATGGTGCTGGTCCAAAACAGAGAACTGTGCGGGGCCACCCCGGGGCAACTCGGGTGATTTCTATCAGGCCACTGTACGCGTCGCTTATCCGCCGCAACCTGAGAACGAGATACGCGGCTCCTATCGGGATTGTCGGCATGTCGGGCGGCCATGCTGGACTTGTTTTACCTTTCTCGAACGTCTTGCGCATGGGATTTCGACGACACTTCGGGCTATCTCGAAGTTGAGATTTTCCATCAAGATTCCACAAATACTATGTGTGATTCCGAGTTGAGGAATTCCAATGCAGCGTGTGGTTAGTTTGTGATGGATGAGTTGGAGCACCCCTGCCGGGTTAAATCTTTCGGAAAGCCGTGCCCGCGGTTACGTGGCAACTTGGAAACTTTGTTTAACACCCGGTCATAGCAAACTTGAAGTAAACTCAAATAAAATACACCAACCGTGTGTGTAACCGTGACTGTCTCTTCTCGTGATTTTTGAACCGAGAGAGAACACGGTGGGGTTATGTTCGTTCATAAGTAGGTGTTCAAGATCTCTTAGAGATCATTACTAGTTCACATCCGTTTATGCGACGATCATCCCCCTTTATTCATGTACTCGTAAGTTAGCCACTCAAATAAATGCTTAGTGCTTGCTGCAGCCTCACCACTTAACCAAATCTCACCCATTAAGCTTTAATAGTCTTGATACCCTTGGAAATGAAATTGCTGAGTCCCTATGGCTCACAGATTACTACAACAACAGTTGCAGGTACAGGTAATTTATGATTTGACGTGAGCGCGATGCTTGTTTCTTTTGGAGTTCTTCTTCTTCTTCGATCTAGGATGGGTTCCAGGCGGCAGCCTGGGATAGCAAGGATGGATGTCATTTTATCGTTTGTTTTCGTCCGTAGTCGGACCCTGCTCTTCTGTATGATGTTTGGATATGTTGTTGTATTGATGTGATATTGATGTAGCTTGTGGCGAGTGTAAGCCAATTCCATATACTCATCTCTTCTTTACATGTACTTGTAATGATATCCATTTTTGCGAAACGGCGAGATGCGCTTCTATCCCTGTCGAGGCCCTCGCGCCAAAATAAGGATAGGATCACATCTTGGGTGTGACACTACAGGTCGACCTTCTTTTATCATAAAAAGACCCGACTCATCTCAATGAGATGAGCCGGCCCTTGGGGGCTACAGGTCGAACTTCTTTTATCATAAAAAGACCCGACTCATCTCAATGAGATGAGCCGTCTCTTGGGGGCTACAGGGCTACTACAGGCTCTAAAATTACTCTATGAAACCAGCTTATCATAACAAGTTGGTCTTCTGGAAGCTAATGGTAATATGCAAGATAATGGTCTGTGAGAAGATTACCTCATATTTTTCCTTCATAGCATTTATCATGCTCTTCTCAATTTCTGGGCTTTCAGACAGCCGAGTCAAATACTCTTGATACAGGTCTTCAACACCAAGAATGGATAAATCTAGGAATTATATTTTGGCCTTTCCCTTATCCAAAGTCGTTGACTCATCCTGGCTCACGATTTTGGCTAAGGAAGTGGGAGCAGTTGGGGCTTGCAAATTTTCTTTGACAAATACAACGTCTGGAACGTTGTGGTCAGATGATGCTAGAAGATCATCTATGCAAGTTGATTTGGAGGGAAAGAGGGATGATTCAATCTCAGGAGCAACATCCGTAAAAAACGGCTCATTTATTCCGGGCATCTCAGTTGCAACTTCCGGCTCTACCCTTGCATCAAGCTCCTTTTCAACAGAAGAGTCAACCATTGGAGTCATCTTTAGTAGAATTGGTGTCTCTTGGCTTGTTGGTCCAGAGGATGACTCGCCTTTCCGTTTGGACACAATAGCTTTGGCCCTGGATTATTAGTACAACAAAAATTATCACAAGTTGAGATCAAAAAAATGAAAGATACAATACGGACTTCGTAAAAGATGAAACGCTTACCCTCGACTGACATTGAAAGGGGGAGCTGTGACGCGCTTGAGTCGCCTGACGATGAAGGAGAATCCTGATAAAGGGAATCTGAAGGACTGAGAGGTTGTTTAAACAAGCCGGCTTTAGGGCAAGAATCAGTTGGACTATGGGGCACCTCAAGGTGTGGTTTGCGAGCCGGCGGTGCTTGAGACAAACTAGGATCTTCATCATCCTGAGTCTTGCGTTTTGACGAGCCGACAAATTGCGTGTTCTTCAAAAGAAAGTCAGGAGCCAAATGAGCTTCCGGGTGAGATAATTTAACTTTCCGAACTTGTCATGGTCTCCGAGGAACAAGCATTTCTGGACTGGGGGAAATTGGAATTACCTCAGTTTTGCCGGCTTGGTTGAATTCCGAGTCACCCTGATAAGAAGGTGCGTCAGCAAGCTCTTTAAACAGGCGGCCGAGAGAGTCAAGTTCTACCTCAGATTCCTCCTCTGAAGATGACACGGAGACTGGGGCATTCTTTTTTACCCGTAACAGGAAGGGAGGCTTGAGGTTCAACTTTTCAAAAGTTAGAATCCGCCTGCAGGTATATGAAACGTATAATAAGTAAATGGCGAGTCAAGAGAAGCATGGATAAGTAACAAAGGAAATAATTAATACCTAAGGCGGCGGGTTGAGAAGGTAAAATGGACCCAAGTCGGTGACGCTGCACAACTCTCTTGAGACAGAGAAGAGCTTCTTCGTTTCCTTGGTAATAACACTATCTGTAAGATTTTCACGGGAAAACCGTTGAGGATCGTTTGAGGCGCCCAATAAACACACATCAGGCCATCCCTCAAGCTGACAGGTTGGATCCGCCACTTTAACCAGCAATGTATCAGATCTATCCCCGTCAGGCCATGTGCGGTCAGGTCTCTCAGTTTTGCATGAAGAGGTGCCAAAGTTACTCTCTCTTTGTCAGTTGGCCAACTTCGGGAATTCCATTTTACCAAGTCTTTCCAATCTGAAACCCGGCAAGGGATTTTCCCCCTCAAGTGAAGTATCTCTGCAATAGAACCAGGTTTTGTTCCACCCTTTGGGATGACTCGCCAGCTTTGATTCTGGGAAGCCGTTTTTCTTTCTGTTCTGAATGGAAATGCCACCGAGCTCGCAGGAAGCACCGTTCTTTGTTTCCGTTTGACGGTTAAGATAAAAGAACTCTCTGAATAGAGTAATGGACGGCTCAACCTGAAGGTACACTTCCCATAATACTTGGAATTGACAAATGTTTGCCATGGAATTTGGACTGATGTCTTGAGGCCTGAGCTTGAAGAAGTGCAAGAGGTCTCTAAAGAATTTTGAGCCGGGAGGGCGGAAGCCCCTGCGCAAATGATCAGTAAATATTACGACCTCTCCTAGTTGTGGCTGTGGGGTCGGCTCTTCTTCAGGAGCTCGCCATTTTATGGTCTTTCGAGCCAGCAAGAAGCCCTGATCCACAAGGTTCTCCAAGGTGAGCTTGGACTCTTTGCTCTTTGCCCACTTACAAACCTTGGAGCTTTTCGGAGCTATGGAAAATTATACAATAAGCTACAAGAATAATGGAAAGGATAACTCCCGATGGTTTGTTTTAAATCTTCCTTAAAGGAAAATGGAGTAGAGGACGTTCTAAGAATACATCGCAATGAGCGGAGGATGTATAGATCTACTAATGAAGTTTCAGATGAACGCTATGGGGATGGCAAGAACACCGAAAATATCAAAACCCTAAGTGGCGGAGATACATAGCAGATGGTGTCAGAACTGGGACGAAGATGACCAAGTTCGTTTCAGCTGTAGCAAGAGGGCTTGATGACGCAGGCAATGGAAAACCTCGAAGTCGTCTTAGGAGCTCTAATGGTGCTCGGACAGTGGAGAAGCAGGAGGAGGAAGACGATGAGGAAAAGTTACTGTGGAGTCCAGCGCGGCCTATTTATAAGAAGAAAGTGAAGTGGCACCGGGAAAAACGAAGCGACCATGGTAAATTTGTGGCTACAAGCGCGCCTCGATTTTCGTGCCCGCCTAGATTTGGCGCAGTTTTTGAAGGGATACGTTATGATGATTTTCAAGAACAACGGTCAGCAAAGATGACCTCACAATAAATAACACTGGAAAAATGACTAGTGAAGAAGTGGAAAAAGCCGGTGCTTTTCATAGAAGCGGAACAAGGCAGTCCTAGATGAGCCGCCAGAGGAAGAAAGAGATCTATTGATATGAATGGATTCAAATCAATCTGGGGCCTAATGACGGGGATATAACCCCACGATATAACCCGCCCTACTAGGCCGGGTCAACGTATCAACAGTCTTGTGACCCAGTTCAAGGTGGGCCGTGTCTTAAGTACAAGATAAGTAAGGAGGCGGTTCGTCAAGACGCCGGGCGGCCCAATACCGAAAGACGGCGGCTCAAGGCCAATGAGGCTAAGAACGCCGGTTAAAGTTTCCTTAAGGTGCAACATAAGTTAGAGATGTAGTAGATCACGGGTCATAATATGACCCGGACTCTGTTGTAAACCTAGGGCTTGACCTGTATATAAAGGCAGGCCCCGAGGCCAAAATTCTCAAGTTACAACTCTTGATAGCTAGGTTAGCGATTCCACACCCTTGTAATCGAGATCCATCCATCAAATACACACAAAGCAGGAGGTACGCTATTACCTCCATAGGAGGGGCCGAACCTGGGTAAACCCGACTCTCTCTCTCGTTTAACCCCTTCGAGTCGCCACCAAGCGGCGATGGCCTCACACCTAAGTCCTGTTACGAGGACATCTGCCGGGTTCACAAAACCACAACAATAGGGATAGAAGCGCATCTCGTTGTTTCGCAAGAATGGATATCGTTACAAGTATATGTAAAGAGGACATGAGTATATGGAATTGGCTTACACTCGCCAGAAGCTAAATCATGATCATCTCAAATACAAAAATTCATTCAATCACCATATAGAAGAGCAGGGTCCGACTACGGACTAAATCAAACGATAAAAGCGACATCCATCCTTGCTATCCTAGGCTGCCGGCCTAGAACCCATCCTATGATCGAAGAAGAAGAAGAACTCCAAATCAAACAAGCATTGCTCTCACGTCAAAGCATCGCATTACCTGTACATGCAACTATTGTTGTAGTAATCTGTGAGCCACAAGGACTCAACAATCTCATTTGCAAGGGTATCAAGACTAGCAAAGCTTAATGGGTGAGGAATGGTTAAGTGGTGAGGCTGCTGCAAGCACTAAGCATTTGAATATGTGGCAAACTTTAGAGTACAAGAATAAGAAGGGTGATCTACGCATAAACGGACGTGAACTAGTAATGATCAAGAAGTGATCCTGAACACCTACCTACGAGTAAATCATAACCCCATCGTGTTCTCACTCGGTTCAGAACTCATGAGTAGAGACAGTCGCGGTTACGCACAAGGTTGGTGTATTTTATGTTTACTTCAAGTTTACTATGACCGGGTGTTAAACAAATTTCCAAGTTGCCACATAACCGCGGGCACAGCTTTCAGAAAGATTTAACCCTGCAGGGGTGCTCCAACTCATCCATGAGAAACTAGCCACAAGCTGCGTGGAAAACCTCAACCGCGGGATAGCTCATAGTATCCTCGGAATCCCGATGGAAAACCTCTACCTCGAGATAGCCCAAAGTGTCCTCGGAAACCCGGTGCATGAGACGTCCGAGAAAGGTAAAACAAATCCAGCAAGACCGCCTGACGTGTCGACGAACACGATAGGAGCCGCGTATCTCGTTCTCAGGACACGACGGAAAAGCGAAGCATACGGGGGCCTGACAGAAATCTCCCGAGTTTCCCCGGGTTAGCCCCGCACGGTGCTCTAGTTTGGACCAACACTCACGAGGAGCACTAGCCTAGGGGGTTGATTAGTTATCCACGGGGTTAGAAAAGTCCCTATGCAAGTTTTATTAGTTATTAGGCAAATGCAGTACCAATGTTGGGCCTTGCCAGGAAAGTTTTATCCCATAACGAAAATCAAGGGGGTCCCTATAACAACCCCAAGCATATTAGGAGCACTCAATATGGAACATAACACCGGTACACAAGCTAGTTGGGCGGCAAAGGTGGAACAAAACACTGAGCAAAAGGTCAAGCCTTCCACCTTTTACCAAGTATACATGTGCATTAAATTAATTATCAATAATATTGTGATATCTCAAGATATCCATGTTGTCACATGGAAACAACCTGCACCTGCAACTAGCAACACTATAAGAAGTGCTGAGCAAGAGGTAACATAGCCAAACAATGGTTTGCTGGGATGTGGAGGGTTAGAGGCTTATCATAGCATTTTGGGAGGCTTGACAAACAAGTGGTAGGTAGCGAGACATAGCAATAGAAACGAGACAACTAGCATGACAATGATAGTAGTGGTATCCAGGGAATGGTCATCTTGCCTGAGATCCCACTTGGAAGAAGAACGCATCCGTGAAGTAGACGAACGTGGCGTAGTCGAACGAATGCTCACACTCCGAATGCTTTCTGAACTCTATCGAGAAGAAGCAATCCAAAAACAAACCAATGAAACGGTAAACACCACAACATATTCATGATGCACAAATAAGGATATGCATGTCAAGTTTAAATATGCAAGGCAGGGCAAGCAGAACAATCAACTATTACACATCAAGTGATGTTCAATATGCAACGAGTGGCATATTGACAAAAGTCCACGTTCGAATCATTTAGTTCACTATCGTTTTTTTACATGGCAATTTTAAATATTGTTTATCACAGCAAGAGGTGAAGCATAAATAAACTAACTATTTAGGCATTTTAAATGAGGTCGGAAACAACATAAGTATTTCCAAAATGACCCCATGTGCAAATTATGAATTTCATCCAGATCTGACCTAAACATATTTTATATTTATTAAACACGGAAACAAAATGCACCATGTGATTCTACTCGTCATTCTAGGTGATTTACATATATAGATCATTCAAAACGGAGCTACGGCCTAAAAGATATGACCAACACAAGATGAATATGCCATGAATGCAACAAGAATGCAAATGACAACCACACACATCTCAAAACATGGATGCATCAAGGTATGATGAAACTACATGAAATTCTAAGCAATTTTCATATATGGCATGTTCAAAACGGAGCAACGGTTCAACAATAACAACCAACACAAGTTTTAGTTATAATCTCCCCAAAACAGCAACATGGCATTTTGCACACATCAAAACAACAATCTACATGAACCTAAAATGCACAAACAAGACATGGGGCAGTAGATTACATGATGCACAACAATTCATCTCACTGCAGCAAGTTGAATAGAAGCATGAATCAATAGCAAATAAGCTCACAAGATGGCTATTGGAACAATAGTTATGACTTAATAAAATAACAGTTTTTCACAAACAGTGTTAACCTGAAGTCATATTGACAGATAGAAAACTATATGCTACATGACTTATAATGGCATGAAAATCTACAGCATGGTAGTGGGCATGATGCACTTCAATTCATTCCATAATGGCAAGGTCTAATTTTGCACAGAATCATGGCTAGCATCAACACTGTCGGAAATCGGGGCTCCGCAGACCCAAGAAAGGTTCGAACACAGGGGTGCGCTTGCCCTCCGATTCTACTCGACCTCGCAGCTACACAATGACCCTCCCGTAGTTCTCACCTGGGGTGGATAAGCAAAGACACAGGATTTACCCAGGTTCGGGCCACCTTGCGGTGTAAAACCCTACTCCTGCTTTGGGTGGATTGGCCTCACGCGGAGGTTTAGGGATGAACAAGTACAGTGGTGAGCGATCTCATGAGGGCTGTCGATCATGGGTCGTTCGGTGTCCCTCTACGGTGGATGCTAGCCCCTATTTATAGTGACCTGGGTCCTCTTCCCTTATCGCACAGGCATGAAGGGATCCCACAACGGCCAAATTTGAAAGGGGACAAGAGGTACAGCTTATCCTGACTAAAGTGGTCTTTGCCTGCAAAGCAACTGGGCATGATGCAGAGGTGGGCTCGACGATGACGTCCATCCTGCTGAGCTCGTGGTCCTGGTCTCCTTACACCGGAATGGAAACCTTTGGGGGATCCCTTGGGAACCTGCGTTCGTCCTTGCCTCCTTAGCACAAAAGAGGAATTTGTCTCTGCTGCGCCCGCTGGCGCCCGCCTGCCTTGGTCGTCATGGCTCAAGTCATCGCAGCCTCCTGAGACCGGGCACTGCAAAGGAATCTCCGCTCCTCGGGAGGCAGCCTGGGGAGGCCGCTCCTCTGGAGGCCTTGGCGCCGTTCTCCTCGCGGGGCCAGGGCCCTCGCGAGGGTCTTGCCTTGAGGGGTTTGTCGCCAGGCCGTACCGGTCCGTCGAGGTGGGCCACGCGCTGGGCCGCAGGTAGGCAGGTCTGGGTACCCCCGATCCCAGAACGCCGACAGTAGCCCCCGGGCCCAAGGCGCGCTCGGGCTGGCTTCGGGGCGAAGGCAAGGAGCAAGGGATGAAGCGCCGCGGGCCCATAATTGCCTGCGGTCCAGGCTCGATGCGTGGCGCTTGGTAGGTCGCGAGACTCCTCCTCTTCCACAAGGCCTCGGGAACCGGCCCGAGTCAAGTTGACGCGAAGCCTGTGCGCTGCGCCGGCCATCATTGCCCTTCCATGATTGACGCCGCCCTCTTGTATTTTCCATCCTCTCCGGCCCATGCTGAAGTGACCCGACAGGGGGAACGAGGCGACGTGAGACAGGGCTGCTCATGGGTCGAGCTCGACACGTGAAGCCCAAGGAGTGTGCGTCGCCTCCACTCCCCACGACGCCTCGGGGACTGCGGTCGCGCATATAAACCCCCTCACCCGAGGGGCAGTGCCGTCCTCGCACACCTTCCCATTCGCCACCTTTGCAAGGACGTCGCCCTCTTTCCCCTTTCTCCTTTCATGGCGTCCGGGGGAAGTGCTACCAGCGCCGGAGCACGGGCGGAATATTTGGCGCCGCCATCATCTCCTGGGGGCGGCGGGGGTCAGCCTTCGAGGCCGGTCCAGGCGCGCCAGTGCTGGACCGCCACCAACGAGTAAGTGTGTCATCACCTCCACCCTTCCTCGCGAATCCTGCCTGGCTCATCGAGTATGATCACCAACCTCCTTCAGGGCGCCCACGCCCAAGAGGCGCAGGCTTGACGCGCTTCAGGGTGAGGTGGACGTGCTCAGGACCCAGCAGCAGGGCGCCGAGGCCACTCTCCAGGCCATGCTTCGGGGTGAAGAGGAAGCCAAGGCGGAGATGGCATCCCTTCAGGCCCAGGTCAAGGGGGCCGCCAACGCTGTGCAGGCAGCCAGGGACGATGCGACGCTCGCGAAGATGATGGAGGCGCAGCGTGCCAAGTAGTACCTGGACATCGACCATCGTGCGGGCAGCGCGGTCCGCCAGTTCATCGGGAAAGCCCCCGCGTTGCATTGTGCATAGGGCGACGGGGGCTACCTCAACTTCTTCCACAAGGTGGTGGAGGCACTGGAGTCCGGCGTCTCCCGGGTGGACGAGGACATTGAGTCCAGCGCGCGTGACCTTCTGGGTAGCGCGCTGACGAGCGTCTTCTCCAACCTGCGCCGCCATGCCCCCGCACTCGGCCTCTCCCACGCGACGGAGCCGATGACCGAGGAGCTTCGAAGGCCCCTCATGGACGAGGTGCACGAGCAGGCGGCAGCTCCTGCACTGAGACCTTCAGGAGCCATGACGGAGACAGCGCCTCCTCTGCATGAGCTCCTTTTTCCTCATTCCTTTTGCATCAAGAACCATTCGGCCCCTAGAGGGCGTTAAACGTTTGTATTATACCTTTGCCTTTGAGTAGTAGTTGCCCGGTATGCTTGGAGCGTCCTCATTCCTTCCGCGAGGTTTTTCGTTCTCCATGGCGCGCCCCCGTACGCTTCCTTGTACCTGTACTTACCTCGCCAGGCTGTTGCTTTGCCCCGGACTCTCCTCAGGGGGTCCCGCGGGAGCGCCGCGCAGCCCCCAGCAGTGGCTGCCCGCCCGAACCTCGCGAGGCTGACGTCCCGAGGAGACACGGGCCGGCCCAGCGCCGGCTCTCGGGGGCGGCGCCACGATAGCCCGACTCTCCCTCTTCCGCGTTGTCTTTCCTTTCCCGTAGCGCCTGTGCCGGCCCCACGAGTGCACGCAAGAGGGGCCATCTCTTTCATGTTCGAGCGCTGATGACACGAAGGCTCCTGAGGCACGGAACTTGGGGGTTCGCCTTTGGCGCATGAGCAGCTTGCGTGTGGGAGGGCGTCGCTCGCGAGGCCCGCCTCGCGAGGCCTCCAAGGGAAGTCCTGCAAGGGAATCGCCCTGGTTCCAGCTCCTGCACTTCTTCGCTAAGGCGCTGCCGGCCGGGGGGCCTGCTGGCCTATGACTGTGGGCTGACGGCCGCTGCAGCGCGGCCTCGTGGGTGGAGGTCGAGGTCACCCCCACGGGTTATGTGTGTCTGGACCGCAGGTGGCAAACGTTTGCCCGCGCCCATGGCCTGGGGCAGAGGTGTACCTCCCACTTCAAGCACGGCGGGGTGGCAACGCTTTGTGTCAAGATCCTTGGGGAAGACGGCAGGCGCTTGGGGCACTGCCCTGAGGGCGGCGACGGCGGCACCGACCGCCTTCCCGCCGACGACGACCACCATGACGGCGGTGTCCTCGGCAGTGAACTTGCCCTTGGTGATGGCCGCATCACCTCCAGTGGTGGCGATGCTCCCTTCGGGGAAAGCTCGAGCGACAATGGCTACGATGAGTCTCCATGTCCCCGCGCCCCGACCAGGGAGGACGTCGAGCCGCCATGGCGCCACGCCCATGCCTAGAAGGACACAGAGCCGCCACGCCACCGCGCCCAAGTCAAGGAGGAGGAGGACTACCATTGAACGAGGGTGGCGCCGGAGCCAGATCTCAGGAGTGACGGTCCTCGGAAGGCCGTATTTTGCTTTTATTTCCTGCATCAAGAGCCATGGAGAGCCCCGTGGGGGCGTGTAATGAACTCTGGCGCTTGCGCCTTTATGTTAGTGTTTTTCATTTTCGCACCCTAGCATTTATGTCGCTGCAAATTGAAATGTTTCTGCTCGTCGTGATTAGGATAACTTATCTTGGCGTGCTTGTAGCGGGTTCCTGCGTCGCGAGGGCGTGCTCCTCCGGAGCTTCTTTCCTTGGCCATCTTTCTTCTGGCGACCGTGGGTTTGAGCCCCCCAAGCGAGGGTCGATCGTCGCTGGTATGCCAGGTCGCAGTGCCCGGCAAGGCCAGGAGATGGGCGCTCCTGAGGCCGGGGCCGGAGGCGATATTGCCTGCTAGCTCGCTTCGAGAGCGTCGCGCAAGGATTAGGACGCCAAGGTTTTGGCAAGGTGTGCACACCGTGTCCACCGTGTCCAGCCCCCGCTCGCAGGGCGCGCGAGAAAGAGAGCTGGCGGGTGCCAAACCCCTTAAAAAGAAGCTCAAATACGAGAAATGTTGCAAGGAGAAAACTTCCCACCCCTTTTTTTCGAATAAGACGCGAAAACTTCAACTTCATTCCAAAAAGTGGCAAATTCGGGTACAAAGATGAGCAAGGAACAGCCGCGCCAGCACCTAAGCTAGTCTTCGTCTTCCCCCAGCGCGGAGCATAGGGCCTCCACTTGGCGTGGGCATAGTCATTCAAAGATAGTGTCGTCCACCAGCGCGAAGCATGGGGCTTCCACTTGGGCGTGGGTGGGAACCCCTCCGCGTCCTCAGGGGGCTCCGGGCGTATACAACCCACTCATTATTACGTGAGAGTGTCACGGTCATAGATAGCTGGGCGAACACCCAAGCACAAAGCTCAGGACTTCCCAACTCGGTTGCTGAGTCAGCCTACGCATTTCGGCGCAGTTGCGTGCCCCTATGGCCCAAACATGAGTGCATTGCTCCCCACGTGACCACGGGATTGCGCTCCCGTGACCCAAACATGAGCGCAACGCACCCCGTGCAACCGTAGGTGTATTGTGTTGATGTAGCCGCCTCGGGAAGCGTCAGGGCACCAGCCAAGCCACATCTTAGAGGACTCGCGGGGCCCTGCCTCCTGAGGATTGTGCCGGCACCCCTTGAGCCGTGGGGTGCGTGGGGCCCTTAGGAGCGTGACCCAATTGGCGCAGCGCCCTTGCGGCGCCTGCCGCGCGTGGCCCGCGCCTCTCGCGTCCTGCCGATCTCCTAGGCGACGACTCCTATGGCCCTGGCGCCCGGCATTGCGTTCCCTGCTCGCGAGGGCGCCGCCTATGGCGCGCCCCCACATGCCCCTGAGCGCCCTCTTCGTTGCGCCGACCGAGCCAGGTGCTTCCACACTGGGAGCCCCCGGGCTCGACTTGAAGAGGGGCGCCGGGAGTGCCCCCTACGCCGAGAGGGTGTTGGTGCCTGCGGCGGGTGCGAGACTCGCGACGCTGACGTCTGCCACGACACCGCTTGGAACATAGGCTGCTGCGCGAGAGCTTTGATCTCCCTCTGGCCCTTCACTACGTGCCTCACAGTTGGCCTCCCCGAGCAACAGGGCAGCGCCGTCCTGGATGCGTGGCCCGCGAACCCGCCTGCACCGATCATTCGCCTGAAGTTGGCCGCCTCCGCCGCCGCCGCGAGGTTGGTCATGTCCATCTTGACGAGGGTTGTTGCCGTGGCCATCCTCCGCGCCTCCGCTATGATTACCTCGATGTTCGGTGGCTCGAGCTGCCTGGTCCCTGCGTCGGTTGGCGTGCGCACGCCGGGAATGCCCGAGCGGTAGGTGATCCGTCGGGTCGTGGGCGTGCACGCTGTGGCAAGCATGGAACTTCCCATCACTTCCTTCAGGCGTGCATCCGCAGGGGCCAGGAGACGGCCTAAAACCGGTCACTGGGACCCTAAGAAGAAGGAGTACGATGCGGGTCAGATCCTGCACGGGCTCCCCGGGCTGGGGGCCGGGCGCGTCGTCGCACGACGGTGGAGATGGTTCGCTGGTCGAGCCCCCTGCCCCTTGCGCCGGGGGTCGGAGGGGGAAGTATGGAGCAAAGGCCCTTCTCGCGACAACGACAAGCTCAGCGATGTGGTTGGCCCAGGCGTCATAGCCCCCGTGCGTCGGGCGATGGCGAAGCATCTCGCTTGCCATGAGCAGCGCGTCCTATGCGTTCAGGTCTCCCATGTGGACAGAGGCTGAGAAGGACCCCGCGGGAGGCGCGGTGGGGCGAGCGCTCTGCCACAGAGGGGGGCGCACGGTGCCCGGCGGCGCATGGCTGGCACAAGCGGCGACGGTGGTGGCGACGACGCTGGTGGCCCGGTAACGGCCGTCCGGTGCCGAACCCTCGGGGCGCGCGTGTTGGGAGCCGTCCATGGGGTTGGTGACACAAGAGTCGTCGGAACCGAAGGATGTCGGCGCACCCCCTACCTGGCGCGCCAAATGTCGGAAATCGGGGCTCCGCAGACCCAAGAAAGGTTCGAACACACGGGTGCGCTCGCCCTCCGATTCTACTCGACATCGCAGCTACACAACGACTCTCCAGAAGTTCTCACCCGGGGAAGATAAGCAAAGACATAGGATTTACCCAGGTTCGGGCCACCTTGCGGTGTAAAACCCTACTCCTGCTTTGGGTGGATTGGCCTCACGAGGAGGTTTGGGGATGAACAAATACAGTGGTGAGCGACCTCGTGAGGACTATCGATCGTGGGTCCTTCGGTGTCCCTCTACGGTGGATGCTAGCCCCTATTTCTAGTTGTCTGGGTCCTCTTCCCTTGTCGCACAGGTGGGAACGGATCCCACAACGGCCAAATTTGAAAGGGGACAGGAGGTATAGCTTATCCTGACTAAAGGTGGTCTTCGCCTGCAAAGCAACTGGGCGTGACGCAGAGGTGGGCTCGATGATGACATCCGTCCTGTTGAGCTCGTGGTCCTGGTCTCGTTACACCAGAAGGGCAACCTTTGGGGATCCCTTGGGAACATGCATTCGTCCTTGCCTCCTTAGCACAAAAGAGGAAATTGTCTCTGCTGCGCCCGATGGCGCCCACCTGCCTTGGTTGTCATGGCTCAAGTCATCGCAGCCTCCTGAGGCCGGCCACTGCATAGGAATCTTCGCTCCTCGGGAGGCAGCCTGGGAAGACCGCTCCTCTGGTGGTCTTGGCGCCATTCTCCTCGCAAGGCCGGGGCCCTCGCGAGGGTTTTGCCTTGAGGGGTTTGTCGCCAGGCCGTACCGGGCCATCGAGGTGGGCCACGCACTGGGCCGCAGGCAGGCAATGTCGTATTTCGGGCTCCGCAAAACCCTTAAGATTCGAACACAGGGGCGTGTGCGAAGATCCCCTGCAGCCTCGCCCTACCTAGCTCACTACTCGATGGACAAGATGATGCACTCGCGCGATGATGATGAAGAAGATGAACACAGTGGTTTACCCAGGTTCGGGCTGCTGCGAAGCATAATACCCTACTCCTGCTTTGGAGGATTGCCTCTCGAGGAGGTGTGGTGGATGAACTAGTACAGTGTTTTGGAGCCTCGTGAGGGCGCTCCTGAGGTGTTCTTGGCCCTCTGTTGGCTTGGTGATGGATGAGTGGGTCCACCGATTTCGGATCCGATTCTTCGGTGCAGCCTAGCCTCTATATATAGCGGCGGCCCGGGTCCTCTTCCCTTATCGCAATGGCGGGAAGGGATCCCACAACGGCCAATTTTGAAGGGGGACAGGAGAACATGCCCGCCCTGTCCAAAGGCGGTCTTCGCCTGCAAAGTAGATGCAGAGGTGGGCTCGGCGATGACATCCGTCCTGCAGGGCTCGTGGTCATGGTCGTGTTGCACCGAAATGGAAACCTTTGGGGGTGCTTTGGGAACCCGCGTACGTCCTTGCTCCCTTTGCACCAAAGGGGAAACGGCGCCGCCTGGCGCACTGGCGCCCGCCTGTCCTTCCTTGCGTCATCTTTGACTCCTGAGGCCGGGCTCTGCATAGAGATCTCCGCCGCTCCGGAGGGTGCCTGGGGAGGCCCATCCCATGCCGGTCTTGACGCTGCTCCTCCTCGCGATCCTAGGGTCCTCGCGAGGGCCTTGTCTTGAGTGGGGCTGTGCATGGTTGTGCTTGGCTGACGAAGTGGGCCGTGCCCTGGGCCGCAGGCAGGCAGGTCTGGGTACCCCCGTTCCCAGGACGCCGACAGTAGCCGCCGGGCCCAAGGCCTTCCTGAGCTGGCTTCCGGGCGAAGCCTTGAGGGTGGCCCAAAGCGCCGCGGGCCCCAGCGCCTATGGGCCAGGACCGGCGCGCGTCGTGCGGTTGATGTCGGGCGTCCTTCGTCCCTTCGGCCACCGCCCGAATCAACAAGAGCCTGACTTCTAGCGCCGAGCCATTATTGCTTTCCCCTCTTGCGCACCTGCTCTTGCTTCCCAGGTCTCCGGCTCTAGCAGAGGCCTCTCCAGATCCGGCGCCGCTCCGTCCTCCTCCTTGCCGCTTTGCCCCCGCGAGCTTCCCGATGGCTCCCGCCGGCAAGAAGAAGCCAGAGGCCCAGAGCTCAGCCTCCGCTCCTATCTCACCGGCGCTCTCAGGGTCCACCATCGCCAAGGACGAGGACCTCGTCCCGGTGCTCCCGTCGACGGCGGATGAGACCAACGAGTGGGGGTGGACCTTGATATGGGGCGGCTCTTCGGAGAAGCGGCCTTCGTCCAAGGCGGTCTACTCCTTCTTTCTCCATAGCATCTTCACCGGGCTCGTTCCGCCCTTCTCCGCGTTCTTCGCCGCCATCCTTTACCACTACGGGATCCAAGCCCTTCATCTCCAGCCCAACTCCATCCTGCTCTTGTCCATCTTTGCCTTCTACTGCGAGGCTTTCGTAGGCGTGAGGCCTTCGGTGGCCCTCTTCCGCGGCCACCCTTGCGGACAGTGCCTCTGCTCCACCGCGTGGTGGTGTCCTCACCGAGAAAGGCAAGGGCGCCCCCGTCGTTGCCGGAGCGGAGGGGAAGAGGAAGTGGGTCGATGTTGAAGAGTAAGTGACCCGGCTCGGCCTTGCTCGCCCACCGGTAGCTTGTGTATTGATGAGCTTCCTTTGCTTGGTAACCAGGAACGCCACTGCGCTGAAGATGAGGAAGAAGAAGGCGGGCATCAAGCCGAAGGCGCCTTCCGATGCGCCGCCCGCTCCTGTCGTCCTGCCATCGCCTGCTGGCGAGGGGGAGGGGGCTCGCGAGGCAACCCCCCTGGTCATCATCGCGGAGCCCCCTGAGCCCCCAATGCATGTTGGCGTGGTCGCTCCTGCCCTCGAGGGCGCGGCGTTGCCGCTGTCTAGAGGGCCAGTCGCCCGTCGATCCGTCCGTGTCCGTGGTCGCCGCGCGGCCTCCAGAGCGCCCTGCTCCTCGTGCTGCTGCCTCCCCGGGAATGTCTCCTGCGATCGCACTGGGGACTCCTCCAGAGGGGGCCTTGATGCCTTCATCGCGCGGCCTCGAGGTCCTGGACGGGGCCCTCACCGTTCTGGGTCAAGTTCGGGACGCTCTCGGGGGTACCGACGATCGCCTCGCGAGTGGACGCCTAGGGCTCCTCTCCGGGTGGCTCCAGGCCGACGCATCTGCCGTGGCGGTTTGGGGTCAGGCCGAGGCTGCCATGGCAAAGAGCGAGAAGGAGGCCGCGTCTGCCAGGGTAGCCCGCGAGGAGGCATGGGCTGACGCGGCGTCCACCGTCAGGCGCTGTGAAGAGGTGGAGGCCCGTTTGAAGGCTCTCCAGGAGGAGAAGACCGAGCTTGCGGAGCAGCTGCGCTAGCAGGAGGAAAACTTCAAGACCCGCGAGGCTGAGCTTGCCGCTCGGGACTCCGAGCTATCCCAAGCGGCGACCCACCAGGCCATGGAGCGGGAGCGCCTGGATGCGCAGGAGAAGGAAGCCGCTTCGCAGAAGGCCCTGCTCGCCGCCAAGGAGAAGATCCTTGCCGCGGCTGAGGAGAAAAAGGTTGCGGAGCTCAGCGCCTTTCCCACCGTCGAGCTCAAGCTTCGCCAAGCGCTCCACTCCCTCTGCCGGGATGGGTTTGCGGAGCCTCTGGCGGCTCCAGAGAGTGGCTTCGCGGTGCTAGCTTCGAAGTTCGTCGAGGCGCTGGAGGGCGCCGTTGTGAAGGTGGAGGGGGCCTTGGAGAGCGAGTGCCGCGACCTCTTTTCTGAGGCTGCGACGCGCGTCTTCAGCCATCTTCAGCTTTGCGAGCTGGGATTCGACTTTGACTCCTTGATCCGCCCGGTCTCCCCCGAGGTCCGCGCCAGTGCTGCGGCGGCAGTGAAGGGCGTCGTGGAGACGCTGGTGAAGAGGTTCACCCGCGTCAGGGTTCCCCCGCCTCCTGATGCTGCAGGGGTTGGTGGCGAAGAAGACGATGCCAGCGATGTTGACGACGAGTTCCCCGAGGACGGTACGAGTGGTGGCGGCGGCTCCTCCTGATTCCTCTCCCCTACTCCTTTCCTGCAATGTCCATCGTGCCTCATTGAGGCGTCAAACTTGTTTGTGTGCACGAAAACTTTTAATGCTTGTAATAACTGTTGGAATGTGTGATTGCTCTCTTTGCCTTGTTTCCTTCTTGCTTGTTGTGATGCTCTGCGTCGGCAGGGCCCGGCCCCGCGCATACCTCAGCCGCCGTTGGGCCGACCGGATCACCAAGGATGGTCCAAGGGGTGAGGGGCTACGGGGCCAGTGATGCTCCTGAGTCGCGATGCTCAAGAGTCCCGCTTGACGTACGAGCTCCAGTGTCCTCCTTAAGGGTTTTTTGAGCGGTTTTTTGAGCGCTTCGAGCTCTGCGTCGGTAGGGCCCGGCCCCGCGCATACCTCAACCGCAGTTGGGCCGACCGGATCACCAAGGATGGTTCCAAGGGATGAGGGGCTACGGGACCACTGAGGCTCCTGAGTCGCGATGCTCAGGAGTCCCCCTTGACGTACGAGTGGCTCCCATACCTTTCCTCGCCAGCTTTTCCAGAGATGGGCGCGTGAAGACCAGGTTTGGCAGACCTGGGAATGTGGCGTGTACCAGGCTTGGCCGGGTAGTAGCCCCCATGTAGCCCCCTCACACGTACATCCCTGGGGAACACAGCGAGAAGGGGGCCACTAGGGACCCTCCTGAGGTTGGATGCAGCCGCTGGGGCGCCCTCAGTTGTTTATCCCCCCGAACGGGGCGTGGGGCTTCCACCTTGCGTGGGCATAGTCATTGGTGGACCATGTTGACCGCCAGCACGGAGCTATGGCTTCCACATTGCGTGGGCATAGTCATTGGTGGACCGTGTTGTTTTCTCCGCTAGCGCGGAGCTGTGGCTTCCACATTGCGTGGGAAGGAACCCCTCCGCGTCCTCGGGGGGCTCCGGGCGTGTACAGCCCATAGAGTTCGTACGCGTGGCTGGCACGGCAGAACTGGGAGGTGTATCTAGGAGCTCGCGAGGGCGCTTTGGCCTCGCGAGGTCCCTACCTCAAAGGCGGTTTGCGCCTGAGTGTTCTTGTAGGTGGGGCCGTCCGAGGCCCTGCAGACTTCTTCTTCTTCTTCACGAGTGAGGCAGGTTGGGAGTCCTTTTGGCACTCTACGTCTGCAGGCCCCGGTCCCGCACATTTCCCGACCCCAATAGTGTACGACCGGATAACCAAGGACGCAACTGTGAGGTCAGGCCCCGACACCCTTGACGCCGACCGGATCACCAAGGACGACATCGAGGGGTGAGTGGCTTTATGACCGGTAAGGCTCCTGAGGCGCATTGCTGAAGAGCCCCCTTTAACGCTCAAGCGGCTCTACGTCGGCAGGTCCCAGTCCCGCACATTTCCCTACCACCGTAGTGTACGACCGGATCACCAAGGACGCAACTACGGGGCGAGGACCCGACACCCTTGATGCCGACCGGATCACCAAGGACGACATCAAGGGGCGAGTGGCTATATGACCGGTAAGGCTCCTGAGGTGCGATGCTCAGGAGCCCCCTTTGACGCTCGAGCGACCACCATTCCGTCCTGCTGGCTGCTACCTCAGGAGGCCGTGGGGCCTCCCGAGACTCCATGGTGAGGCGCCGCGCTGCGGCCGGAGCCCCCGAGCGGGGGTCGACTGCCCAAAGATGCAAGTCCCTGAGGCGACAGGGCCTTGCTACCCAGTTCCGAGGTGCCCCAGGAAGGGCCGTGGTGCACGGCCCCTTGCGAAACACCAACTCAGAAAGGGTGGTGTGACGACCTGGCATCGGCCAACAAAAAGTCACCTGGCGGCCATGCCACTGAAGAGCCGAAGCTACCGTCGTAGCCTGATCTTACACCTCCACGAGCGCGACCTTCACGGGCCCGTCGTCTCCCGGGGCTCGGGACCTTCGCTCGGTCCGAGCATCTCCTCCAACTCCTCGCCGTGCCCCACCAGGCAAGATATGAGCATGGCCCGTGCAAGGCGCTGGAACGTGTCGCCTGCATTCTCCAGGCCGAAGGGCATACGGACGTAGTTGCGCGGGTAGACCCATCCATGGTCGGCACGCGTTGGCCAAAAGGGGCCCTGGGAAGCGGCCCTGTTGATCGCGAGCGTGTTGACGCAGATGCACGGCTGGTCGACCATGCCGATGATGGCGGCTGCGATTGGTGGTGCTAGGCAGTCCTTGCCTTGCATGGCCTGCGCTTCCTGAAGCTCCTCGATCGCTCTGATGACGGACTCTTGCGAGCTCGGTGCCATGCGCCATGCTCCCAGCTCGAGCTGGCGCGCATCAGGACGCGCCTTCAGATTGTGCCCGAACGCCTCTCTTGTATCACTGGCCAAGCCGGAAGCTCCCCGGATGGGAGCCCCCGGGCCCGACCCAAGAGGGGCGCCGAGCGCGCTTTCCTATGCGATAGGAGGTGGGGCACCGTCCCTGGGCGCAGAGCTCGAGGTTCCAGGACGCCCCGCGGGAAGGAGCTTCTTCTTCTTCTTGCGCGAGTCCTCACAAGACAGGGCGTCCTCCTCGTCGTCCGAGCGCTCGGCCGTCGTGGCATGGTAAGCACGCTCGAGGGAGCAGACAGCATCCTTCTCATCGCAAGTGACGGTGATGACGCCGCCACTCCCTGGCATCTTGAGGACGTTGTAGCCGTGGTGAGTCACCGCCATGAACTTGGCGAGGGCCGGGTACCCCAGGATCGCGTTGTACGGGAGGTGGATGTGCGTGACGTCGAAGACAATGATCTCGGTGTGGTAGTTCTCGCGTCCGCCGAAGGTGACAGGCAGCCGCACTTGCCCGATGGGGACGGTGGACCCGTCTGTGACTCCCGAGAAGGGCTTGGTCGGTATGAGCTGTTCGTACGGTACCTGGAGCGTCTCGAAGGTCTCAATGGAGAGGACATTGAGCCCCGCTCCACTGTCAATGAGGGTCTTGGTGACAAGGACGTTGCTGATGGTTGGAGTGCACAGCATGGGGAGCTTGCCGGCCATGGCCGAGCACCTGAGCTGATCGCTCGCGTCGAAGGTAATGGCCACCTGGGACCACTTGAGAGGACGCATTGCCTCGGTCTTTGGGAGAGCCGCGTTCACCTCCCGCGTGAACTGCTTGAAGGCACGGCTCGACGCTGGGGCCTGGGCGCCGCCCAGGAGTCAGGCTACCGCCCTGACCTCTTGGAAGCCCCTAGCCCCATCGTCCTGCATGTCCTCTTCCTTCCTTCTGGGTGGCGGCGGTAATGGTGGCAGGCCGGCCTCACGAGGACGTGACTCACGAGGCTGGCCGCGGCGTGACCCCTCCGGAGGGTCGTCGCGCCAGCGATCCTCACGAGGTTGATCGCGCCAGCGGTCGTCCCGATCCTGATCGCGCCAGCGGTCCTCCTGAGGCTGATCGCGCCACCCTTGACGCGGCTCCCGGTTGTCCCAACGGCCTCCACCGCGGCCTTCGCCGCGTCCGAAGCCGTGGTCGGCACGTCCAGGGCGCCGGCCGAAGTGTTCGGCGCGGACCAGCCTAAGTTCTTGGCAGTCGGCGGTGTCATGGTTGTTGGTGCCATGAAAGATGCAGGTCGGTCTTCCCCCCGCAGGGTGCTCCTCACCCCGGCTGCGCTTTGCCTCAGGCTTGGCGGCAAGTACCGCTGGGGCCTTGCACTTCACCTCCTTGGCCTTGGTCTTCTTTTCCTCTGGCTCTGCCGCCGGAGGCCCGCGGAGCGACAGGCGGCCCTCTTCGGCCTTGGCGCACTGGTTCGCCAGGGTGAAGATCTCCAGGGCTGAGCACAGTTCATCGTTCATGGCGAGCTCCTCCTTCATTTTGAGGTCCCTGACGCCGTCGGTGAACGCGGAGATGATAGCCTCATCCGACGCCTTCGGGACCTTGAGGCGCGTAGTCGTGAAGCGTTGTATGAACTTGTGCAGGGTCTCTCCATCCTGCTGCTTTATGCGTCGCAGGTCTTTCACGGTGAGCGCGCGGTCGCGGGTACCTTGGAAGTTGGCAATGAAGCGCTTGCGCAGGTCGTCCCAGGAGGTGATGGATCCCTCCGGGAGGTTGAGGAGTCAGGAGAGCGCGCCACCTTTGAGTGCCATGGGGAACCAGCACGCCATGACTTTGTCGTCCCCATCGGCAGCCCGGATGCTCAGCGAGTAGAGCTGTAGGAACTCAGCGGGATCCGGGTTGCCGTCGTAGCGCGGGGGCAGGTCAGGCTTGAACTTGCAGGGCCACGCGGTTGGGTGGAGCTCCGGGGCGATGGCGAGGCACCCCATCGGTTCGACGGGTGCTGCGTGAGCGGGAGGGACCCGGTCTTGACGCTCCTGTGGGGCCACCACGAGTGGTGCCCGGTCGCGACGCTGGGTCGGCAGCTCGGGGAGCGCACGTGCGTCGACGCGCGGTCGGGGAACCACCTGGCAGCTTACTTCATCTCTGGCCCTCGCCCGTGGCTCGCGGGGCTGGTCGCACGGGCGCGCCTCCCGCCTGGGCTCGGGGTCGGCGTCGCGTTGCGGAGGAGGTGGCGGCGCATCGCGGGCCACGTCGTCTGCCTGGGACGGTCGGGGTCGAAGCGAGTAGGAGAGCGCTGAAGCGTCGCCGGTTGCACTGACGAGCTCCGCGATGCGCCGATGCCAGTCGTCGTAGCGGTCAGGGGCAGGGCGGTAGCGGAGCAGCTCGTTAGCCATGGCGCGTGCGCCCGAGCCGCGCGCCGGCCCGGGCCAAAAGTGGGAGGACGACCCGGAAGCTGGGACGATCGATGGAGTGGCGGTGTTTTCATCGCGCCGTGCGGTGACCGGCTGGGAGGAGTCTTGTTGCTTGTGGGCGTCTGGGCCTATGGTGGCGTTGGCCACAGGCGAGGGTGACCGGAGCGTGTCGGCGTGGCCCACAGGTGCCGTCTGGGCGAGACGGGCAGCTCGGCGCTCGGCGCGGGCTCGGCGAGCGTCAAACATCGGAACGGCGAGGTGGGAGAAGATCTCGGCTTGAGGAAGACTCTGACACGCCCCCTACCTGGCGCTCCAAATGTTGGATTTCAGGCTCCGCAAAACCCTTAAGATTCGAACATAGGGGCGTGTGCGAAGATCCCCTGCAGCCTCACCCTACCTAGCTCGCTACTCGATGGACAAGACAATGCACTCACGCGATGACGAGGAAGAAGATGAACACAGTGGTTTACCCAAGTTCGGGCCGCTGTGAAGTGTAATATCCTACTCCTGCTTTGGTGGATTGCCTCTCGAGGCGGTGTGGTGGATGAACTAGTACAATGTTTTGGAGCCTCGTGAGGGCGCTCCTGAGGTGTTCTTGGCCCTCTGTTGGCTTGGTGATGGATGAGTGGGTCGACCGATTTCGGATCCCCTTCTTCGGTGCGGCCTAGCCTCTATATATAGCGGTGGCCCGGGTCCTCTTCCCTTATCGCAATGGCGGGAAGGGATCCCACAACGGCCAATTATGAAGGGGGACAGGAGTACATGCCCGCCCTGCCCAAAGGTGGTCTTCGCCTGCAAAGTAGTTGTCAATGATGCAGAGGTGGGCTCGGCGATGACATCCGTCCTGCAGGGCTCGTGGTCGTGGTCTTGTTGCACCGGAACGGAAAACTTTGGGGGTGCTTTGGGAACCCGCGTACGTCCTTGGTCCCTTTGCACCAAAGGGGAAACTGCGCCGCCTGGCGCGCTGGCGCCCGCCTGTCCTTCCTTGCGTCATCTTTGACTCCTGAGGCTGGGCTCTGCATAGAGATCTCCGCCGCTCCGGAGGGGGCCTGGGGAGGCCCATCCCTTGCCAGTCTTGACGCTGCTCCTCCTCGCGAGCCTAGGGTCCTCGCGAGGGCCTTGTCTTCAGTGGGGTTGTTCATGGTTGTGCTTGGCTGACGAAGTGGGCCGTGCCCTGGGCCGCAGGCAGGCAGGTCTGGGTACCCCCGTTCCCAGGACACCGACAGGCAAGTCTAGGTAACCCCATCCCATAACACCGACAAACACAACATGGCATTCTGAAATAACAAGATTCTCAGACTTATTGAAAATTAGAGTAGACATGAGCAGCAGTATTATCAGGTAGGCATGTTGACAGCAAGAAACAAGTATGTAGCAAGGCTATTTCATGGAATCAAATGGAACATCTGCATACACCATAACATGCACTTCAATTCATCCCATATGGGTATTTGCAAAAGAGCTATGAATCCATGGCAATCATCAAGACAAAAAGCTAAGTTTCAATCCAGATTCCAGACTTAGAGAAAAATTATAAGCATTTATCCCAAAACAGCAGTTTGACTAGGCATGTTTACATAGCAATAACAGTAGCATAACAAACAATTATAAGCATTTATAAGATACCAGAAGCAAGTAGACATGGTACCCTACAAATTATTCCATTGGCACAAATACATAAGAGGCATGTATTGCTTAATATGATGCTCACAAAACGGAACTTATCGTTAACAGATTACAGATTTATCACGAAGTCTACTTTAGAGCAACAAATGGACATGTTAATGATGTTTCACATGGCAACCAGAGGCATGGCATCAAAGTAAACATCACATAGAGCAATTCTCATGAAGGAACCACATGCAAAAGACCTACGGATTAGATGCAATCATCCACACAAATTTGAACAAAGTAACAGTTTTGCAAACTACGATGGGATGCACTTTTGCAACAAGAATTTGAGCAGGTATAGGATTCCTAATATGTGTGCAAATTATGCCATCATGTAGAGAACGAAGAGTAGATGATTTTACATATAAAGATCATTTTCATGCGGTGCATGGTTTGCGAGATACAAGTTGCACAAAATGCAATATGATGATGACAAACAGGTTTTTCAGGGACTTCGAGAAAAATTGATCTAGGGGCAAACGGGACAGAGGGGTTCCGCGGGGCGTTTGGTTCGCAGGCTGACGGGGTGGATGGCTGGATCGGGACGGGGCCATCCCGTCTCGAGGCAAAGGCCATTGTCAGCCGGCGAGGATGGTGACGGCGCCGAGGATCGCCTGAGGCAGGGCGGATGGTGGTGGGGTGTCGCGGGCAGCCGAATCCAGGCTCCTCCAGCCGGATCTGGGCGGTGGTGACGCGGGACGGTGCCGGCGGCAGGCGGGCGAGGCTGGCGGCGGCGCGATGCGGGGCTGGAGACGGCGAGGTCGGGCTCCACGGCTCGTGGCCGAGGCTGCGAATGCTGCGAGCAGGCGACCGGAGGGCTGGGCGTGCGCGAGGAAACCGGCAAAATCAGAGGTCGGGGCCGGCAAGGGGCAGAGCAGGAGATCGGGCGGATGGCGCGGGCTTGTGGCGACGGCAATTCAGGCTCGGGTGGGCCCGCGCGATGGAGGGAGGAGCTGGGCGCGACGTGGCAGCGGCTGGTTGGTCGCAGGCGGCGGCGCAGGTAGAGGTGGCGGCGACAAGTGGCGGCGGGACATTAGGCCGGCATGGAAAACAAGGAGGAGGGAGAAGGAAGGCCATTTTTAGGCAGGGGAGCCTTCGTTTTATAGGCAGGGGGCTAGGGTTTGCGTTTTTAGTCCGATTTCGAACCGTTCGATCTCTATCGGACGGTCCAGAGGCGGAGGGGGTTAGGATAGGTATTGGTGGGCTGGTGGGCTGTGTTTCAGAGGCTAGGTTTGAGAGAAGCGAGAGATGTGCGGCCCGGCAACAGATTTTGAAAACCGAAACATCCGACAATTATAACCGGCGATAGTGCCGCTCTAGGTTTATCCACTGGGGTATCAAACGATCTCCGACTGCGACGAAATGTGGCAGGCGGTCTAGCTACACTATAATAAGACCGCACGCCAACTTTCAACCCTTTCAAAGAAAGTCTTATGCACACTTTTAAAGACAATATTTTATCGATGCCGCGGGCACATGCGTGTGTGGTTGGTCTCGAAACGGTCATCGACAAAAATGTGGAGAATCGGCAACTATGAACAGATGCAAGTTTTAGAAAACGATGGCAATGATGTGCCGATGAGATGCGAATTATGCGAATGATGCAATGATGAATGCGACAACCAAACGAATCACACGATGACAACGAAATAAAACGGGAATCTTCTAGAGCGTCAGTCTCCGGCTGTTACAACTCTCCTCCACTAACAAGAGAACTCGACCCGAGATCTTAGAATGAGAAGAGGAAGAGGAAGAGGAAGAGAAAGAGGTAAAATAAGTTGCTTCTTTGACAAATGAGTGAAACCAACAAAACTTGAAGGAAGGTAGAGATGAAGAATGATATGAGGAACAAGCAAGAATTAAGAAGAAATTTGGGCAGCACTTCGGTAGAAAAGAGAAGAAAAACTTGATAAGGTGGAAATAACACAAAAAGAGGACAGAACACTCCGGTTAAATGGATAAGCTAGGAAAGAACAAGATCTTGACAAAATGAGATGATGGTTCGAAGAGAGCAACATCACAATGCCTCCGGAACAGAAGAATAGACGCTAGATCGTCAGACAGAAAAGAACGGAGAAGAAAATGATAACTTCTACCACAATATAATTTGACAAGCATCCTTGGTGTCGGGGGTGTGATTCACAATGATCTACGGGACCAGCGAGGCCCCTTTTCGGTTCGGTAGGGGCGTCGAGTGCACGAAGAGCATCAGTCGGCCATTACTACACGCGGGGTTTATACAGGTTTGGGCCGCTCGGGAGCGTAAAACCCTACGTCCTGTCTGTGTGTTGTATATCTGGGTCCAAATACAAGGGAATAGCTACCCGGCAAGGATGCTCGAGAGGTGCTTCTGCGCGTGCAAATGGACGGAGTGTCGACCATTTTCAAGGTAGCCATGTGCCTCCTTTATAGTTCAAGGGGTTACCACAAGGGCTACGATGGTCTTTTCCTGGGTGTACAGTGTGTTCTTACAGCTACAGGGGCTGTCGTAAGAGTGGTAGTGGGATACACCTAACTCTGACGGACAAGGACAGGTGCATTGAATGCGTCGTGAGGTGGCGCGCTGGCGACGGTTCCTGGCAAGGATTGCCTCTCCTTCTGTGCCATTCGCCCAGCTACATCTTATTCTTCTGCCACGCCGCGGGACGGGTGGCGTTAAAGCTGCATCAGGCCCGCCGCTGTAGCCACGTGCCCCGGCCAGCTCTGACTGCCCGCCTGCCCCCTCGACACCTCAAGCGATGTAGACTATCGTCCTTGGTGAGGTGGAGCGGCAGCCTGGCGGGACGGAATCCTTGCCGGGGGCGCTCGCGAATGGGCTATTCCACTTTGCGGAGGGCCCGAATGCCTTCCTCAGGTCTCGACTCTTGTTTCTCCTCGGAGGCTGCTACGAGCCCGGCAAGAGGCTGTCGGTCTGGGGAGACTGCCCGTGCACAAATCTGGGGACTAGGTACCCCTAGTCCTTAGTACACCGACAGTAGCCCCGGGCCTGGGCCATACACGCATGCGCCGTTGTTGGGCTAGGCCCAAAACATTGCATGGGCATGCATAGCCGTGCATCCCTAAAGTTATGATGACTTTTTACTGACCTTTCCCACGACGCACATTTAGCGTGGGTAATGGCATTGCTGTAGAAGGGCGGTCGCCGAAGCAGCATGCTTGACAATGAATGGTCACATCGGTGCATGGGTGGCCAGCCCCAGGCCTCCCTCAGGGTAAGCAGTGGGAGAAACAATGCGTCGTCCACCCACCCCTCGCCATTTAATTGGTGTCGCTCCTCGTTCCGTCTTGACTATGCCTTGGGCGACGCGTGGCGCGTGCGGCGCTCGTCATTGGTCGGGGAGGGTGGTCGTCGAAGTCGCGGGTGTACGAGCGCGCGCTCGCTGTGTTCTTTGGAGAGTCTCCCCCTCTCCTCCCTCTCTCCCCTATAAATGGGGGGGGGTAGAGAGGGTGCCACTCATCCGCGACTCTGAGCCCTTCCTTAGCTGCTTGGTGCTTCTTCCCTCTTTCTCTCGCCATAGTATCCAGCGCGTTGCCTCTATAATGGCAAGGGGCCGCGGCCGTGGTCGATTTTCTAGGGGCGCCAGGAGGGGCAGCTCCCGGAGCCCGGTGCTCATTGTGGTGATGGTGGTGGAGGTCGGGTCCATCTCCCAAGGCCGGTCGGCATCCGTGGTCCTCGAGCTGGCAGCTCCGTCGGTGCGATGTGGCCGTGGAGGCCGAGCAGCCCCGCCAAACCGCGGTGGTGCGCCTCTCCCTCAACCACATGCATGCGTTCATGTTGGGGAGGAGGTGCAAGAATTCGTCCTGGCGGTCCCCCGCCGCCCTCGGAGTTAGCTGCGCCTCCCCGACTGGTTTGCCCGGCTCATGGAGGGCAATCCGCCCCAGGGGCTGTGGCTGCGGGTGGACGGCTGTCCTAGTGGCCCCGCCCGGGTGACCGTCGATTTCTCCATCGCCAGCGCCATGTTCCTAACACGGGGGCGGAAGTCATTCGCCTGCTCCCATGGCTTGGGCCCTAGGCATCTCCTCCACTTCAGGTTCGATGGTACCGCTACACTTTCGTGAAGATCTTCGGGGCGTCCGGCGCTCGTTTGGAGTGTTGCGCGGAGAGCTCGAGCAGGAGCGACTTTGATTCCTCCAGCGACAGCGACGACGATGGCAACATCTTCGGCATCAAGTGGGAGGAGTCTGACTAGACGCGCACAGCACTGTAGCTGGGGTTTTAGGGATCCGGTAACGAAACTCCGCCTGTTAGGGCTCGTCCCAGATCAATCACCACATCGTAGTGGCAGATCTCCTGTCGGCGGCAGGCAGGGTCGTAGGTGAAGTCATATTCTGACTTGACGCCGCAGCCGCCGCCACCAAGCCGATGCGCCTCCCTCCCCAGGGGCCGGCGAGGATGTTATAGGAAGTCATACTCTGACTTGTCCCCGTCAGACTTGTTGCTGGGCCTGGCGCCCTCCTTCTGTACCTATGTTGTACCCGACGAAGTCCTGAAAGAAAATCAAAGAAAACATTGGGTACTACTGATATATCAAGGATTTGTCTTGTATGTTTGTGTGTCAATCCTTCTTTTCCTTCGCTTCTTTGCGAAAAACTATGTTGCGATGCCTTTCCGACCTTTACGCTTGCCGGGGACCCTTGCAGACGTGGGTCGTCTTATCGAGGGGCGCTTCTAAGGATAACTCCCGAGCACTCCCCGGTAGCGCGACTTTCGGCAAGGTCCCCTGATGCACAACGATTTTGATAAGGATCCACCCGCACGTAGGTCTTTCCTCAGGCCGCGTTTCGTTGCAGGGAAAGAGTAAGGATTTTACTTATCTTCTTCTTGTCGAGAGGTTGTTACTCTGAATGCTTCCACCCTCGCTGTCCCCTTCTTCCCCCGGGATGACCTGCGCGCGGGGGGAGCAATCATGCTTCCTTTTGAGAAAAAGAAAGAAGATAAAATAGGATGCAGTATTGTCCTTTTTCGTGGTTTCGATAACAGCCTTATGCTGGCAATTAACTACCGCAATAACCCACATAGCGAAACATAATGGAAATATGTATCTAAGCAGGAAAAATGTTGTGGGATAACTAGTTTTACTGACTGCGCACAGGGTCATCACCTGGCTTTGTACAAAGGATTACACGCATTGCTGCGAGACTTGCACAAAAGTGGTTGCCGGGGGGCCCGACAACCGCGCCTTATGGGTAGAACTTGCGAAGATGCTCGATATTCCACGAGTTCTGTACCTGGGTGCCATCTTCGGTCTCCAGGCAGACTGCGCCAGGCCTGGTGACATGTACCGCCCGGTAAGGGCCTTCCCACTTCGGCGTCAACTTGTTCGTCCCCTTCGGAGACTGAATCCGTCGAAGGACAAGGTCGCCTTCCTCAACAATCCTGGCTCGCACTTTGCGGCTATGGTAGTGGTGCAAGGCCTGTTGGTACGTTGCGGCACGCAGTGCAGCCTGGAGACGATCTTCCTCGAGGAGCATGGCATCGTCATGCCGTAGCCGCTCTTGCTGGTCCTCATCAAATGCCTGCACTCTCAGTGACCCGTACGTGAGTTCCATGGGGAGAACTGCCTCTGCTCCGTACACCAGAGAAAAGGGGGTTTCACCGGTGGCTCGATTTGGCGTTAATCTGATCGACCAAATAACCGCCGGTAGCTCGTCAATCCAGCGCCTTCCATCCTTGCGTAGCTTGTCGAAAGTCCTTGTCTTGAGGCCCCGCGGCACTTCAGCATTCACCATCTCTACTTGCCCGTTGCTCCTTGGGTGAGCAACTGAGGCGAAGCAGATTCGGGAGCCGATGTCTTGACTGTTTTGCATAAAAGTGTTGCTGGTGAATTATGTGCCGTTATCGGTGATGATCCGATTGGGGACCCCGAAATGGCAAACAATCCCTCTGAGGAACTTGACTGCCGGTAGCACGGGGGAGGGGGGCGACGATGTAGAGCCCCCAGACCGAAAATGGCCAGGAGAGCGGCACAGTTTGAAGGGCTTGTGCTGGTTCGTGTATTTGCTAGGCACGGTATTTGCATGCTTCGCACATTGTTACCACTGCCAAGGTGCCTTGAAGGGCTGTGGGACAGTAGAAGCCTTGCCGGAACGCCTTCCCGACAAGGGCTCTTCATCCTACGTGGGAGCCACAGGTCCCCTTGTGTATCTCTGCCAGCAGCTTTTGTCCTTCCTGCCGAGTGATGCACCTCAATTTCACTCCATTCCGTCTTCTTCTGTATAGATCGTTGTCCACGAACTGGTACATACTCGACTGTCGGGCTACTTTTTCAGCCTCTTCTTGCTCTTCGGGGAGGTCTCCGGTCTAGAGGTACCGGACAATTTGCTGTGCCCATGTCGGAGCCCGTGGCTCGACGACAAGGACTAAAGGCGTTTCTTCTACTTCGGGGGCCCTAGCTTTGACGGTGGGGCCCGCCTGTCCCGCCGGGGCTCGGCGCTCACCGTTAAGCATTCTGTCGCTTCCGGCAACCTTCTTGGTGGCTGCTGGTGGCTCTGCCGGGAAGTAGTTACCGGAGCTAATCTTTCTCTTCTTGGCTTGTCGCCCTGATGGTGCAACTGATGGCTGAGTGAGTCGGAGCACAAAGGTACCTGGTTCCACAGGTGACTTCTGAGCTGCTAGCTTCGATAGTTCGTCGCCGATGTCATTTTCTGCCTGGGGACATGTTCCATCTGCAGACCATCGAACCGTGCTTGCAAATTCCTCACTTCGTCAACATATGCTTCCATCTGGGGCTCTGGTAATCATTGTTGACTTGGCACACGACCAGCTGTGAGTCTCCCAGGACTATCAATTTCTTCATTCCCAAATCCGCCGCTATCCGCAGCCTGGCGAGTAAACCCTCATACTCGGCCGTGTTGTTGGTTGACACCTCCCGAGGGAAGTGCATCTGGACCATATACTTGAGGTGCTCTCTAGTGGTAGCTATGAGCAGTACTCCGGCACCGGCACCTTGCAGCGAGAAAGCCCCGTCAAAGTACATGATCCATACCTGAGGTGTTTCCTTGCCGTGAAGGGCTGTCTCTGGGGTTTCCTCATCTGGGGTCGGTGTCCATTCGGCAACGAACTCAGCCAATGCCTGGTTTTTGATGATTTTTGTGCTCTCAAAACTCAGATCAAAGTTGGCTAGCTCCAAGGCTCATTCCACAACCTGCCGGTTGCTTCCGGGTTCCTCAAGATCCGCTGCAGCGGGAAGCGGGTGACGACTATAATGTGGTGCGCTTGGGAGTAGTGGTGCAGTTTCTGGGATGCCATGAGGAGGCCAAAGAGTAGCTTCTGAATCCCAGAGTACCTCGATCGAGCTCCCTGCAGGAGGGAGCTGCCAAAGTACACCGGTCGCTGCACCATCCTCGTCTTCTGCGGCGCTCGCTGTTCCACTTCCCGTGTTGTCCTTGCGTCGGCTTCTTGGTTCGTCCGGGTAGACTCTTTTTCGCTGGCTATCGGGTTGGGGGCCACCGGATCGCCTTCCTCGGCTTCCCTCTCCGCCACTAGTGCGGCGCTGACCACCTGGTTCGTTGCTGCCAAGTACAACATCAATGGTTCTTTAGGCTTGGGTGCAACTAGGACAGGGGCCGAGGACAGGTACTTCTTCAGATCTTGCAATGCCACCTCTGCTTCTGCCCTCCACGTCATTGGGCCTGCCTTCTTCAGGATCTTGAAGAATGGCAGTGCCCACTCCGCGGACTTGGAGATGAACCTGTTGAGGGTGGCGACGTAGCCCACCAGCCGCCGTACGCCTTTGCCGCGTCTTGGTGCCCCCAGGTGCTCGATTGCTTCAATTTTGGCGGCGTTGGCTTCTATCCCACGCTGAGATATGAAGAAACCGAGGAGCTTGCCGGAAGGGACTCCAAACACGCACTTCTCAGGATTGAGCTTCAGGTTGATCTTGCGCAAATTCACAAAGGTCTCCTCCAGATCCTGGACCTGCGTGGCCTTGTCTTGGTTTTGATTAATGTCGTCCATGTAGGCCTCCACATTCCTATGCAGTTGTGATCCGAGGCCGATCTAGACGGCTGTCGCGAATGTTGAACCCGTGCTCTTTAGACCAAACGGCATGCGCTTGAAGCAGTATGTGCCGCAGGGAGTGATGAACGCCATTTTCTCCTCATCTTCCTCAGCCATGAAGATCTGGTGATTGCCGGAGTAGGCATCGAGGAAGGACAACAGGTCGCAATCGGCGGTTGAGTCCACTATCTGGTCGATGCGTGGCAGGGGAAAGGGATCCTTCGGGCAGGCTTTGTTGACATCTGTGAAGTCGATACAAAGTCTCCATTTCCCACTCGCCTTACGCACTGATGAGCCACAAGTATAGGCAATCAATCGTAGTCCTTTCGATAAGTAAGAGTGTCGAACCCAACGAGGAGCAGAAGGAAATGACAAGCGGTTTTCAGCATGGTATTCTCTGCAAGCACTGAAATTGTAGGTAACAGATATTTTGGATAGAAAGGTAATTTGTACCGAGCAAGTAATAGTAATGGTAAACAAGGTGCAGCAAAGTAGACCAATCCTTTTGAGGCAAAGGACAGGCCAGAACAATCACAAGTAATAGGCAAAGTGTTCTTGAGGGTACACGGGAATATCGTCTAGTCACTTTTATCAAGTTGGTTTGATTCGTGTTTGCTACTTTGATAATTTGATATGTGGGTGGACCGGTGCTAAGGTGTTGTTCTAACTTGAAATAACAACCTACTTATGATTAACCCCCTCGCAAGCATCCGCAACTACGAGAAAAGTATTAAGACAAAGTCAAACCATAGCATTAAACATGTGGATCCAAATCGGCCCCTTACGAAGTAGCGCATAAACTAGGGTTTACGCTTCTGTCACTCTAGCAACCCATCATCGAATAACTACTCCACAATGCATTCCCTTAGGCCCATGAATGGTGAAGTGTCATGTAGTCGACGTTCACATGAAATCACTAAGGGAATCACAACATACATACCATCACAATATCGAACACATATCAAATTGACATGATTACTCGCAACATGACTTCTCCCGTGACCTCAAGAACAAAGGTAACTACTCACAAATAATAATCATGCTCAAGATCAGAGGAGTAATGAATAGCATAATGGATCTGAACATATAATCTTCCACCAAATAAACCGTATAGTAATCAACTACACAAGGTAATCTACACTACTAGTCACACACAAGTACCAATCTGAGGTTCCGGTACCAAGATTGAACACAAGAGATGAACTAGGGTTTGAGAGGAGATGGTGCTGTTGAAGATGTTGATGAAGATTGGCCTCCCAAAGATGAGAGGGGTGTTGGTGATGACGATAGCTTCGATTTCCCCCTCCGGGAGGGAAGTTCCCCCGGCGGAATCGCTCCGCCGGAGGGCAAAATTGCTCCTGCCCAAGTTCCTCCTCGAGGCGGCGGCGCTTCGTCCCGAAAGTCCTCTTCCTAATTTTTTTAGGTTTTTTGGGATTATATACCAGAAGATGGGCTTCGGAGGTGGGCCAGGGTGAGCACCACCCACCAGGCCGCGCCAGGGGGTGCCTGGCGCGCCCTGGTGGGTGCTCCTCACCAGGTGGGCCCCCTCCGGTATATTTTTGCTCCAGTATTTTTTATTAATTGCAAAAATGATCTCCGTAAAGTTTCAGCTTCATTGGAGTTGTGCAGAATAGGTATCTCTGACTTGCTTTTCTTGGGTCCAGAATTCCAGCTGCCGGTATTCTCCCTTTTTGTGTAAACCATGCATATTATGAGAGAAAAGGCATTAGAATCACTCCCCAAAGCATTATTATTCAACAAAACAAAGTAAATAATAGTAGGAAATCATGATGCAAAATGGACGTATCAACTCCCCCAAGCTTAGACCTCGCTTGTCCTCAAGCGAAAGCCGATATTGAAAAGCATGTCCACATGGTTTGAGAGAGAGGTGTCGATAAAAACAAAATACGGACATAGAAGCATCATGCTTATTAACATAACAACAACAAACTCTAACTGTCGGCATTCTGGGAACGGGGGTACCCAGACCTGCCGGCCTGCGGCCCAGGGCATGGCCCACTTCATCAGCTAAGCACGACTAGACGCAGCCCCACTCGAGACAAGGCCCTCGTGAGGCCCTAGGCTCGCGAGGAGGAGCAGCGTCAGGACCGGCTAGGGATAGGCCTCCCTAGGCCCCCTCAGGCGCGGCAGAGATCTCTATGCAGGTCCCGGCCTCAGGAGTCAAAGATGACGCAAGGAAGGACAGGCGGGAGCCAGAGCGCCAGGCGGTGCAGTTTCCCCTTTGGTGCAAAGGGAGAAAGGACGTACACGCGTTCCCAAAGCACCCCCCAAAGGTTTCCATTCCGGTGCAACAAGACCACGACCACGAGCCTTGCAGGACGGATGTCATCGCCGAGCCCACCTCTACATCATCGACAGCTACTTTGCAGGCGAAGACCGCCTTTGGACAGGGCGGGGTGTACTCCTGTCCCCCTTCAAATTTGGCCGTTGTGGGATCCCTTCCCGCCATTGCGATAAGGGAAGAGGACCCGGGCCACCGCTATATATAGAGGCTAGGCTGCACCATAGAGAGGTGGGGCGACCAGTCAATCCAACCGAACCACCACAAAGCCAGCAGAGGGCCAAGAACACCTAACGAGGGCCCTCGCGAGGCTCCTCAACATTGTACTAGTTCATCCACCATACCTACACGAGAGGCAATCCACCAAAGCAGGAGTAGGGTATTACGCTTCGCAGCGGCCCGAACCTGGGTAAACCACCGTGTTCATCTGCTTCCTCGTAATCGTGCGAGTTCATCGTCTTGGCCACCGAGTAGCGAGCTAGGTAGGGCGAGGCTACGGGGGATCTTCGCACACGCCCCTGTGTTCGAACCTTGAGGGTTTTGCGGACCCGAAATCCGACATTTGGCGCGCCAGGTAGGGGGCGTGTCGGAGTCTTCCTCAAGCCGAGATCTTCTCCCACCTCACCATTCCGATGTCTGACGCTCGCCGAGCCCGCGCCGAGCGCCGAGCTGCCCGCGTCGCCCAGACAGCACCTGTGGGCCGCGCCGACGCGCGCCGGTCACCCTCGCCTGTGGCCAATGCCGCCACAGGCCCGGACGCCCACGAGCAACAAGACTCCTCCCAGCCGGTCACCGCGCGGCGCGATGGCCACACCGCCACTCCATCGATCGTCCCAGCTTCCGGGTCGTCTTCCCACTTTCGGCCCGGGCTGGCGCGCTGCTCGGGCGCACTCCCCTTGGCTAACGAGCTGCTCCGCTACCGCCCTGCCCCGGACCGCTACGACGACTGGCTTCGACGCATCGCGGAGCTCGTCAGTGCTGCTGGCGACGCTTCAGCGCTCTCCTACTCGCTTTGACCCCGACCTTCCCTGGCAGAAGACATGGCCCACGATGCGCCGCCGCCTCCTCCGCAACGCGACGTCGACCCCGAGCCCAGGCGAGAAGCGCGCCCTCGCGAACCGCGCGCGAGTGCAAGAGATGAAGTAAGCTGCTAGGTGGTTCCCCGGCCGCACGTTGATGCGCGTGCGCTCCCCGCGCTGCCGACCCAGCGTCGCGACCGGGCACCACTCGAGGTGGCCCCACAGGAGCGTCAAGACCGGGTCCCTCCCGCGCACGCAGCACCCGTCGAACCGGTGGGGTGCCTCGCCATCGCCCCGGAGCTCCACCCAACCGCGTGGCCCTGCAAGTTCAAGCCTGACCTGCCCCCGCGCTACGACGGCACCCCGGATCCCGCCGAGTTCCTACAGCTCTACTCGCTGAGCATCCGGGCTGCCGGCGGAGACGACAAAGTCATGGCATGCTGGTTCCCCATGGCACTCAAGGGCGGCGCGCTCTCCTGGCTCCTCAACCTCCCGGAGGGATCCGTCACCTCCTGGGACGACCTGCGCAAGCGCTTCATCGCCAACTTCCAAGGTACCCGCGACCGCGCGCTCACCGTGAACGACCTGCGGCGCATAAACCAGCAGGATGGAGAGACCCTGCACAAGTTCATACAGCGCTTCACGACTACGCGCCTCAAGGCCCCGAAGGCGTCGGATGAGGCTATCATCTCCGCGTTCACCGACTGCGTCACGGACCTCAAAATGAAGGAGGAGCTCGCCATGAATGATGAACTGTGCTCAGCCTTGGAGATGTTCAACCTGGCGAACCGGTGCACCAAGGCTGAAGAGGGCCGCCTGTCGCTCCGCGGGCCTCCGGCAGCAGAGCCAGAGGAAAAGAAGACCTAGGCTAAGGAGGCAAAGCGCAAGACCCCAGCGGTACTTGCGGCCGAGCCTGAGGCAAAGCGCAACCGGGGTAAGGAGCACCCCGCGGGGGGAAGACCGACCTGCATCTTTCATGGCACCAACAACCACGACACCGCCGACTGCCAGGAACTCAGGCTCGTCCATGCCGAACACTTCGGCCGGCGCCCTGGACGCGCTGACCGTGGCTTCGGGCGTGGCGGAGGCCGCGGTGGAGGCCGTTGGGACAACCGGGAACCGCGTCAAGGGTGGCGTGATCAGCCTTGGGAGGATCGCTGGCGCGATGACCCCCTGGAGGGGTCACGCCGTGGCCAGCCTCGTGAGGCACGCCCTCGTGAGGCCGGCCTACCACCACTACCACCGCCACCCAGAAGGAAGGAAGAGGACAGGCAAGACGATGGAGCTGGGGGCTTCCAAGAGGTCAGGGCGGTAGCCTGTATCCTGGGCGGCGCCCAGGCCCCATCGTCGAACCGCGTCTTCAAGCAGTTCACGTGGGAGGCGAACGCGGCTCTCCCAAAGCCCGAAGCAATGCGTCCCCTCAAGTGGTCCCAGACTGCCATCACCTTCGACTCAAGGGATCAGCTCAGGTGCTCGGCCATGGCCGGTAAGCTCCCCATGCTGTGCACTCCAACCATCAGCAACGTCCTCGTCACCAAGACCCTCATCGACAGTGGAGCGGGGCTCAATGTCCTCTCCATTGAGACCTTCGAGACGCTCCAAGTATCGTACGAGCAACTCATGCTGACCAAGCCCTTCTCAGGAGTCACGGACGGGTCCACCGTCCCCATCGGGCAAGTGCGCCTGCCCGTCACCTTCGGCGGACGCAAGAAACACCACACCGAGATCATCGTCTTCGACGTCGCGCACATCCACCTCCTGTACAACGCGATCCTTGGGTACCCGGCCCTCGCCAAGTTCATGGCGGTGACTCACCATGGCTACAACGTCCTCAAGATGCCAAGAAGTGGCCGCGTCATCACCGTCGCCTGCGATGAGAAGGATGCCGTCTGCTCTCTCGAGCGTGCTTACCGTGCCGCGGCGGCCGAGCACTCAGACGACGAGGAAGATGCCCTGCCTCGTGAGGACACACGCAAGAAGAAGAAGCAGCTCCTTTCCGCGGGGCGTCCCGGAGCCTCGGGCTCTGCGCCCAGGGACGGGGCCCCGCCTCCCATCGCATAGGAAAGCACACTCGGCACCCCTCATAGGTCGGGCTCGGGGGCTCCCATCCAGGGAGCCTCCAGCCTGGCCGGTGAGACAAGAGAGGCGCTCGGGCACAACCTGAAGGCGCGTCCCGACGCGCGTTAGCTCGAGCTGGGAGCACGGCACGTGGCACCGAGCTCACAAGAGTCCGTCATCAGAGCGATCGGGGAGCTTCAGGAAGTGCAGGCCATGGAGGGCGGGGACTGCCCAGCACCACCAATCGCAGCCGCCATCATCTGCACGGTCGACCAGCCGTGCATCTACGTCAACACGCTCGCGATCAACAGGGCCGCGTCCCAGGGCCCCTTTTGGCCAACGCGTGCCGATCATTGATGGGTCTACCCGCGCAACTACGTCTGCATGCCCTTCGGCCTGGCGAACGCAGGCGTCACGTTCCAGCGCCTCGCCCAGGCCATGCTCATACCTTGCCTGGCGGGGCGCGGCGAGGAGTTGGAGGAGATGCTCGGGCCGAGTGAAGGCCCCGAGCCCTGGGAGACGACGGGCCCGTTAGGGTCGCGCTCGTGGAGGTCTAAGATCAGGCTGCGACAGCAGCTTCGGCTCTTCAGCGGCATGGCCGCCAGGTGACTTTTTGTTGGCCGTTGCCAGGTAACTTTTTGGTTTACTCCGTTCAAGGGCGCCCACCGGGCCGCATTATCCTCAGGCGATCAGGGCATACCCCTGCAGCCACCTCATTTACGCATATTTCAATAGTTTCTCATGCACATGATCTGTTTCCCGCGCCATTCTTCCTAAGTGGTGCTTCGCAAGGGGCCGTGCGCTACGGCCCTCCCAAGGCACGTCGGAACTGGATAGCAAGGCCCTGTCGCCTCAAGGACTTGCATCTTTGGGCAGTCGACCCCCGCTCGGGGGCTCCGACCGCTGCGCGGCACCGCAGTATAGAGTCTCGAGAGGCTCGAGGGCCTCCTGAGGAAGCAGCCGGCAGGACGAAATGGGGGTCGCTCGAGCGTCAAAGGGGGCTCCTGAGCATCGCGCCTCAGGAGCCTTACCGGTCATATAGCCACTCGCCCCTTGATGTCGTCCTTTGTGATCCGGTCGGCGTCAAGGGTGTCGAGGCCTCGCCCTGTGGTTGCGTCCTTGGTGATCCGGTCGTACACTACGGCGGTAGGGAAATGTGCGGGACTGGGACCTGCCGACGTAGAGCCGCTTCAGCGTCAAAGGGGGCTTCTGAGCAATGCGCCTCAGGGGCCTTACCGGTCATAAAGCCACCCGCCCCTTGATGTCGTCCTTGGTGATCCGGTCGGCATCAAGGGTGTCGGGGCCTGACCTCGTAGTTGCGTCCTGGTGATCCGGTCATACACTACGGTGGTCGGGAAATGTGCGGGACTGGCGCCTGTAGACGCACAGTGCCGAAAGGGTTCCCAACCTGCCTCACTCGTGAAGAAGAAGAAGTCTGCAGGGCCTTGGACAGCACCACATATGAGAAGACTCAGGCGCAAACCGCCTTTGAGGTAGGGACCTCGCGAGGCCAAAGCGCCCTCGCGAGCTCCCAGATACACCTCCCAGTTCTGCCGTGCGAGCCACGAGCACGAACTCAATGGGCTGTACACGCCCGGAGCCCCCCGAGGACGGGGAGGGGTTCCTGCCCACGCAATGTGGAAGCCACAGCTCCGTGCTGGCGGTCAACACGGTCCACCACTGACTATGCCCACGCAATGTGGAAGCCACAGCTCCGTGCTGGCGGTCAACATGGTCCACCAATGACTATGGCCACGCAATGTGGAAGCCACATCTCCGTGCTGGCGGTCAACATGGTCCACCAATGACTATGCCCACGCAAAAGCCACAGCTCCGTGCTGGCGGACAACACAGTCCACCAATGATTATGCCCACGCAATGTGGAAGCCCCATGCCCCGTGCGGGGGATAAACAACTGAGGGCGCCCCAGCGGCCGCATCCAACCTCAAGAAGGTCCCTAGTGGCCCCCTTCTAGCTGCGTTCCCCAGGGATGTACGCGTGAGGGGGCTACACAGGGCTACTACCTGGCCAAGCCTGGTACTACTACCGGGCCAAGCCTGGTATACGCCACCTTCCCAGGTCTGCCAAACCTGGTCTTCACGCGCCCATCTCAGGAAAAGCTAGCGAGGAAAGGTATGGGAGCCGCTCGTACGTCAAGGGGGACTCCTGAGCATCACGACTTTGGAGCCTCACTGGTTCCTTAGCCCCCTAGACGGATCAACGGGCGGCTGGCCCTCCGGACGGCGGCGCCATCGCCCCCTCAGGAGCGGGTGCGATCGCGCCAACAGGCATTGGGGGCTCATGGGGCTCCGTGGCGATGGCCAGGGGGGTTGCCTCGCGAGCCCCCACCCCTTCGGCAGTGGGCGCCGCGACAGGCGACGGCAGGATGACAGGAACGGGCGGCGCGTCGGAAGGCGGCTTCGGCTTGACGCCCGCCTTCTTCTTCCTCATCTTCAGTGCGGCGGCGTTCCTGGTTCCCAAGCAAAGGAAGATCATCAATACACAATCTACCGGCGGGCGACCAAGGCCGAGCCGGATCACTTTCTCTTCAACGTCGACCCACTTCCTCTTCCCCTCCGCTCCGGCAACGACGGCGGCGCCCTCGCCTTTCTAGGTGAGGGCACCACCACGTGGGGGAGCAGAGGCGCTGTCCGCAAGGGCGGCCGCTAGAGGGATCGCCATAGCCCCGGCCTCTCCCACCTTGCCTGCGAGCTGTGATTCGGGCGGAGGCGAGGCCGGCGCTTCAACCGCCTTGCCGGCAGAGGCAGGGCGCACCGGAGGAGACTCCGCTCCACGCTTCCTGGGAGTCGACAGGCAGGCGGACCGTGTGGCACGAGGGGCCGGCCCTAGCCCCCTAGGGGCCTTTGCGGGACTAGGGGAGCCCGCAGCAGAAACTTTGCCAACATCATCGTCGTCCTCGAGGTCGCGTAGGAGCGTGCTCTGCGACGGGGGGGGGGGGGGACGCCCCTGCCGGGCCGTCGGCGGCGGTCTTCTCCCAATCCTCCCCGCCTGTGGTGTCGCCGGAGGACACCATCACCGGGGAACCAAGGCCTTCAGCTGGGGAAAGCCCCAGTTCATTGAAGACAGGCATCGCGGCAACCAGATCGGCCCCGTCGTCGCGGCAGTACAGCGGGGCGTGGGCATCAGGGAGATCACCGGGGTCGCCGTTGAGCAGGGTCATCACAGCCCTGCTCAGTTCCTCGGGGGTTATGCGTGGGGACCGAAGCCTGAGGTTGTCGCCGCTGCCTTGATAGTCCCACACGGGCCTAGAATGGGACAGGAGGGGCGCCAGGCGCTGCGACAAGAACGCCTTCACTATCATCCCCCCAGTCAGCTTCCTGGCACTAATATCGCGGGAGAAATGCTCCAGGACGGGCCTGGACCGGGAGTCGGAAAGCTTCGCGGAGCTCCACGCTGAAGTCTTCTCTGGCAGCCCCTTCGGCAGATCCAACCGGGGGTTGGTGTCTTTGAGGTCCATGAGGACCCAGCGGTGCCTGAAGTTCTCCACCTTCTTCCCGGCCTTCAAGAGCATGTTGCCGCTCTAGACCGCGACAAAGCAAACACACGCCGACCATTGAGCGTCGTCGTGCACGTGCAAGCTGAAGAAATGGCAGAAGAGGTCCACCGAAGGCCTCACGCCCACGAAAGCCTTGCAGTAGAAGGCAAAGACGGACAAGAGCAGGATGGAGTTGGGCTGGAGATGAAGGTCTTGAATCCCGTAGTGGTCGAGGATGGCGGTGAAGAACGCGGAGAAAGGCGGGACGAGCCCGGCGAAGACGCTATGGAGAAAGAAGGGGTAGACCGCCTTGGACGAGGGCCGCTTCTCCAAGGAGCCGCCCCATATCAAGGTCCGCCCCCACTCGTTGGTCCCATCCGCCGTCGACGGGAGCACCGGAACGAGGTCCTCGTCCTTGGCGATGGTGGACCCCGAGAGCGCCGGTGAGACGGAAGCGGAGGCTGAGCTCTGGGCCTCTGGCTTCTGCTTGCCGGCGGGAGCCATCGGGAAGTTCGCGGGGCCGGAGCAGCAAGAAGGAGGATGGAGCGACGCCGGATCTGGAGAGGCCTCTGCTAGGGGAAAGCGATAATGGCTCAGCACTGGAAGTCAGGCTCTTGTCGACTCGGGCGGTGGCCGAAGGGACGAAGGATGCCCGACATCAACCGCACAACGCGCGCCAGTCCTGGCCCGCAGGCAATTGGCGCCCGCGGTGCTTCGGGCCGTCCTCACGGCTTCGCCCAGAAGCCAGCTCGAGCGTGCCTTGGGCCCGGGGGCTACTGTCGGCGTTCTGGGAACGGGGGTACCCAGACCTGTCGGCCTGCGGCCCAGGGCATGGCCCACTTCATCAGCTAAGCACGACTAGACGCAGCCCCACTCGAGACAAGGCCCTCGTGAGGCCCCTAGGCTCGCGAGGAGGAGCAGCGTCAGGACCAGCTAGGGATGGGCCTCCCGAGGCCCCCTCCGGAGCGGCGGAGATCTCTATGCAGGTCCCGGCCTCAGGAGTCAAAGATGACGCAAGGAAGGACAGGCGGGCGCCAGCGCGCCAGGCGGTGCAGTTTCCCCTTTGGTGCAAAGGGAGCAAGGACGTACGCGGGTTCCCAAAGCACCCCCAAAGGTTTCCATTCCGGTGCAACAAGACCACGACCACGAGCCCTGCAGGACGGATGTCATCGCCGAGCCCACCTCTACATCATCGACAGCTACTTTGCAGGCGAAGACCGCCTTTGGACAGGGCGGGGTGTACTCCTGTCCCCCTTCAAATTTGGCTGTTGTGGGATCCCTTCCCGCCATTGCGATAAGGGAAGAGGACCCGGGCCACCGCGATGTATAGAGGCTAGGCTACACCATAGAGAGGGGGGGCGACCAGTCAATCCAACCGAACCACCACAAAGCCAACAGAGGGCCAAGAACACCTCAGGAGCGCCCTCGCGAGGCTCCTCAAAATTGTACTAGTTCATCCACCATACCTCCACGAGAGGCAATCCACCAAAGCAGGAGTAGGGTATTATGCTTCGCAGCGTCCCGAACCTGGGTAAACCACCGTGTTCATCTGCTTCCTCGTAATCGTGCGAGTTCATCGTCTTGGCCATCGAGTAGCGAGCTAGGTAGGGCGAGGCTACGGGGGATCTTCGCACACGCCCCTGTGTTCGAACCTTGAGGGTTTTGCGGAGCCCGAAATCCAACACTAACATAAAAAACTTATTTCAATATATTTTTATCTTAGAGATTCTCATGAACAAGTAACAATTCATCACAACATAGAATTATGAAGCATAAACCTTATTGGAAACCAACAAACTGTGTTCTTAGTCAACTTTGGAACTACAATTCATCATATTTTCAGGAAGGGTCTCATGTCGGAGCCTTTTGGCAAGTCCACATACTCAACCATAATTTAGTCTTCTATGATTGCTAACGCTCACAGCATACCCATGAACAAAAAGTTTCAACCGGACACATAGGAAGATAGGGTTTATAGTTTTGCCTCCCAACGTATTCACCTCAAGGGTGATGTCAACAAAAATAACTCATGCCCACCCATATCCAACTGGATATATGTGCCTAGATCTTTCCTCACCACATGATGCTTGCAAAGGAAAAATTAAAAAAGAATAGAGAAGAATACTTTGACTCTTGAATAAAAGTAAGTGCATAAAAGTAAAAGATAGGCCCTTCGCAGAGGGAAGCAGAGGTTGTCATGCACTTATTGGTTTGTATGCCCAATCCCTTAATGTAAAAGAACGTCATGCTATATTGCCCCCTATGATAGCAACCTTTATTATGATGTCCGTCGCTTTTATTACTTTGCCATCATAAATTCGTATAACGCTCAATTTTCTCTTACACTCATTAATCAAAACACTTTTAGAAGCAATTTTTATTGCCTTGTTGCACCGATGACAACTTACTTGAAGGATCTTTCTCGATCCATAGGTAGGTATGGTTGACACTCAAGGAAAGAGTTTGGGTTTGGGTTTTTGGATGCACAAGTACTATCTCTACTTAGTGCGGAATTTTTGGCTAGCAAAGATATTGAGCAAGCACCACATGTTGAAGGATCTATGACAATATAACTTCTATGTGGATATGAACAAACATAAATCATTACGTTGTCTTCCTTGTCCAACGTCAACAATTTTGGCATATAATATTTGATGGGGGCTCACAATCATAAAAAATGTCCAAGATAGTGTATTTGCATGTGAATCTTCTCTTCCCTAATTAATTCTTTCATGAATTGCATCATTGACCAATGCTATGTTTGTCAATCTCCAATTAATTTTACTACTTATACTTTTCCTTATGTGATGTCATTACTCACCATAAGATTAGCATATTATTCTTTTCATTTATTTGCCTTTCTTTTATTTGATTGCAACAAGAAAGTATAGAAGCAAAAACTCAAACTAAACTTTATTATATAACTTCACACGATTACATAGATAGGTAGGCCACGAAACTAACACACGAAAATAGATCACGCTGAACTTTTATTCGACTAAGGCAAAGGGAAACTAAAGATAGAGCCAAAATAGGTAAAGGTGGATAAAAGTGATGGTGATACGATACCGGGGCACCTCCCCCAAGGTTGGCTCAAGCCAATGGGAGTGCCCATACCCATGCACTCAAGTCTCCTTTGGTGGTGGTGATGAAGAAGGTGGAGGTGATGAAGAAGCCTTCTTCTTCAACTTATATTTAAGCATAAAGTTTTCCTCCCTTAGATCATCGTTCTCCAATTCAAGCTTTAATATCCTTTGGCATAAGGCCTCCTTGCTTTCCTGCATCCGAGGTGGGCAGCACCCACCAGGGGTGCCTGGCGCGCCCTGGTGTATCGTGCCCACCTCGATCACCTTCCGGTTTATTTTTTTATTCCTAAAATTCTAAAATATTACAAAATTGACAGAAAATATTTTTGCGGATTTTTCAGAGTCCATTTACTTACCGTATCACGTACCTCCTATTTTTAAGTATTCTGGAGTGTTCCGGAAGGTTTCTTTTATGTGTTCCTCCGGTGTCATGGTTTGGATAACATTGCTTTCAACGTTAATAGGCATACCTGAGATATAATGTTTAATTCTTTGGCCATTGACTACCTTCGGGTTAGTACCTTCGGCGTTATTAATCTTGATAGCACCAGAACGATAAACCTCTTCAATAATATATGGTCCCTCCCATTTGGAGAGAAGTTTTCCTGCAAAGAATGTGAAACGAGAGTTGAATAAAAGAACATAATCTCCTATTTTGAATTCCCGCTTTTGGATTCTTTTGTCATGCCATCTTTTTACTTTCTCTTTTAATATCTTGGCATTTTCATACGCTTGGGTTCTCCATTCATCTAGTGAGCTAATATCAAATAGCCTCTTCTCACCGGCAAGTTTGAAATCATAATTGAGTTCTTTAATTGCCCAAAATGCTTTGTGTTCTAGCTCTAGAGGCAAATGACAAGCCTTTCCATATACCATTTTATATGGAGACATACCCATAGGATTTTTATAAGCTGTTCCATAGGCCCAAAGTGCATCATCTAATTTCTTAGACCAATTCTTACTAAACCTATTGATAGTTTTTTGTAATATTAATTTTATTTCTCTATTGCTACGTTCTAGTTGACCACTAGATTGAGGATGATAGGGTGATGCAATTCTATGGTTAACATCATACTTAGCAAGCATCTTACGGAAAACACCATGAATAAAGTGTGAACCACCATCGGTCGTTAAATATCTAGGGACTCCAAACCTCGGTAAGATAACCTCTTTAAGCATCTTAATGGAAGTGTGGTGATCGCCACTACTAGTTGGAATAGCTTCTACCCACTTAGTGACATAATCAACCACAACTAAAATATGAGTGTACCCGTTAGAGGAAGGAAAAGGCCCCATGTAATCAAAACCCCACACGTCAAATGGTTCAAAAATAGGTGAATAATTCATAGGCATTTCTTGACGCTTATCGATATTACCAATTCTTTGAAATTCATCACAAGACAAGACAAACTTACGAGCATCTTTGAAAAGAGTAGGCCAATAAAATCTAGATTGCAATACCTTATGAGCAGTTCTATCTCCCGCATGATGTCCTCCATAAGCTTCGGAATGAAATTTCCACAGGATCTATTCTTGTTCGTGCTCAGGTACACAACGCCTAATAATACCATCTACTCCTTCTTTATAAAGATGTGGGTCATCCCAAAAGTAATGTATCAAGTCATAGAAGAATTTTTTCTTTTGTTGGTATGTGAAACTAGGTGGTATATATTTGGCAACAATGTAATTAGCATAGTCAGCATACCAAGGTGTGTTGTGTGAGACACTTATTGCAGCTAGTTGTTCATCAGGGAAACTATCATCAATAGGTAGTGGGTCATCAAGGATATTTTCTAACCTAGACAAGTTATCAGCTACGGGGTTCTCAGCTCCCTTCCTATCAACGATATGTAAGTCAAATTCTTGAAGCAAGAGAACCCACCTAATGAGTCTAGGTTTGGCATCTTTCTTTTCCATAAGATATTTTATAGCAGCATGATCGGTGTGAACAATAACTTTGGAGACAACAATATAGGATCTAAATTTATCACAAGCAAACACAACTGCTAGAAATTTTTTTCAGTAGTGGCATAGCTTCGTTGCGCACTGTCTAGAGTTTTACTAGCATAATGGATAACATTCAATTTCTTATCAACTCTTTGTCCTAGGACAGCACCAACAGCATAATCACTAGCATCACACATAATTTCAAAAGGCAAGTTCCAATCAGGTGGTTGAACGATAGGTGCAGAGGTTAAGGCTTTCTTGAGTGTTTCAAATGCTTCCACACAATCATCATCAAAAACAAAAGGAATATCCTTTTGCAAAAGATTAGTAAGAGGCCTAGAAATTTTAGAGAAGTCTTTAATGAACCTCCTATAAAAACCAGCATGACCAAGGAAACTTCGAGTACCTTTAATATCCTTAGGACACGACATTTTCTCAATTGCATCAACCTTATCTTTATCCACCTCAATACCTCGCTCAGATATTTTATGCCCCAAGACAATACCTTCATTAACCATAAAGTGGCACTTCTCCCAATTCAAGACAAGATTAGTTTGCTCACATCTCTGCAAAACTCGATCAAGGTTGCTTAAGCAATCATCGAAAGAAGTTCCGTACACGGAAAAATCATCCATGAAAACCTCCACAATCTTTTCACAAAATTCAGAGAATATAGAAGTCATACATCTTTGAAAGGTAGCAGGTGCATTGCATAAACCAAAAGGCATACGTCTATAAGCATAAGTTCCAAAAGGGCAAGTAAAGGTGGTTTTCTCTTGATCGGATTGTGACACAGGTATTTGAGAGAAACCAGAATATCCATCTAGGAAACAAAAGTGTGTGTGCTTAGATAGTCTCTCTAGCATTTGATCAATGAAAGGCAAAGGGTAATGATCTTTTCTTGTAGCTTTATTTAATTTTCTAAAATCAATTACCATCCTATAGCCAGTGACAACTCTTTGTGGAATGAGTTCATTCTTATCATTAGGAACAACGGTAATACCTCCTTTCTTAGGGACACAATGAACGAGGCTTACCCATCTACTATCAAGTATGGGATAGATTATACCTGCTTCCAGAAGCTTTAATATTTCAGTTCTTACCACTTCTTTCATCTTAGGATTCAACCGCCGTTGATGATCAACAACGGGTTTAGCATCTGGTTCCATATTGATCTTGTGCTGACATAGAGTGGGACTAATGCCGTTAAGATCATCAAGGGTATATCCAATAGCAGCCCGGTGCTTCCTTAGAACTTTCAATAATCTCTCTTCTTCATGTTCTGAAAGGTTAGCACTAATAATAACAGGATATATCTTGTTCTCATCAAGATAAGCATACTTCAAAGTGTCAGGCAATTGTTTCAATTCAAACACAGGATCACCTTTAGGTGGAGGAGGACCTCCAAGAGTTTCAATAGGCAAATTGTGTTTCAAGAGAGGTTGTTCTTCGAAGAAAATTTGATCTATTTCATTTCTTTCACGCATGTGCATATCATTTTCATGGTCAAGCAAATATTGTTCTAATGGATCAGTAGGAGGGACGGCAATAGAAGCAAGACCAATTATTTCATCTTCACTAGGTAACGCTTTATCATGAGGTTGTCTACTAAACTTGCAAAAATTAAACTCATGAGACACATTACCAAAACTGACACCGACAGTTTATTTTTCACAATTTATCTGAGCATTGACGGTGCGCAAGAAAGGTCTACCAAAGATAATGGGACAAAATCCATCTTGTTGAGAACCAAGAACTAGAAATTCAGTAGGGTATTTTACTTTCCTACATAAGACTTCAACATCACTAACAATCCCAAGTGGTGTGATAGTGTCTCTATTAGCAAGTTTAATAGTAACATCAATATCTTCCATTTCAGCAGGTGCTATTTCATTCATAATTTCTTGGTATAAGGTAAAAGGGATAGCACTCACACTAGTACCTAAATCACATAAACCATGGTAGCAATGATCTCCTATTTTATTTGAGACAACGGGCAAGCCTTCTATAGGTCTATGTTTATCTTTCTTACCAGGCTTAGCAATTCTAGCAGCTTCATCACAAAGGTAAATGACATGCCCAACAATATTTTCTTCCAAGAGATCTTTAACCATAGCAACATTAGGTTCTACTTTAATTTGCTCAGGGGGTTTAGGTGCTCTTATGTTACTCTTACGAACCACGGTTGATACCTTAGCATGTTCCTTTATCCTAACAGGGAAAGGTGGCTTTTCAATATAAGCAGTAGGCACAACTGGATCAACATTGTAAAAGATGGTTTCTTCTTTAGCTATGATCGGTTCTTTAATTTCTTCTTTAATAGGGGGATGATATTTAAACCACTTCTCCTTAGGGAGATCAACGTGAGTAGCAAATGCTTTGCTGAAAGAGGCTACTATCTCAGAGTCAAGTCCATATTTAGTGCTAAACTTATGAAAAGTATCGATACTCATAAAAGATTTAACACAATCAAATTCAAGCTTTATACCTGACTCATTACCTTCGTCGAGTTCCCAATCTTTAGAGTTGCGTTTAATTCTTTCCAAGAGATCCCACTTGAAATCAATAGTCTTCTTCATATAAGAACCAGCACAAGAAGTATCGAGCATGGATCGATCATTATGAGAAAGCCGAGCATAAAAATTCTGAATGATAACCTCCCTCGAAATGTCATGATTGGGGCATGAATATAACATTGAATTAAGCCTCCCCCAAGCTAGAGCGATACTTTCTCCTTCACGAGGCCAAAAATTATATATATAATTCCGATCACGATGAACTAGATGCATAGGATAAAACTTTTGATGGAATTCCAATTGCAAACGATTCCAGTTCCAAGATCCAAGGTCATCACATAGCCTATACCATGTCAATGCTTTTCCCTTCGAAGATAAAGGGAAAACCTTCTTATTAACTTCCTCTCCAGATAAACCTGCAAGCTTAAATAATCCACATATTTCATTCACATATAAGAGATGCATATCAGGATGTTCAGTTCCATCTCCTGCATAATGTTTAGCAAGCAAGTGTTCCAGCATACCCGAAGGAATTTCATAAGTAACATTTTCAATAGGTACAGTAGGTTGAGGGGTAACTAATTGTGGTTCCGGTCGAGTTGAAGATACCCCGAACAAACCCCTCAAAGGATTGTTCTCCATAGTAGCAAGTAGCAATAAATTTCAGCACGTATTATAAGTTTTTCCTTACCAATTTCCACTTACCAAGAGCGCTTCAATCCCTAGCAACAGCGCCAGAAAAGAGTCTTGATGACCCACAAGTATAGGGGATCAATCGTAGTCCTTTCGATAAGTAAGAGTGTCGAACCCAACGAGGAGCAGAAGGAAATGACAAGCGGTTTTCAGCAAGGTATTCTCTGCAAGCACTGAAATTGTAGGTAACAGATAGTTTTGATAGCAAGGTCATTTGTAACGAGCAAGTAACGGTAATGGTAAACAAGGTGCAGCAAGGTAGTCCAATCCTTTTGAGGCAAAGGACAGGCCAGAACAATCACTAGTAATAGGCAAAGTGTTCTTGAGGGTACACGGGAATTTCGTCTAATCACTTTTATCATGTTGGTTTGATTCGTGTTCGCTACTTTGATAATTTGATATGTGGGTGGACCGGTGCTAAGGTGTTGTTCTTACTTGAACTAACAACCTACTTATGATTAACCCCCTCGCAAGCATCCGCAACTGTGAGAAAAGTATTAAGACAAAGTCTAACCATAGCATTAAACATGTGGATCCAAATCAGCCCCTTACGAAGTAGTGCATAAACTAGGGTTTAAGCTTCTGTCACTCTAGCAACCCATCATCTAATAACTACTCCACAATGCATTCCATTAGGCCCATGAATGGTGAAGTGTCATGTAGTCGACGTTGACATGACACCACTAAGGGAATCACAACATACATACCATCAAAATATCGAACACATATCAAATTCACATGATTACTCGCAACATGACTTCTCCCGTGACCTCAAGAACAAAGGTAACTACTCGCAAATAATAATCATGCTCAAGATCATAGGAGTAATGAATAGCATAATGGATCTGAACATATAATCTTCCACCAAATAAACCATATAGTAATCAACTACACAAGGTAATCAACACTACTAGTCACCCACAGGTACCAATCTGAGGTTCCGGTACAAAGATTGAACACAAGAGATGAACTAGGGTTTGAGAGGAGATGGTGCTGTTGAAGATGTTGATGAAGATTGGCATCCCAAAGATGAGAGGGGTGTTGGTGATGACGATAGCTTCGATTTCCCCCCTCCGGGAGGAAAGTTCCCCCGGCGGAATCGCTCCGTCTGAGGGCAAAAGTGCTCCTGCCCAAGTTCCGCCTAGAGGCGGCGACGCTTCGTCCCGAAATTCCTCTTCCTAATTTTTTTAGGTTTTTTTTTATTATATACCAGAAGATGGGCTCTGGAGGTGGGCCAGGGTGAGCACCACCCGCCAGGCCGCGCCAGGTGGTGCCTGGTGCGCCCTGGTGGGTGCTCCTCACTAGGTGGGCCCCCTCCGGTATAGTTTTGCTCCAGTATTTTTTATTAATTCCAAAAATGATCTCCGTAAAGTTTCAGCTTCATTGGAGTTGTGCAAAATAGGTATCTCTGACGTGCTTTTCTTGGGTCCAGAATTCCATCTGCCGGTATTCTCTCTCTTTGTGTAAACCTTGCATATTATGAGAGAAAAGACATTAGAATCACTCCCCAGAGCATTATTATTCAACAAAACAAAATAAATAACAGTAGGAAATCATGATGCAAAATGGACGTATCACGCACCACCACGGGATTTGCCACCCATGTCGGGTGGAGTACACCCCTGACTAGGCCCGCTACTTCCAACTTCTTGATCTCTTCGGCAATAAATTCTTGCCGCTCCAGTGCTTGTTTTCGGACCTTCTACTTGACGGGGCACGCATGGGGACAGACCGCAAGGTGGTGCTTGATCACCTCCCTAAGAACACCAGGGATATCAGACGGTTGCCAGGCAAACATATCGATATTCGCCCGCAGGTAGGAGACGAGCGCGCTTTCCTATTTGCTGTCGAGGGTGGCACTTATAGTGAAGGTGCCGCCCTCGCCATCCTCCCGCGCAGCCACCTGCTTCATCTTGGGGATGGTCACTTTGCCCTTCTTGTTCCTACTGGCAGAGGTCTCTGATAAGTCCTTGACGGGTGTGCTGCACTCTGCCTTGCGCTTCCCGGAGTTCTCACGAGCCTTGTCGGAGGTCCTATCCTTGTTCTTTCCCCCGGGAGCTTTATCGACACGAGCGAGTTCCTCGCCATCAGACGCTGCCACTGCCTCCCGGTAGATCTTGTCGGCATGGATGGTGATGATGCTCATCGGCCCAGGTATCTTGAGTGTGTTGTAGGCGTGGTGGGACGCCGCCATGAACTTCGCCAGTGCCGGGCGGCCCAGGATCCCATTGTATGACAGCGACATCTTGTTGACGTCAAAAACGATCCTCTGTGTCCTGAAATTGAGCTTGCTGCCGAATGTGACAGAGAGGGTTATATTCCGTTCGGCTGAGATCTTCCCGTGTCCACTCCTTGGAAGGAGCCTGTCGGTTTGAGGTCTGAATCAGGGATCGATAGCCTCTTGATCACGTCGGGCGAGATCAGGTTTAGGCCGACCCCACTATCGACCAACATCTTTGTGACTCTGAGGTTGTGGATCATTGGTGAGACCAACAATGGCACACACCGGACCGCGGTGATGCGGTCAGGGTGGTCCTCAGCGTCGATGATGATGGCAGTGTTGGACCATTCGAGGGGCTTTCTTGCCTCTGCCGCGTTGAGTTCACGGACCCATTGCTTGAGCTTCCTGTGGGAGGAGTGCAAACATGCACCTCCGTCAACACACATGCCATCCACGGCCTTCTGGAACCCTTGCTTGTCAGATGACTCTTCATCTTCTTCATCGTCATCATCATCGTCGGATTTGTCGTCCCGGCCTCTAGCAGGCATTTCTTTCTGCTGTTTGGCCTTGCCGCGGTGGTTGCTTCGACCATTGCAGTTCTTTTTGTCGGGTCCACCGGCACCATCCCGGTCCTTCTCCTTGTCGCGCCTTTCGTACTCTTGCTTCTGCTTCTCAGCAAGCTGTTCTACTTGGCAGAACTCGTTGATGTCATGGCCTTTGGTGAGGTGGATCTTGCTGTAAGGCTTGTCAGTCTTCTTGCCTTCCGCGGCCTCGTCATCTTCGAAGCACGCGGCAACGTCCTTGCCGGGCTCCTCTGACTCGGCCTTCTTGCCGGCTCTAGGCTTGCCGGAGCTCTTGACAGCCATTATTGCCTTGCCTTTGCGCTTCTTGTTGCGCATGCGCCCCTTCCTCGAGGAGGCAAGCGCGTTCTCATCGTCGTTGGAGTCAACCTCTGCCCCAGCGTCCTCCCCCGGGAGCCTCCTTCCTTCTTCAGCCTGCGCCCGATTGTCGGCCAGAGCATAGAGCTCGGTGACATCCTGCACTTTGTTGATGCTCATTTCCTCGCGCATGCGGCGATTGCGTACGTTCGTGTGGAACACAGCGATCACGGCGGGGTGGATGTCCGAGATGTTGTGCTACACGCGGCTGAACCTCTGGATGTACTTGGGAAGGGTTTCGCCGTCTCGCTGGGGGAGCACGTGCAGGTCATTGGTGTAATGCCCAAGATGCGGTCCTATCCTCATTTTGGCTCGAGGGCCTCGACAGGTATAGAAGCGCATCTCGTCGTTTCGCAAGAATGGATATCGTTACAAGTACATATAAGAGGAGATGAGTATAGGGAATTGTCTTACACTCGCGACAAGCTAAATCATGATCACATCATATACAAAAATACATTCAATCACCGTACAGAAGAGCAGGGTCCGACTACGGACGAAATCAAATGATAAAAACGACATCCATCCTTGCTATCCCAGGTTGCCGGCCTGGAATCCATCCCATGATCGATGAAGAAGAAGAACTCCAAATCAAACAAAGCATCGCTCTTGCATCAAAGCATCGCATTACCTGTACCTGCAACTATTGTTGTAGTAATCTGTGAGCCACAGGGACTCAGCAATCTCGTTTCCATGGGTTTCAAGACTAGAAAAGCTTAATGGGTGAGGTATGGTTAAGTGGTGAGGCTGCAGCAAGGACTAAACATTTATTTGAGTGGCTAACTTACGAGTACAAGAATAAGAGGGGGGTCATCTACGCTTAAACGGTCGTGAACTAGTAATGATCACTAAGTGATCCTGAACACCTACTTACAGTGAAACATAACTCCACTGTGTTCTCTCTCGGTTCAAAACTCATGAGTAGAGACAGTCACGATTACGCACACGGTTGGTGTATTTTATTTGAGTTTACTTTAAGTTTTCTATGACCGGATGTTAAACAAATTTCAAAGTTGCCACATAACCGCGGGCATGGCTTCTCGAAAATATTTAACCCTGCAGGGGTGCTCCAACTCATCCATCACAAACTAACCACACGCTACGTGGAAAACCTCAACCGCGGGATTGCATGTAGTATCCTCAGAATTCTGGTGGAAAATCTCAACCTCGAGATAGCCCAAAGTATCCTCGGAATTCCGTGCACAAGACGTTCGAGAAATGTAAAACAAGTCCAGCAAGACCGCCCGACGTGTTGACGAACCCGATAGGAGCCGCGTATCTCATTCTCAGGACACGACGGATGGGTCACACTATGAGTCAAACCAAACCCCGAGTTTCCCCGCGGTGGCCCCGCAGTCTGCCCAGTTTGGACCAACACTCATGAGGAGCACTGGCCCGAGTTGTTGATTAATTATCCGCGGGTGCCGGCGGGTCCCTATCCATTTTTATTAGTTATTAGGCAAATGGAGTACCAATGTTGGGCCTTGCCATAAGAGTTTTATCCCAAAACGAAAATCGAGGGGGTCCCCATAACAACCCCAAGCATGTTAGGAGTGCTCAATATGGAACATAACACCGGTACACAAGTAACTAGGGCGGCAAAAGTGGAACAAAAGACCCACCAAAAGGCCAAGCCTTCCACCTTTTACCAAGTATATATGTGCATTAAATTAAATAGCAGTAATATTGTGATATCTCAAAACATCCATGTTGTCACATGGACAGAACTTGCACCTGCAACTAGCAACGCTATAAGAAGGGCTGAGCAAGCTGTAACATAGCCAAACAATGGTTTGCTAGGATGTGGAGGGGATAGAGGCTTTTCATGGCATTTTGGGAGGCTTGACAAACAAGTGGTAGATAGCGAGACATAGCGATTGAAATGAGACAACTAGCATGGCAATGATAGTACTGGTATCCAGGGAAAGGTTCATCTTGCCTGAGATCCCGCTTTGAAGAAGAACGAATCCGTGAAGTAGACGAACGGGCGTAGTCGAATGAATCCTCACACTCCAAACACTTTTGGAACTCTATCGAGAAGAAGCAATCCGGAAACAAACAAATGACACGGTAAACATCACAACATATTCCTGACATGATGCGCAATCAAGTATGATGCATGTTTGGTTTAAATAGGCATGGCATGGCAAGCACAACAATCAAACACAAAAATTAAGTGAAGTTGAATATGCAACGAGTTGCATATTGACGAAACTCCACATTCAAATTATTTAGTTCACTCTCGTTTAGGTACTCATCAATATTAAATGTTGTTTAACATGGGTGGTCATGGAATAAGGTGAAGATGGAATTAAAGCTTTTTTAAATGGAGAAGGAGAACATACATATAACAAAATAATAACTCTCCATATTACGAGAAATGTTGTTAATGTTGTTTAACAAAACAATCATTTTAAATGTTTTCCATCATGGCAAGAGGTGAAGCATGAACAACTACATCAACTAGGCATTTTAAATGAGGCCGGAAGCAACATATAGCATTTCCGAAACGACCTCATATGCATATTATGAATTTGGTCCAGATCTATCCTAAGCATATTTTATATTTGTTAAACAACATCTCTCGGGCGTCTCTTCGGGGTTCTGGCAATACCCGTCTTTCATGGGTTCTCTCGGTGGATCTACCCTTGGCTTGGACTTCTCCAAGGGGATGTTTTTTGCGGAAGAAATCTATAGATCCACTGGTCTCACAGTGCATCCTATGGAGGGAATTGGATCTTTCACAATGATTGTTTTTTTAGCAGGCATTGTTTTCGTTTATCTGAGGAATCATTGGCGGCGGCCCTAGAGGCTGCCATTGGAGGATCGGCCATTGAGTTTGGAGTTCTTGCAGTAAAAGACAAGGTGTATTCTTTTAATGTCTCTTTCAAACAGGTTGGCTTTGCTATTATCAAGCTTCGATCCTATTCTTGTGTGGATTTCAAATGCTTATTTCATCTTTGGGGTAATGGCGGTCCGAATTGGATTAGAGAGTTCAGAATCTGGAAGAAGGAATGTGATGCTGAATGGGTTTTGGTAAGCCCCTCAAAGCGTCGAGCTGCCTTGGGATTACTGGCTATGCACAAATCACCTGTGAGATCATCTTTCAAACGGGATAATTCTGTGAAGAAGCATCTGTCTTTTGCAACTTTTCACAATTATCCTATATGCTGTGGATACAGATATGCTGCAACTCAAAGTGGGATTAATGTTCTTTCAGGGGATGCAGGTTATGCTATTTCTGCTCATGAAAGAGTTATTATTCATCCTCAGCCCTCTCCAGATATTAATTGGACCGTCACCAGACCACATATTATGTTTGGTTCAGTTTCTTCTCCGGCGATGGCGGCATCCCCGGTGACGGACTTGAGGTCTGAGATCCCGTCGTATCAGGAGAAGGAAGGTGCGGATATTGTTGCCCCTGCCACGCCCGATATCCAAGGCGGGATTGTGGGCAATTCAAATCCCCTTTTGGTGGCCAGGATTGATGATGGGCCTGTGCTTTCTTCGGAGTTGTCGGATTCGGCCCAATTAGGCTCTGAGATGATTCTCCCCTCGACTCACGAGGCTGAGGAATCTTCTAGTAACCTCATTTCTGGTATGGCCACGGATATTTTAACGTGTCAGGTTTGTTCCAAAGTGGGACATTTTGTGGCTCATTGCCCTACAGTTAGGATATGTTCAGCTTGCTGCAAGGAGGGACACCATAGGAGGGATTGTGCGGCGCTGGCTCGGGAACTTGGGTTAGATTGGAAGGAAAAATTGATGTCGCCGGATATAGCGGGACCCACTTCCTTCATTGAAGCGGTTACTCCAACAAGGCCTACGCCCGATGCTTCGTGCTCCCCTGCTACTCCTATTCCGTCTAGTCCCATCAACGATAGACCAAAACCCCCTTCTTGCTCTCCGCCGGCAACCCCGCCTCCCCCTTCGCCTGAGAAACATCCAGTGCCAATGGCGAACTTCCATATTGATCCTATGCACTATGTCCCGGCGGGGCATCAGATCATTGATGGCGGAGAGTTCCGTCTTCCGCGGACTTTCGTCACGCCGCCGTCTGCCATCCAACGGCGACATGAGAAGTTCATGATAGCTGAGGTAATGCCTATTCCTGAGCCGAATGAGATTGGGCATTTGCGAGAGGTTGTCCTTGATTTGCTTGAGCAAAGAGGAGTACAAGTGATGTTTGCCCAACCTTGGATTTCGGGTGTCGGGTTATTCAGATTGCGTGATGCTAGAGTTCGTTTTACCCTGCTGGAACTCCCACCCCTTTCGCTGGGTAATGATACATTTGTTAGATTTATGAAGCATGATGAGGGCACTGGTTTTCGGGGCACTCAGGGTTTTCTTGATGGTTGTCTGATGTTTTTGGGGGTCCCTTTAGATCTGCGTACTACAGAGCATCTGCGCGCTGCTGTGAACACTTTTGGAAAGTTCCACCATTGGGTCAATGATGATCCTTATCTGGTCAGAAGTATTGTTTCCGCTTTGTTTCTTGAGGACATTCTTGTTCCCAGAGACATGGTTTTCAATGACTATGTGCATCGAGGGGGAGCCAGAGTTTCTTGGACTGTCCCCTGCTATATTTTGGGGGTAAACTTTGTTGAACAGATACCGGAGGATGAGGACCCTATGCCCATCAATGGCAATCCACACACCTTGCCAGGGCAGCTTCTACCAGAACATCACAACTTTGTGCTTCCCCCCTACCCTGCGTTGGGCTGGAATGAGTTGCCACCAGTTCCACCCCCCATGCATGATCATGTGGATGCTGACAACTGGGGGCATGGGCATTGGGGTGATGAAGCACCTGAGCAATAGCAGCATGAGGATCCACCTGTCTAAGACCAAGAATCTATGGTGCTTGATCAACCATCAGGATCAGTGTCTGAAAATGACCTTCATCAGGAGCAGCAACATAATCATGTTTTTGAAGAGGTTGTCCAGCAGCAGAATCCATTGGCAATTGTGCCATATCAGCCACTAGTGATCAATGATCAGCATATCTTCATTGGTGCTGTCAGATTGGTGTATGGCTCGCCTTTGCTGCCAGAGCTTGCTTGGAAGAGGACTTTTCAGACTTTTCTTGTTGGAGGGATGACATTTGAAGTACAGAAGCCGCTGTCAGTTAAACCCATGTCACCTGTCGTCCTCTCCAAAAGGAACTGGACTTTGGCTTTTGATGACATTCAGGTTCTTCCACGCATTTAGTGGAAGGAAGCTTCTCCTGGCAGGCCCAACAGGCCCACTGCTCCACCTTTGATCTCAGATTTGGATGCTCCTTCTTTCTATTTATTGGAGCCCAGGGGGACTCATATGCATGGCAACACATTACTTACATCTGATGTTTCTTCTTCAGACAGTCTATGTTTCATTGCTACTCCCCGCCCTGGTGCTAGCAAAAGGCGCAAGTCAAAGGCTCCAACCACTCTGGTAGAATCCGAGGTGCGTCGATGCACTCGGGGTTCTGTCAGGAGGGATGGGTATAAGCTCGTGTTTCTTGAATTAACATCAGAGCCGAAGAAAAAGAAGCCGCGCAGAAAGCCACTTCTGGAAGCTAACATGCCCAAGAAAGGTCCAGAGTGGGAATGCATTCCTCGCCCCACACCCATAAAGGAGCTCCAGATGATTGGTGAGGAGCTTGGCATTGCAGCAGACAAGCTTACAGAGGAGCAACTTATGGTTGTTCCCACGAAGAAGTCGAAGGATGTCTCTGATGATTAGTTATATCATCAACTAGTGGGTCTGGCGCGCCCCTAAGTTTGCCTTTATCTATCTGTTTTTGTTTCTGTGTGCAAGCTAATGTTTTATTCTGGTGCACTTTCAGTTGGTTTGTTGGGGTTGTACTGCTACCGCTTATCTCGTGATGATGTTATGTTTGGCTAGTTACTACGTAGCTTGCTATATGATGATGCCTGATTTTGTGTTAAATGAGTAGTACTTATCATAGAAAATGGAATGTTCTTTGCTGGAATGTTCGAGGTTTGAATTCGGCGGCTAGGCAAAGAGCAGTCAAACAGAAACTGGAGGAGAGCCAATGCGCTGTGGCATGCTTTCAGGAAACCAAATATGAAACTTACTCACTTAAGGAGATCAGATCCTTCCGTCCGAAGCAATATGATAACTTTGCTTTTGCCCCTTCAGTGGGTGCTTCTGGTGGCCTTTTGATGGTGTGCAATTCCTCTGTACTTCATGGAGATTTAATTGAAGTGCAATCTTTTAGAATTGTAGTTAAGTTCACATCTAAAATGAGTGCTGATGTGTGGACCTTGGTTAATGTTTATGGCCCATGCCAGGGGGAATTGAGAGACAGATTTGTTGATTGGCTTTACAATCTGCAAATTGCCTTTGAAGAGAATTGGCTTCTATTGGGGGATTTCAATTTTATTAGATCCTCAAACAACAGAAATTTGCCAGGAGGAGACATAAATGATATGTTCATATTTAATGAGATAATTGGACATCTGGGTTTAGTTGAATTTCCAATCAAAGGTAGGACATACACTTGGTCTAATATGCAAGACATTCCCCTATTGGAACAGCTGGATTGGTTTTTTACTTCAACCAACTGGGTCACTTGCTATCCTATAACAGAAGTTCTGCCCTTGGCTAGGACTGCTTCTGATCATGTCCCTTGTGTGGTGGTGATCATAACTTCAATTCCAAAAACTAACATTTTTAGGTTTGAAAATTACTGGACTAAGGTGGATGGCTTCTTAGATTGTGTGACTAGATCCTGGAACAAGCCTTCACACAAGTCCCATCCTGCAGCAGTTTTGGCCCACAAACTCAAAAATTTGAGGTATGACCTGAAGAGATGGCAATTGGGAATCTCCAAGATGAAAATTGCTATTAATAAATGCAATAAGGTGGTTGAATGGATTGATAGGATGGAAGAACTTAGGCCTCTGTTCCGGCAGGAATTCAATTTTAGAAAGGTTGTCAAATCACATTTGGAGCATTTGTTGCACCTGCAATACTTATATTTGAAAAAGAGATGTACTATCAGATCCATCAAGGTGGGAGAAGAGAATACTAAGTTCTTTCATGCAATGGCCTCTGAGAGGTATAGAAGAAATTCTATTGCTAATCTGAGATTGGATGATGGCACTGTGATTTCTGAACATAGCCAAATGGAAGGAATTTTATGGTCTTCTTTCAAGGGGCGTATGGGCACTGCAAAAGGAATTGTCATGGGTTTTGATTTACCAAACCTGATCAAACCAGTGCAGGGATTGGAGTGTTTGACCAAACCTTTCACTAAGGAGGAAATGGATCAGGTGGTAAAATGTATGCCTATTGATAAAGCACCAGGGCCAGATGATTTTAATGGGCTCTTCCTCAAAAAGTGTTGGCACATTGTATGTCAGGAATTCTACAACCTGGCCAATCATTTCTTTGAGGGTCAGGCAAATCTGGAGAGTATTAATAGCTCCTTTGTTACTTTGGTGCCTAAAAAATCTTCTCCGGAAAAGGTTGGGGACTATAGACCAATTTCCTTGACAGGTTTGGGTATTAAGTTCCTCCCTAAAATGGCTGCCAATAGATTCCAAGAGGTTATTCTTGATTGTGTTCACAAAAATCAGTATGGGTTTATTAAAACCAGAACCATTCAGGACTGCATAGGTTGGACATTCACTACTGGAATTCAGTTATTTGCCGTCTGCCAGGTCTTTGCCGTCTGCTGGCAGATGGCAAAGAAGGTCTTTGCCGTCTGCTGCCATAAAGCAGATGGCAAAGAGCTGGCTGACGGCAACGGTTCTGTTTGCCATCTGCTATTCCTTTGCCGTCTGCCAGCAGACGGCAAAGACCCTAAAGGCAGACGGCAAAGAGGCTAGATAGGTCCCACTGGACCTTGGTCCCACTCGCAAAGAGGTATGCCGTCCTCCTGGTCTTTGCCGTCTGTCGTGCTCGGCTTTGCCGTCCGCAAGCGGACGGCAAAGGGGATGCCCCTTAACGGCCGTTTTCCCCCCGGCCCAATTATTCCCGCACTCTCTCCTCCCGCCCCGGCCCCCCTCTCTCTCTCCACCCACACACACACCGCGCGCGGCCAGCTCCCCGCGGCGAGCCCCCTCCCCCCATCGCCGCCCCCCTCCCCCGCGCCGTCCCCACCACCGTAGCTCCCTGCTGCGAGCCCCATCCCCCTCGCCGCCCCCTCCCCCGTGCAGCCCCCACCACCACAGCTCCCCGCGGCTAGCCCCCTCCCCGCGGCGAGCCCCCTCACCCCATTGCCGCCCCCTCCCCCGCGCCGCCCCCACCGCCGCGGCGAGCCCCCACCACCCGTGCCAAGCCCCGTCCCCCCCCCGTCTCCGGCCCACTCCCCCGCGCCGACCTTCCTCCACCCGCGCCTCGCCGCGACGCCCCACCGCCGGAGCAGGACGCGGTGCCGCCCCCCTCTCCGCGGCCTTCCTCCCCCGCGCCGGCCCTCCTCCACCACCGCGCCGGCCCTCCTCCACCGGCCCTGCGAGGTGAGATATTTTCTTTTTTTTTTCTGTTTTTTACTGTTTAGTTTAGGTTACTAGTGCTACTTTAGTTTAGTTTACTGTTTTTTTCTGTTTTTAATTTTTTAGTTTAGGTTAGTGCTAGTGTTTGAAAAGAAGAATAAGTATTTGTGATGATCGGGTGGATTTCAATGTGCAGTTGTTCGACGACCTCCCTGTGCGTTGGACGAGCTCCGCCCCTGCGTTCGTGGGTGAGCACAAATGACTTCTCCTCCTCCGCCCTTAATTTGCTCTATTCCGGTCTTCGTGCTGATGAAACGTGCTAGCTATAGGTGTCTTCAATCATCAGTATGCGTGACCAGTATGCGTCTCCCGTTCGAAAGGACGACATCTATAAATATGCATGTCTTTGCATATTTATAACCGCCGTCCTTTCGAATTGTCCAATGTTATCCATGGATAGCCCGAGTATGTGTAGATTGGGTTCGTTTTCCCGTATGCTCTGCTCCAGATCCTATGCAGAATTTCGTCAGTGCCTCCCTGTTGTTATCCGGGTACACATCCTCTCTGCTTATTGCCGAGACGTGTATCAGGAGAACAGCGGGGTGGTGCTGTCGAAATTCCGTGTCGGATCCAGAGCAGTGCATAGGAAAACGAACCCAATCTACACATACTCGGGTGGGATTAGGACCTATCTTAACCTATTAGCGTGTAGGTTGCATGGACGTAATAAAACTGACAAACTTGATTAACTGATGAATATATATGCTGACTTATATATATATATATATATTTCTTGTGTGTCCAGTAGCTAGGCAAGATGACTGATCGTGCGTGGATGTACACCGGTCACACCAGTCAGAACGACATGACCAAAGAATGGTTTACAAATACCAAGGGGTTTGTGAGAGCCGCTTCTTCATCTTCTTCTTATTCTAGTCTTCTTCATCTAACTTTCGTATTTCCCATTTTACAGATTAGAGTCACTTCACGGAAGCTTGCATTGATGGAGTGCTTGTGATTTTGTATCGATGAACAATGTTAAACTTGCTACATATGTGAAACTTGTTACTATTGTAATATGGTGAACAATGTGACATTTGTTTTGGTATGTTTGTTGGATACTTGTGCTTGTTGTTGGATGATCATCACTAGGGTTATTGTGAAATATATACATATATAGCATATTTTGCCTGTGAAAATTGGATATTAGAAAAAACAGAAAAAACTGGGGCAATATTGCCACTTTGCCGACGGCCACCGTCGGCATAGTTTCTTTGCCGTCCGGCACCGACGGCAAAGGCGACACGTGGCACCCACCTGTGCATCCTGGGAGTGCGCCTGATGCCATTTGGTACATTTGCCGTCCGGGGGCGGACGGCAAAGAAGCTATACCGACGGCCACCGTCGGCATAGCAGTGGCACTGTAGCAAAGGAGTGTGGCGGGGGGCTTACGGCAAAGAAGATAGCAGTGACCGTCGGCAAAGGAGGGTGGTGGGGGGGCAGACGACAAAGAAGCTATGCCGACGGTGGCCGTCGGCAAGGAGTGGCCGTCGGCAAAGGAGGGGAGGCAGACGGCATAGGGTGCGGATGGCAAAGGGGGAGTGGCAGACGGCAAAGGCTCCGTTAGCCACTAACGGGGCTAACTCAAGTTTAGGCCGTCCAGTCGCTTTGCCGTCTGCTGCCTGACGGCAAAAACACTTTGCCGTCCGCTGTATAAAGGCAGACGGCAAAGCACTCCTTTACCGAGGTTCTCAGTGCCGGAAATTTTGCCGTCTGCTGCCCGACAGCAAAGGCTTTGCCGTCGGTGGTCCTCCCCTTTGCCGTCCGCTATGGCAGACGGCAAATAACTGAATTCCAGTAGTGATTAGAGTATCTGCATCAATGTCATCAGTCTAAGAGGCCTATTCTTATACTCAAGCTGGATTTCGAAAAGGCATTTGACTCCATTGAACATGAAGTCATATTGGAAATTTTGAAGTACAAAGGCTTCAACTCCAAATGGAGAAGTTGGATACACCAGTTCCTCACATCTGGTTCATCTTCTATTCTCCTAAATGGAGTGCCTGGGAAACAGTTTCAGTGCAAGGCAGGTGTGAGGCAAGGAGACTCCATTTCACCTTTGTTATTTGTTTTGGCTGCTGATCTCTTGCAATTAGTGGTAAATGATATGCTACACAAGGGCACAATTCAGTTGCCTATACCATGCCATGATAAGGATTTCCCCATTATACAATATGCTGATGATACCTTGATCATTTTCCTAGCAGTGGAGGAACAACTCATAGCCTTAAAAGAGATGTTACAGGTTTTTTCTCGTTCAACTAGACTACATATTAACTACCACAAGTCATCTATGGTACCAATCAATGTAAATCCAGAGGAGACTGAGAGGCTTGCTCAGGTTTTTGGTTGCAAGGTTGGAACTATGCCATTCACTTACCATGGTTTACCAGTTGGTACCTCTAAGCCGAGGATGGAACATCTGATGCCACTGGTTACTTGTATGGAAAGAAGGATGTCGTCTAGCTCCTCTTTTTTGGCTCAAGGTGGTAGATTACAATATTTAAACTGTGCTCTATCTTCCTTGCCTATTTTTTTCCTCTGCAATTTTTCTATCCCACCAGGCATCCTTAAGCAGTTGGAAAGGATTCAGAGGCAGTGTTTTTGGCGAAGAAATAGGCAAGAGCATTCACTATCTCTAGTTGCCTGGGAATTAATTTGTAGACCCAAGAAGAAAGGTGGATTGGGTATTCTCAACCTTGGTCTACAAAATGCAGCATTGTTAATGAAGCATGCCAATAAATTCCTAAATAGGAAGGATTTTCCATGGGTAAATTTAATCTGGAACACCTATTATCATGAGAGGGTTCCACAAGGAACTGAGCCATGTGGCTCATATTGGTGGAGGAATGTGTTGAAGTTGCTGGATAACTACAGAGAAGTAACCTGGGTACAACTTAATCAAGGTGATACCGTGCTGTTTTGGCATGACAATTGGAACATTGGAAACTCAATAATCCCACTCAGAGACAGATTTTCGAGGTTCTTCTCATATGTTTAGGATCCTTGGACCAGAGTCAAAGATGGAGTGAGCTGCAATGACCTGTCCACCTGGTTTAACCTGCCTCTATCTGAGCAGGCTTATGGAGAACTAGCAACACTTCAGGCCCTCGTGGGGGAGATTGACCTCAGTTCCAACCAGTGTGATGTCTGGTCTTGGATGGGAACAAATAAGCCTTATACTCCAAAATCTTTCTACATGTATGCCCATCGAGAGCAAACTTTTAACCCTTTACTCAATTGGGTTTGGGCCAGCTGCTGCACTTTAAAGATTAAAGTGTTTGCTTGGATGCTGATCATGGATAGACTAAACACCAAGGATATGGTGGAAAGAAGAAATTGGCATATGGATGATGGAGTAAATTGTAGGACTTGTCATGCAAGAGTATGGGAAGACAGGGATCACCTATTTTTCTCTTGTCTCTTCAGTCAGCGAGTATGGAATTTTTTGCCAATTGAATGGGGAGATAGCAATGATATGTCTGCTGCTACTTCTCATGCCAAAAGCTCATTTCAGAAGCCATTCTTCTCTCAGGTAGTGTTCACTGCCTGCTGGAATATTTGGTTAGTGAGGAACGCAAAAGTCTTCCAGAATGTCCGGCCTAGATTTGCTGTTTGGAAATCAGGCTTTGTGACAGATATGTCTCTGCTAACTCATAGGATTAAGCCTAAGTTTAAGGAAGACCTATTGAAATGGGTATCTTTTCTACCCCCTGAATGTACTCTTCTTTAGGTTAGGTTGTCTTTCTTTTCCTCTTTGTTTTCTTTGGGTTACCGAGGTAACCTTGTACATATGGTTTTTACTTTTCAATAAAGAAGTATAAGGCTATGGGTTTTTTTCCCTTAGAGTGTTCAGTCAGAAAAAAAAGAGCACCACGTGATTCTACACATTTGTTTAGTCAAGTTACATATGTGGATCATTTTAAATGGAGCTACAGTTATTTAGTTATAAAATAAATCATTTTAAAATGGCATTTACGCAAATTAAATGAAAACAGCAAGTTAAACATCTTTAACATGGGTGAAAGTAGCATGTTGTGAAACTACACGAAATTCTACACATTTTTCATATATAAAGTTTTTTAATCCGATGCACGGTTGTGAAGTTATGATATGCATGATGTTTAGGGTCTTTTCTGCAAATCTGTAATTCCCTGAAAATTAATAAATCGCCGAACTGGAAAAAACAACAACTACGGGCCTAAAATGGTGAGCGTGATATAATATAGTGTGCATTGAGCGCTAGATAGGCCAAGTGCAAACATGCCAAAACTGAGCGATGCATTGGGCTACAATAGTGGGTGCAATATAGCAAGCGGGGCACTAGGCGAGGAATAGGAGATGGACACTCACGTCGCGTGTTAGGCCTGAAGCGGAGGCGCGCGATGTCGGCTAGGCTTGGGGCGCCGCTGCAGGGCCTTGGGCGCGCGGGCCCCACAAGGGCGTGGGTTAACGCGACCGAACCGAGCGAGGCGCTCGCTCGATCCAGAGCTCGCACGGGACGGCAGAAATGGCGGCGATGCGAAACAGCGACGGCGAGGAGGTCCAGCGGCACGGGGCGACCGATGCGACGTGGATCCGAGGCCGGCGACCTCGATCTCGTCCGGTTTCCTACCGGACCAGGGCGGCGTAAGGTCCTGCGGCGGACATGGCCTTCCCTGGAGAGAGAACTAAGAGAGAGAGAGAGAGAGAGATGAGAGGAGGGAGAAAAACGAAAGTGGGACAGAGAGGAGAAGGTGGGGCACGACGACCTCTGGCGGTGGCGCAGCTCACCGGTGTTGGAGCTTGCGGTGTTCGGGCGCGGGGATGAGCTACGGCGGCTGGCCTCCACTGGCGCCGTAGGATGCTCGCGAGGAGAGAGCCCTTGCGGTGCATGGGGCGGCGGCGCTCGGTTCGGCCTTGGGCGGGCCTCAGATGGGCTCGGTGGGCCCATGCGACTGGAGGAGACAGGGCGTGGGTGGCGGCGGCTGATGGTTGGCTGTGCATGGATTTTGAGGGAGAGGGGCTAGGGTTCTAGATTTGGTTGCCAGGGTGTCCATATATACCAAGTGGGGGCTAGCGTTAGCTATTTTGCCCGAATTCGGACCGTAGGATCGCGATCGGACGACTCCGGCAATGGTGGGGGCTAGGCTGGGCTAGGTGGGCTGTGGAGAGGGGGTTGGTCCAAGAAAACAGGGAGGTTTGCGGCCCGTTACAGAGTTATATAAACCAAAAACATCCGACGTTTTATTCGGCTATAGTGCCACTATATACTTATCCGTTGGAGTATCAAACGACCTTCGGTTGCGACGAAATTCGGCAGGCGGTCTACCTACAATATAACAAGACTGCACGCCAAGTTTCGACCCTATCCGAGGAAATTTAATACCCACTTTTAAAAACAATATTTGAGCGATGCTGCGGGCGCGTGCGTGTGTGGTTGGTCAAGAAACGGTCAACGACGTGAACGGGAAGAACCGGCAACTATGAACGGATGCAAGTTTTCAAAAATGACGACAACGGAGTGCCGATGCAATGCGGATGATGCGATGATGAATGTGACAAACTAATGAATCACACGATGACAACAGAAATAAATGGAAGGATTCTGGAGCGTCGATCTCGGGCTGTTACAACTCTCCTCCAATAACAAGAGATGTCGCCCCGAGATCTTAGAATGAGAAGGGGAAGAGGAAGAGGAAAGGAAGAGGTAAAACTAAGTTGGTTCGTTGACAAACGAGTGAAACCAAGGATCATTGAAGGTTTCAAAGAGATGAGGAATGACACGAGGAACAAGCAAGAATTCAAAAGAAATTTGGGCAGTACTTGGGTTGAAAAGAGAGGGAAAACTTGGTAATATAGAAGGAACTTGAAAAGAGGACACAACACTCTGGTTAAATGGATAAACAAGGAAAGCACATGATCTTGACAAACCGAGATGATGGTCAAAGAGGGCAACATCACAATGCCTCCAGAACAAAAGAATAGAAGCTAGATCGATGGAAGGAAAAGAACGGAGAAGAAAATGGCAACTTCTACCACAATTGAATTTGAAAAGCATCCCTCCACGAAGGATTGAACGGAGTTGTTGAAAAATCAACAACGAAAAGAATAAGCTTGTTGTGGGCTTATGAAAAACATCTCAAAGTTATGAGGTGAAAACCGACCACTAACGGCAACAATTGACTACTTGGGAGCAAGAAGATATGCAAAACTTTTAACCAAGAAGATACCTTGATAACTTGGATCATTGATAAGTACCATGATAGCAACCATCCTTAGGAAAGGCTTTTGGTGAAATCCAATCCAAGATAGCTCCATGGAATAAAAATGGGTTTAAACATCCTATTCTTGACAAATTCTCATCGAGTCCCCTAATTAATCAAGAATGATATAAACCACCTCAAAAGACAAGGGAGAATGAATCGCACTTTGGAATGCAAGACAATGAATACTTGAGGTACTACCACAAGAATCTTGAAGAATACTTTAAGAATGAATTGCATCCTTAGCGAACCACCATTGGGAACCCTCGGGAAGAACTCCGAAATGAAAGGATGATATAAAATAATTTGAGGCCTTGCCATGATTTAGATGAACCTTTGAGAAACTTGACAAAACTTGAACTCCGGAAAAGAAAAGATGAGCAACTTAGAACCGAGAATTTGATATCATGAACAACCCCAGAAGAAGGATTGAGAACACTGTCACGCCCAAGATGCGGTCCTATCCCTATTAAGGCGCGAGGGCCTCGACGAGGATAGAAGCGCATCTACTCGTTTCGCAAGTACAGAAATCATTGCATACATGTAGGAAGAGATGAGTATATGAGTTGACTTACACTCGCCACAAGCTATCTTACAAATCCACACAAGTTATTCATACATTCATCTAGAAGACAGGGTCCGACTACGGACGAAATCAAACGATAAAAGAAAGCAATGAAACTGTCTTCTTATCCCAGGAACACCACGAAGTGATCCTTAACACATACTTACGTGAAACATAACCCCACCATGTTCTCTCTCGGTTCATGTTCACGAGCAGAGACAGTCACGGTTACACACTCAGTTGGTGTATTTTATTTGAGTTTACTCCAAGTTTGCTATAACTGGGTGTTAAATAAATTTCCAAGTTGCCACATAACCGCGGGCACGGCTTCTCGAAAAGATTTAACCCTGCAGGGGTGCTCCAACTCATCCATCACAAACTAACCACACGCCGCGGGAACAACCTCAACCATGAATCCCGTGATCTCCTAGGCAATTCCGTTGGAAAACCTCAACCTCGAGATAGCCCAAAGCATCTTTGGAATTCCTCGCGCAAGACATTCAAGAAAGGTAAAACAAGTCCGGCAAGACCGCCCGGCAGGCCAGATCCCAATAGGATCCATGCGTATCTCTTTCTCGGGGCACTACCATATGTGCAAGACGTCGGGTTGGCTGAAACCCCGGATGACCAGGGGGCGCCGGACATCGCCCGGTTTGGACCAACACTCATGAGGAGCACTGGCCCTGGTTGTTGATTAATTATCCACGGGGTAGCTAAGCCCTATGCATTTTTAATTAGGTTATTTAGCAAATGTAGTACCAATGTTGGGTCTTGCCATACAAGTTTTAGTCTAAAATGAATGGTCAAGGGGGTCCCCATAACAACCCCGAGCATGTTAGGAGCGCAAAATATGGAACATAACACCGGTACTCGGAACTAGTGCGGCAAAAGTGGAACAAAACACCGGGCAAAAGGCCAAGCCTTCCACTGTTGCCAAGTATATATGTGTATTAAATTAAATAGCAATTATATTGGGATATCTCATAAAACCATGTTGGCACATGGAAACAACTTGCACTTGCAACTAGCAACGCTATAAGATAAGGGCTGAGTAGTGGTAACGTAGCCAACCAATGTTTTGCCAGGAAGTGGAGGGGTTAGAGGCTTTCATGGCAATTTAGGAGGCTGATAGTTTAAGTGGTAGGTAACGAAACATAACGGTAGAAGTGAGACAACTAGCATAGCAAAAATAGTGTCGGGATCCGGGTATGATCATCTTGCCTATTGGGTCTTCAGAGGGACAAAGAGCTGGGTCCTCATAGTTGTACTCTCCGGGATCATCGTACTCAGGCTCGACACTCGGGTCTACCCAAAGACAAAACATAACCAAATAAACATACAAACAAAGTGCAATGCGCAAACAAGATGATGCATGACCAATTTGAAGTATTTAACATGGCAACCCTAAGCTAGTCATGTTTCTCATGCATTTATTAAGTTCTTTAGTATTCTGGACAAAACCTCAAGATTAGTTATATGAACATGCATTATGATGTCAAATATGAATTCTCCATGCAAAAATGATGCAAATGCATATGTAGAATGTTGCAAACGGAGTAACGTAGCTCACGGTACACTCACGGCAAGGTACAAACGTTAACGGAGACAAAACAAAGATGGGAGAGGCCATGGGCTATTCCTTGGTATTCGAAGGATGCCACTGGATTGGAAATAAAAATCTATCAAGAATAGAGCTAAAGATCATGCAAAACAATGGAGTATAGCTCCCACAAGTCACAAAACATTCAAACACACAATCTGTCCACCAACGGCAACATGTCATCTTGTAACACACATAACCAGAGCTACAACAAGTCTTAAATCACAACCAAGGCATGGACATGAAGTATACATCATGCTCAACATTTCATCTATCTACAGGAACATGAAAGGAAGCATGGTTCAATGGCAAATGAGCTCACGAGATGGCATGTTGAATCAGATTTTAGGGACTTAGAGAAAATTTCAGTTTTACAGCATCTGAGTTAACATGATGGCATCTTGACTGCAACAAATATATATTCTACAGGGACTTTCATGGCATGAAAATTACCAGGTTGATAGAGGGCAACATGTACTTCAATTAACTACATTATGGCAACACCAAAATATGCATATATCCATGGCTATCATCCTGACAATTTGACATATTGAGAATAGCAGATTCACAGACTTAGTGAAATTCAACAAGGGGCAAACAGGGCACTTATTAACAGAATGGCATGTTGACAACAAGTTTTAAATAAGATGCAATAGCTCTACCTACAAGTATTTGGCACAAAATAACAGAGGATGACAAGAACAACAATGCATTCCATTGTGCCAACTCCAAAGGAGCAACATATGCATGGGAATCATCTATGTAACATGGCAACAAAATAAAAGATTTCAACACTTAGAAATATTTGGGCATTTGGAAACATTATTTTGGTGACATGTTGCCAGCAAGAATGCCATTCATAACATGGTCTATCATGGCAAGCAAAAATACCAGGGGCTAGAGCACACACTAGTGAACATCTTTCATGTTGACAAGTTTATCATATGATGCAAGAATTAATTCATGTGAAAACGACAAAATGACATAATATCACAAGTAACATTTTTTCACAAACTTGCCCAAATGGTAAATCTAATGCCGCCATTGGATTCACTGCATTTTTCTACCCCAAATTCATCTATCACATGCCTATGTTCCTCAAGACAATACTCCCACAATTCCAATCGAAAATATGACAATGCACTTATAACATGTTGTTTGCCAAATTTGGCATATACTAAAACTACTGACAGATTTGGAAACTGCCAAATCTGGCAATTTCCTTAAAAGGAAATATCTCAGAAACACTCGGAATTATATAAAAACAAAACAAAACAAAAAATATATAATAAAAACACACCAGGCCCACATGGCACTGAACTAGGCCTAGGTGAGGTTGACATGTGGGCCATGGGCCCATTGTCAGCGCCTCGGGAATAAAAGAAAAAGGGGGGCTTATTTGCCCCCGCGGGGATCAAACCCGCGTCTCCCCAGTGGAGAGGCATGGGCGTGGCCAGCTGGGCTGGGCAGGTGTTCTCGACAGAGAAGAGGCGCTGGACCTCTTGACATATATCCAGCCGGAGGCTGGGTCCTCTACTTTGCGGCAGAACAAAATGCTGACGGCAACGGCGAGGCTCTGCACGGGGCTGCTAGTGGGCGCGGAAGCTCGAACGAGTGCTTGGCAGGCGATCATCGGATCTGGAATGAAGTAACCCGAGCTACTCCCTCTCTGAAGAATTCTTCAAGGAAATAGCCCAGAGCGCGGGGAGCACAACGATGACACGGGGTCGGCGCATCCTACGGCTAGCTATTGGCGAAAACAAAATGACAAGGAGGAGGCCGAAGGTACCTAGCTACCTTTGGCGAGACGGCGTCGACGCAGAGGCACCGAGGCGGCGGTGACGAGGTGACGATCTCCGACGGTCTTCTGTCCGAGACGAAGATGAAGAAGATGGGAGCGAGGATGCCGACTAGCTGGGCCTTGGCGCTCCCTCGAATGACGGGGGCGAAGAAGAAGCAACGGGGATTCACTTCCTGTGCACCAGAGGAGCGGAGGCGCGACGGAGAGGTCAACCCCGGGCTCGAGCTGTTGCTCGGCCGGAGCATGACGGGCGCGGCGACGGCATGAGCGAGGCTAGCTCACCGGGCGGCGGCGAGGCGAAATGAGGGAGGGAACGAAGGAGGCAGGTCTAGGGCTCGCTCGGGGACGCGTTATAAAGGACGCTCGGAGCTCCTCTGGCCGTCAAATCACTCGGACGCCAACGTGGCGACCCTGTATGGCCTGCCGTAGAGGTTGACGATGACGCGAACGCGTGTGGGCTGCGGGAGGCTGCTGCTACGCTAGTGGGCCGCGCGGGGCAAGTAGGCCCAGGTGTGGCTGGAACCTCTCACGCCCGAAAGAAAAAGAGTTTTTCTTTTTAATAAAACCTCATATTACAAATAATCCCAAAGAAAAGAGGTGGGTTTTGGGGAAAAATAAATTATGTTTTTGGAATCACAAAAACATGCCCTATTTATTTAAAATGGATTTGGCATTTTTAGAGCAAACAAAATTAAACACATTTATTTAAATTGGACTCTTTTTTGCAAAGATCTAGAAGACAAAATCTTTCAAACAGGCATAAGAGCTTCTTTACAATTCTAATCAGAATAGAAGAGGTGCAACATTTTAAATGAGATGAAACAGCAAGTGAATTCAAAACACATATAGAATTGCTATAAAAGGGGTTTAGGCAAAGTTTTGCAAAAGAATTGGGGAAGGTTTCCACCAAGGAAAAATACACCCCATGCCACCAAGCACACAAGCTCCACACACACTCTCTCACAACCACAAGCACACCAAGCATATGATGCACACAAGAGATGATGATTATGATGCCATGATGCAAAATGTCATCAAGCAATTTATTATAACTCAAACCACATGATGGCAATATTGAAGGTTCACACATGACACATTACAAATATGGCAAGGGGATGCACTTCGGCTGTTACAACTCTCCCCCACTACATGAGGATCTCGTCCCGAGATCTGGGAATGGAAGAACTCGGAAAATTCAGAACGGAGAAGGTCCTCTCGTTCCCAAGTGGCTTCTTTATCGGAGTGATGTGACCACTTCACCTGAGAAACTTGATTGACTTGTTGCGAGTCTTACGCTCAGTCTCTTCAAGGATAGCAACTGGATGCTCATGATAGGATAGGTTTACTTGGAGATCAATGTCTTGGAGATCAACGGTGCGCTCAGGAGTCTTGAAACACTTCCGGAGCTGAGAGACGTGAAACACATCATGCACATTTGAGAAATTGGGAGGAAGCTCGAGTTGGTAGGCAAGTTCTCCCCTCTTGCTCACAATTTTGAAAGGACCCACAAAGCGTGGAGCAAGCTTTCCTTTGATGCCAAAGCGTTGAGTGCCCTTCATTGGAGACACTCTGAGATAGACAAAATCATCGATCTGGAAGGTCATGTCACGATGCTTGCTATCATAATAGCTCTTCTGACGGGATTGAGCTGCTTTGAGATTTTCACGAATGACACGTCACATATCTTCTGCTTCAGTGATCATGTCATTTCCAAGGATTTGACACTCACCGGTTTCAGACCAATTGAGCGGGGTACGACACATTCTGCCATAGAGAATCTCGAAAGGAGCCTTGCCGGAACTTGCTTGGAAGCTATTGTTGTATGAGAACTCAGCAAACGGGAGACAATCTTCCCAATTCACGCCAAAAGAAATCACACAAGCTCTGAGCATGTCTTCAAGGATTTGATTGACTCTCTCAACTTGACCACTAGTCTGAGGATGGAAAGCTGTACTGAATCAGATCTTGGTACCCATTGCAGTCTGGAAGGAATCCCAGAACTTGGAAGTAAAGATGCTTCCACGATCTGAAGATATAAGCTGAGGAATACCGTGCAAAGAAACTATCCTTGACGTGTACAGCTCTGCCAGCTGAGCAGCCGAGATAGATTCTTTGACCGGAAGGAAGCGGGCAACTTTGGTGAGCTTGTCGATGACCACGAAGATGGCATCATTTCCTCTCTTGGACTTAGGAAACCCAGTGACAAAATCCATCTCAACATGATCGAATTTCCACTCTGGGATAAGCAAAGGATGAAGGAGACCTGCTGGATGTTGATGTTCCGCCTTCACTCTGCGACAAACATCACACTCGTTCACAAACTAAGCAATCTCACATTTCATACAAGTCCACCAGAAGGTTTGCTTGAGATCCTGATACATTTTGGAACTTCCTGGATGAATGGAGAGGAGAGAATTATGTGCTTCATCCATGATAACTTTCCTTAGCTCTCCTTTTGGAACCACCAGACAGTCCTCGAAGAACAAGGTATCTTTGTCATCAACACGGAAGCACTTATACTTTGGAATGCTCTTGGCCACTCCTTTCTTCACTTTCTTCACCATAGCATCAAGAAGCTGAGCTTGGTGAATATGATCTTCCAAAGTTGGAGAGACTTGAAGATTGGCAAGAAATCCTTGAGGAACAACTTGGAGATTGAGCTTGCGGAAAGCTTCACAAAGCTCGGGCTGGAGAGGCTTGAGGATAAGACTGTTGCAGTACGCCTTTCTGCTCAGCGCGTCTGCAATGACATTTGGTTTTCCAGGAGTATCCAGAATTCTTGGATTGTACTCCTCGATCATTTACACCCAACATGTCTGCCGAAGATTGAGATTCGGTTGAGTGAAAATGTACTTCAAGCTCTTGTGGTCAGTGAACACCTCAACTGGTCTTCCCAACAATAGATGTCTCCAGGTTATCAGAGCATGCACAACTGCCGCCAACTCAACATCGTGAGTGGGGTAGTTCTTCTTGTTAGGCTTCAGCTGACGCGAGGTATAAGCTATAACCTTCTTATCTTGCATCATAGAACACTTGGAAAGGCTTGGATTCATGTGGAGGAGTGAGAACTGGAGCTAAAGTCAGCTTTTCCTTGAGTGTATTGAACGCCACATCACACTCAGGAGTCCACACATACTTGACACTCTTCTGAAGGAGGTTAGACAAAGGCTTAGCAATTTGAGAGAAGTTCTCCACAAATCTTCTGCAGTAACTTGCAAGCCCCAGGAAGCTTCGAAGCTGCTCGACATTCTGAGGAGGCTCCCACTTCATGATGGCCTCAACTTTCTCAGGATGCACCTTAATGCCCTCGGCAGAGATGACATGCCCAAGGTACACCACTTCATTGAGCCAACACTCACACTTGGAGAACTTAGCATAGAACCGATGCTCTCTTAACTGGTCAAGCACAAGTCGGAGATGCTCTGCATGCTCTTCTTCGGTCTTCGAGAAAACAAGAATGTCATCCAAATACACCAAGATGAACTCATTCTTGAAAGGAGAGAATATGAAGTTCATCATTCTGGAGAAAGTCGGAGGCGCATTTGCGAGACCAAAGGACATGACGGTGTACTCATAAGAGCCAAAACTCGTCCTGAAAGCAGTCTTTGTAATATCTTCTTGACGAATGCGGATCCGATGATAACCCATACGGAGATCTAACTTCGAGAAAACCTTGGCCCCTTTCAATTGCTCAAACAACTCATTGATGTTGGGAAGTGGATACTTATTCCTGATTGTCTTCTTATTCAATGGACGGTAATCGACAAGTAGTCGGTCCGTGCCATCCTTCTTCTGACAAACAGAACACCACAACCCCAAGGTGAAGAACTTGGTCTGATCAAACCCAGACGCTCTTGTTCATCTAGCTGCTTCTTCAATTCTTTCAGCTGTTCGGGACCAAGCTTATAAGGACGCTTGCATACCGGTTCAGTTCCAGGCTCGAGTTCAATCACAAACTCCACTAGCCGGTGAGGAGGCATTCCTGTCAATTCTTCTGGAAAGACATCTTCATACTCAGAAATGACGGAGATTTGAGAAATGGCAGAAATCTCACCCTTCTCATTGAGAGAAAAGAGAGGAATCGTGTCACCGCGAGCAGCAAAAATGATCACGTCTTCAGAAGGATGAGTCAATTGGACTTCTTTGGCTTTCCAATCAACATAAGCCTTGTTCATCGCAAGAAAATCCATGCCAAGAATGAGATCAATATCGGAATTGCCGAGAATAATCGGAGAGGCAAGGAAGGAATAGCTGCCCATCTTGACGGAAACATACGGAACCACCATCCTCGCTTGCATGAAAGCACCCGGGGAAACGACTGACAACGGCCTAGGTAACTACTCATGATGCAAATGATGCTTGGTTGCAAAAGTTCTTGAAATGAATGAATGCGATGCACCAGTGTCAAACAAAACTTTTGCAGGAATAAAATTCACCAAGAGGTTACCAATTATCACTTGAGAAGAATCCTCTGCTTCAGTTGCATTGACCATGTTCACTCTTGCTGACTTGGGATTGTGCTTCATAATAGCACTGCCTAGGGGCCTGATAGGAGGAGGCGGCGGAAGGCGCCGCTGGTTGGTGTACTTGTTGGAGTAATGGCCCTTCTGACCACACTTGTGACATGTAACCTCTGAGAGCGGACGGAAGTTGCCTGGAGGAGGAGCATTTGCTGACTTGGGTGCCTGAGGCCTCTGCTGAAAACCTGGGTTGGGTGGGTGGGAACGTCCACAACCACTGTGCTGCTTCTGCTACTGAGGAGGACGAAACGGAGGTGGAGGAGGAACCCAATACTTCTGCTGCTTAGGAACAATCTGAGAGCTGGATGAAGAAGAGTTGGAGTCTCTTAACCGCTTCTTGGAATTCTCGAGCTTGAGCTGAACTGCCTCGAACTTTAGAGCCAAGTTATAGAACTGATCAAACACAAGAGGCTCGTGAAGGATGAGAGCAAGCTGAAGATCTTCTCTAAGGCCAGCTCTGAACTGATAAATCTTGGAGTTCTTATTAGGAACATCTTGCTTAGCATAGCGGGCCAGATTCTGAAACTCGGAGTTGTACTGATAGACAGACATACTCCCCTGCTTCAGGTTCCTGAACTTCTCACGCATACCCTCGGCAAAGCTCGTCGGGATATGATGGGCTCTGAAGTCACAGCAGAAATCATCCCAAGAAACTGCATAGACACCTCTGGAATCCTTGTACTGCTGCCACCAATCTGTTGCCTGACCCTTGAGCTGGAAGGTCGCAAACTTGACATAGTCCTCAGGCCTGACATTGCTGCACTCAAGTGAGAGGCTGATCATGTCACGGAGCCAATTGTCCGCATCGAGAGGCTGATCACAACAACTGAAGGACTTGGGTTGATTTGCGAGGAACTGATTCAGAGGGGCGAACTATGGCTGATTATGGAAATTCCCTTGATGACCTTGTTGTCCCTGATCCCTTTCCTGTAGCAACCTGAGCAACATCTGAGTGTTGGCATTGGTTGCGGCCATCACTTCCTGCCAAGCTTCTGGAGGAGGAGGTGGTGGTGGGGGTGGTGGAGGATCAGACTGCTCCCCCTCACGACCTGGGTTCCCATGAGTTGCTGGAGCCATCCTGAAGATGGACAAGAATATCAGCACACCATTGAAAAAGATGATTGAAATAAGCTCAATCAAATGGCTTGAAAGAAATTTGCAACGGAATATCATCAATTGCATTCAAACTGCAAATAGTAAGAACGCCTTTTGCGGGATCGTGATAACATCATTAGATCATGAAGCCACTTGAAATAACACAACAAGTATTGAGCTAAGGTTGCTCGGAACGAATGTATAAACCATCATACATCTATCGGAAGATGATCCTAGGTAACTACTGGAAATCCCACCTAGGAACTTCCGAAATCTTGGTTATGCAATCAGGTCCACGGATACACGGAGTTTTTATCCATCACTCAACTCCTAGCAGTAATACTACTATCCAGTGTATCACATCCCTCAACACACAACCAGAGGTCTCGGAAACTCATCTACCTCAAGCCCTCGTAATCACGACGATACTAAAGATGGCAGTTAATGTGATCCTGCTCCCTAGTACTGGGTGCCGCCACACTCTTCGCACCACGAATAGTATTGAAGCAATTTCGAACATCCGCATTCTTAAGTACTAAGGAAAGTGAATGATAATGATGTGTCAAGAATCCCCTGGAGCTCTACTCCCCGGGTCTAGTCCATACGTATGGGAGGCACCAAGAACAGAATTCCCGTCACATCGGTGATATGGGGTGTCCCGATCTTCTCAGTAAGCGGCGGTGGTGATGATGAAGATGATAGATAACTTGTATGTCGCCGATGAACTCTCCCTCGCTTGATCCCTGATGCCAATGCAAAAGGTCTCAACCCTTTGGATATTTACAACGTCACACACTTGCGCACGTAGCCGTCGACCACGAAACAATATAATTGCAATATACTAATTCCCAATGGAACAGCAGATTACACTCAACTTGCAGTATATGATCTCCAGATCGATACGAATTGGAGATGAGGATTCAAGATGAATGCTTACAAGCAATCTCAAGAACTAGGGTTTATCTTAAACGTGGTCTAACCTTAACTAACTCTAGGGGACGGGTATTTATAGTCTAAAACGAGATCGAAGGGGTACACGGGCTGGACAGCCCAAAATCTGCGCGCAGGTAGAGCGGTACTACCGCTTATGGCAAGCGGTACTACCGTGATAAGCGGTACTACCGCTCGTACAAATATCAAGTGCCGCTTTAGTACCGCTTGGGGTCGCTTGGATTCCAGAAGAAATTTCCTAAGCGGTACTAGGACGGTAGTACTAGGGCGGTACTACCGCTTGTGTGGGGCGGTACTACCGCCCTGGAAACTGCAGGGTCTTCCTCTCTTCCCAGCTGCAATGCCTCCTTGCTCCCCTCCTTGCTCCCTTATGCCATGACTTCCTCTCCAATGTACCTAATGACACATACACACAAGGATTTAGGCAGTATAAAGCTCTCATTAAAATAAATAGCATTATCAACTAAGAGAGAATTCACCTGTTGTTCTAGTAACTTAGCACGAGCTCTTGTAATTGGACCAATCCTGATTTCATCATTGGACATCTTCTTTGCAGAAACAGGTTGTTTATCTTCATGAGGTAGAGAGGGAACCATAGTAGGGATATCCTCATCAATCGGTATCATAGAGGCTCCAAAATACTCGCGTGATCCTAAAAAAGAATTTGAGTGGGAAGAGGATAGAATCAAAATTCCTAAGTCGTAATTCCTCACCAGAGTATAGAAGAGGAGTAAAAGAATCCTACTCTCCGATATAACTAGAAAGAAAATAGTTTTTCACTAGACTCGATTCGGCCAAGTTCGATCAAGCAAGGGGCTCCTATGGTCGGCCTGGCTCTGATTACCAACTTGTCACGCCCAAGATGCGGTCCTATCCCTATTAAGGCGCGATGGCCTCGACGGGGATAGAAGCTCATCTAGTCGTTTCGCAAGTACATAAATCATTTCATACATGTAGGAAGAAATGAGTATATGAGTTGGCTTACACTTGCCACAAGCTATCTTACAAATCCACACAAGTTCTTCATACATTCATCCAGAAGACAGGGTCCGACTATGGACGAAATCAAACGATAAAAGAAAGCAATGAAACTGTCTTGTTATCCCAGGAACACCACCACGAAGCTTCCCTACTCATCCGGATACGTAACGTACATACGCCTACGTTCTTCATCGTACTCCCACTGGAGCTGAGACACATCATCTGGCATGAACTCGTCAACACCTGTACCAGTATTGTTGTAATCTGTGAGCCACAGGGACTCAGCAATCTCATAAACCGGGTACCGAGACTATGTAAGCCAATAGGTGAGGAATGGTTAAGTGGTGAGGCTGCAGCAAGCACTAAGCATGTATTTGGTGGCTAACTTACGAGAACAAGAATTTAAATATGGTGGCCTAAGCATGACGGACGTGAACTAGAACGATCACTAAGTGATCCTGAACACCTACTTACGTCAAACATAACCCCACCGTGTTCTCTCTCGGTTCATGTTCAGGAGCAGAGACAGTCACGTTACACACTCAGTTGGTGTATTTTATTTGAGTTTACTCCAAGTTTGCTATAACCGGGTGTTAAACAAATTTCCAAGTTGCCACATAACCGCGGGCACAGCTTCTTGAAAAGATTTAACCCTGCAGGGGTGCTCCAACTCATCTATCACAAACTAACCACACGCCGCGGGAACAACCTCAACCACGAATCCCGTGATCTCCTAGGCAATTCCGTTGGAAAACCTTAACCTCGAGATAGCCCAAAGCATCCTCAAAATTCCTCGCTCAAGACATTCGAGAAAGGTAAAACAAGTCCAGCAAGACCGCCCGGCAAGCCAGATCCCAATAGGAGCCGCGCGTATCTCATTCTCAGGGCACTACGAGATGGGAAAGACATCGGGTTGGCTGAAACCCCGGATGACCAGGGGGCTCCGGACATCGCCCGGTTTGGATCAACACTCATGAGGAGCACTGGCCCGGGTTGCTGATTAATTATCCACGGGGTAGCTAAGCCCTATGCATTTTTAATTAGGTTATTTACCAAATGTAGTACCAATGTCGGGTCTTGCCATACAAGTTTTAATCTAAAACGAATGGTCAAGGGGGTCCCCATAACAACCCTGAGCATGTTAGGAGCGCAAAATATGGAACATAACACCGGTACTCGGAACTAGTGCGGCAAAAGTGGAACAAAACACCGGGCAAAAGGCCAAGCCTTCCACCGTTGCCAAGTATATATATGTATTAAATTAAATAGCAATTATATTGGGATATCTCATAAAACCATGTTGGCACATGGAAACAGCTTGCACCTGCAACTAGCAACGCTATAAGATAAGGGCTGAGCAGCGGTAACGTAGCCAACCAATGTTTTGCTAGGAAGTGGAGGGGTTAGAGGCTTTCCTGGCAATTTAGGAGGCTGATAGTTTAAGTGGTAGGTAACGAAACATAACGGTAGATGTGAGACAACTAGCATAGCAAAAATAGTGTCGGGATCCGGGTATGATCATCTTGCCTATTGGGTCTTCAGAGGGACAAAGAGTTGGGTCCTCGTAGTTGTACTCTCCGGGATCATCGTACTCAGGCTCGACACTCGGGTCTACGCAAAGAGAAACATCACCAAATAAACATACAAACAAGTGCAATGCGCAAACAAGACATTCCATGACCAATTTGAAGTATTTAACATGGCAACCCTAAGCTAGTCATGTTTTTCATGCATTTATTATGTTCTTTAGTATTCTGGACAGAACCTCAAGATTAGTTATTTGAACATGCATGATCATGGCAACTATGAATGCTCCATGCAAAAACGATGCAAATGCAAATGTAGAACGTTGCAAACGGAGTAACGTAGCTCACGGTACTCTCATGGCAAGGTACGAACGTTAACGAAGACAAAACAAAGATGGGGGAGGCCATGGGCCATTCCTTGGTATTCCAAGGATGCCACTAGATTGGAAATGAAAATCTAGCAAGAATAGAGCTAAAGATCATGCAAAACAATGGAGTATAACTCCCATAAGTCACAAAACATTCAAACACACAATCTGTCCACAAACAGCAACATGTCATCTTGTAACACACATAACCAGAGCTACCGCAAGTCTTAAATCACAACCAAGGCATGGACATGAAGTATACAGCATGCTCAACATTTCATCTATCTACAGGAATATGAAAGGAAGCATGGTTCAATGGCAAATGAGCTCACAAGATGGCATGTTGAATCAGATTTTAGGGACTTAGAGAAAATTTCAGTTTTACAGAATCTGAGTTAACATGATGGCATCTGGACGGCAACAAATATATATGCTACATGGACTTTCATGGCATGAAAATTAACAGGTTGATAGAGGGCAAAATGTACTTCAACTAACTATATTATGGCAACATCAAAATATGCATATATCCATGGCTATCATCCTCACAATATGACATATTGAGAATAGCAGATTCACAGACTTAGAGAAATTCAACAAGGGGCAAACAGGGCACTTATTAACAGAATGGCAAGTTGACATCAAGTTTTAAATAAGATGCAATAGCTCTACCTACAAGTATTTGGCACAAAATAATAGAGGATGACAAGCACAACAATGCATTCCATTGTGCCAACTCCAAAGGAGCAACATATGCATGGGAATCATCTAGATAACATGGCAACAAAATAAAAGATTTCAACACTTAGAAATATTTGGGCATTTGGAAACATTATTTTGGTGACATGTTGGAAGCAAGAATGCCACTCATAACATGATCTATCATGGCAAGCAAAAATACCAGGGGCTAGAGAACACACTAGTGAACATCTTTCATGTTGACAAGTTTATCATATGATGCAAGAATTAATTCATGTGAAAATGACAAAATGACATAATATCACAAGTAACATTTTTCACAAACTTGCCCAAATAGTAAATCTAATGCCGCCATTGGATTCACTGCATTTTTCTACCCCAAATTCATCTATCACATGCCTATGTTCCTCAAGACAAAACTCCCACAATTCCAATCGAAAATATGACAATGCACTTACAACATGTTATATGCCAAATTTGGCATATACTAAAACTACTGACAGATTTGGAAACTGTCAAATCTGGCAATTTCCTTAAAAGGAAATATCTCAGAAACACTCAAAATTATATAAAAACAAAACACACAAAAAATATATAAAAAAACACACCAGGCCCACCTAGCATTGAACCAGGCCCAGGTGAGGTTGACATCTGGGCCATGGGCCCACTGTCAGCGGCTCGGGAATAAACGAAAAAGGGGGGCTTATTTGCCCCCGCGGGGATCGAACCCGTGTCTCCCCAGTTGAGAGGCATGGGCGTGACTAGGTGGGCTGGGAAAGGTGTTCTCGACAGAGAAGAGGCGCAGGACCTCTTGACCTATATCCAGCCGGAGGCTGGGTCCTCTACTTTGTGGCAGAGCAAAACGCCGTCGGCAACGGCGAGTCTCCGGCGATCACCGGAGCGGCCGACCCGCGGCAGGGCTGCGGATTCAGCTAGGGATCCCATCCCAACGCCTACGCGGAGCTAAGGCGAGCACGCGCGGCGGGGGGGGGGGGGGCTCGAGCTCTCGGCCAGGGCGAACGGGACGAGCTCAGCGGGCTCGAACGAGGCAAGGTGAGGCTCTGCGCGAGGCTGCTACTGGGCGAGGATGCTCGAACAAGCGCTGCTCGGGCGATCATCGGATCTGGAACAAAGGAACCCGAGCTGCTCCCTCTCTGAAGAAATCTTCAGGGAAATAGTGCAGAGCACGGGGAGCACGATGATGACACGGGGTCGGCGCGGCCTACGGCTAGCTACTAGCGAAAACAAAACGGCAGGGAGGAGGCCGAAGGTACCTTGCTACCTTTGGCGAGGCGGCATCGACGCAGAGGCACCGAGGCGACGGCGATGAGGCGACGATCTCCGACGGTCTTCTGTCCGAGACGAAGATAAAGAAGATGGGGGCGAGGACGCCGACTAGCTGGGCCTTGGCGCTCCCTCGATCAACGAGGACGAAGAAGAAGCAACGGGGATTCACTTCCCCTACACCAGAGGAGCGGAGGCGCGACGAAGAGGTCAACCCCGGGCTCAAGCTGTTGCTCGGCAGGAGCACGACGGACGCGGCGACGGCATGAGCGAGGCTAGCTCACCTGGCGGCGGCGAGGCGAAGAGAAGGAGGGAACGGAGGAGGCAGGTCTAGGGCTCGCTCGGGGACGCGTTATAAAGGACGCCCGGAGCTCCTCCGGCCGTCGAATCACTTGGACGCCGACGTGGCGACCCTGGATGGCCGGCCGTACAGGTTGACGATGACACGAACCTGTGTGGGCTGCGGGAGGCTGCTGCTGCACTAGTGGGCCGCGCGGGGCAAGGAGGCCCAGGTGCGGCTGGAACCTGTCACACCCGAAAGAAAAAGAGTTTATCTTTTTAATAAAACCTCATATTGCAAATAATCCCAGAGAAAAGAGGTTGGTTTGGGGGAAAAAGAAATTATGTTTTTGGAATCACAAAAACATGCCCTATTTATTAAAAATGAATTTGGCATTTTTAGAGCAAACAAAATTAAACACATTTATTTAAATTGGACTCTGTTTTGCAAAGATCCAGAAGACAAAATTTTCAAACAGGAATAAGAGCTTATTTACAATTCTAATCAGAATATTTAGAAGAAGTGCAACATTTTAAATGAGATGAAACAACAAGTGAATTCACAACACATATAGAATTGCTATAACAGGGGCTTAGGCAAAGTTTTGCAAAAGAATTGGGGAAAGGTTTCAACCAAGGCAAAATGCACCCCATGCCACCAAGCACACAAGCTCCACACACACTCTCTCACAACCACAAGCACACCAAGGATATGATGCACACAAGAGATGATGATTATGATGCCATGATGCAAAATGTCATGAAGCAATCTATTATAACTCAAACCACATGATGGCAATATTGAAGGTTCACACATGACACATTACAAATATGGCAAGGGGATGCACTTGGGCTGTTACAAACACCTTGATGAACAAGAATAAGAATTATGTTATGCTTATCCTTCATCAAGTAAAATTGATGACAAGCAACAGATTTGGCATACCACTTATTCTTCTTGAAAAGATTGGGGAATATCATGAACACGAAAAATTCTTGAATGAACCACTGGTTAGAATTTGAAACGAATGAGGAAACTATGGACCACGGATTTGGGCGTTTAAAATGATCCACATATGTAACTTGATACTTGTAACGCCCAAGATGCAGTCCTATCTTATTTTGGCTCGACGGCCTCGATAGTGATAGAAGCGCATCTTGTCGTTTCGCAAGAATGGATATCGTTACAAGTACATGTAAAGAGGAGATGAGTATATGGAATTGGCTTATGCTCGCCACAACCTACATCAATATCACATCAATACAACATTATATCCAGACATCATACATAAGAGGAGAGTCCGACTATGGACAAAAACAAACGATAAAAACGACATCCATCCTTGCTATCCCAAGCTGCCGACATGGAACCCATCCTATGATCGATGAAGAAGAATAAGAACTCCAAATCAAACAAGCATCGCTCTCACGTCAAAGCATCGCATGACCTGTACCTGCAACTATTGTTGTAGTAATGTGTGAGACACACGGACTCAGCAATCTCATTTCCAAGGGTATCAAAACTAGCAAAGCTTAATGGGTAAGGTATGGTTAAGTGGTGAGGCTGCAGCAAGCACTAAGCATTTACTTGAGTGGCTAACTTACGACTACAAGAATAAGGGGGGGGGGTGATCGTCGCATAGATGGACGTGAACTAGTAATGATCACTAAGTGATCCTGAACACCTACCTACGAGTCAAACATAACCCCACCATGTTCTATCTCGATTCAGAAATTCACGAGAAGAGACAGTCATAGTTACGCACAAGGTTGGTGTATTTTATTTGAGTTTACTTTAAGTTTTCTATGACCGGATGTTAAACAAATTTCCAGGTTGCCACATAACCGCGGGCACGGCTCTCATGAAAGATTTAACCCTGTTGGGGTGCTCCAACTCATCCATCACAAACTAACCACACGCTGCGTGGAAAACCTCAACCACGGGATTGCCCGTAGTATCCTCAGAATTCCGGTGGAAAACCTCAACCTCGAGATAGCCCAAAGTATCCTCAGAATCCCATGCACAAGACGTTCGAGAAAGGTAAAACAATTCCAGCAAGACCGCCCGACGTGTCGACGAACCCGATAGGAGCCGTGTATCTCGTTCTCAGGACACGACCGGATGAGCGCAGCGTACGGTGTCCTGATAGAGATCTTCCGAGTTGCCTCGGGTTGGCCCCGCACACGACTCTAGTTTGGACCAACACTCATGAGGAGCACTGTCCCAGGGGTTGATTAATTATCCGCGGGTGCCGGTGGGTCCCTATGCAATTTTATTAGTTATTAGGCAAATGGAATACCAATGTTGGGCCTTGCCAGACAAGTTTTATCCCAAAACGAAAATCAAGGGGGTCCCCATAACAACCCCAAGCATGTTAGGAGCACTCAATATGGAACATAACACCGGTACACAAGTAACTAGGGCGACAAAAGTGGAACAAAACACCGAGCAAAAGGCCAAGTCTTCCAACTTTTACCAAGTATATATGTGCATTAAATTAAATAGCAATAATATTGTAATATCTCAAAAATATCCATGTTGGCACATGGAAACAACTTGCACCTGCAACTAGCAACGCTATAAGAAGGGCTGAGCAAGCAGTAACATAGCAAAACAATGGTTTGCTGGGATGTGGAGGGGTTAGAGGTTTTTCATGGAAATTTGGGAGGCTTGACAAACAAATGGTAGGTAGCGAGACATAGCGATAGAAACGAGACAACTAGCATGGCAATCATAGTAGTGGTATCCAGGGAAATGTTCATCTTGCCTGAAATCCCGCTTGGAAGAAGAACGAATCTGTGAAGTAGACGAACGAGACGTAGTTGAACGAATCCTCACACTCCGAACGGTTTCAGAACTCTAGCAAGGAGAAGCAATCCGGAAACAAAGAAATTACACGGTAAACACCACAACATATTCATGATATGATGCACAACAAGGATGATGCATGTTATGCATGACATGGCAAAGCACAACAATCAACTCCTACACATTAAGTGAAGCTCAATATGCAACGAGTTGCATATTGACGAAACTCCACGTTCGAATCATTTAGTTCACTCTCATTTATTTCCATGGAAAGTTTAAATGTTGTTTAACATGGCAAGAGTTGACGCATAAATAAACTACACTATCTATGCATCTTAAATGAGGCCGGAAACAACATATAGTATTTCCGAAGCGACCCCATATGTTAATATGGAAATTGGTCCAGATCTGAACTAATCCTGTTTTATATTTATTAAACAGGGAAATAAAATGCACAATGCGATTCTACTCGTCATTCTAGTCGATTTACATATATAGAACATTTGCAATGGAGCTACGGCCTAAAAGATATGACACACACAAGATGAATAGGCCATGAATGCAAAATGCATGCAAAAAACAACCATAAACATGTCAAATCATGTATGCAGCAAGATATTATGAAACTACATGAGATTCTAAGCAAGTTTCATGTGCAACATGTTCAAAACGGAGCTACGGTTCAACAATAACAAGCAACGCAAGTTTTATTTAAAATCTGCCCAAAACAGCAACATAGCATATTGCAACCCTCAAATCAACAAGCTACAACCATCTAAAATGCACACCAAGGACATGGTGATGTAGTCTATATGATGCACAACAATTCATCTCATTGCAACAAATTGAATGGAAGCATGGCTCAATAGGAAATGAGCTCACAAGATGACTATAAAATATAGCAGATTGGGACTTAGTGAAAATAATAGTTTTTAGCATAGCAGTTTGTCATGAAGACATATTGGCAACAGTAAAACTATATGCTACAGTGCATATCATGGCATTAAAATCTACAGCATGGTAGAGTATATGATGCACTACAATTCATTCCATTAGGCCAGATCTAATTATGCACAGAAACATGGCTAGCATCAACAAAACATGACATTTCGAAGAAAACTGATTCTCAGACTTAGTGAAAATTAGACTAGACATGAGCAGCAGTTTTTAACAGATTGGCATGTTGGACAACGGAAATACATATTATGAAAAACCTATACATGAAAACTAATGACACAACATGATAGAGGGTTAACAAAACATTCCATTGAGGCAACACCAAAAGAGTCCTAGAACACTAGCAAATCACATGGCAACATGACAACGAAATAACAGTTTCAGACTTAGAATTATTTAGACCCCTCAAAACAGCAATATTTTATAGCATGTTGGCAACAAGAAAATAACACCTAAACATGGATTCCTATAGCAACCAAAATTACCAGGGCCTTGCACACATCACAAAGGGCACATCTCATGTTCAAAATAATTCATATGATGCATGGATTAATTCACACAAAATAAACAAAAGGGCATCACGGCAAAACTAACATGCACACAAACTTGCTCAGAGGACAAAACTAAATGCACATATAAATTCTATAGATTTTTCTACCCCAAATTCATATATAATATGTGGGTTTTTACTATAAAACTAATGACACGACATTTATGCGAGATTGGGACATAAACCGTTTTAGCAAGTTATTTACGCAAATTGAATGCAAACATCACATTAAACATTTCTAGCATGCATGAAAATGCGATATAATTAATCTACACATTTTATATATAGGTCATGTTTAATTCGGATGCACGGTTAATTATATATGAGCAATGCAATCATGACATTTATGCAAATTACAAGAAAACAACACGTTAAACATTCTTATCATTTGTGAAAGCGGGATATTGTGAATCTACATGAAATTCTACACATTTTTCATATATAAAACATTTGGATATGATGCACTTGGAATGCCGTGCACAAGACGTTCGAGAAAGGTAAACCAAGTCTAGCAAGACCGCCCAACGTGTCGACGAACCCGATAGGAGCCGCATATCTCGTTCTCAGGACACGACGGATGTGTCACACTATGAGTCAAACCAAACCCCGAGTTTCCGCGCGGTGGCCCCGCAGTCTGCCCGTTTTGTACCAACACTCATGAGGAGCACTGGCCCGGGTTGTTGATTAATTATCCGCGGGTGTCGGCGGGTCCCTATGCATTTTTATTTGTTATTAGGCAAATGGAGTACCAATGTTGGGCCTTGCCAGAAGAGTTTTATCCCAAAAGCAAAATCGAGGGGGTCCCCATAACAACCCCAAGCATGTTAGGAGCACTCAATATGGAACATAACACCGGTACACAAGTAACTAGGGCGGCAAAAGGGGAACAACACACCTAGCAAAAGGCCATGCATTCCACCTTTTACCAAGTATATATGTGCATTGAATTAAATAGCCGTAATATTGTGATATCTCAAAACATCCATGTTGTCACATGGAAACAACTTGCACCTGCAACTAGCAACGCTATAAGAAGGGTTGAGCAAGAGGTAACATAGCCAAACAATGGTTTGCTAGGATGTGGATGGGTTAGAAATCTTGATAAGGATAGAAGCACATCTCGTCGTTTCGCAAGAATGGATATCGTTATAAGTACATGTAAAGAGGAGATGAGTATATGGAATTGGCTTACACTCGCCACAAGCTACATCAATATCACATCAATACAACATCATATCCAAACATCATACATAAGAGCAGGGATGTGGACGGGTTAGAGGCTTTTCATGGCATTTTGGGAGTCTTGACAAACAAGTGGTAGGTAGCGAGACATAGCGATAGAAACGAGACAGCTAGCATGGCAATGATAGTAGTGGTATCCAGGGAAATCTTCATCTTGCCTGAGATCCCGCTTGGAAGAAGAACGAATCCGTGAAGTAGACGAACGGGCCTTGTTGAACGAATCCTCACACTCCGAACGCTTTCGAAACTCTATCAAGAAGAAGCAATCCAGAAATAAACAAATGACACGGTAAACACAACAACATATTCATGACATGATGCACAATCAAGTATGATGCATGTCCGGTTTAAATAGGCATGGCATGGCAAGCACAATAATAAAACACTAAAATTAAGTGAAGTTCAATATGCAACGAGTTGCATATTGACGAAACTCCACATTCCAATTATTTTGTTCACTCTTGTTTAGGTACTCGTCAATATTAAATGTTGTTTAACATGGGTGGTCATGGCATAAGGTGAAGATGGAATTAAAGCAATTTTAAATGAAGAAGGAGAGCATACATATAACAAAATAATAACTCTCCATATTACGAGAAATGCGGTTAATGTTGTTTAACAAAACAATCATTTTAAATGTTTTCCATCATGGTAAGAGGTGAAGCATGAACAACTACATCAACTAGGCATTTTAAATGAGGTCGGAAGCAACATATAACATTTCCGAAAAGACCTCATATGCATATTATGAATTTGGTCCAGATCTGTCCTAAGCATATTTTAGATTTGTTAAACAGCAAAATAAAGTGCACCACGTGATTCTACACATTTTTCTAGTCAAGTTACGTATGTGGATCATTTTAAACGGAGCTATGGTTATTTAGTAATGAAATAAATCATTTTAACATGGTATTTATGCAAATTAAATGAAAACAGCAAGTTAAACATTTTTAACATGGCTGAAAGTGGCATATTGTGAACCTACACGAAATTCTACACATTTTTCATATATAAAGTTTTTTAATCCGATGCATGGTTGTGAAGTTATGATATGCATGATGTTTAGGGTCTTTTCTCCAAATCTATAATTCCCTGAAAATTAATAAATCACTGAACTGAAAAAAAAAACAACTACAGGCCTATACTGGTGAGTGCGATATAATATAGCGTGCATTGAGCGCTAGATAGGCCAAATGCAAACGGGCCAAAATTGAGCGATGCACTTGGCTACAACAGTGGGCATAATATAGCAAGCGGGGCACTGGGCGAGGAATAGGAGCTGGCACGCTCACTTCGCGGGCTGGGCTTGAAGCGGAGGCGCGCGGCGGCGGCTGTGCTTGGGGCGTCGCCGCTGCTGGGCCTCGGGCGCACGGGGCCCACGAGGGCGCGGGTCAACGCAACCGAACCGAGCGAGGCGCTCGCACGGGCCAATAGAAATGGCGGAGATGTGGGACAATGCCGACGAGGAGGTCCAGCGGCGCAGGGAGACCGGGGCGGCGTGGATCCGAGGCCGGCGGCCTCGATCTTGTTCGGTTTCCTACCTGACCAGGGCCTGCTACTTCTTGAGCTTGCGTTGGTTTACCCTTGAAGAGGAAAGGGTGATGCAGCAAAGTAGATAAGTATTTCCCTCAGTTGTTGAGAACCAAGGTATCAATCCAGTAGGAGATACAAGCAAGTCCCCAATCTTCGCACCTCCACAAACAATCAAACTCTTGCACCGAACGCTATAAAGGGGTTGTAAATCCCTTCACGGTTATTTGCAAGGATGAGATCTGATAGAGATAGATATAAAAGATTGCTAAAACAAAAAGTAAAACAAAGGTAAAAAGATTGCAGCAAAGTATTTTTGGTATTTTTGGTTTATAGATCTGAAAATATAATATGGAAAATAGACCCGGGGGCCATAGGTTTCACTAGAGGCTTCTCTCATGAAGGAAAATAATACGGTGGGTGAACAAATTACTGTCGAGCAATTGATAGAAAAGTGCATAGTTATGATGATATCTAAGGCAATGATTATGCATATAGGCATCACGTCCATGTCAAGTAGACCGAAACGATTATGTATCTACTACTATTAGTCCACACATCGACCGACTCCTGCCTGCATCTAGAGTATTAAGTTCATGAAGAACAGAGTAACGCATTAGGTAAGCTGACATGATGTAGAGGGATAAACTCAAGCAATATGATGAAAACCCCATCTTTTTATCCTCGATGGCAACAATACAAATACTACCGCAAGATTGAACCCAAAACTAAGCACTTCTCCCATTGCAAGAATTACCAATCTAGTTGGCCAAACCAAACCAATAACTCGAAGAGACTTGCAAAGATATGAAATCATGCATATAAGAATTCAGAGAAGATTCAAATAATATTCATAGATAATCTGATCATAAACCAACAATTCATCGGATCTCGACAAACACACTGCAAAAGAGTATTACATCGGATAGATCTCCATGAAGATCATGAAGAACATGGTATTGAAGAACAAAGAGAGAGAAGAAGCCATCTAGCTACTAGCTATGGACCCGAAGGTCTGTGGTGAACTACTCACACATCATCGGAGGGGCAATCGAGTTGATGTAGATGCCCTCCGTGATCGAATCCCTTTCCGGCAGATTACCGGAAAAGGCTCCAAGATGGGATCTCACGGGAACAGAGGCTTCCGGCGGCGGAAATGTATTTTCGTGGCTCTTTTTGGTATTGGGGGAATATTTGGGAATTTATAGGCCGAAGAATAGGGTTATGAGGCCTGCTGGGGGGCCACAAGCCAGGGGGCACCCCCCCTAGGGGCGCGCCCTGGTGGCTTGTCGCCTCCCGGCAGGTCTCCTGACCTCCTCTCCAAGTCTGGTAGGTTTCTTCTAGTCCAAGAAAAATCATATCGAAGATTTTATTCCGTTTGGACTCCGTTTAATATTCCTTATCTGCAATACTCAAAAACAAGGAAAAAACAGAAACTGGCACTAGGCTCTAGATTAATAGGTTAGTCCCAAAAGTAATATAAAATAGCATATTAATGTGTATAAAACATCCAAAACAGATAATATAATAGCATGGAACAATCAAAAATTATAGATACGTTGGAGACGTATCAAGCATCCCCAAGCTTAATTCCTGCTCGTCCTCGAGTAGGTAAATGATAAAAACAGAATTTTTGATGTGGAATGCTACCTAACATATTTATCCATGCAATATTCTTTATTGTGGCATGAATATTCAGATCCGCAAGATTCAAAACAAAAGTTTAATATTGACATAAAAACAATAATACTTCAAGCATACTAACAAGGCAATTGTGTCCTTTTGAAATAACATAGCCTCAGAAAGCTATCCCTACAAAATCATATAGTCTGGCTATGCTCCATCTTCCCCACACAAAGTATTTAAATCATGCACAACCCCGATGACAAGTCAATCAATTGTTACACACCTTTTATGTTCTCAAACCTTTTCAACTCTTACGCAATACATGAGCGTGAGCCATGGATATAGCACTATAGGTGGAATAGAATATGGTGGAGGTTGTGAGGAAAAGGAGAAGATAGTCTCACATCAACTAGGCGTATCAACGGGCTATGGAGATGCCCATCAATAGATATCAATGTGAGTGAGTAGGGATTGCCATGCAACGGATGCACTAGAGCTATAAGTGTATGAAAGATCAAAAAGAAACTAAGTGGTTGTGCATAATGATGAAAAATTCCACTAGTTATATGAAAGTGACAAAATAGGAGACTCTCTATCATGAAGATCATGGTGCTACTTTGAAGCACAAGTATGGAAAAAGATAGTAGCATTGTCCCTTCTCTCTTTCTCTTATTTTTTCTTTTTGGTGGGCAGCTTTGGCCTCTTTTTTTTTATTTGGGCTTCATTGGCCTCTTTTATTATTTTTAAAGTCCGGAGACTCATCCCAACTTGTGAGGGAATCATAGCTTCCATCATCCTTTTCTCTCACGGGACAATGCTCTAATAATGAAGATCATCACATTTTTATTTACTTACAACTCAAGAATTACAACTCGATACCTAGAACAAAATATGACTCTATATGAATGCTTCCGGTGGTGTACCAGGATGTGCAACGATCTAGCCTAGCAAATGACATCAAAAAACGGACAAGCCATGAAAACATCATGCTAGCTATCTTACGATCATGCAAAGCAATATGAAAATGATGGTGCGTGTCATGAAAAACGGAACGGTGGGAGTTGCATGGCAATATATCTCGGAATGGCTATGGAAATGCCATAATAGGTAGGTATGGTGGCTGTTTTGAGGAAGGGATATGGTGGGTTTAATGCACCGGCAAAAGTTGCGCGGTACTAGAGAGGCTAGCAAAGGTGGAAGGGTGAGAGTGCGTATAATCCATGGACTCAACATTAGTCATAAAGAACTCACATACTTATTGCAAAAGTCTATTAGTTATCGAAGCAAAGTATTAGACGCATGCTCCTAGGGGAGAGGTTGGTAGGAGTTAACCATCGCGCGCTCCCGACCCTCACACAAAGGATGACAATCATTAAACAATTCATGCTCCGACTTCATTACATAACGGTTCACCATACGTGCATGCTACGGGAATCACAAACTTTAACACAAGTATTTCTACCAATCCACAATTACTCACTAGCATGACTCTCATATCACCATCTTTATATCTCAAAACTATATGCAAGGAATCAAACTTCTCATAGTATTCAATGCACTTTATATGAAAGTTTTTATTATATCCCTCTTGGATGCCCATTATATTAGGACTAAATTCATAACCTAAACCAATTACCATGCTGTACAAAGACTCTCAAAATAATATAAGTGAGGTACAATAGTTCAATTATTTCTATAAAATAAAACACCACCGTGCTCTAAAAAGATATAAGTGAAACACTAGAGCAACATTGCCTAGCTCAAAAGATATAAGTGAAGCACAAAGAGTATTCTAATAAATTCACGATTAATGTGTGTCCCCCTCAAAAGATGTGTGCAGCAAGCATGATTGTGGCAAACTAAAAAGCAAAGACTCATATCATACAAGACGCTCCAAGCAAAACACATATCATGTGGTGAATAAAAATATAGCCTCAAGTAAATTTACCAATGGATTGAAGACGAAAGAGGGGATGCCTTCCGGGGCATCCCCAAGCTTAGGCTCTTTGGTATCCTTGAATATGGCTTGGGGTGCCTTGGGCATCCCCAATATTAGGCTCTTGCCACTCCTTATTCCATAGTCCATCAAATCTTTACCCAAAACTTGAAAACTTCACAACACAAAACTCAACAGAAAACTCGTGAGATCCGTTAGTATAAGAAAAATAAATCACCACTTTAGGTACTATTGTGAACTCATTTTTATTTATATTGGTGTAATATCTACTGTATTTCAACTTCTCCATGGTTCATACCCCCCGATACAACCCATAGATACATCAAAATAAGCAAACAACACAAAGAAAACAGAATCTGTCTAAAACAGAACAGTCTGTAGCAATCTATAGACTTCGAATACTTCTGTAACTCCAAACATTCTGAAAAATTAGGAAAATCATGGAAATTTGTATATCAATCTTGTGTAAAAATTTCAGACTCATTCGACGCTCTGGTGAATTTATAAAATTCCTGGACTGAGCGCAAAAGTTACTGTTTTTCAGCAAAATCAAATCACAATCACCGTAGACCATCCCAAAGGTCTTACTTGGCTCAAACACTAATTAAAACAAGAAAACACAATTACTACAGAGGTAATAATGTGTAAAGCACTCAAAAACAGAAGCAAAAACAAAAGCATAAAAATAAAATTGGGTTGCCTCCCAACAAGCGCTATTGTTTAACGCCCCTAGCTAGGCATAACACAATAGATCTAGGTATTGTCATCTTTGGTATGCAATCCATAAGTAGCTCTCATAATAGATTCATAAGGTAATTTTTTTTTCTTTCTAGGAAAGTGTTCCATGCCTTTCCTTAATGGAAATTGGAATCTAATGTTTCCTTCTTTCATATCAATAATTGCACCGATCGTTCTAAGGAAAGGTCTACCAAGAATAATAGGACATGTAGGATTGCAATCTATATCAAGAACAATGAAATCTATGGGCACATAATTCCTATTTCCTACAATAAGATCTAACATCATTAATCCTTCCCATAGGTTTCTTAATGGTGGAATCCGCTAGATGCAAATTTAAAGAGCAATCATCAAATTCATGGAAACCTAGCACATCACATAAAGTTTTCGGAATCGTGGAAACGCTAGCACCCAAATCACACAAAGCATGACACTCAAAATATTTAATTTTAATCTTAATTGTAGGTTCCCACTCATCATAAAGCTTCCTAGGTATAGAAACTTCCAACTCAAGTTTTTCTTCAAAAGATTTCATCATAGCATCCACGATATGTTTAGTAAAAGCTTTATTTTGATTATAAGCATGTGGAGAATTCAACATGGATTGCAACAAGGAAATACAATCAATCAAAGAACAACAATCATAATTAAAGTCCTTGAAATCCAAAAGAGTGGGTTCATTGCTAATTAAAGTTTTGACCTCTTCAATCCCACTTTTATCAATCTTAGCATTAAGATCTATAAACTCTGAATCATTGGGACGCCTTTTAAGTAAAGTTGACTTATCTCCAGCCCCATATTTATCAAGATTTATATTAGAAAACAAAGATTCAATAGGAGTCACATCAATCACTTTAATATTTTCATCAATATTATCACGAGAACACACTTTTTCAAGCCATTCACGCTTAGCACGCATTCTAGCGGTTCTTTCCTTACACTCATCAATAGAAATTCTCATAGCTTTTAAAGACTCATTAATATCACGCTTGGGTGGAGTAGATCTAATTTTCAAAGAATCAATCTCAAGCAAAATTCTATCAACGTTCCTAGCCAAATCATCAATCTTGAGCAATTTTTCTTCAATCATAGCATTGAAACCCTTTTGCGAACTAATAAATTCTTTAATATTATTCTCAAGATCAGAGGGAATGTTATTATAATTTCCATAAGAATTGTTGTAGGAATTACCATAATTATTAGAGGAATTACTAGGAAACGGCCTAGGATTGAAATTACCTTTATACGCGTTATTACCAAAATTGTTCCTACCAACAAAATTCACATCCATAGATTCATTATTATTTCCAATCAAAGAAGACAAAGGCATATCATTAGGATCAATAGGAGCACTCTTACTAGCAAACAATTTCATTAATTCATCCATCTTTTCACTCAAAGTATTTATTTCCTCAATAGCATGCACTTTTCTACTAGTAGGAGATCTTTCGGTATGCCATTGAGAGTAATTTGCCATAATATTATCTAGGAGTTTAGTAGCTTATCCTAATGTGATTTCCATAAAAGTACCACCCGAGACGGAATCTAAAAGATTTCTAGAAGCAAAATTCAATCCCGCATAAAAAAATTGTATAATCATCCATAAACTCAAACCATGCGCGGGGCAATTTCTAATCATTAGTTTCATCCTCTCCCAAGATTGCGCAACATGCTCATGATCAAGTTGCTTAAAATTCATTATATCGTTCCTAAGGGAGATGATCTTAGCGGGCGGAAAGTACTTGGAAATAAAAGCATCTTTACACATATTCCATGAATCAATACTATTTTTAGGCAAAGATGAAAACCAAGTTTTAGCACGATCTCATAGTGAGAACGGAAATAGCTTCAATTTAACAATATCATTATCCACATATTTCTTCTTTTGCATATCACACAACTCAATGAAAGTATTTAGATGGGATGCGGCATCTTCACTAGGAAGGCCGGAAAATTGTTCTTTCATAACAAGATTAAGCAAAGCGGCATTAATTTCATAAGATTCCGCACTAGTGGCGGGAGCAATCAGAGTACTAATAAAATCATTATTATTAGTATTGGAGAAGTCACACAACTTGGTATTCTCTTGAGTCATCGTGACAAAGCAAGCAATCTAGCACACAAGCAAACAAAAAGCAAACGAAAAGACGAACGGAAGAAGGGCGAATAAAAAGGCAAATCTTTTTGGTTTTTTATGAAACTCGTTGTAGAAGTGGGGGACAGGAAAATGAGAGGCAAATGGCAAATAATGTAAATGCAAGATATGAGTTTGTGATGGGTACTTGGTAGGCTTGATGTAGATCTCCCCGGCAACGGCACCGGAAATCCTTCTTGCTACTTCTTGAGCATGCGTTGGTTTTCCCTTGAAGAGGAAAGGGTGATGCAGCAAAGTAGATAAGTATTTCCCTCAGTTGTTGAGAACCAAGGTATCAATCCTGTAGGAGATACAAGCAAGTCCCCAATCTTTGCACCTACACAAACAATCAAACTCTTGCACCCAACGCTATAAAGGGGTTGTCAATCCCTTCACAGTTATTTGCAAGGATGATATCTGATAGAGATAGATATAAAAGATTGCTAAAATGAAAAGTAAAACAAAAGTAAAAAAGATTGCAGCAAAGTATTTTTGGTATTTTTGGTTTATAGATCTGAAAATATAATATGGAAAATAGACCCGGCGGCCATAGGTTTCACTAGAGGCTTCTCTCATGAAGGAAAATAATACGGTGGGTGAACAAATTACTGTCGAGCAATTGATAGAAAAGTGCATAGTTATGACGATATCTAAGGCGATGATTATGCATATAGGCATCACGTTCGTGTCAAGTAGACCGAAACGATTCTGTATCTACTACTATTAGTCCACACATCGACCGACTCCTGCCTGCATCTAGAGTATTAAGTTCATGAAGAACAGAGTAACGCATTAGGTAAGATGACATGATGTAGAGGGATAAACGCAAGCAATATGATGAAAACCCCATCTTTTTATCCTCGATGTCAACAATACAAATACGTGCCTCGCTACCCCTATTTTTTCACTGGGTGAGGACACCGCAAGATTGAACCCAAAACTAAGCACTTCTCCCATTGCAAGAATTACCAATCTAGTTGGCCAAACCAAACCAATAACTCGAAGAGACTTGCAAAGATATGAAATCATGCATATAAGAATTCAGAGAAGATTCAAATAATATTCATAGATAATCTGATCATAAACCCACAATTCATTGGATCTCGACAAACACACCGCAAAAGAGTATTACATCGAATAGATCTCCATGAAGATCATGAAGAACATGGTATTGAAGAACAAAGAGAGAGAAGAAGCCATCTAGCTACTAGCTGTGGACCCGAAGGTCTGTGGTGAATTACTCACGCATCATCGGAGGGGCAATGGAGTTGATGTAGATGCCCTCCGTGATCGAATCCCCCTCCGGCAGATTACCGGAAAAGGCTCCAAGATGGGATCTCACGGGAACAGAGGCTTCCGGCGGCGGAAAAGTATTTTTGTGGCTATTTTTGGTATTGGGGGAATATTTGGGAATTTATAGGCCGAAGAATAGGGTTAGGAGGCCTGCTGGGGGCCACAAGCCAGGGGGCGCGCCCCCCCCTAGGGGCACGCCCTGGTGGCTTGTCGCCTCCCGGCAGGTCTCCTGACCTCCTCTCCAAGTCTGGTAGGTTTCTTCTGGTCCAAGAAAAATCATATCGAAGATTTTATTCCGTTTGGACTCCGTTTAATATTCCTTGTCTGCAATACTCAAAAACAAGGAAAAAACAGAAGCTGGCACTAGGCTCTAGATTAATAGGTTAGTCCCAAAAATAATATAAAATAGCATATTAATGCATGTAAAACATCCAAAACAGATAATATAATAGCATGGAACAATAAAAAATTATAGATACGTTGGAGACGTATCAGGGCCCACGCGGGCCTCTGGAGGAGACAGGGCGTGGGTGGCAGCGGCTGATGGTTGGCTGTGCACGGATTTTGAGGGAGAGAGGCTAGGGTTCCATATTTGGTTAGCTGTTTTGCCCGAATTCGGACCGTAGGATCACGATCGGACGGCTCCGGCAATGGCTAGGGGCTAGGCTGGGCTAGGTGGTCTGTGGAGAGGGGGTTGGGCCAAGAAGAGAGGGAGGTTTGCGGCCCGATACAGAGTTTTATAAACCGAAAACATCCAACGTTTTATCCGGCTATAGTGCCGCTATATATTTATCCGTTGGAGTATCAAATGACCTCCGATTGCGACTAAATTTGGCAGGTGGTCTACCTACAATATAACAAGACTGCACGCCATGTTTTGACCCTATTTGAGAATATTTTATACCCACTATCAAAAACAATATTTGAACGATGTTGCGGGCGCGTGCATGTGTGCTTGGTCATGAAACGGTCAACGACGTGAACGGGAAGAACCGGCAACTATGAACGGATGCAAGTTTTCAAAAATGACGGCAACGGAGTGCCGATGCAATGCGGATGATGCGAAAGATGCGATGATGAATGTGACAAACAAATGAATCACACGACGACAACAGAAATAAATGGAAGGGTTTTGGAGCGTCGGTCTCGGGCTGTAACAGCTGGGTTCCCCGGGAGTTTGTGGCCCCCGTGGTAAGCCCCGACGAACTGATTGCACAGGTCCGCCCAGGAAGAGATGGACCCCTCCGGCAAGTTCATTAGCCAACTCCTCATGTTGTGCTTCAGCGCTAGTGGGAAGTAGTTGTCTAGCACATTCTCTTCTCGTCCCTCTTCAGCCTTCACCGCGATGGTGTAGATGCCTAGGAACTCCGACGGGCTAATCGCGCCGTCGTATTTATCCGGCAGCTCTGGCTTGAAGGCCCAACTGGAGGGCCAGCGAACTTGCCGTAGTTCTCGGGTGAACGCCGGGCATCCGACCTTGTAAGGTAAGCTCCCCGGCGCCCCGGGCGTGGGCTCGTCGACCACCGGGTCCGCGCGACCATCATACTGACGACGCGCTTCCCGCCGTCTCTCGATGGCGGTGCACGCGTCCTCCTCGTGCTTGTCCCTCAGGACCCGGCGTTGGTCTTGCTTCAGTCGTGGGTCCATCAGCGCTTGAGATACTTTGTCTTGTATGTTGGTGTAGCGGTAGGTCCGTTGCTGTCGTGGGGGCGACTGGACCGTATGTGCCCCGCCAGCGTTGTGTCTAGTGGTGGGTTCCGTGGGAGCTGCGCGTGGGGCGCGCGAGGAACCCGTCGCATCTGGTTTGTCGTTGTTGGCGAAGCTCAACATGCTTTGTATGGTCGCCCTCCACTCCTCCATCGCCTCCGGCGCGGGTGGAAAGTTTAGCAGAAGCTGGGCCTACGGCAGAGCTTCTCCTGCGGTTTTGGGGACCAGACGGGGCAAGGCATGGGTAGCGCTCTTACTCCTGGCAGTGCCAGAAGGATAGCTTCCCCATGCCGTTGCCCGCCATTGGCCCTCATCGGGAGGGGGTCATGGAGCTCGGCCCTACGCCTCTAGGGAACGGCGTACGAGGGCTCCGTATGCGCGAGGCTCCGGTTCGCCGCCTCGCGGGCGCGGGTCGTGGTAGTCTTGCGAAGGGCGCGGCGGAGGTCCGGTCGCAGCCCCCTTGGCAACTGCGTCCGTGGCTGTTGCCCCGGCCACCGCAGCAGCGTCACCCTCAGTGACCACCGGCACGTTCCGTGCTATTACGGCGGCGGGGTCTAGGCCGCGGTTTGCGGAACTCCGCGCAGTGTTATGGCTGCGCTCACCGATGTGGTGAGCGCGGTGGTCACCACCATCGGTGGCTTGGGGTGGCAGCTTGGATGTGGTCGCGGCGGGTGTCGCCGCGCCCTTGGCCTTCTTGGGCGCCATGGGCGCCTGCGACGGCGTGCAGAAAACGCCGGTGAAGGTTCGTCCACAGGCGGAGGCCCCCTACCTGGCGCACGAAAGATGTCGGTGGTGTGATTCACGATGATCTGTGGGACCAGCGAGGCCCCTTTTCGGTTCGGCAGGGGCATCGAGTGCATGAAGAGCCTCAGTCGGCCATTACTACGCGTGGGGTTTATACAGGTTCGGGCCGCTGGGGAGCGTAAAACCCTACGTCCTGTCTGTGTGTTGTATATCTGGGTCCAAATACAAGGGAACAGCCACCCGGCAAGGATGCTCGAGAGGTGCTGCTACACGTGCAAATGGACGGAGTGTCGACCTTTTTCAAGGTAGCCATGGGCCTTCTTTTATAGTTCAAAGGGTTACCACAAGGGCTATGACGGTCTTTTGCTAGGTGTATAGTGTGTTCTTACAGCTACAGAGGCTATCGTCAGAGTGGTAGTGGGATACACCTAACTCTGACGGACTAGGACAGGCGCATTGAATGCGCTGTGAGGTGGCGCGCTAGCGACGGTTCCCAGCACGGATTGCCTCTCCTTCTGTGACATTCGCCCAGCTACCTCTCATTCTTCTGCCATGCCGCGGGACGGGTGGCATTAAAGCTGCAACAGGCCCGCCGCTATAGCCACGTGCCCCGGCTAGCTCTGCCTGCCCACCTGCCCACTCGACACCTCAGGCGATGTAGACTATCGTCCTTGGTGAGGTGGAGCGGCGGCCTGGCGGGTCGGAATCCTTGCCGGGGCGCTCGCGAACGGGCTATTCCACTTTGCAGAGGGCCCGAATGCCTTCCTCTGGTCTTGACTCTTGGTTAGCCTCGGAGGCTGGTGCAAGCCCGTCAAGAGGCTGCCGGTCTGGGGAGACTGCCCGTGCACAAGTCTGGGGGCTAGGGACCCCAAGTCCTTAGTACACTAACACTTGGAAAGAAGGATTGAACGGAGTTATTGGAACATCAACAAAGGAAAGAACAAGCTTGTTGTGGGCTTATGGAAAACATCTCAAAATTATGAGGTGACAACCGGCCACTAACGGAAACAATTGATTGCTTGGGAGCAACAAGACATGCAAAACTTCTTTCTCCAAAAGGATACATTGAGCACTTGCATCATTGGTAAGCACCATAATAGCAACAATCCTTAGGAAGAGCTTTTAGGTGAAAGCTAATCCAAGATAGCTCAGGGAAAGAAATGATGGGTTTAAATATCTCATTCTTGACAAATTCTCTTCGGGCGTCCTCATGAAGCAAGAATGCTATAACACCATCTCAAAAGACAAGGGAGAAGGAATTGCACTTTGAAATGCAAGACGGATGATACTTGAGCCTCTCCAACAAGAATCTTGAAGAACACTTCGATAATGAGTTAAATCCTTGAAGAACGACCATGGAGAACCTTTGGAAGAACTCTGGAATGAAAGGATGATATAAAAGAAGTGCATTTTGCAAAAAGAACAATATTTAGGCCTTCCCATGATTTGGATGAAGCTTTGCGACACGATACTAGAGAAAAACTTGGAACTCCGGAAAAGAAAAGATGACCAACTTAGAATCGAGCATTTGATATCATGAACAATTCTGGAAAAGGATTAAAAACACCTTGATGAACAAGAATAAGAATTATTATATGCTTATCCTTCATCAAGTTAAATTGATGACAAGCAACGGATTTGGCATGCTACTTATTCTTCTTGAAAAGATTGAGGATAGATAGGAGCACAAACTTGAAGAAGTCTTCAAGGAAACACTGGTAAGAATTTGAGACGGATGAGGATACTACGAATGCATGGAGATACACGGGAACGAACAGATCACGATCCACTGGTATGAATTGAGAATGAAGGATGGAAACGTCAAACAAACGAAGAGACATCAATTGAGAATAATTTGAGAACGAAGGCTGAAGGTTGAGAACGAAGAAATCTTCTGAAATGATGGCCTTTGAGGGATCAAGAATGAAAACAACTCTGAAATGCTCCATATATACATGAAAACAATTTCTCACGAATGGAAACAATTTGAAAGAATAACATCAAGCCAGGAACATGAATCTTCAAGAGAATGGACCAAGATTTAAGAGAAACTCTCCTTCGGACTTCAACACTCAGAATGCTGACAAGAAACAACACTATGAATTGCTGAGATCTCCCAAACAATGAATAAGGAAATGTTGAGCCAACGATGAAAATAATTCGACAACGATCTTTGAGACAAAATATGATTGATGGAATTCATTCTTACGTCACATTTGAAAAGAACTTGAGATCTCCGAAAAAGATTAGAAGAGCCAGGTAAGACCCTAGGGAAAACATGTGGGTTATGGGCCCACTCAAAAGAAACACCGTTGATACAATTGCTTAGAAAGAGAGATTGCACTGGTACAAATTAAGAACTTGATGAGGTGAGACCCTCGAAACAATTGAAAGTATTTTTAACGGAGACACGAATCTTCTGAGATATCTTCTGAACTCCGAATATGAATAGAGAGATGAATAAACAAGAGAGGCTCGGATGACAATTTTTAACAAGGAACTGCATTGAACAAATGGAAAAGGATATGATGAACATCGAAAGCTTGAATTGAATCCACCGGAAAGAAAGCAAGAATGAAGACTGGAGAACTTAGCACTTGAGGATCTTCACAATGAATCACCGGATATAAAACGAAAGAAAAGATAGCGGAAGCATCACATGAAAAGAAAGGCACATGGACGATAATTTAATCTTTGAAGGAAAAGGGCGGGAGGGTGGGAAAAATCAAAGACAACTTAGGACAAATGAAAAGAACTCCAGGAAGAAATACGAGGATTCATCTTGCAAATATTGGAGAGGATCGAATTATCTGAAAGTGAAGCACTCCGGAAGGAAAATACTTGACATGACAATTGATTGATCAAAAGAATTAGTGCTCCCATAGAAATATGAGAACACTGATTAGGATGATATGAAATCAAGACTTGACATCTAAGCAACTCGAATTACCATACTCCAACGAAACAAAGGATGAAGCTTGCAAATTTAAGCCGAAAGCAAATACATAACCCATTACACATTTGTTGGAAGGATAGGTAACTACTTGAATTCCCACCTAAGAACTTCCGAACTTTCTTGGTTATGCGATTCGGGTTGCGGACCCAGGAACTGATACGTCTCCAACGTATCTATAATTTTTGATTGTTCCATGCTATTATATTATCTGTTTTGGATGTTTTATATACATTAATATGCTATTTTATATTATTTTTGGGACTAACCTATTAATCTAGAGCCTAGTGCCAGTTTCTGTTTTTTCCATGTTTTTGAGTATTGCAGATAAGGAATATTAAACGGAGTCCAAACGGAATAAAATCTTCGGGGTGATTTTTCTTGGACCAAAAGAAACCTACCAGACTTGGAGATCAAGGCAGGAGACCTGCCGGGAGGCGACAAGCCACCAGGGCACGCCCTAGGGGGGGCGCCCCCAGGCTTGTGGCCCCCCAGCAGGCCTCCTAACCCTATTCTTCGGCCTATAAATTCCCAAATATTCCCCCAATACCAAAGAGAGCCACGAAGATACTTTTTCGCTGCCGGAAGCCTCTGTTCCCGTGAGATCCCATCTTGGAGCCTTTTGCGGTAATCTGCCGGAGGGGGATTCGATCACGGAGGGCATCTACATCAACTCCATTGCCCCTCCAATGATGTGTGAGTAGTTCACCACAGACCTTCGGGTCCATAGCTAGTAGCTAGATGGCTTCTTCTCTCTCTTTGTTCTTCAATACCATGTTCTTCATGATCTTCATGGAGATCTATCCGATGTAATACTCTTTTGCGGTGTGTTTGTCGAGATCCGATGAATTGTGGGTTTATGATCAGATTATCTATGAATGTTATTTGAATCTTCTCTGAGTTCTTATAGGCATGATTTCATATCTTTGCAAGTCTCTTCGAGTTATTGGTTTGGTTTGGCCAACTAGATTGGTAATTCTTTCAATGGGAGAAGTGCTTAGTTTTGGGTTCAATCTTGCGGTGTCCTCACCCAATGACAAAGTAAGGGTAGCGAGGCACGTATTTGTATTGTTGCCATCGAGGATAAAAAGATGGGGTTTTCATCATATTGCTTGAGTTTATCCCTCTACATCATGTCATCTTACCTGATGCGTTACTCTGTTCTTCATGAACTTAATACTCTAGATGCAGGCAGGAGTCGGTCGATGTGTGGAGTAATAGTAGTAGATGCAGAATCGTTTTGGTCTACTTGACACGGACGTGATGCCCATATGCATAATCATTGCCTTGGATATCGTCATAACTATGCGCTTTTCTATCAATTGCTCGACAGTAATTTGTTCACCCACCATATTATTTTCCTTCATGAGAGAATCCTCTAGTGAAACCTATGGCCCCCGGGTCTATTTTCCATATTTTATTTTCAGATCTATAAACCAAAAATACCAAAAATACTTTGCAGCAATCTTTTTACTTTTGTTTTACTTTTCGTTTTAGCAATCTTTTATATCTATCTCTATCGGATCTCATCCTTGCAAATAACCGTGAAGGGATTGACAACCCCTTTATAGCATTGGGTGCAAGAGTTTGATTGTTTGTGTAGGTGCGAAGATTGGGGACTTGCTTGTATCTCCTACTGGATTGATACCTTGGTTCTCAACAACTGAGGGAAATACTTATCTACTTTGTTGCATCACCCTTTCCTCTTCAAGGGAAAACCAACGCAAGCTCAAGAAGTAGCAAGAAGGATTTCTGGCGCCGTTGCCGTGGAGATCTACATCAAGCCTACCAAGTACCCATCACGAACTCATCTCTTGCATTTACATTATTTTCCATTTGGCTCTCGTTTTCCTCTCCCCCACTTCTAAAACGATTTTCAGAAAAAACCAAAAATATTTGCCTTTTTATTCGCCCTTCTTCCGTTTGTCTTTTCGTTTGCTTTTTGTTTGCTTGTGTGCTAGATCGCTTGCTTTGTCACGATGACTCAAGAGAATACCAAGTTGTATGACTTCTCCAATACTAATAATAATGATTTTATTAGTACTCCGATTGCTCCTGCCACTAGTGCGGAATCTTATGAAATTAATGCCGCTTTGCTTAATCTTGTTATGAAAGAACAATTTTCCGGCCTTCCTAGTGAAGATGCCGCATCCCATCTAAATACTTTCGTTGAGTTGTGTGATATGCAAAAGAAGAAAGATGTGGATAATGATATTGTTAAATTGAAGCTATTTCCGTTCTCACTTCGAGATCGTGCTAAAACTTGGTTTTCATCTTTGCCTAAAAATAGTATTGATTCATGGAATAAGTGTAAAGATGCTTTTATTTCCAATTACTTTCCGCCCGCTAAGATCATCTCCCTTAGGAACGATATAATGAATTTTAAGCAACTTGATCATGAGCATGTTGCACAATCTTGGGAGAGGATGAAACTAATGATTAGAAATTGCCCCACGCATGGTTTGAGTTTATGGATGATTATACAAAAAAATTATGCGGGATTTAATTTTGCTTCTAGAAATCTTTTAGATTCCGCCGCGGGTGGTACTTTTATGGAAATAACATTAGGAGAAGCTACTAAACTCCTAGATAATATTATGGCAAATTACTCTCAATGGTATACCGAAAGATCTCCTACTAGTAAAAAACTGCATGCTATTGAAGAAATAAATACTTTGAGTGAAAAGATGGATGAATTAATGAAATTATTTGCTAGTAAGAGTGCTCCTATTGATCCTAATGATATGCCTTTGTCTTCTTTGATTGGAAATAATAATGAATCTATGGATGTGAATTTTGTTGGTAGGAACAATTTTGGTAATAACGCGTATAGAGGTAATTTCAATCCTAGGCCGTTTCCTAGTAATTCCTCTAATAATTATGGTAATTCCTACAACAATTCTTATGGAAATTATAATAAGATGCCCTCTGATCTTGATAATAATATTAAAGAATTTATTAGTTCGCAAAAGGGTTTCAATGCTATGATTGAAGAAAAATTGCTCAAGATTGATGATTTGGCTAGGAACATTGATAGAATTTCACTTGAGCTTGATTCTTTGAAAATTAGATCTACTCCACCCAAGCGTGATATTAATGAGTCTTTAAAAGCTATGAGAATTTCTATTGATGACTGTAAGGAAAGAACCGCTATAATGCGTGCTAAGCGTGAATGGCTTGAAAAAGTGTGTTCTCGTGATAATATTGATGAAGATCTTAAAGTGATTGATGTGACTCCTATTGAATCTTTGTTTTCTAATATAAATCTTGATAAATATGGGACTGGAGATAATTCAACTTTAGTTAAAAGGCGTCCCAATGATTCGGAGTTTATAGATCTTAATGCTAAGATTGATAAAAGTGGGATTGAAGAGGTCCAAACTTTAAATAGCAATGAACCCACTCTTTTGGATTTCAAGGACTTTAATTATGATAGTTGTTCTTTGATTGATTGTATTTCCTTGTTGCAATCCATGTTGAATTCTCCGCATGCTTATAATCAAAATAAAGCTTTTACTAAACATATCGTTGATGCTATGATGAAATCTTTTGAAGAAAAACTTGTGTTGTAAGTTTCTATACCTAGGAAGCTTTATGATGAGTGGGAACCTACTATTAATATTAAAATTAAATCTTATGAGTGCCATGCTTTGTGTGATTTGGGTGCTAGCGTTTCCACGATTCCGAAAACTTTATGTGATGTGCTAGGTTTCCATGAATTTGATGATTGCTCTTTAAATTTGCATCTAGCGGATTCCACCATTAAGAAACCTATGGGAAGTATTACTGATGTTCTTATTGTTGCAAATAGGAATTATGTGCCCGTAGATTTCATTGTTCTTGATATAGATTGCAATCCTACATGTCCTATTATTCTTGGTAGACCTTTCCTTAGAACGATCGGTGCAATTATTGATATGAAAAAAGGAAACATTAGATTCCAATTTCCATTAAGGAAAGGCATGGAACACTTTCCTAGAAAGAAAATAAAATTACCTTATGAATCTATTATGAGAGCTACTTATGGATTGCATACCAAAGATGACAATACCTAGATCTATTACGTTATGCCTAGCTAGGGGCGTTAAACAATAGCGCTTGTTGGGAGGCAACCCAATTTTATTTTTATGCTTTTGTTTTTGCTTCTGTTTTTGAGTGCTTTACACATTATTATCTCTGTAGTAATTGTGTTTTCTTGTTTTAATTAGTGTTTGACCCAAGTAAGACCTTTGGGATGGTCTACGGTGATTGTGATTTGATTTTGCTGAAAAACAGTAACTTTTGCGCTCAGTCCAGGAATTTTATAAATTCACCAGAGCGTCGAATGAGTCTGAAATTTTTACACAATATTGATATACAAATTGCACTTATTTTCTTAATTTTTCAGAATGTTTGGATTTACAGAAGTATTCGAAGTCTATAGATTGCTACAGACTGTTCTGTTTTAGATAGATTCTGTTTTCTTTGTGTTGTTTGCTTATTTCGATGTATCTATGGGTTGTACCGGGGGGTATGAACCATGGAGAAGTTGGAATACAGTAGATATTACACCATTATAAATAAATAATGAGTTCACAACAGTACCTAAAGTGGTGATTTATTTTTCTTATACTAACGGATCTCACGAGTTTTCTGTTGAGTTTTGTGTTGTGAAGTTTTCAAGTTTTGGGTAAAGATTTGATGGACTATGGAATAAGGAGTGGCAAGAGACTAAGCTTGGGGATGCCCAAGGCACCCCAAGCAATATTCAAGGATACCAAAGAGCCTAAGCTTGGGGATGCCCCGGAAGGCATCCCCTCTTTCGTCTTCAATCCATCGGTTAATTTACTTGAGGCTATATATTTATTCACCACATGATATGTGTTTTGCTTGGAGCGTCTTGTATGATATGAGTCTTTGCTTTTTAGTTTGCCACAATCATCCTTGCTGTACACATATTTTGAGGGGGACACACATTAATCGTGAATTTATTAGAATACTCTATGTGCTTCACTTATATCTTTTGAGCTAGGCAATGTTGCTCTAGTGCTTCACTTATATCTTTTTAGAGCATGGTGGTGTTTTATTTTATAGAAATAATTGAACTCTCATACCTCACTTATATTATTTTGAGAGTATTTAAATAGCACGGTAATTGGTTCAGGTTATGAATTTAGTCCTAATATAATGGGCATCCAAGAGGGATATAATAAACACATTCATATAAAGTGCATTGAATACTATGAGAAGTTTGATTCCTTGCATATAGTTTTGAGATATAAAGATGGTGATATGAGAGTCATGCTAGTGAGTAATTGTGGATTGGTAGAAATACTTGTGTTAAAGTTTGTGATTCCCGTAGCATGCACGTATGGTGAACCGTTATGTAACGAAGTCAGAGCATGATTTGTTTAATGATTGTCATCCTTTGTGTGAGGGTCGGGACCACGCGATGGTTAACTCCTACCAACCTCTCCCCTAGGAGCATGCGTCTAATACTTTGCTTCGATAACTAATAGACTTTTGCAATAAGTATGTGAGTTCTTTATGACTAATGTTGAGTCCATGGATTATACGCACTCTCACCCTTCCACCTTTGCTAGCCTCTCTAGTACCGCGCAACTTTCGCCGGTGCATTAAACCCACCATATACCCTTCCTCAAAACAGCCACCATACCTACCTATTATGGCATTTCCATAGCCATTCCGAGATATATTGCCATGCAACTTCCACCGTTCCGTTTTTCATGACACGCATCATCATTTTCATATTGCTTTGCATGATCGTAAGATAGCTAGCATGATGTTTTCATGGCTTGTCCATTTTTGATGTCATTTGCTAGGCTAGATCGTTGCACATCCCGGTACACCCCCGGAAGCATTCATATAGAGTCATATTTTGTTCTAGGTATCGAGTAATTCTTGAGTTGTAAGTAAATAAAAGTGTGATGATCTTCATTATTAGAGCATTGTCCCGTGAGAGAAAAGGATGATGGAAGCTATGATTCCCTCACAAGTTGGGATGAGCCTCCGGTCTTTACAAATAATAAAAGAGGCCAATGAAGCCCATAAAAAAAAGAGGCCAAAGATGCCCACCAAAAAAAATGAGAGAAAGAGAGAAGGGACAATGCTACTATCTTTTTCCACACTTGTGCTTCAAAGTAGTACCATGATCTTCATGATAGAGAGTCTCCTATTTTGTCACTTTCATATAACTAGTGGAATTTTTCATCATTATGCACAACCACTTAGTTTCTCTTTGAGCTTTCATACACTTATAGCTCTAGTGCATCCGTTGCATGGCAATCCCTTCTCACTCACAGTGATATCTATTGATGGGCATCTCCATAGCCCGTTGATATGCCTAGTGGATGTGAGACTATCTTCTCCTTTTTCCTCACAACCTCCACCATATTCTATTCCACCTATAGTGCTATATCCATGGCTCACGCTCATGTATTGCATAAGAGTTGAAAAGGTGTGAGAACATAAAAGGTGTGAAACAATTGCTTGACTTGTCATCGGGGTTGTGCAAGATTTAAATACTTTGTGTGGGGAAGATGGAGCATAGCCAGACCATATGATTTTGTAGGGATAGCTTTCTGAGGCCATGTTATTTCGAAAGGACACAATTGCCTTGTTAGTATGCTTGAAGTATTATTGTTTTTATGTCAATATTAAACTTTTTTTTTAATCTTGCGGATCTGAATATTCATGCCACAATAAAGAATATTGCATGGATAAATATGTTAGGTAGCATTCCACATCAAAAATTCTGTTTTTATCATTTACCTACTCGAGGACGAGCAGGAATTAAGCTTGGGGATGCTTGATACGTCTCCAACGTATCTATAATTTTTTATTGTTCCATGCTATTATATTATCTGTTTTGGATGTTTTATATACATTAATATGCTATTTTATATTATTTTTGGGACTAACCTATTAATCTAGAGCCTAGTGCCAGTTTCTGTTTTTTCCTTGTTTTTGAGTATTGCAGATAAGGAATATTAAACGGAGTCCAAACGGAATAAAATCTTCAGGATGATTTTTCTTGGACCAGAAGAAACCTACCAGACTTGGAGATGAAGGCAGGAGACCTGCCGGGAGGCGACAAGCCACCAGGGCATGCCCTAGGGGGGGGCGCCCCCCCAGCAGGCCTCCTAACCCTATTCTTTGGCCTATAAATTCCCAAATATTCCCCCAATACCAAAGAGAGCCACAAAAATACTTTTCCGCCGCCGGAAGCCTCTGTTCCCGTGAGATCCCATCTTGGAGCCTTTTCCGGTAATCTGTCGGAGGAGGATTCGATCACGGAGGGCATCTACATCAACTCCATTGCCCCTCCGATGATGCATGAGTAGTTCACCACAGACCTTCGGGTCCATAGCTAGTAGCTAGATGGCTTCTTCTCTCTCTTTGTTCTTCAATACCATGTTCTTCATGATCTTCATGGAGATCTATCCGATGTAATCCTCTTTTGCGGTGTGTTTGTCGAGATCCGATGAATTGTGGGTTTATGATCAGATTATCTATGAATATTATTTGAATCTTCTCTGAATTCTTATATGCATGATTTCATATCTTTGCAAGTCTCTTCGAGTTATTGGTTTGGTTTGGCCAACTAGATTGGTAATTCTTGCAATGGGAGAAGTGCTTAGTTTTGGGTTCAATCATGCGGTGTCCTCACCCAGTGACAAAGTAGGAGTAGCAAGGCACATATTTGTATTGTTGCCATCGAGGATAAAAAGATGGGGTTTTCATCATATTGCTTGAGTTTATCCCTCTACATCATGTCATCTTACCTAATGCGTTACTCTGTTCTTCATGAACTTAATACTCTAGATGCAGGCAGGAGTCGGTCGATGTGTGGAGTAATAGTAGTAGATGTAGAATCGTTTCGGTCTACTTGATACGGACGTGATGCCTATATGCATAATCATTGCCTTGGATATCGTCATAACTATGCGCTTTTCTATCAATTGCTCGACAGTAATTTGTTCACCCACCGTATTATTTTCCTTCATGAGAGAAGTCTCTAGTGAAACCTATGGCCCCCGGGTCTATTTTCCATATTATATTTTCAGATCTATAAACCAAAAATACCAAAAATACTTTGCTGCAATCTTTTTACTTTTGTTTTACTTTTCGTTTTAGCAATCTTTTATATCTATCTCTATCAGATCTCATCCTTGCAAATAACCGTGAAGGGATTGACAACCCCTTTATAGCGTTGGGTGCAAGAGTTTGATTGTTTGTGTAGGTGCGAAGATTGGGGACTTGCTTGTATCTCCTACTGGATTGATACCTTGGTTCTCAACAATTGAGGGAAATACTTATCTACTTTGCTGCATCACCCTTTCTTCTTCAAGGGAAAACCAACGCAAGCTCAAGAAGTAGCAGGAACGTACCAAAGGTAATCTGCTGCAACTGCACCCGCAACCTTCCACAACATAATCCGAGAAACTCTGCAAACTCGTAGTTGGAGATATGCCCTAGAGGCAATCATGTATGATGATATTTCCTATGTGTTTATGAATAAAGATAGTTCTTGGACATTATCAATGATGTGTATTGATACGTCCATTTTGCATCATGATTTCCTACTATTATTTATTATGTTTTGTTGAATAATAATGCTTTAGGGAGTGATTCTAATGCCTTTTCTCCCATAATATGCAAGGTTTACACAAAGAGGGAGAATACCGGCAGCTGGAATTATGGACCGGAGAAAAGCACATCAGAGATACCTATGCTGCACAACACCAATGAAGCTGAAACTTTACGGAGATTATTTTTGGAATAAATAAAAAATACTGGAGCAAAGAACTACCGGAGGGGCCCACCCTGGTGGCCACAAGACACCAGGGCGCGCCAGGCCCCCCTGGGCACGCCCTGGTGGGTTGTGCCCTCCTCGGCCCACCTCCGGTGCCCATCTTCTGGAATAAATTCACTTTTAACCTAGAAAAAAAATAAGAGGAGGACTTTCGGGACGAAGCACCGCCGCCTCGAGGCGGAACTTGGGCAGGAGCACTTTTGCCCTCCGGCGGAGTGATTCTGCCAGGGGAACTTCCCTCCCGGAGGGGGAAATCGAAGCCATCGTCATCACCAACACCCCTCTCATCTTTGGGAGGCCGATCTTCATAACATCTTCAACAGCACTATCTCCTCTCAAACCCTAGTTCATCTCTTGTGTTCAATCTTTGTACCGGAACCTCAGATTGGTACCTGTGGGTGACTAGTAGTGTTGATTACCTTGCGTAGTTGATTACTATATGGTTTATTTGGTGGAAGATTATATGTTCAGATCCATTATGCTATTCAATACCCCTCTGGTCTTGAGCATGTTTATTATTTGTGAGTAGTTACCTTTGTTCTTGAGGTCACGGGAGAAGTCATGTTGCAAGTAATCATGTGAATTTGATATGTGTTCGATATTTTGATGATATGTAAGTTGTGATTCCCTTAGTGGTCTCATGTGAACGTCGACTACATGACACTTCACCATTCATGAGCCTAAGGGAATGCATTGTGGAGTGGTTATTAGATGATGGGTTGCTAGAGTGACAGAAGCTTAAACCCTAGTTTATGCGCTACTTCGTAAGGGGCTGATTTGGATCCAAACATTTAATGTTATGGTTAGATTTTATCTTAATACTTTACTCGTAGTTGCGGATGCTTGCGAGGGGGTTAATCATAAGTTTGAGGTTGTTCAAGTACGAACAACACCCAAGCACCGGTCCACCCACATATCAAATTATCAAATTAGCGAACACGAATCAAACCAACATGATAAAAGTGACTAGATGAAATTCCTGTGTACCCTCAAGAACACTTTGCCTATTACTAGAGATTGTTCTGGCCTGTCCTTTGCCACAAAAGGATTGGGCTACCTTGCTGCACCTTATTTACCGATATTGTTACTTCCTCGTTACCAGTTATCTTGCTATCAAACTATCTGTTACCTACAATTCCAGTGCTTGCAGAAATTACCTTGCTGAAAATCGCTTGTCATTTCCTTCTGCTCCTTGTTGGGTTCGACACTCTTACTTATGGAAAGGATTACGATTGATCCCCTATACTTGTGGGTCATTAAGACTCTTTTCTGTCGCCATTGCCGGGGAGTGAAGCGCTCTTGGTAAGTGGAAATCGGTAAGGAAAAACTTATACTACGTGCTGAATTTTTTTGCTACTTGCTACTATGGAAAACAATCCTTTGAGGGGCTTGTTCGGGGTATCTTCACCTCGACCGGAACCACAATTAGTTGCCACTCAACCTACTACACCTATTGAAAATATTGGTTATGAAATTCCTTCGGGTATTGTAGAACAACTGCTTGCTAAACCATATGCAGGAGATGGAACTGAACATCCTGATATGCACCTATTATATGTGAACGAAATTTGTGGATTATTTAAGCTTGCAGGTTTACCCGGAGATGAAGTTAAGAAGAAGGTTTTACCTTTATATTTTAAAGTAAAAGCATTGACATGGTATAGGCTATGTGATGATCTTGGATCGTGGAACTGGAATCGGTTGCAATTGGAATTCCACCAAAAGTTTTATCCCATGCATCTAGTTCATCGTGATCGGAATTATATATATAATTTTTGGCCTCGTGAAGGAGAAAGTATCGCTCTAGCTTGGGGTAGGCTTAATTAAATGCTATATTCACGCCCCAATCATGACATTCCGAGAGAAGTTATCATTCAGAATTTTTATGCTCGGCTTTCTCATAATGATCAATCCATGCTCGATACTTCTTGTGCTGGTTCTTATATGAAGAAGACTATTGAATTCAAGTGGGATGTCTTAGAAAGAATTAAACGCAACTCTGAAGATTGGGAACTCAACGAAGGTAATGAGTCAGGTATAAATCTTGAATTTGATTGTGTTAAATCTTTTATGAATACCAATACTTTTGACAAGTTTAGCAATAATATGGACTTGACTCTGAGATAGTAGCCTCTTTCTGCGAAGCATTTGCTACTCACGTTGATCTCACTAAGGAGAAGTGGTTTAAATATCATCCCCCTATTAAAGAATAAATTAAAGAACCGGTCATAGCTAAAGATGAAACCATCATTTATAATGTTGATCCAGTTGTGCCTACCGCTTATATTGAAAAACCACATTTCCCTGATTAAGGAACATGCTAAGGTATCAACTGTGGTTCGTAAGAGTAATATAAGAACACCTAAGCCCCCTGAGCAAATTAAAGTAGAACCTAGTGTTGCTATGGTTAAAGATCTCTCGGTAGAAAATATTGATGGGCATGTTATCTACTTCTGTGATGAAGCTGCTAGAATTGCTAAACCCAATGAAAAACATAAACATAGACCCATAGAAGGCATGCCTGTTGTCTCAGTCAAAATAGGAGATCATTGCTATCATGGTTTATGTGATTTGTATACTAGTGTGAGTGCTATCCCTTTTACCTTATACCAAGAAATTATGGATGAAATAGCACCTGCTGAAATAGAAGACATTGATGTTACTATTAAACTTGCTAATAGAGACACCATCACACCACTTGGGATTGTTAGAGATGTTGAAGTCTTGTGTGGGAAAGTAAAATACCCTACTGATTTTCTAGTTCTTGGTTCCCCACAAGATGACTTTTGTCCCATTATCTTTGGTAGACCTTTTGCGAGCACCGTCAATGCTAAGATAGATTGTGAAAAACAAACTGTCGGTGTCAGTTTCGGTGGTGTGTCTCATGAATTTAATTTTTCCAAGTTTAGTAGACAACCTCGTGATAAAGCGTTATCTAGTAAAGATGAAATAATTGGTCTTGCTTCTATTGTTGTGCCTCCTACTGATCCATTTGAACAATAATTGCTTGACCATGAAAATGATGTGCACTTGCGTGAAAGAAATGAAATAGATCAAATTTTCTTTGAACAACAACCTCTCCTGAAACACAATTTGCCTATTGAAACCTTTGGAGGTCCTCCTCCACCTAAAGGTGATCCTGTGTTTGAATTAAAACAATTGCCTGACACTTTGAAGTATGCTTATCTTGATGAGAAAAAGATATATCCTGTTATTATTAGTGCTAACCTTTCAGAACATGAATAAGAAAGATTATTAAAAGTCCTAAGGAAGCATCGGGCTGCTATTGGATATACTCTTGATGATCTTAAGGGCATTAGTCCAACTCTATGTCAGCACAACATTAATATGGAACCTGATACTAAACCTGTTGTTGATCACCAACGACAACTGAATCCTAAGATGAAGGAAGTGGTAAGAACTGAAATATTAAAACTTCTGGAAGCAGGTATAATCTATCCTACTGCTGATAGTAGATGGGCAAGTTCCGTTCATTGTGTCCCTAAGAAAGGAGGTATTACCGTTGTTCCTAATGATAAAAATGAACTCATTTCACGAAGAATTGTCACTGGCTATAGAATGGTAATTGATTTTAGAAAATTAAATAAAGCTACTAGGAAAGATCATTACCCTCTGCCTTTCATTGATCAAATGCTAGAAAGATTATCTAAGCACACACAATTTTGCTTCCTAGACGGATATTCTGGTTTCTCTCAAATACCTGTGTCACAATCCGATCAAGAGAAACCCACCTTTACTTGCCCTTTTGGAACCTATGCTTATAGACGTATGCCTTTTGGTTTATGCAATGCACCTGCTACCTTTCAAAGATGTATGACTGCTATATTCTCTGACTTTTGTGAAAAGATTGTGGAGGTTTTCATGGATGATTGTTCCGTTTACGTAACTTCTTTTGATGATTGCTTAAGCAACACCTTGATCGAGTTTTGCAGAGATGTGAACAAACTAATCTTGTCTTGAATTGGGAGAACTGCCAATTTATGGTTAATGAAGGCATTGTCTTGGGCCATAAAATATCTAAACGAGGTATTGAGGTGGATAAAGCTAAAGTTGATGCAATTGAGAAAATGCCATGTCCTAAAGATATTAAAGCTATTCGCAGTTTCCTTGGTCATGCTGGTTTCTATAGTAGGTTCATTAAAGACTTCTCTAAAATTTCTAGGCCTCTTACTAATCTTTTGCAAAAGGATATCCCTTTTGTTTTTGATGATGATTGTGTGGAAGCCTATGAAACACTCAAGAAAGCCTTAACCTCTTCACCTATCGTTCAACCACTTGATTGGAACTTGCCTTTTGAAATTATGTGTGATGCTAGTGATTATGCTGTTGGTGCTGTTCTAGGACAAAGAGTTGATAAGAAATTGAATGTTATCCATTATGCTAGTAAAACTCTAGACAGTGCTCAACGAAATTATGCTACTACTGAAAAAGAATTTTTAGCGGTCGTGTTTGCCTGTGATAAGTTTAGATCCTACATTGTTGACAAAAAAGTTATTGTTCACACCGACCATGCTGCTATAAAATATCTTATGGAAAATAAAGATGCTAAACCTAGACTCATTAGGTGGGTTCTCTTGCTTCAAAATTTTGATTTACACATCGTTGATAGGAAAGTAGCTGAGAACCCCGTAGCTGATAACTTGTCTAGGTTAGAAAATATTCTTGATGACCCACTACCTATTGATGATAGTTTCCCTGATGAACAGTTAGCTGCAATAAGTGTTTCTCAAAACACTCCTTGGTATGCTGATTATGCTAATTACATTGTCGCTAAATATATACCACCTAGCTTCGCATACCAACAAAAGAAAAAATTCTTCTATGACTTGAGACATTACTTTTGGGATGACCCACATCTTTGTAAATAAGGAGTAGATGGTATTATTAGGCATTGTGTACCTGAGCATGAACATGAAAAAATCCTACAGAAATGTAATTCCGAAGCTTATGGAGGACATCATGCTGGAGATAGAACTGCTCACAAGGTATTGCAATCTGGTTTTTATTGGCCTACTCTCTTCAAGGATGCCCGTAAGTTTGTCTTGTCTTGTGATGAATGTCAAAGAATTGGTAATATTGGTAAGCGTCAGGAAATGCCTATGAATTATTCACTAGTTGTTGAACCATTTGACGTTTGGGGTTTTGATTATATGGGGCCTTTTCCTTCCTCTAACGGGTACACTCATATTTTGGTTGCTGTTGATTATGTCACTAAGTGGGTAGAAGCTATTCCAACTAGTAGTGCTGATCACCACACCTCCATTAAAATGCTTAAAGAAGTGATATTCCCGAGGTTTGGAGTCCCTAGATATTTATTGACCGATGGTGGTTCACACTTTATTCATGGTGCTTTCCGTAAGATGATTGCTAAATATGTTGTTAACCACAGAATTGCATCACCCTATCATCCCCAATCTAATGGTCAAGTAGAACTTAGCAATAGAGAAATAAAATTAATATTACAAAAAACTGTCGATAGGTCTCGTAAGAATTGGTCTAAGAAATTAGATGATGCACGTTGGGCCTATAGAACAGCTTATGAAAATCCTATGGGTATGTCTCCATACAAAATGGTATATGGAAAAGCTTGTCATTTGCCTCTAGAATTAGAAGATAAAGCATTTTGGGCAATTAAAGAACTTAACTATGATTTCAAACTTGCCGGTGAGAAGAGGCTATTTGATATTAGCTCACTTGATGAATGGAGAACCCAAGCCTATGAAAATGCCAAACTATTTAAAGAAAAATTAAAAAGATGGCATGACAAAAGAATCCAAAAGCGGGAATTCAAAGTAGGAGACTATGTTCTTTTGTTCAACTCTCGTTTAAGATTTTCTGCAGGTAAGCTTCTCTCCTAATGGGAAGGACCTTATATTATCGAAGAGGTTTATCGTTTTTGAGCTATCAAGATTAATAACGCCGAAGGTACTAACCCGAAGGTGGTCAATGGACAAAGAATTAAGCACTATATCTCAGGTACTCCTATTAACATTGAAAGCAATGTTATCCAAACCATGACACCGGAGGAACACATAAAAGAAACCTTTCGGAACACTCCAGAATTCTGAAAAATAGGAGGTACGTGATACGGTAAGTAAACGGACTCCGAAAAATCCGCAAAAATATTTTTTGTCAGTTTTGGAATATTAGAAAATTTTGGAAATAAAGAAATAAATCAAAAGGTGATCGAGGTGAGCACGATACACTAGGGCACGCCAGGCACCCCTCGGCGCGCCCTGGTGGGTTGTGCCCACCTCGGATACCTTCCCGACTCCGTTTTCCTTCCATATGCTTGTTTTCCAAGAATAAAAATTCTCTATATATACCCCCGACTGTTTTGACGACCGCATCGCAGAAAAATCCTCTGTTCTTGTTTCGTGCTATTTTTCCTGGTAGATCTGAAAATATGTCGTCTCAAGATTCAGAGGGGGTCACTATGTTGCAGACCCAAAGATCTTTAGGGAAATTTACCCCTATCTGTGGACCTCAGATGAGGAGGAAGATGCTGCCATGGAGGAAACAAAGTATGATAGCTCTGAGGAAGATGATGATCCATTGCCTCAACCCGGAGATATGCATGTGGGATTCAAGAAGTCAAGCCTCCCTAGAAGCTACAAACCTGAGGTCCAATTTATCCCATCTTGTTTTCTGCAGGAGAGCAAGGCGGCATTATGTAAAAATATATTAAAGCTCGGGTTGGAGAATGACGATCTAACGGAGGAAAATTTTATGCTCAAATATAAGTTCAAGAAGAAAACTACATCATCACCACCACCAAAGGAGACTTGAGCACACGGGTATGGGCACTCCCCTTGGCTTGAGCCAAGCTTGGGGGAGGTGCCCCGGTATCGTATCACCATCACTTTTATTCACCTTTACCTATTTTAGTTCGATCTTTAGTTTCCCTTTGCTTTAGTTGAATAAAAGTTTAGCATGATCTATTTTCGTGTGTTAGATTCGTGGCCTATCTATCTATGTAGTCGAGTGAGAGTTATATAATAAAGTTTAGTTTGAGTTTTTGCCTCTCTACTTTCTTTATTGCAATCAAAATAAAAAGGAAGAAAAATAAATGAAAAGAATCATATGCTAATCTTATGGTGAGTAATGACATCACATAAGGAAAAGTATAAGTAGTAAAATTTATTGGAGGTTGTCAAACATAGCATTGGTCAATGATGCAATTCATGAAATAATTAATAAGGGAAGAGAAGATTCACATGCAAATACACTATCTTGGACATCTTTTATGATTGTGAGCCCCCATTAAATATTATATGTCAAAACTGTTGACGTTGGACAAGGAAGACAACGTAATGAATTATGCTTGTTCATATCCACATAGAAGTTATATTGTCATAGATCCCTCAACATGTGGTGCTTGCTCAATATCTTTGCTAGCCAAAAATTCCGCACTAAGTAGAGATACTAGCTGTGCATCCAAAAACCTAAACCCAAATTCATTCTTTGAGATTCCACCATACCTACCTATGGATCGAGTAAGATCCTTCAACTAAGTTGTCATCGGTGCAATAAGGCAATAAAAATTGCTTCTAAAAGTGTTTTGATCAATTAGTGTAAGAGAAAATTGAGCGCTATACGAACTTATGATGGCAAAGAAATAAAAGCGATGGACTGCATAATAATGGTTGCTATCGTAGGGGGGCAATATAGCGTGACGTTCTTTTACATTAAGGGATTGGGCATACAAACCAAAAAGTGCATGACAACCTCTGCTTCCCTCTGCGAAGGGACTCTCTTACTTTCATGTATTTACTTTTATGCAAGAGTCAGAGTATTCTTCCCTATTCCTTTTTACTTTTTTCCTTTTGCAAGCATCATGTGGTGAGGAAAGATCTAGGGACATATATCCAGTTGGATATGAGTGGGCATGAGTTATTATTGTTGACATCACCCTTGAGGTGAGTACGTTGGGAGGCGAAACTATAAGCCCTTGTCTTTCTATGTGTCCGGTTGAAACTTTTTGCTCATGGGTACGCTGTGAGTGTTAGCAATCATAGAAGACTAAATGATGGTTGAGTATGTGGACTTGCCAAAAGGCTCCGACATGAGACCCTTCCTGAAAATATGATGAATTGTAGTTGCAAAGTTGACCGAGAACTTAGTTTGTTGGTTTTCAATAAGGTTTATGCTTCATACTTCTATGTTGTGATGAATTGTTACTTGTTCGTGAGAAGTTATATGATAAAAGTGTATGAATAAGTTTTATGTTAGAGTTTATTGCTGTTATTATAATAAGCATGATGCTACCATGTCCGTATTTTGTTTTTATCGACACCTCTCTCTCAAACCATGTGGGCATGTTTTTCAATTTCGGCTTTTCGCTTGAGGACAAGCGAGGTCTAAGCTTGGGGGAGTTGATACGTCCATTTTGCATCATGATTTCCTATGTTTTGTTGAATAATAACTCTTTAGGGAGTGATTCTAATGCCTTTTCTCCCATAATATGCAAGGTTTACACAAAGAGGGAGAATACCGGCAGCTGGAATTCTGGACCGGAGAAAAGCTCATCTGAGATACCTATTCTGCACAACTCCAATGAAGCTGAAACTTTACGGAGATTATTTTTGGAATAAATAAAAAATACTAGAGCGAAGAACTACCAGAGGGGGCCACCCTGGTGGGCACAAGAGACCAGGGCGCGCCCTGGTGGGTTGTGCCCTCCTCGGCCCACCTCCGGTGCCCATCTTATGGTATAAATTCACTTTTAAGCTAGAAAAAAAATAAGAGGAGCTCTTTCGGGACAAAGCGCCGCCGCCTCGAGGCGGAACTTGGGCAGGAGAAGTTTTGCCCTTCGGCGGAGCGATTCCGCCGGGGGAACTTCCCTCCCGGAGGGGGAAATCAAAGCCATCGTCATCACCAACACCCCTCTCATCTTTAGGAGGCCAATCTTCATCAACATCTTCAACAACACCATCTCCTCTCAAACCCTAGTTCATCTCTTGAGTTCAATCTTTGTACCGGAACCTCAGATTGGTACCTGTGGGTGACTAGCGGTGTTGATTACCTTGCGTAGTTGATTACTATATGGTTTGTTTGGTGGAAGATTATATGTTCAGATCCATTATTCTATTCAATACCCCTCTGATCTTGAGCATGTTTATTATTTGTGTGTAGTTACCTTTGTTCTTGAAGTCGCGGGAGAAGTCATGTTGCAAGTAATCATGTGCATTTGAGATGTGTTCGATATTTTGATGATATGTATGTTGTGATTACCTTAGTGGTGTCATGTGAAAGTCGGCTACATGACACTTCACCATTCATGGGCCTAAGGGAATGCATTGTGGAGTAGTTATTAGATGATGGGTTGATAGAGTGACAGAAGCTTAAACCCTAGTTTATGCGCTACTTCGTAAGGGGCTGATTTGGATCCAAACGTTTAATGCTACGGTTAGATTTTATCTTAATACTTTACTCATAGTTGCGGATGCTTGCGAGGGGGTTAATCATAAGTGGGAGGTTGTTCAAGTAAGAACAACACCCAAGCACCAGTCCACCCACATATCAAATTATCAAAGTAGCAAACACGAATCAAACCAACATGATAAAAGTGACTAGATGAAATTCCCGTGTACCCTCAAGAACACTTTGCCTATTACTAGAGATTGTTCTGGCCTGTCCTTTGCCACAAAAGGATTGGGCTACCTTGCTGCACCTTATTTACCGATACCGTTACTTGCTCGTTACCAGTTATCTTGCTATCAAACTATCTTTTACCTAAAATTTCACTGCTTGCAGAAATTACCTTGCTGAAAACCGCTTGTCATTTCCTTCTGCTCCTCGTTGGGTTCGACACTCTTACTTATCGAAAGGACTACGATTGATCCCCTATACTTGTGGGTCATCATGTATCAACAAGTACGCGACTTATTTGTCAGACTATGCATTGTATGATGACTGTCGTAAATGGTTGTAACAGCCCAAGTGCATCCCCTTGCCATATTTGTATGTGTCATGTGTGAACCTTCTTTGTATGCCACCTTGTGGTTGAGTAATAATATTTTGCTGCATGTCATTCCTCATGCATCATGGCATCATGGCATCATCACATAAATTAATGTGGCATCATAAGTTTGTGTGCTGTTGTGATGTGAGTGTAGGTGTGGAGAGGTGTGCTTGCTAGTGGGGTTTTGGTTGTGTGAAAATCGTTCCTCAAATACTTTATCAACTATGCCAAAAAAACCCGCTAATTGCTATGCTAGTTAAGTGAATATTTTTCTTGCTGTTCATCTCATTTTAAAATGTTGAACTTCTTTTAAATATTCTGTTAAGATTTGCTAGTCAACTCTCAAACATGTTTGAAGATTTTTGTCTTTTGGATATTTTCAAAACAGAGCCCTATAATAAATATATGTGTTTTATTTTGTTTGCTCTAAAAATGCCAATGTCATTTTTAATAAATAGGGCATGTTTTTGTGATTCCAAAACGGATTTTCTTTCTCAAAGATTCACTTTTGTTCTTCCCAGGCATTTATTTTTGTTTTGCTGTTTATTTAAAAGAAAAGGGTTTTGTTTTCGAGAGAGAGAGCATTCCCCAGCTGGGCCTTCTCATTCCCGCGGCCCAACTAGCCTTCCCGCAGCCCAGCAGAGCCCCCCCCCCCCCCCCCCCCGACGCGTTCGTCGTCCAGCTCCTGTACGGCACCCCATCCAGAGAGCCACGTCGGCGTTCCCTTTGATTTGACGGCCGTCCGGCGCCCATAGCCTCTTTATAAGGTGTCCCCGATGCCCTAGGTTCTCCCCGCAACCCATTCCTTCCCTATCCTCACCTTGCCGCCGCCGGTAAGCCTCTCCCTCGCCATAGCCATCGCCCTGTCGCCATGAACCGATCGAGCTCACGCTCGAGCTCGGGGTAGCATCCTCGCCTCATCTCCGACCTACCTGAAGACGTGGATCGAAGCCCTGGAGTCCGTGCCGTCTGCTACCTCTACGCACGCAACACCAACGACGCCGGAGCTCCGTCTCCGTCGCCATCTTCTTCCCGCGTTCGGATCCGAGGTGCACCGGATTTCCGTGGGATCTCGCGTCATCTCCGTCTCGTCCTCGACCTTCTCTTCATGTCATACGTAGTCGAGGTAGAACCCTTTCTCTCTCTGGTCATCCCCGTAGCATATAGTTCCATGTGCATGCCGCTACGTCCGTGCCACGGTCGTTTTCTCCGAGCTCCGTCTGAAAGCTGCAGTTTTCTTGTGCGTGTGTTCGAATCAGCCCCGTTCCGGCTTACCTAGCTGCAGTCTCCGCGCGCCAAACACCCGAGCACCACTTCTATGCTCGCAACAACACCCTGAAGCCGCCTCATCGCGTAGCCGTCGTCCCGCACGCGCCCGAGATCATGGCCACCACGACCATGGCTGTGAGCTTCGGTCATGTCCGCCCGCGTCATTGAGTACGCCTATCCCCGGGAATGGATTCCCCAATGTATCCCGCAAGCCCGCGGCGCATCACGGCTCCGTAGGTCGCTGCGACGGCCGCCGGCATTGACGTCTTCTTCTCCGTCACAGGGAAGAAGAAGGCCCAACGCTTGTATCTGGGTCAAAAAAGATATGCTCCCCTTCCTTTGTCAGTCACACGCTCAAACCGTAGTGGTAGCACCCCCTCTGCGCCAACCTGGAGACCCAGGTTCAAATCCCCGCACCCCCACCTTTTGTTGGTGCATTTTATTGTTTTGATTTAGTTCTGCACACGAAGTGCATACAAGTCTAGATGGGCCCTACTTTTTTTCAAACCCACATCGGTAGCGTATTGGTCAGCACCCTGTTTTCGTAACAGGGAGGTCCCTGGTTCGAATCCCCCCCCCACCCCGGGCACCCTTTTTCCTTTATTTCTATGGGCCACTGACAGTGGACTAGAGGGCCCATGTGTCATCCACACATGGCCTAGAGCCACTGCCAAGTAGGCCCCCTTTTTTTTCGTTTTGTGTTGTTTTTATTTGTTTCTGTGCAATCCTGTGAATATTTCCTTTTAAGGAAATTTGCCAGATTTGTCTTTTTCCAAATCTGTCTATGATTCTAGTACATGCCAATTTTGGCATATAAGTGAATATAAATGGCATTGTCATTTTCCAAATGCAATTGTGAGTGTTTTGTCCATAGGAACATAGGCTTATGATACATGTTTTTGGGGTAGAAAAATCCATAGAATGCAATGGTGGTGTTGGTTTTATCATTTGAGCATGTTTGCAAAAATGTGATTTTGTGGTAATGTCTCATTTTATCTTTTTTATACGAATTAACGCTTGCAGTATATGATTAACTTGTCAACATGAAATATGCTCATTTGTGTATGTGTTAGCCCCTGGTATTTTTGCATGCCATGATAGATCATTATATGGGTGGCATTCCTGATGTCAACATGCCACTAAAATTCTGTTTTCACATGCCCAAATATTTCTAAGTGTTGAAATCTGTTATTTTGTTGCCATGTTGTCTTGATGATTCCCATGCAAATGTTGCTCCTTTGGAGTTGGCACCATGGCATGTATTGTTGTGTTTGTCATCCTCTGTAGAAGTGTGCTAAGATATTGTGGTTTAAGCTATTGCATCATATATAAAACCTGCTGTCAACATGCCATTCTGTTAACATGTGCCATGTTTGCCTCTTGTAAATTTCACCAAGTCTGTGAATCTGTTACTTTCAACATGTCATATTGTGAGGATGGTAGCCTTTGATATATGCATATTTGGATGTTACCATAATGTCATTAATTGAAGCACATGTTGCCCTCTACCAACCTGTTAATTTTCATGCCATGAAAGTTCCTGTAGCATATATAAAAGTTGATGTCAAGTTGCTATCATGTTAACTAAGATTCTGTAAAACTGGATTTTTTCTCCAAGTCCCTAAAAACTGATTCAACATGCCATCTTGTGAGCATATTTGTCGTTGATCTATGCTTCCTTTCATGTTGCTGTAGATAAGTGAATTGTTGTGCATGCTGTATACTTCATTCCCATGCCTTGGTTGTGTTTTGAAACTTGTTGTAGCTCTGCATATGTGTGTTGCAAGATGATATGTTGCTGTTTGTGGACAGATTGTGTGTTGGAATGTTTTGTGACTTGTGGGAGCTATACTTCATTGTTTTGCATGTTCTTTAGCTCTATTCTTGCTGGATTTTCATTTCCTATCCAGTGGCATCCTTGGTATACCAAGGAATAGCCCATGGCCTCCCTCATATTGTGTTTTGTCTCTGTTAACGTTCGTACCTTGTCGTGAGTGTACCGTGAGCTACGTTACTCCGTTTGCAACGTTCTACATATGCATTTGCATCGATTTTGCATGAAGCATTCATATCTGCCATGATCATGCATGTTCAAATAACTAACCTTGAGGTTCTGTCCAGAATACTAAAGAACTTAATAATTGCATGAGAAACATGACTAGCATAGGGTTGCCATGTTAAATACTTCAACTTGGTCATGCATCATCTTGTTTGTGCATTGCACCTTGTTTGTATGTTTATTTGGTGCTGTTTCTCTTTGGGTAGACGCAAGTGTTGAGCCTGAGTACGAGGATCCAGGAGAGTACAACTACGAGGACCCAGCTCTTTGTCCCTCTGAAGACCCAGCAGGCAAGATCATACCCAGATCCCGACACTATTTTTGCTATGCTAGATGTCTCGCTTTTATCGATATGTTTAATTACCTACCACTTAAACTGTCAGCCTCCTAAATTGCCATGAAAGCCTCTAACCCCTCCACCTCCTAGGAAAACATTGATTGGCTACGTTACCGCTGCTCAGCCCTTATCTTATAGCGTTGCTAGCCGCAGGTGCGAGCTTTCCATGTAACAACATGGATTTTGGTTATATCACTCTACTTTTTGTTATTTAAATTAATGCACATATATATCTGGCAACAGTGGAAGGCTTGGCCTTTTGCTCGGTGTTTTGTTCCGCTTTTGCCGCACTAGTTCCGAGTACCGGTGTTATGTTCCATATTTTGCGCTCCTAACATGCTCGGGGTTGTTATGGGGACCCCATTGACCATTCGTCTTAGATTAAAGCTTGTCTGGCAAGACCCAACTTTGATACTACATTTGCTAAACAACTTAATAAAATTGCATAGGGCATAGATACCCCATGGATAATTAATCAACCCCCGGGCCAGTGCTCCTCATGAGTGTTGGTACAAAACAGGCAGACTGCGGGGCCACCACGGGGAAACTCGAGGTTTGGTTTGCCTCGTAGTGTGACCCATCCGTTGTGTCCTGAGAACGAGATACGTGGCTCCTATCGGGTTCGTCGACACGTTGGGCGGTCTTGCTGGACTTGTTTTACCTTTCACGAATGTCTTGCGTGAGGAATTCCGATAATACTTCGGGCTATCTCAAGGTTGAGGGTTTCCAACGGAATTGCCTAGGAAATCTTGGGATTCGTGGTCGAGGTTATTCCCGCGGTGTGTGGTTAGTTTTTGATGGATGAGTTGGAGCACCCCCGCTGGGTTAAATCTTTCGGAAAGCCATGCCTGCGGTTATGTGGCAACTTGCAAATTTGTTTAACACCCGGTTATAGTAAACTTGAAGTAAACTCCAATTAAATACACCAAATGTGTGGATAACCGTGACTGTCTTTGCTCGTGAACATGAACCGAGAGAGAACACGGTGGGGTTATGATTGACGTGAGTTGGTGTTCAAGATCACTTAGTGATCGTGACAGTTCACAACCGTCACGCGTAGGCCACCATATTTACATACTTGTTATCGTAAGTTAGCCACCAAATACATGCTTAGTGCTTGCTGCAACCTCACCACTTAACCATTCCTCCCCTAATGGCTTACATAGTTTCGGTACCCGGGTTATGAGATTGCAGAGTCCCTGTGGCTCACAGATTACAACAATACAGGTACAGGTGTTGACGAGTACATGCCAGATGATTTGTCGCAGCTCCAGTGGGAGTATGATGAAGAACGTAGGCGTATGTATGTTACGTATCCTGATGAGTAGAGAGCTTCGTGGTGGTGATCCTGGGATAGCAAGACAATTTATCATTGCTCTTTTATCGTTTGATTTCGTCCATAGCCGGACCCTGCCTTCTGGATGATGTATGAATAATTAGTGTGAACTTGTAAGATAGCTTGTGGCGAGTGTAAGCCAACTCATATACTCATCTCTTCCTACATGTATGCAATGTTTACTGTACTTGCAAAATGACTAGATGCGCTTCTATCCCCGTAGAGGCCCTCGTGCCTTAATAGGGATAGGACCGCATCTTGGGCATTACAAGTTGGTGATCAGAGCCATACCGACCATAGGAGCCCCTTGCTTGATCGAAATTGGCCGAGTCGAGTCTAGTGAAAAACTATTTTGAGTCTAGTTATATCGGAGAGTAGGTTTCTTTTACTCCTCTTCTATACTCTAGTGAGGAATTACGACTTAGGAATTTTAATTCTACTCCTGTTCTTGCTCAATTTTTTTTTAGGATCACGCGAGTATTTTGGAGCCTCTATGATACCGATGTGACGGGAATTCTGTTCTTGGTGCCTCCCGTACGTATGGATTGGACCCGGGGAGTAGAGCTCCAGGGGATTCTTGACACATCGTTATCCTTCAGTTTCCTTAGTACTTAAGAATGCGGATGTTCGAAATTGATTCAATACTATTCGTGGTGCGAAGAATGTGGCGGCACCCAGTACTGGGGAGCGAGATCACATGTACTGCCATCTTTAGTATCGTTGTGATTACGAGGATCTAAGTTGATGAGTTTCCGATGTCTTTGTGTGTGTATTGAAGGATGTGATACACTGGAGAGTAGTATTACTGCTAGGAGTTGAGTGATGGATAAAAACTCCGTGTATCCGTGTACTCGATTGTATAACCAAGATTTTGGAAGTTCCTAGGTGGGAATTCCAGTAGTTACCTCGGATCATCTTCCGACAGATGTATGTTGGTGTATACATTTGTTCCGAGCAACCTTAGCTCAATAATTGTTGTGTTATTTCAAGTGGCTTCATGATCTAATGATGTTATCACGATCCTGTAGAAAGCGTTCTACTATTTGCAGTTTGAATGCAATTGTTGATATGTCATTGCAAATTCTTTCCAGCCATTTTATTCAGCTTTTCAATCATCTTTGTCAATGGTGTGCTGATAATCTTGTCCATCTTCAGGATGGCGCCAGCAACTCGTGGGAATCAGGGTCGTGATGGAGAGCAGTTTGATCCTCCACCACCCCCACCTCCACCTCCAGAATCTTGGCAAGCTATGATGGCCGCAACCAATGCCAACACTCAGATGTTGCTCAGGTTGCTGCAGGAAAGGGAGCAGGGATAACAAGGTCATCAGGGGAATTTCCATAATCAGCCGCAGTTTGCAACTCTGAACCAGTTCCTCGCAAATCAACCCAAGTCCTTCACCTGTTGTGAGCAGCCTCTCGATGCAGACGATTGGCTCCGTGACATGAACAAGCATTTTGAGTGTAGCACTGTCAGGCCAGATGACTATGTCAAGTTTGCAACTTTCCAGCTTAAGGGTCAGGCAGGAGATTGGTGGCAGCAATACAAGGATTCCAGAGGTGGCCGTGCAGTCTCTTGGGATGATTTCTGTCGTGACTTCAGAGCTCATCATATCCCAACGAGCTTTGTCGAGGGTATGCGTGAGAAGTTCAAGAACCTGAAGCAGGGGAGTATGTATGTCTATCAGTACAACTTGGAGTTTCAGAATCTGGCCCGCTATGCTAAGCAAGATGTTCCCGATGAGAAGTCCAAGATTTATCAATTCAGAGGTGGCCTCAGAGAAGGTCTTCAAATTGCTCTCGGCCTTCACGAGCCTCTTGTATTTGATCAGTTCTAGAACTTGGCTCTAAAGTTCGAGGCAGTTCAGCTCAAGCTTGAGAATTCCAAGAAGCGGTTCAGAGACTCCAACTCTTCCTCGTCCAGCTCTCAGATTGTTCCTAAGCAGCAGAAGTATTGGGTTCCTCCTCCTCCTCTGTTTCGTCCTCCTCAGCAGCAGAAGCAGCACGGTGGTCGTGGGCCTTCCCACTCACCCAACCCAGGGTTTTAGCAGAGGCCTCGGGCACCCAAGTCAGCAAATGCTCCTCCTTCAGGAAACTTTCGTCCGCTCTCAGAGGTTACATGTCACAAGTGTGGTCAGAAGGGCCATTACTCCAACAAGTGCACCAACCAGCGGCGTCTTCCGCCTCCTCCTCCTCCTATCAGGCCTCTAGGTAGTGCTATGGTGAAGCACAATCCAAAGGCAGCAAGAGTGAACATGGTCAATGCAGCTGAAGCAGAGGATTCTTCTCAAGTGATTATGGGTAATCTCTCAGTTAATTATATTCTCGCAAAAGTTTTGTTTGACACTGGTGCATCGCATTCATCCATATCATATCCTTTTGCGGTCAAGCACGATTTGCATCATGACGAGTTGCCTAAAGCATTAGATGTTGTTTCGCCAGGAAAGCTCATGAGTTCTCGTTGGGTGGTTCCGGATGTTTCTATCAAGATGGGCAATTATTCTTTTCTGGCCTCTCCAATTGTTCTCGACAATTCCGATATTGATCTTATTCTTAGCATGGATTTTCTGGCAATGAACAAGGCTTATGTTGATTGCAAAGCTAAAGAAGTCCAATTGACTCATCCTTCTAAAGATGTGACCATTTTCGCTGCTCGTGATGACACGATTCGTCTCTTTTCTCTCAATGAGAAGGGTGAAATTTCTGCCATCTCTCAAATCCCTGTCGTTTCTAAGTATGAAGATGTCTTTCCAGAAGAATTGCCAGGAATGCCTCCTTACCGGCCAGTGAAGTTTCTGATTGAACTCGAGCCTGGAACTGAACCGGTGTGTGTCGGATTTCGGGCTCCGCAAAACACAAAGAGGTTCGAACATACGGGCATGTGCGTAGATCCCCAACAGCTTCCACCTCTAGCCTACAGCTTGACAGCCTAGCCCAACTAACTCGCACACTCCCGGGTAGAAGATCAACACACGAGGATTTACCCAGGTTCGGGCCGCTGCGAAGCGTAAAACCCTACTCCTGCCTTTTGGTGGATTGCCTCACGAGGAGGTTGGTGGATGAACTAGTACAGTGGTGAGTCGCCTCGCGAGGATGCTCGGGTGGTGTTCTATCCGTCCCGCTATGGAGCAGCCTAGCCTCTATTTATTGTTGCCCAGGTCCTCTTCCCTTCTCGCAATGGCGGGAAGGGATCCCACAATGGCCAAATTCGAAAGGGGACAAGGAGTACACCTTATCTTGACGAAAGGTGGTCTTCGCCTGCAAAGTAGCCGGTGGTGATGCAGAGGTGGGCTCGGCGATGACGTCTGTCCTGCGAGGCTCGTGGTCTTGGTCTTGTTGCGCCGGAATGGAAACCTTTGGGGGTGCTTTGGGAACCTGCGTACGTCTTTGCCTCCTTTGCACCAAAGAGGAAACTGTCTCCTCTGCGCGCGCTGGTGCCCGCCTGGCTTGGCTTGCGTCACCCCCGGCCTCCCAAGGCTGATCGTTGCATAGGGATCTCCGCCCCTCCGGAGGCGACCTAAGGAGGCCTCTTTCCTCTAAGGGTCTTGGAGCCGTCCTCCTCGCGAGGGTGGGGCTCTCACGAGGGCCTTGTCTTGAGTGAGGCCGCACTAGGCCGCGCTTGACTATTGAAGTGGGCCACGCCTTGGGCCGCAGGCTGGCAAGACTGGGTACCCCCGTTCCCAGACTGCCAACAGCGGCCCCCGGGCCCAAGGCACACTTGGGTTGGCTTCTGGGCGAAGCCGAAGTAGCCGTCCTGAGCGCCGCGGGCTGTCAGGACCGGTTTTCCAGGATATTAATTCCCCAGCAAATGGTCCTTGTGCTCACCAGCCCCAGGATTCCTGTTAGCTGATGAGGCACATTCTTGATACAGAAATTCCAAGGAAAATTATAAATCTGAAGTACAAGACCATTGTTGTCTATGAGTACCACAAAAGGTTTCTAGTGGTTAGTGGCGGAAGCGGTTCGGGGTCATCAGCGTCTATGGGACTCCATTTCCCACAGGAATAGCTGACCTGCATAACTCCTATCTTCGCGTGGCTACTATCTTCGATGCCTAGGCTCCGGGGCTGTCGACATTTCGCTTCTCTCCAAGCAGGAAATCTGGCCCAAGACAATAGCCAGGGACAAGCCAGTGAGTACTTTGAATGTACTCGCAAACATAATGAAAACAGGTACTCCCTCTGTAAACTAATATAACAGCATTTAGACCACTACTTTAGTAATCTAAACTCTCTTATATTACTTTATGGAGGGAGTATAACATAGCAGGTGGCATTCATGCACTGAAAAAATCCACGATCACTTAATTGTTCGCAAAATAAAATTCATGTTGCACGCAAGCAGGTCATTCATATTAAACATGACTAAGTAATCAGAGAATAAAAATAAACCGATCGGGTGTCTGAAGCGATGCCTCGAAAGGATAATAATATAAAGCATGCCTCAGTCGGGCGTCTGAGCGACGTCACATAAAAGGGCTTAGAAGAAACATAAATGACATGCATGCCACAGTTGGGCGTTTGAGCGACGCCACATAAAGGGCTTAGAAGGAAAATAAATAACAAGCATGCCACAGTCGGGCGTCTGAGCGACGCCACATAAAGGGCTTATAAGGAAATTAAATAATATACATGCCTCAGTCGGGCGTCTGTGCGATGCCACATAAAGGCCTTGTAAGGAAATTTAATAACATACATGCCGCAGTCGGGCGTTTGTGAGACGCCACATAAAGGGCTTATATGGAAAAATAATAACATGAGTATCCAGGAGGTAGAACCATCCCAGGGATACTCAATAATCCAACTAATGTAAATGGTTAGTCCACAATAATAATACTCATAATCATCATTCGTCATACGTCATGATCAATATTCTGGTTTGAGAAGTTTTCCTTCGAAGATCGACACTAAGACCGACACTTGACCCATCCCAGACTGTAGTCCTTAACCGCGGACACAGCTATTCGAACAGATATAAACTCTGTAGAGGGTGTACTCTTTACCCACGAGTAACGGATTCCTTTAGTCCACCGGGACTAATTCCGCTTATGGTCTTTGAATTGAAAACACACCTGACCCGCACACACAAGCTTAACTTACAGGTGCCTGGAATCACCCATGACACTTGTTAAGCAAAACTCTAAGTGGGGAGGCTACAACCTCGACTAGCATGGGATCACAAAATTTATATTGCGCGCAAAACAGGGGAGCTACCCGCTCGGACTCACTGGAATACCCATGCCCCTGGACCAAGTGACATGCCTACCAGGGGCCACTGGTATCTTTCACTATGGCCTCTCTGTACGGTGTGTGCTAAGAAAGGTGTTGACAACTTACTAAACCGTACCCTACCTGCGGCAGGGACAAGTGGTAGTACGAAGCAAGTATGGGGGTTACTGGCACAAGACTCGATCTACGGTCGACTCAGGAGGTTATGTGTTCTCTGCATGAATAGCACAACAAATATATTCCACACCATCAGACAGAATCACCACTCATCATACCTCACCATGCCTTACTGATCATACTCGTCCCAACGAAATGTCAGTATAAACTCGTGTCTACCCGAGACAGAGACTTCTCCGGATTCCTTCCAGTAGGCATGAAAGGCATAAGAGGATGAATACTGTCACAAGCATCTCAATTCCAACAGCAAGGAATTCTCATCATGCACTTGTAAACATGATCACATCATCTCATGAAATAATGCATACTTCAAGTTAACTTCGTGTTGTAGTCACCTCAAACAACACACACAAAAATATTATACCAGAGTTCAGAATGCTTGCCTTCAATGTGTAGGTAGGTGATGTGCACTTCAAAACTTCTGAAAGTTTTTATCTTCCCTCCAATATCCTATTTGAAAATATTCTAATTAACACACAATGTAAAAACAGTACAAAAAAGTTGTTTGGAAAATTTTCAAATAAATATGAAAATAAACTAGGTGAAAACTGAGAGAGGTGGGAAAAGAATCAATTCATTTTCAATTGTGTTTTAAAAGATATGACCAGTCAAAGTCCGGGTCAAATCTGATTTTTAAATAAAATAGAAAAAAAGAAAACGATTTGTTTAGAATATGCCAAAGACAGAGAGGAAACGTACTCCGTGGCTTTACGCTTCCACTTAAGTGCCTCGGCGGGGCCAGGGAGTCACTGACGGTGGGCCTGCGGGTCCACCAGTCAGGTTTGACTGGTCCTCCCCCGTCTCCTCCCTCCTGTGGCCGAACGGAGCGGGACTCCGGCGACCAACGCCGGCGAAAGGCGGCTCCTAGGGTTTCTTCTACGGGTAGGAATGGATCCACCACTTCGAGGTGGTCCTCTAGGTGGTCGCCACGACCAGGGGGTTGGAGGGATTCGCCAGCGGCTAGCTCCGAGGCGGGCGGTGGCTCCGGGTTGATTTGGATTCGGTCCTACGGTGGCTCCCGATCAACATTGGAAGGTGGGATGGCTTCGTGGGGTCGAGGGAGGCGGATGGTGGCGCGAGCGAGGAGGGGGATGCCCTGGCTTGCTCGAATTTAACCGACGAGTGGCGGCGACCGAAGCTACCGGAGGCGAGCAAGACGACCTCCTCTGCTCCATTTGTGGCTCAGGAAGCTGGCTACGGCTGGGTGAGGCTGACGACGAATGCAAACGTGCTCGGGGTGCTATTTATAGCGCGGTAATGGCTGTTCGGCGACGGCCCGGGATAAGATCGCCGGCTGACTGTCTCTACCACAGCGGGGTGACGTGGCGGCGGCGGGCGCTAGAGGACGAGCTCGTGGATGAGATCGACCTGTTCCTGGGGCAGCTGGCACCCTGGGGCTGCTTGGGCGGCGCTACGGCGGTGGGGGGCCGGCGTGCTGCCAAGAAGGGCCTGACAGTGGCGCTGCGGGGCACCAGGGGGCGGCTTGGATGGCTCTGGTGGCTTGGAGGGGACGGGGCGTGTCCCCACGGGCAGGGAAGGGCCAAGGGACGGTGGTAGGTGGGGTGCGGCGGCTCGGGTGCGCGGCTGCAATACGCGCACTCTGGGCGCGCCCAGAGCACGCATGACAAGTGTTCAACACAATGCCAGGGGCATCTAGGAGGCTTAGATGGACATGCAACTTAACAGGGTAGCCAGGGTGGCCACTATGGATCTATTGGACACGCTGGTTAGGCCAGTTGATCAAGTCTGCAATGTAAGTCTAAAAGCATGCCAAATCTGGTCATGCACATAACCTATTTGATGAAATGCCAGGGGCATCTTGGGCATCTTACTGCCACCATAATTTCCAGATTGTGGTCTCTTTAGATGCTAAGCATGATGGTATGGTTAGTTTTGGCAAAACAAAAAGTTGTTAATGCAAGTTTTACAAAACCACAGTTCTTGATGGAAACTGTTTGGGTTGATCACATGAACCTAAAGTAGCTCAATGAGGCTGATCTGCTGGACTTAAGGTTTTGGTAGGGCTTACTATAAGTAGGAAAAATCCCAAGGGCATTAGAGAAAAATAAAATAGGGTTGTTGTACAAAACCTTAAACTGGATCAGAATGGAAAATAAGATGCTATGCTCAATTTTTCCAAAACACATGGTTGTGTTTTTGCATAAAAGTGATGTAGGTACATCACATGCCATCTACAAATTTTTGTGGAATTATTAAATGAATTTATCAAATGGTTGCAGTGCAACTGAGACCCTGTAAAGTAATAAAAACCAATTTTTTTAAGAAAGATAGTTTGGCAAAATATTATAAATATGCTTCCATAGATTAAAACAAATAAAAAATGAAATGTTTTTAAGCAAACATCCAAGTCTCACAATATTATTGAAAAGCTTCTATTTGTAGGGGGAAATTTTATAATTCAGAGGAATGAAATGGTTCTGAAATCCACAGAAGGTCCAGAAGAATAAAAATTTAATTACCTGGCAAAATCTTAATTAATAAAACATGATTAAATTTTTTTGGGTGATACACGGGCCCCGATCGCCCGCGGGCCCAACCTGACGCGTGGCGCACAATGAGACGAGGACGCCTCCGCTCCCTGAAGACGTCGGGAACCACCCAGAGTCAGGCTGACGCGATGCCTACGCGCCGCGCTAGCCATCATTGCCCTTCCTTGAATACGGCTATCTCCTTGTTTCTTCCCCCTCCTCGGTCCACGCGGATGTGAACCGACGAGGGCAGATGAAGCGAGGTGAAGCAGGGCTGCGCGCCAACCGAGCCTCGCGTGTGGCGCCCGAGGAGCGCACGGCGCCTCCACTCCCCACGACGCCCCGTGGGCAGCAGTTGCGCCTATAAACCCGCCCCGCCCGGGGGGTCATGCCATCCTGCCGCGCCTTCTCGCTTCCCATCCTTCCAAAGACATCTTTCTCATCTTCCTCTCTCCCCGTACCCTCCGTGGCATCTGGAGGGAGTGCAGCAGGTGCGGGGAAGCGCACGTGGCCTTCGGCTCCACCGCCAGCCTCTGGAGGCAGCGGCGGGGGGCCTTCGAGGCCGGCCCAAGCTCGCCGACACTAGGCCATCATCGACGAGTAGGTGTTCCGTCACCCATCCCCTTCTCTTGCAATCACGCCCAACATGCCGGACCTGATTGTTTCCTCCTCCCAGGGCGCCTGCGCCCAAGAGGCGCTGGCTCGACGAGCTCCGGGAGGAAGCGGACGCGTTGAGGGCCCAGCTGGCGGACGCCGAGGCCGCCCTCCAGGCCGCGCTTAGGGGCGAGGAGGAGGCCAAGGCGGAGCTGGCGTCCCTGCAGGCCCAGATCAAGGAGGCAGGTGATGCCGTGCAGGCCGCCCAGGACGAGGCTGCGCACGCGAAGATGCTGGAGGCGCAACGCGCCAAGCAGTATCTGGACATTGCCCACCGCGCGGTTGGTGCGGTTGGCCGGTTCGTTGAGGAAGTCCCCGCGCTGTCGTGTGCGCACGGTGACAGAGGCTACTTCAGCTTCTTCGGCAAGGTGGTGGAGGTGCTGGAGACCGGCGTCTCCCGGGTAGACGAGGACAACGTGTCCAGCACACGCGACCTCCTGGACATCGCGCTGACGCGCGTCTTCTCCAACCTGCGCCGCCATGTCCCGGAGCTTGATCTCCCCCGCGTCATGGTGCCGGTGCCCGAGGAGCTCCAGAGGCCCCTCAGGGATGAGGTGCGCCCGCACGTGGAGTCCCTGGTGGAGCGGTTCATCCAAGAGCCTTCCTCCGACGAGGGCGACGACTCCGGCGCCGAGGCGGGCGGGGGTCTGGATGGTGATAGCGGCTCCTCCGCCTAGGCTTTCCTTGTTTTCCTCCTCCGTTCGCTGTTACATCAAGCAGCACTTGGCCCCTGAGGGCATTAAACTTTTGTGTTTTACCTTCGTCTTCCTCCCTCTTCTTTTAAACCGTCGGTTGCTTGTTTTGTGTGACGCGCCCTCGTTCCTTGCGCGGAGTTTTGCGCCATTGTTGGTGCGCCACCGCGCACTCCCTCGCACCTTCGCTCGTCCCGTTGTGCCGCTGCTCCACGCCCGGCGCCCTTTGAGAGGTCCGCGGAGGTGTCGCACTATGCCCTGCGACGACGGCCTGTCGGGGCCTGACGAGGCGGACCTCCCTGAGGGGGAGCGTGCCGCCCCAAGACCGGGGTTTTAGCGACGACGCCTAGAGAGGATGGATTCCTTCCTTCGCGCTGCCCTTCCCTGTACCTGGAGCCACAAGAGGCCTGATGGGGGCACGTAGTAAACCATAGCGCCTGCATTCTCACGTTAGCGTTCCCGTCTCATACCCAGCATACAGGCTATCATCGGATCAAAAAGTTTCTGCTCTTTATGGTTGGGGTACTTAGCTTGGCGGGCCGTGGCGAGCTCGTGCGTCATGAGGTGCAGTTGGGGCGTCCAGGGAGCTCGAGGATCCCACCAGGGAGGGCTTCTTCCTTGCGAGCGGATTTGTTTGGGAGCCCTTTCAGCACTCTACGTCGGCGGGGCCCAATCCCGCGCATACCTCGACTGCCGTTGGGGCGTCTGGATCACCAGGACGAGACCAAGGGGCGAGGAGCTACGCGATCGGTGAGGCTCCTGAGGCGTGTTGCTCAGGAGTCCCCCTTGACGCTCAAGCGGCGCTCTACGTCGGCGGAGCCCAATCCCGCGCATACCTCGACCGCCGTTGGGGCGTCCAGATCACCAGGACGAGACCAAGGGGCGAGGGGCTACGTGACCAGTGAGGCTCCTGAGGCGCATTGCTCAGGAGTCCCCCTTGACGCTCGAGTGGCTCCCATACCTTCTTTGTCAGTTCCAGCCCCGAAAGGTGCCTGAGCCTCCCGAGGCTCCATGATGCCGCGCCGGGCCGTAGCCGAAGCCCCTGAGTGAGGGTCTACCGCTAAAAGATGGATGCTCCTGAGGTAACAGGCCCTTGCCGACTTGCCCAGAGGCACCACGCGGGGACCAAGGCGCCAGGGCCTTGGCAAGGTGTGCACACCGTGCCCGTGCCGCCCCCGCTCGCGGGGTGCATGAGGGGGAGACCGACAGGTGCCGATTCAGAAAACGAGACTTCAAGACCAGAAAAAGGAATCGCAAATAGAGAAAATTCCCACCCCTTTTTCAAATAGAGGTACGAAACTTTTGAGTTTCATTCCAAAAAGTGGCAATTCAAACACAGAAAGGAACAACCAACAGCCGCGTCCGGCACCTAGGCTAGTCTTCGTCTTCGTCTTCCCCTAGCGCGGAGCGTATGGCTTCCACTAGGCGTGGGCATAGTCATTGGAGGACAGTGTTGTCCGCCAGCACGGAGCATGGGGCTTCCACTTGGGCGTGGGATGGAACCCCTCCGCGTCCTCGGGGGGCTCCGGGCGTATACAGCCCACTCATTATTACGTGAGAGTGTCACGGCCGAAGATAGCTGGGCAAGCCCCCAGGTGCACGGCCTAGGTGCTCCCAACTCAGACAAGAGCCATCCCGCGCATTTCTGCGCGGTTGCGCGCCCCTACAGCCCAAACCTGAGTGCATTGTTCCCTGCGTAGCCACGGGATTGCGCTCCAGCGGCCCAAACATGAGCACAATGCCCCCAGCGCAGCCATAGGGGTGTTGTGTCGGTGAAGCCGCCTCGTGAGGCGTCGGGCCACCGGCCAGACCACAACTCGAGGACCTCGTGAGGTCCTACCTCCTGAGGGCTGAGCCGGTGCCCCGGTTGCTGCGTGTGGCCCGCGCTGCTTGTACCCTGCCGACCCCCCTGGGCGGTTACCCATGTGGCCCAGAGGGCCCGGCTACGTGCTGCTTGCTCACGAGGGCGGCGGCCGCGCCGCGCCCCCGTGCATCCTAGGACGCCCCCTCGTGTGCTCCAACCTAGCCCGGTGCCCCCTCAGGGGAAGCCCCCAGGCCCGGCTTAGAGAGGACGTCCGGGACATCTCCCTACTCCGGGGGAAAGCTGACACCCGCGGGGGGCGCGTGATCCACGGCGCCGCCCGCAGGTACGATACTCCTCGGAACATAGGCTTCTGTGTAAAGGCCTTGGTCTTCTTCTGAACCGTCTCCGCGCACCCCATGGGCAGCCTCCCCGGGCGGTGAGGCGACGCCGCCCTGGACGCGCGGCCCACAGACCCTCCTGCGCCGAGCCTCAGCCCGAAGCTACTTACCTCTGCCATCCCCATGGGGTTGGTCGCGCATGTCTTGACGTGGGTTGCCTCCCTGGATATCCACCGTGCCTCCGTTATGGCTACCCGCCTGCTCGGAAGCCTAAGCCGCCTGGTCCCTACGCCGGTTGGCGCGCTCGCGCCAGGATGACCCAGGCTGTTGATGATCCACCGGGATATGAGTGCACGCGTTGAGGCGCGCGCGGAGCGCCCCGTCACCTCCTTCGAAGACACCACTGGTGGGGCCGGACGGCGCCCCGAAGCCGGTCGCCGGGATCTGGAGGAGAAGGAGCACGGCGTGTGGCGGGCCTTGTCCGGGCTCGCCCGGGCGCGGGGCAGGCACACCGACTGCCGATGAGGTGAGCGGTACGGCGAGCGAGCCCCCGGCGCCTAGTGTCGGGGGTGGAGAAGAGTGGTGCGGAACCCAGGCCCTCCTCGCGACAGTGACCAACTCGGTGATGTGGTCGGCCCAGGTGTCGAAGCCCTCGTGCGTCGGGCGATGGCGAAGTAGCTCACTCGCCATTAGCAGCGCGTCATGCGCGTTGAGGTCTGCCACGTGGGTACAGGGTGATGTCGGTCCCGTGGGCGCCGCACGCCCGCCGCGCGCCTGGCCGGCACGGGCAGCGACGGCGGTGGAGACGACACTGGTGGCCTGGTAATGACCGCCCAGCACCGAGCTGCCAGGGCATGTGTCATTGGTAGCAGCGGCGAGGTTGGTGAAGGTGGATCCGCCGGGGCCGAAGGAAGCTTGCCGGGCGTCGGCCATCGAAACGACGAAGCGGAGAAGAAGCGAAGCTTGTACAAGACTCCGACATGCCCCCTACCTGGCGCGCCAAATGTCGGATTTCGGGCTCCGCAAAACCCAAAGATGTTCGAACACAGGGGCGTGTGTGAAGATCCCCAACAGCTTCCACCTCTAGCCCACAGCTCGACAGCCTAGTCCAACTAACTCGCACACTCCCGGATAGAAGATTTGCACACGAGGATTTACCTAGGTTCGGGCCGCTGCGAAGCGTAAAACCCTACTCCTGCCTTTTGGTGGATTGCCTCACGAGGAGGTTGGTGGATGAACTAGTACAGTGGTCAGTCGCCTCGCGAGGATGCTCGGGTGGTGTTCTCTCCGTCCCGCTACGGAGCAACCTAGCCTCTATTTATAGTGGCCCAGGTCCTCTTCCCTTATCGCAATGGCGGGAAGGGATCCCACAACGGCCAAATTCGAAAGGGGATAAGGAGTACACCTTATCCTGACGAAAGGTGGTCTTCGCCTGCAAAGTAGCCGGTGGTGATGCAGAGGTGGGCTCGGCGATGACATCCGTCCTGCGAGGCTCGTGGTCTTGGTCTCGTTGCGCCGGAATGGAAACCTTTGGGGGTGCTTTGGGAACCTGCGTACGTATTTGCCTCCTTTGCACCAAAGAGGAAACTGTCTCCTCTGCGCCCGCTGGTGCCCGCCTTGCTTGGCTTGCGTCACCCCCGGCCTCCCCAAGCTAATCGTTGCATAGGGATCTCTGCCCCTCCGGAGGCGACCTGGGGAGGCCTCTTTCCTCTGAGGATCTTGGCGCCGTCCTCCTCGCGAGGGTGGGGCTCTGGCGAGGGCCTTGTCTTGAGTGAGGCCACAGTGGGCTGCGCTTGACTATTGAAGTGGGCCACGCCCTGGGCCGCATGCTGGCAGGACTGGGTACCCCCGTTCCCAGAACGCCGACAGTGTGCAAGCATCCTTATAAGCTTGGCCCCGAAGAGCTAAAAGAATTGAAGAAGTAGCTAGATGAACAAGAGCGTCTGGGTTTGATCAGACCAAGTTCTTCACCTTGGGGTTGTGGTGTTCTTTTTGTCAAGAAGAAGGATGGCACGGACCGACTATGTGTCGATTACCCCGTCCATTGAAGAAGAAGACAATCAGGAACAAGTATCCACTTCCCAACATCAATGAGTTGTTTGAGCAATTGAAAGGTGCCAAGGTTTTCTCGAAGTTAGATCTCCGTATGGGCTATCATCAAATCCGCATTCGTGAAGAAGATATTCGAAAGACTGCCTTTAGGACGAGTTTTGGCTCTTATGAGTACACCGTCATGCCCTTTGGTCTAGCAAATGCACCTTCGACTTTCTCCAGAATGATGAACTTCATATTCTCTCCTTTCAAGAATGAGTTCGTCTTGGTGTATTTGGATGACATCCTTGTTTTCTCGGAGACCGAAGAAGAGCATGCAAAGCATCTCCGACTTGTGCTGGACAAGTTAAGAGAGCATCGGTTCTATGCTAAGTTCTCCAAGTGTGAGTTTTGGCTCAATGAAGTGGTGTACCTTGGGCATGTCATCTCTGCCGAGGGCATTAAAGTGCACCCTAAGAAAGCTGAGGCAATTGTGAAGTGGGAGCCTCCTCAGAATGTCAAGCAGCTTCGAAGATTCCTCGGGCTTGCAAGTTACTGCAGAAGATTCGTTGAGAACTTCTCTCAAATTGCTAAGCCTCTATCTAACCTCCTTCAGAAGAGTGTCAAGTATGTGTGGACTCCTGAGTGTGATGTGGCGTTCAATACACTCAAGGAAAAGCTGACTTCAGCTCCAGTTCTCACTCCTCCAGATGAATCCAAACCTTTCCAAGTGTTTTGTGATGCTTCCCTCCAAGGCCTTGGTGGTGTTCTCATGCAAGATAAGAAGGTTTTGGCCTATACCTCGCGGCAGCTGAAGCCTAGTGAGAAGAACTACCCCACTCATGATCTCGGGTTGGCGGTAGTTGTTCATTCTCTGATGACGTGGAGACATCTATTGTTGGGAAGACCAGTTGAGGTGTTCACCGACCACAAGAGCTTGAAGTACATTTTCACTCAACCCAATCTCAATCTTCGGCAAACATGTTGGGTGGAAATGATCGAGGAGTACAATCCATGCATTGAGTACACTCCTGGTAAAGCAAATGTCATTGCAGACGCGCTGAGCAGAAGGCGTAATGCAACAGTCTCATTCTCAAGCCTCTTCAACCCGAGCTTTGTGAAGCATTCCGCAAGCTCAATCTCCAAGTGGTTCCTCAAGGATTTATTGCCAATCTTCAAGTCTCTCCGACTCTCGAAGATCAGATTCACCAAGCTCAGCTTCTTGATGCTATGGTAAAGAAAGTGAAGAAAGGTGTGGCCAAGAGCATTCGAAAGTATAAGTGCTTCCGTGTTGATGACAAAGATACCTTGTTCTTCGAGTACCGTCTGGTGGTTCCAAAAGGTGATCTTAGAAAGGTTATTATGAATGAAGCACATAATTCCCTCCTCTCAATTCATCCAGGAAGTTCCAAAATGTATCAAGACCTCAAACAAACCTTCTGGTGGACTCGTATGAAACGTGAGATTGCTCAGTTTGTGAACGAGTGTGTTGTTTGTCGCAGAGTGAAGGCGGAACATAAACGTCCAGCAGGCCTCCTTCAGCCTTTGCCCATCCCAGAGTGGAAATTCGATCATGTTGAAATGGATTTCGTCACTGGGTTTCCTAAGTCCAAGAGAGGGAACGATGCCATCTTCGTGGTCATCGACAAGCTCACCAAAGTTGCCCACTTCCTTCCGGTCAAAGAATCTATCTCAGCAGCTCAGCTAGCAGAGCTGCACACGTCAAGGATAGTTTCTTTGCATGGTATTCCTCAGCTCATATCCTCAGATCGTGGAAGCATCTTCACTTCCAAGTTTTGGGATTCCTTCCAAACTGCAATAGGGACCAATCTCCGTTTCAGTACATCTTTCCATCCTCAAACTAGTGGTCAAGTTGAGAGAGTCAATCAAATCCTCGAAGATATGCTTAGAGCTTGTGTGATTTCTTTTGGCATGAAGTGGGAAGATTGTCTCCCGTTTGCTGAGTTCTCATACAACAATAGCTTCCAAGCAAGTTCCGGCAAAGCTCCTTTCGAGATTCTCTATGGCAGGAAGTGTCGTACCCCGCTCAATTGGTCTGAAACCGGCGAGCGTCAAATCCTTGGAAATGACATGATCACTGAAGCAGAAGAAATGTGCCGTGTCATTCGTGAAAATCTCAAAGCAGCTCAATCCCGTCAGAAGAGCTATTATGATAGCAAGCATCGTGACATGACCTTTCAGATCGATGATTTTGTCTATCTCAGAGTGTCTCCCATGAAGGGCACTCAACGCTTTGGCATCAAAGGAAAGCTTGCTCCACGCTTTGTGGGTCCTTTCAAGATTGCGGGCAAGAGGGGAGACCTTGCCTACCAACTCGAGCTACCTCCCAATTTCTCTAATGTGCATGATGTGTTTCACGTATCTCAGCTCCGGAAGTGTTTCAAGACTCCCGAGCGCATCGCTGATCTCCAAGACATTGATCTCCAAGCAGACCTATCCTATCATGAGCATCCAGTTGCTATCCTTGAAGAGACTGAGCGTAAGACTCGCAACAAATCAATCAAGTTTCTTAAGGTGAAGTGGTCACATCACTCCAACAAAGAAGCCACTTGGGAATGAGAGGACCTTCTCTGTTCCGAATTTCCCGAATTCTTCCGTTCCTAGATCTCGGGACGAAATCCTCACGTAGTGGGGGAGAGTTGTAACAGCCCAAGTGCATCCCCTTGCCATATTTGTATGTGTCATGTGTGAACCTTCTTTGTATGCCACCTTGTGGTTGAGTAATAATATTTTGCTTCATGTCATTCCTCATGCATCATGGCATCATGGCATCATCACATAAATTAATGTGGCATCATAAGTTTGTTTGCTGTTGTGATGTGAGTGTAGGTGTGGAGAGGTGTGCTTGCTAGTGGGGTTTTGGTTGTGTGAAAATCCTTCCTCAAATCCTTTATCAACTATGCCAAAAAAACCTCTAATTGCTATGCTAGTTAAGTGAATATTTTTCTTGCTATTCATCTCATTTAAAAATGTTGAACTTCTTTTAATTATTTGGTTAAGATTTGCTAGTCAAATCTCAAACATGTTTGAAGATTTTTGTCTTTTGGATCTTTGCAAAACAGAGTCCTATAATAAATATATGTGTTTTATTTTGTTTGCTCTAAAAATGCCAAAGTCATTTTTAATAAATAGGGCATGTTTTTGTGATTCCAAAACGGATTTTCTTTCTCAAAGATTCACATTTCTTCTTCCCTGGCATTTATTTTTGTTTTGCTGTTTATTTAAAACAAAAGGGTTTTGTTTTCGAGAGAGAGAGAGCATTCCCCAGCTGGGCCTTCTCATTCCCGCGGCCCAACTAGCCTTCCCGCAGCCCAGCAGAGCCCCCCCCCCCCCCCCCCCCCGACGCGTTCGTCATCCACCTCCTGTGCGGCACCCCATCCAGAGAGCCACGTCGGCGTTCCCTTTGATATGACGGCCGTCTGGCGCCCATAGCCTCTTTATAAGGTGTCCCCAGTGCCCTAGGTTCTCCCCGCAACCCATTCCTTCCCTCTCCTCACCTTGCCGCCGCCAGTAAGCCTCTCCCTCGCCATAGCCATCGCCCTGCCGCCATGAACCGGCCGAGCTCGCGCTCGAGCTCAGAGTAGCATCCTCACCACATCTCCGACCTACCTAAAGACATGGATCGAAGCCCTGGAGTCCCTGCCATCTGCTACCTCTACGCACGCGACGCCAACGATGCCAGAGCTCCGTCTCCGTCGCCATCTTCTTCCCGCGTTCGGATCCGAGGTGCACCGGATTTCTGTGGGATCTCGCGTCATCTCCGTCTTGTCCTCGACCTTCTCTTCATGTCATAGGTAGTCGAGGTAGAACCCTTTCCCTCTCTGGTCATCCCCGTAGCATGTAGTTCCATGTGCATGCCGCTACGTCCATGCCATGGTCGTGTTCTCCGAGCTCCGTCTGAAAGCTGCAGTTTTCTTGTGCGTGTGTTCGAATCAGCCCCGTTCCGGCTTACCTAGCTGCAGTCCCCGCGCGCCACACACCCAAGCACCACTCCTATGCTCGCAACAACACCCCAAAGCCGCCTCATCGCATAGCCGTCGTCCCGCACTCGCCCGAGCTCATGGCCACCGCGACCATGGCTGTGAGCTTCGGTCATGTCCGCCTGCGTCATTGAGTACGCCTAGCCCTGGGAATGGATTCCCCAATGTATCCTGCAAGCCCGCCGGCGCATCTCGGCTCCGTAGGTCGCTGCGACGGCCGCCGGCGTCGAAGTCTTCTTCTCCGTCTCGGGGCGCTTGTATCTGGGTCTAAAAAGATATGCTCCCCTTCCTTTGTCAGTCACACGCTCATACCATAGTGGTAGCACCCCCTCTATGCCAAGCTGGAGACCCAGGTTCAAATCCCCGCGCCCCCACCTTTTGTTGTTGCGTTTTATTGTTTTGATTTAGTTCTGCACACGCAGTGCATACAAGTCAAGATGGGCCCTGCTTTTGTTCAAACCCACATCGGTAGCGTAGTGGTCCGCACCCTGTTTTCGCAACAGGGAGGTCCCTGGTTCGAATCACCCCCCCCCCCCGGCACCCTTTTTCCTTTATTTCTACGGGCCACTAACAGTGGGCCAGAGGGCCCACGTGTCATCCACACATGGCCTAGAGCCACTGCCAAGTAGGCCCCTTTTTTATTTTCATTTTGTGTTGTTTTTATTTGTTTCTTTGCAATCCTGTGAATATTTCCTTTTAAGGAAATTTGCCAAATTTGCCTTTTTCCAAATCTGTCTATGATTCTAGTACATGCCAATTTTGGCATATAAGTGAATATAAGTGGCATTGTCATTTTCCAAATGCAATTGTGAGTGTTTTGTCCATAGGAACATAGGCTTATGATACATGTTTTTTGGGGTAGAAAAATCCAGAGAATGGAATGGTGGTGTTGGTTTTATCATTTGAGCATGTTTGCAAAAATGTGATTTTGTGGTAATGTCTCATTTTATCTTTTTTATACGAATTAATGCTTGCACTATATGATAAACTTGTCAACATGAAATATGCTCATTTGTGTATGTGTTAGCCCCTGGTATTTTTTGCATGCCATGATAGATCATTATATGGGTGGCATTCTTGATGTCAACATTCCACTAAAATTCTGTTTTCACATGCCCAAAATTTGTTATTTTGTTGCCATGTTGTCTTGATGATTCCCATGCAAATGTTGCTCCTTTGGAGTTGGCACCATGGCATGTATTGTTGTGCTTGTCATCCTCTGTAGAAGTGTGCCAAGATATTGTGGTTTAAGCTATTGCATCATATATAAAACCTGCTGTCAACATGCCATTTTGTTAACAAGTGCCATGTTTGCCTCTTGTAAATTTCACTAAGTCTGTGAATCTGTTACTTTCAACATGTCATATTGTGAGGATGGTAGCCATTGATATATGCATATTTGGATGTTACCATAATGTAATTAATTGAAGTACATGTTGCCCTCTACCAACCTGTTAATTTTCATGCCATGAAATTTACTCTAGCATATATAAAAGTTGCTGTCAAGTTGCTACCATGTTAACTCAGATTCTGTAAAACTGGAATTTTTCTCTTAGTCCGTAAAAATTGATTCAACATGCCATCTTGTGAGCATATTTGCCATTGATCTATGCTCCCTTGCATGTTGCTGTAGATAGGTGAATTGTTGTGCATGTTGTATACTTCATGCCCATGCCTTGGTTGTGTTTTGAAACTTGCTGTAGCTCTAGATATGTGTCTTGCAAGATGACATGTTGCTGTTTGTGGACAGATTGTGTGTTGGAATGTTTTGTGACTTGTGGGAGCTATACTCCACTGTTTTGTGTGTTCTTTAGCTCTATTCTTGTTAGATTTTCATTTCCTATCCAGTGGCATCCTTGGAATACCAAGGAATAGCCCATGGCCTCCCTCATCTTGTGTTTTGTCTCCGTTAACGTTCGTACCTTGTTGTGAGTGTACCGTGAGCTACATTACTCCGTTTGCAACGTTCTACATATGCATTTGCATCGATTTTGCATGAAGCATTCATATCTGCCATGATCATGCATGTTCAAAAAACTAAACTTGAGGTTCTATCCAGAATACTAAAGAACTTAATAATTGCATGAGAAACATGACTAGCATAGGGTTGCCATGTTAAATACTTCAACTTGGTCATGCATCATCTTGTTTGTGCATTGCACCTTGTTTGTATATTTATTTGGTGCTGTTTTTCTTTGGGTAGACGCGAGTATTGAGCCTGAGTACGAGGATCCAGGAGAGTACAACTACGAGGACCCGGCTCTTTGTCCCTCTGAAGACCCAGCAGGCAAGATGATCATACCCGGATCCCGACACTATTTTTGCTATGCTAGACGTCTCGCTTTTATCGATATGTTTCGTTACCTACCACTTAAACTGTCAGCCTCCTAAATTGCCATGGAAGCCTCTAACCCCTCCACCTCCTAGCAAAACATTGATTGGCTACGTTACCACTGCTCGGCCCTTATCTTATAGCGTTGCTAGCTGCAGGTGCAAGCTTTCTAGGTAACAACATGGATTTTTGTTATATCACTCTACTTATTGTTATTTAAATTAATGCACATATATATCTGGCAATGGTGGAAGGCTTGGCCTTTTGCCCGGTGTTTTGTTCCACTTTTGCCGCACTAGTTCCGAGTACCGGTGTTATGTTCCATATTTTGTGCTCCTAACATGCTCGGGGTTGTTATGGGGACCCCATTGACCATTCGTTTTAGATGAAAGCTTGTCTGGCAAGACCCAACTTTGGTACTACATTTGCTAAACAACTTAATAAAATTGCATAGGGCATAGCTACCCCGTGGATAATTAATCAACCACCGGGCCAGTGCTCCTCATGAGTGTTGGTCCAAAATGGGCAGACTGCGGGGCCACCACGGGGAAACTCGAGGTTTGGTTTGACTCGTAGTGTGACCCATCCGTCATGTCCTGAGAACGTGTTACGCGGCTCCTATCGGGTTTGTCGACAGGTCGGGCGGTCTTGCTAGACTTGTTTTACCTTTCTCGAATGTCTTGCGCGAGGAATTCCGATAATACTTCGGGCTATCTCGAGGTTGAGGTTTTCTAACGGAATTGCCCAGGAAATCACGGTATTCGTGGTTGAGGTTATTCCTGCGGCGTGTGGTTAGTTTGTGATGGATGAGTTGGAGCACCCCTGCAGGGTTAAATCTTTCGGAAAGCCATGCTCGCGGTTACGTGGCAACCTGGAAATTTGTTTAACATCCGGTTATAGTAAACTTGAAGTGAACTCCAATAAAATACACCAACTGTGTGCGTAACCGTGACTGTCTCTGCTCGTGAACATGAACCGAGAGAGAACACGGCTGGGTTATGATTGACGTAAGTAGGTGTTCAGGATCACTTAGTGATCATGATAGTTCACGACCGCCAAGCGCAGGCCACCATATTTACATACTTGTTATCATAAGTTAGCCACCAAATACATGCTTAGTGCTTCCTGCAGCCTCACCACTTAACCATTGCTCACCAAATAGCTTACATAGTTTCGATACCTGGGTTATGAGATTGCTGAGTCCCTGTGGCTCACAGATTAAAACAATACAGGTACAGGTGTTGACGAGTACGTGCCAGATGATTTGTCGCAGCTCCAGTGGGAGTATGATGAAGAACGTAGGCGTATGTATGTTATGTATCCTGATGAGTAGGGAGCTTCGTGGTGGTGATCCTGGTATAGGAAGACAGTTTATCATTGCTCTTTTATCGTTTGATTTTGTCCGTAGCCGGACCCTGCCTTCTGGATGATGTATGAATAATTTGTGTGAACTTGTAAGATAGCTTGTGGCGAGTGTAAGCCAACTCATATACTCATCTATTCCTACATGTATGCAATGTTTACTGTACTTGCAAAACGACTAGATGCGCTTCTATCCCCGTAGAGGCCCTCGTGCCTTAATAGGGATAGGACCGCATCTTGGGCATTACAATGGTCCCTAGTTGAAAGTGATGTGTGGACGCGCAGCCAGTTAGACTAGCATATGACACGGTGGATGGTCCTGTCTCACTGACCATGTAGCATTGGATGCTAGCCGGATAACATGGACTCAGAAAGATCTGGTCGGATTCGACGTAGTCAGATCCGAGTCAAGATAAGGTCTGAGTTGGAGAGACCCGACTATGAGACGCAGAGATAGGTCATTTGTGAGTCTCTAATACAACATACGTTCTATGTCCTAAGACCTGAGCTGACGCATGTACTCGGGATGGTGATAGATTTGCTTTGGGCTGACCAAACGCTACTCTGTAACTGAGTAGTTATAAAGGTAGGTTTCGGGCTTGTTCTGACCCATGCTGCGAGACATGGTTGAGCAAGATGGGATTTGTCCCTCCGATCAGAAGAGATATACTCTGGGCCCCTCACGTGATCCGACCTAGATAAGCATGGCCATGCGATGAGGATTATGAGATAATCCAAAGTGTTGGTCGGATTCACCGGAACGAGAAAGAGGTCGTGCTGCAACAAGGATGACCATGTCGCCTTGAGCATGACAACATATATCGTGTGGCAAAGGGAACAGAAGTATGAAGTACAGGTTTGCCTAACCAGCTTCATCGGACACTTGGAGTCGGCATGCTTTGCTAGAGGCTGCTACCGACTAGTCGAGCCGGATGTGATCTACCTCGCGACCAAGTGAACGAGAAGCTAAGGGGTCGCGTGCTTAAGGGAAGGAACACGTGGGCTTTAGGATCCCTGCGAGGCCGAAGAGTTGAGCCCGCGTCGGATGCCTATATATAGTGGAGGTGCGGCACACTTATTCAGTTGATCGCTTCGGCACCATCATTAGGGCGTTGCATGTGTTGTAACTAGCCACCTCCACTCGCCGCTAAACTATGTGATCGGACATAGCAGTCCACCGCACGGTGTTCCTCCTGCACGTGCGGATACCGTTAGAGGCGGTGCACTTGCGCCGCTCCGGCGAACCTGTACGTGGGATACGGTGACCGGCTGTTCGAGGGAGATTGGACGAGGAGGAGACGGACCACGCGGATGCGCTGCCCCAACTCTACTTTCGCTGCACGGCAATGCGCGTCTAGTGGTAACGATCTGTGATCCATCTCCGTAGCATGTTCTAGGGTGTTCCGCGCATACGAAAATTTTAATTTGCATATTATGGACCTACGGTAGATCCCAACACTCGTTTACCTCAGACCTTCGTAATCACAACGGTACTAATTATGGCAGTACATCTGGACGGTCTCCCCGGTACTGGGTGACGCCAAACTCCTCTCGCCACAAATAGTATTGAAGCAATTTCGAACATCCTCGTCCTGAGATACTAAGGAAACTGAATGATAACGATGTGTCAAGAACCCCCTGGAGCTCTACTCCCCGGAAACAAGATGTACCAAGTACATAATTCTATAACATCGACATCATAGAGATTCCAAAATACCTCCGTAATCCTAAAAAAATTGAATGAAAGAGGGATAAAATTAAAATTCCTACTCTCCGATATATAACTAGACTCAAAATATAGTTTTTTACTAGACTCGACATGGCCAAGTTCGATCAATCAAGGGGGCTCCTAGGTCGGTACTACTCTGATACCAACTTGTAACGCCCAAGATGCGGTCCTATCCTTATTTTGGCTCGAGGGCCTCGATAGGGTTAGAAGCACATCTCTTCGTTTCGCAAGAATGGATATCATTACAAGTACATCTAAAGAGGAGATGAGTATATGGAATTGACTTACACTCGCCACAAGCTAAATCAGGATCATCACAAATACAACAATACATTCAATCACCATACAGAAGAGTAGGGTCCGACTACGGACGAAATCATACGATAAAAGTGACATCCATCCTTGCTATCCCAGGCTGTCGGCCTGGAACCCATCCTATGATCGATGAAGAAGAAGAACTCCAAATGAAACAAGCATCGCTCTCACGTCAAAGCATCGCATTACCTGTACCTGCAACTATTGTTATAGTAATCTGTGAGCCACAGGGACTCAGCAATCTCATTTCCATGGGTATCAAGACTAGCAAAGCTTAATGGTGTTAGTGTACTAAGAAACGGGGTACTTAGCACCCGGACTTGTATGCGATGCACCTACGGTAGATCCCAACAGTGGTATCAGAGCCTCTGCTATAGGATTTGGTTTCAGATTGGATGCATATTTGATATGTGGAGGCGACAGATGAGATATTTTGTCGTTCATGAGATCGGCTATGAGCACGGTTGATGAGATCAACTGCACATGGGGATCGATGAGGCTATGTTTTTTGTCAATCAGAATCGACGAGGTCGTGACACAACTTACCCCTATCGGTCGGTGTCCGCCATCGGGGTTAACAGTGAAACGTAAATCCGAATCGGGTTCGCGATGATCGATAAGATTGGTCAGATCAGAAAATTCGGCGTGATCGGAGTACAGATTCGATCTGTCGTTTCTGAACCTTGTGTTTTGTGGACCGCCATGTGCGTAGCGCCTTGTATTTCATACACGATACACAAACCGGTGGAATGCGATTCTGTGCATAACTTTGTTTTGCAGGTTTGATGTGAATAGTATGGCTCATATGTATGTGATGCATGTGTGTAATTTAACATGACCTGCATGTCATGATTGTCAGCTGGCAGGAGCCAAAGTGCTGTCATTATATTGTATAACGACCTGCGTGTTGACTTGTGATTCTTTGAAAATTCATTACTAGTTGTAGTAGTTGGAGAATAGAGATCAAGTTCAAGGCTTTGGCATCCCGGTGTGACGAATAAGGTGGAGTTCCGCCTTGGTCATCGGAGTTGGAGCCGGCCTAGAAGGATCTCCATGAAGGAGCCATACTATTTCACCATTCATGGGCCTAAGGGAATGCAGTGTGGAGTAGTTATTAGATGATCAGTTGCTAGAGTGACAGAAGCTTAAACCCTAGTTTATGCGCTACTTCGTAAGGGGCTGATTTGGATCCAAACGTTTAATGCTATGGTTAGATTTTATCTTAACACTTTACTCGTAGTTGGAGATGCTTGCGAGGGGGTTAATCATAAGTGGGTGGTTGTTCAAGTAAGAACAGCACCCAAGCACCGTCCACCCACATATCAAATTATCAAAGTAGCGAACACGAATCAAACCAACAAGATAAAAGTGACTAGATGAAATTCCCGTGTACCCTCAAGAACACTTTGCCTATTATTAGAGATTGTTCTGGCCTCTCCTTTGCCACAAAAGGATTGGGCTACCTTGCTGCACCTTATTTACTGATACCGTTACTTGCTCGTTACCAGTTATCTTGCTATCAAACTATCTGTTACCTACAATTTCAGTGCTTGCAGAAATTACCTTGCTGAAAACCGCTTGTCATTTCCTTCTACTCCTCGTTGGGTAGGACACTCTTACTTATCAAAAGGACTACGATTGATCCCCTATACTTGTGGGTCATCATGTATCAACAAGTACGTGACTTATTTGTGAGACTATGCATTGTATGATGATTGTCTTAAATGGTCCCTAGTCGAAAGGGATGTGTGGACGCGCAGCCAGTTAGACTAGCATATGACACGGTGGATGGTCCTGTCTCACTGACCATGTAGCATTGGATTCTCGCCGGATAATATGGACTCAGAAAGATCTGGTCGGATTCGACGTAGTCGGATCCGAGTCGAAATAAGGTCTGAGTTGGACAGACCCGACTATAAGACGCAGAGATAGGTCAGCTGTGAGTCTCTAGTACAACATACGTTCTATGTCCTAAGACCTGAGCTGACGCGTGTACTCGGGATGGTGATAGATCTGCTTTGGGCCGACCAAACGCTACTCCATAACTGGGTAGTTATAAAGGTAGGTTTCGGGCTTGTCCTGACCCATGCTGCGAGACATGGTTGAGCAAGATGGGATGTGCCCCTCCGATCAAAAGAGATATACTCTAGGCCCCTCAGGCGATCCGACCTGGATAAGCATGGCCATGCGATGAGGATTAAGAGATAATCTGAAGTGTTGGTCAGATTCATCGGAACAAGAAAGAGGTCGTGCTGTAACAAGGATGACCATGTCGCCTTGAGCATGACAACATATATCGTGTGTCAAAGGGAACAGAAGTATGAAGTACAGGTTCGCCTAACCAGCTTCATCGGACACTTGGAGTCGGCACGCTTTGCTAGAGGCTACTACCGACTAGTGGAGCCGGATGTGATCTGACTCGCGACCAATTGAACGAGAACCTAAGGGGTCGCGCGCTTAAGGGAAGGAACACGTGGGCTTTAGGATCCGTGCGAGGGCGAAGAGTTGAGCCCGCGTCGGATGCCTATATATAGTGGAGGTGCGGCACATTTATTCAGTTGATCTCTTCGGCGCCGCCATTAGGGCTTTGCATGTGTTGCAACTAGCCACCTCCACTCGCCGCCAAATTGTGTGATCGGACCTAGCAGTCCACCGCACGATATTCCTCCTACACGCGCAGATACCGTTAGAGGCGGTGCACTTGTGCCGCTCCGGCGAACCTGTACGTGGGATCCGGCGACCGGCTGTTCGAGGGAGATCGAACGAGGAGGAGACGGACCTCGCGGATGCGCTGCCCCAACTCTCCTTTGCTGCACGGCACTGCGCGTCTAGTGGTAACGATCTGTGATTCATCTCCGTATCATGTTCTTAGGTGTTCTGCGCGTACGAAAATTTTAATTTGCATGCGATGCACCTACGGTATATCCCAACACTTGTCTACCTCAGACCTTCGTAATCACAATGGTACTAATTATGGCAGTACATCTGGATGGTCTCCCCGGTACTGGGTGACGCCAAACTCCTCTCGCCACAAATAGTATTGAAGCAATTTTGAACATCCTCATCCTGAGATACTAAGGAAACTGAACGATAACGATGTGTCAAGAACCCCCTGGAGCTCTTCTTCCCGGAAACAGGAGGCACCAAGTATAGAATTCCGTCACATCGACATCATAGAGATTCCAAAATACCTGCGTGATCCTAAAAAAATTGAATGAGAAGAGGGATAAAATTGAAATTCCTACATTAGGATTCCTCACTAGGGCATAGAAGAGGAGTAAAAAGAACCCAACTCTCCGATATATAACTAGACTCAAAATATTGTTTTTTTTACTAGACTCGACTCAGCCAACCTGTGCTCCTAGGTCGGTACTACTGTAATACCAACTTGTAATGCCCAAGATGCGGTCCTATCCTTATTTTGGCTCGAGGGCCTCGATAGGGATAGAAGAGCATCTCGTCGTTTCGCAAGAATGGATATCGTTACAAGTACATCTAAAGAGGAGATGAGTATATGGAATTGGCTTACACTCGCTACAAGCTAAATCATGATCATCTCAAATACAACAATCCATTCAATCATCATACAGAAGAGTAGGGTACGACTACAGATGAAATCAAATGATAAAAGCGACATCCATCCTTGCTATCCCAAGTTGCCGGCCTGGAACCCATCCTATGATCAAAAGAAGAAGAACTCCAAATCAAACAAGCATCGCTCTCACGTCAAAGCATCGCATTACCTGTACCTGCAACTGTTATTGTAGTAATCTGTGAGCCACAGGGACTCAACAATCTCATTTGCAAGGGTATCAAGACTAGCAAAGCTTAATGGTGTTAGTGTACTAAGAAACGGGGTCCTTAGTACCCGGACATGTGCACCAGACGCCGCGGCCTCCAGCCAGGCAAGATCTTGCTAGGCATGAGCATTCCTCCAACTACAACAAGCGAATTCAAGTAAACCCAGCAAGACACCTTGCCGGGAGCTCTAGGATGCACGCACCCGCCAAGGACTCCCCCGCCAAGGCCCAGCTCCACGTCGCCAGGATGGTTGTCTACATCGGCCAACTTGCGAGCGGGTAGGTGGATAGGTGGAACCGGCCGGGGCGCATGGCAGCACGGAGGGATTTACAATAGCTTGAACGACACCCATCCCGTGGCGTGGCAAAAGAATAGTAGGTAGCTGGGTGGACGTCACAAAAGGAGATGCAATCCTTGCTGGGAGACGTCGCTAGCTTGACACCTCACGGCGCATTCAATGCGCATGTCCTAGTCTGTCAGAGTTAGGTATTTCCCACTACCACCTCTGCTGACACTCTGGTAGGAAACAGTATCCACAGTTCTCCAGATGTAAAGAACATTTTGCCACTGTGGTAACCCCTTGTCTATAAAAGGAGGCCCATGGCTACCTTTACAAAGGTCGAGACGCTGTTCATTTTACCCGCGTAGCTGCACTCCCGAGGCACCTCTTGCCGGGGCTGTTGCACTTTGTAATGTGAACGCCCATAAACCACAGGAACACAAGACGTAGGGTTTTCATGCTCCGGTGGCCTGAACCTGTCTAAACCCCCGCGTACACAGGAATCATTGATGCTCATTGTGTTAGAGACCTACCCACCTGATTACAAAGGGTCCTTGTCGGATCCATAGATCGTCGTTTCCCCGACATCTTTGGCGTGCCAGTTAGGGGGGAGTTTCTGGCACGAACCTTCGCTGGTCTCTGCTCACCTTCACCAGCAGCCTCGTCGTCGCCAATGGCCCCCAAGAAGGCTAAGGGTGCGGCGAATCCTGCTGCAACTACATCCAAACTGCCATCTCAGGCGGCCGTCGGCAGCGCCGACGGAGGCGACCACCACGCTCACCCCGCTGGTGAGCGCAACCACAACGACACGCGGAGCTCCGCGAGCCGTGACCCAGACCCCACCATCGTAGAGATGTGGAAAGCAACGGCAGCGACGGGGGCTAAGGCCGAAGCAGCGGCGGCCGCGGAGGCGGCTGCAGCAACGTTGAAGGCAGCTGCGCCTCTGCCACGCCCTTCGCAGGACGACCGCGACCGACATCCCCGAGGCGGCGAGCCCGAGCGGCGCGCAGACAAGACCCCTGCACGTCCCTCTCAGGACGCGTAGGGGAAAGCTCAACAGCAGCCTCCTAGAGCTGATGGGCGGCACATGGCGGCATGGGCGAACGCTCCTCCTGACACTGTCAAGAGTAAGAGTGTCACCCATGCCTCGCACCGCTCCATGCCCAAAACTATGGAAGAGGCTCTGGCGCAGGCACAACGGTTGCTGAACTTCCCGGCTGCCCTAGAGAAGATGAAGGACTGGAGAGCAACCATACAAAGTATGCCAAGCTTCGCAAACCGTGATAGGCCGGAGGGGGCCGGACCATCGCACGCACGTCGAGCGGCCCCAGGAGGCCCAGCCGCCGGGCGCGATGCTGGCGGGAAGCATATGGTCCAGTCACCTTCGCAGCGGACTTCCCGCCGGACCGACGTACAAGACGAGGTGTCGTACGCCTCACCGGACCCGTGGCGAGACCAAGACCCGCACCAAATCCTGAAGGATAGGCGCAAGGAGGATGCCCGCGCGACCATCAAAAGACGGCGCGAGACTCGCCGTCAAACCGACGGCCGCGCAGACCCTGCCGTCCATGAACCCATGCCGGGGGCACGTGGTAGCCTACCTTACGAGGTGGGATGCCCGGCGTTCACCCATGAGTTACGGCAGGTTCGCTGGCCTTCCAGCAGGGCCTTCAAACCCGAGCTGCCTGACAAATACGATTGCAAGATCAGCCCCTCAGAATTCCTCGGCATCTACACCATAGTCGTGTAGGCTGCCGGGGGACGGGACGAGAAGATACTCGCCAACTACTTTCCGTTGGCGCTCAAGCCCAACGTGAGGAGTTGGCTGATGAACTTGTCCGAGGGGTCCGTCTCATCTTGGGCGGATCTATGCAACCGGTTTGTTGGCGCATACCATGGGGGCCATCAACTCCCAGGGCAGCCCAGCGACCTGCACGTGCTTCCCCAGAGGGACGGTGAGACCCTTCTCAAGTACATCCAGAGGTTCAGTCGCGTGCAGCACAACATTCCAGACATCCACCCCGCCGCCGTGATTGCCGCGTTCCACACGAACGTGCGCAATCATCGGATGCGGGAGGAGATGAGCATCAACAAGGTGCGAGACGTCGCCGAGCTATATGCCCTGGCTGACAAGTGTGCACGCACTGAAGAAGGGAGGAGACTGCCCGGTGAAGACGCTGGCGCGGAGGTTGACTCCGACGACGACGATGCGCCAACCGCCAAGAAGAAAGGCCGGAAGCGCAACAAGAAGCGCAAGGGAAAGGCAGTGATGGTCATCGAAGGGGGCGGCAACCCCAACTCCGCCAAGAAGGCCAAGTCCAAGGGGTCCGGCAAGAATGTCGCCGCGTGCTCCGGAGACAACGAGGCCGTGGCGGGGGAGAAGACTAGCGGGCCATACTGCAAGATCCACCACACCAAGAGCCACGACATCAACAGTTGTCGCCTAGTAGAACAACTTGTCGAGAAGCAGAGGCAAGAGTACGAAAGGCGCGACGAGGAGAAGAGTCAAGACAGTGCGGGTAGCTCCGGTAAGAAAAGCAGTGGCGGCCATGGTAGCTGCCGTGGCAAGGTCAAGCAGCAGAAAGAGAAGCCTGCTAGAGGCCGAGATAACAAGTCCAATGACGATGGCGACACGGACGAACATGAATTCGGAGACCCGGAGTTCCATAAGGCTATGAACGCCATGTGCATTGACAGGGGCACATCCTTGCACTCCTCTCATCGGCAACTCAAGCAATGGGCCCGTGAGGTCAACACGGCGGAACCAGCGACAAAAGCAAGAAAACCCCTCAGGTGGTCCAACACTCCCATCATCTTTGACACTGAGGATCACCACGACCGCATCACTGCCGTTAGGTGTGTGCCATTGTTGGTATCACCAACAATCCGCAACCTCAAGGTCACTAAGATGCTTGTCGGTAGTGGGAGCAGGCTGAACCTAATTTAACTGGATGTGATCAAGCGCCTGCAGATCCCCGACTCGGATCTTAAGCCGACTGGATCTTTCCAAGGGGTCAACCCGGGAAGTTATCAGCCAAAGGGGAAGATAACTCCGCCGGTCACATTCGGCAGCGAGCTCAACTTCAGGACGGAGAAGACTGTTTTTGACGTAGTGAACATGTCGCTGCCGTACAATGGAATCCTGGGCCAACCGGCGCTGGCAAAGTTCATGGCGGTATCTCACCACGCCTACAACACACTAAAAATGCCGAGGCCGATGAGTGCCATCAGTGTCAAGGCTGACAACAAGAACGCAGTCCTCTGCGTAGACAAACTCTTCTGGGAGATAGTGGCAGCGTCTGCCGACGAGGCACTCGATCCTGCCGGCGAAGCTCCCGGGGGGAATAACAAGGATAAGAGCTCTGGCGAGTCTCGTAAGAACTTCGGGAAGCGCCCGGTAGAGTGCAGCACGCCCGTCGAAGACTTACCAGAGACCTCCGCCGCGAGGAGCAAGAAGGATAAAGTGAACATCCCCAAGACGAAGTGAGTGGCTGCGCGGGAAGACGGCGAGGGCGGAACTTTCACCATTAGTGCCACCCTCGATAGAAAATAGGAAAGCGGGCCTTGCCGTTCTTCAAGATCTTGAAGAAAGCAGGCACAATGACTTGGACCGCAGAGGCAGAGGCAGCATTGCAGGACCTGAAGAAGTACCTCTCTTCAGCGCCAGTCCTAGTCACGCCTAAACTAGAGGAACCGTTGCTACTGTACCTAGAGGTAACAAGCCAAGTGGTTAGTGCTGCTCTAGTGGCGGAGAGAGAAGCTGAGGGAGGCGAGGCAGAGGCCCCCGAGCCGGCAACAGACAAGCCAGACACAGACACAGACATGATGCAAGGAGAGAACCAACAAGTCGTGCAAAGGAAGAAGCTAGTGCGACCAATGTATTTTGTCAGCTCCCTCCTTCAAGGGGCTCCTTATGGCCTCCCGGAAGCTGCACCATTATTTCCAAGCACACCACATCACCGTCGTCACCAGGTTTCCGATGCAGTGTATCCTGAGGAACCTACAGGCGACAGGCAGGATCGTCTTGGCGAAGCTGCACCATTATTTCCGGAAGTTTTGATTTGAGTTTTGAAAGCACAATGACGATTCAGAGCAGAGCCTTGGCGGAGTTCGTAGCAGAATGGACGCCAACACCGGATGAAGAAGTACCTGAGATTGCACTCTCCGGCAAGGAAGCGCCTCAGGAATGGGTCATGTACTTTGACAGAGCTTATTTGCTGCAAGGTGCCGGTGCCGGAGTGCTACTCATTGTACCCACCAGAGAGAAACTCAAGTACATGGTCCAGATGCACTTTCCCCGGGAAGAATAACTGAATAACACAGCCGAGTTTGAAGGACTGCTGGCCGGGTTGAGGATAGCAGCCGATCTAGGCATCAGAACACTGATAGTGAGGGGGGATTCATAGCTCATTGTTTGCCAAGTGAACAAGGATTATCATAACCCCTTGATGGAAGCTTATGTTGATGAAGTGCGGAGGTTGGAGGAACGGTTTGACGGTCTACAAATGGAGCATGTTCCTCATGCCGAGAATGACGTTGCCGATGACCTATCAAAGAGAGCTGCATAGAAGTTGCCTATGGAACAAGGCACTTTTGTCCTCCGACTGACACAACCCTCAGTCAACCCCAGAAAAAGAAAAGTTGATTCCGGCAACCATCTTTTGGCAGAGCCATCAGTGGCTGCCAAGAGGGTTGCCGGGAATGACTGCCCGCGCGCCAGGAAACCACAAGTTCCGACGGATCCGAGGGTCCTGGTCGTAGAAGCAAGTTCCCCCATAGTGGAAGAAATGCCTTGGGTCCTTGTCGTCGAGCCATAGGCTCCGACATGGGTGCAGCAAATTGTCTAGTACCTCCAGACAGGAGACCTTCCCGAGGAACAAGAAGAAGCGGAAAGGGTAGCCCGGCGGTCAAGCATGTACCAATTTGTGGATGACACCTTGTACAAGAGAAGACCAAGCGGCGTGAACCTAAAATGCATCCATCGGATAGAAGGACAACGACTGTTGGCAGAGATACACGAGGAGATTTGTGGCTCCCATGTAGGATCACGAGCCCTTGTCGGGCAGGTGTTCCGGCAAGGCTTCTACTGGCCCACAACCCTTCAAGATGCCTTGGTGGTGGTGACAACACGTGAAGCATACCAATATCACGCCAAGCAAATACACCAACCAACACAAGCCCTTCAAACAGTACCACTCTCCTGGCCATTTTGGTCTTGAGGCTTGACATCGTCGGTCCCCTCCCCCGTGCTACCAGGGGCTTTGAGTTCTTGTTCGTTGCCATCGAAAAGTTCATGAAGTGGACCGAGGTTGAGCCGGTGAGAAAGGTAATGGCACATGCAGTAGTCAAGTTCCTCAGAGTGATTGTTTGCCGTTTCGGGGTCCCAAACAGGATCATCACCGATAACGGAGCGCAGTTGACCAGCAGCACTTTCATGCAGTACTCTCAAGATATCGATACCAAGGTCTGCTTCGCCTCGGTTGCCCACCCCAGGAGCAACGGGCAAGTAGAGAGGGAAAATTCTGAAGTGTTTTGGGGCCTCAAGACGAGAACTTCCGACAAGCTATGCAGGCACGGAAGGGATGGATTGATGAGCTGTCGGAAAACGAAATGTACTAACAAATGGAGAATGTTCGCCTGGCTGCTACTAGCAGATCGGCTAAACACTTGTAACATGTTGAGAAAGAGGAATTTGCGGCTGCAAGACAACATCTATGAGTGTCTACTGTGTACTGACCCCCCTGAGGAAAGAGTTGAGCACTTGTTCTTTTGATATACATTCAGTGCTGCTTGCTGGAGGAGATTGGGGATCTCTTGGCCCAACCAGGGAAATAGGCTGTATATGCTACATGAGGCCTAGCGCAGGTGCAGAGGACCGATGTGTATGGAGGTTTTCGTGGTTGCCTCTTGGAGCCTGTGGAAGGAGCGTAACAACAAGCACCTTAGGGGTGTGGTTCCGACGGAAAGGTCCTGGCTCCAACGATTCAAGTCAGACATAGGGCCAAAAAGGACCTTGAGCCCTTCATTTTGCAATTCGTAGACGCTGTGTGACTGCTTTTTTCTCCCTTCTTTTGGACTATACCTCTGCATTGGTTTTCTGCCCCCCTTTTTTTCCTAACTATCTATGTAAAAAAATCTTTGTGTACTTGCTCACGTTGAGTTAATTTAAAAGTCAGTGGGCGTGACCCACTGTCCAGAGCTTCAAAAAAAATTGATGAGTTGTCGGCGGTTCTTTGGTCGATCAGAACGACGCCAAATAGAGCCACCGGCAAGACACCATTTGCCCTAGTTTATGGGGCAGAGGCAGTTCTCCCCACGGAACTCACGTACGGGTCACCAAGAGTGCAGGCCTTTGATGAGGACCAGCAAGAGTGGCTACGGCATGACGATGCCACGCTCCTCAAGGAAGATCATCTCCAGGCCGCACTGTGCGCTGCTAGGTACCAGCAGGCCTTGCGTCGCTACCATAGCCGCAAGGTGCGCGCCAGGATTGTTGAGGAAGGCGACCTTGTCCTTCGACGGATTCAGTCCGCGAAGGGATCAAACAAGTTGACGCCGAAGTGGGGAGGCCCTTATCAGGTGGTACGAGTCACCAGGCCTGGCGCAGTCCGCCTAGAGACCGAAGATGGCACTCCGGTGCAAAACTCGTGGAACATCGAACATCTTCAAAAGTTCTACCCGTGAAGCACGGTTGCCGGGCCCGCCCGGCAACCCCTTTTATGCAAGTTATGTCGGAAGGGCATGTAATCCTTTGTACAAAGCCACGCAATGACCCTGTGCGTAGTTAATAAAAGCTAAGTATTCCACAACCCCCTGTCTAAGTACATATTATTTTGTGTATCTTTCACGGCATGTTGCGAAAGGGGTCTGTTGGACCACCTACGTCCCTCGCCTACTCTATTTTCTCTTCTTTCTTTTTCTCAAAAAGGAGAAGGGACCCCACGTGCAAGTCTTTCCGGGGGGAGTAACGGTACGGGCACACGCGGAAGCGTTCGAACGCAAGAGATGCGACCAAAAAAAGCTAAGCTGCACGACCCCTCCAATAATTTTTCGAGCCTTTTTCTATTCGCGCGGGGAAACTTGCGCCTAAGGCCCCTCGTCAGACTTGTTGCACACTTGAGTGCTGGAAGCATGCCTAGCGCTAAGGTTGCCGCGGCGGGATGGCAGGGCAGCCTTGCGGAAAGCGGCATCCCTATAAGGGTGGTCAGGAACTTATCCTTAGAAGCGCTTGAAGGGAGGATGTGTGTATCGACAAGTGCCCTTAGCGAGTGAGAGAATCCGAAAAACGCACGGGCGTGAGGCTCTCTCGTGACAGGATGGTTGTCATTCATGAAATACAAAAGCGAACTCGCTGCCATTCCTTTTTTTCAGGCTGCCCAAATCTTTTCCCTTCATTTCGTTGCAGGGTTACATTGGACACCATTTAAATACAAAAGGAGAACACCGAGCTCGGCTTAAATACAAAAGGAGGGTGCCAAGCCCGCCGACGATGATGGCGGGGACGGGACGGAGTACGACTTCCTATAACGTCCCTGCCGCCCTCCGAGGAGAAGGACGCCTAGCTCGGCGGTGGCGGCGACGGGGTCAGGTCGGAGTATGACTTCCTCTACGACCCCGTCGGTCGCCGACAGGAGATCTGCCACTACGATGTGGCAATTAATCCAGAAACGAGGTCTCGTGGGTGGAGCCTCATTCTCGGATCCCTAAAACCCTAGCTACGACGCCTTGTGCTCCTAGTCGGACTCCTCCTGCTTGATGCTGAAGGTGCTATCGTCGTCGTTGTTGTCGCTGGAGGAATTGTAATCGCTCCCGCTCGAGCTCTTCGCGCAGCACTACAAGCAGACACTGGACGCCCCAAAGATCTTCACGAAGAGGGTGGCGGCGCCGTCGAACTTGAAGTGGAGGAGCTGCCAGGGGCCTAAGCCACGGGAGCGGGCGAACGATTTCCACCCCCGCGCGGTCATTGCAACAGCCATCCGCCCGCAGCCATAGCCCCTGGGGTGGGCTGCCCTCCATGGCCCGACCGAACAGGTCGGGGAGGCGCAGCCAGCTCCGGGGATGGCGGGGGACAGCTAGGACGAACCCCTGCACCTCCTCCTCCGCTTGGATACCTGCATGGGGTTGAGGGAGGGGCGCATCGCCATGGCCGCCGTGGCTCGGTGGAGCCGTTCGACCTCCGCGACCTCCACGGACCGGCGGAGCCGCCTGCCCAAGGCCCGCGGATGATGACCGGCCGCGGGAGCGGGGCCCGACCCACGCCGTCGTCACCACGATCCTCATTAGGCTTCGAGGAGCGCCCCTCGCAGCGCCGCCCGATCTGCAAGCACGACCGCGGCCCCTTGCCATCTCAAGGGAAACACATCGGAGGAGGTGGCAGAAGCTGAGGGAAAGAAAAGACGGTGGAAGAAGAACTGAGACCAGGAGGACTCGGATGAGTAGCACTCCCCCTGAGTCCCCCGCCCCTCTTTATAGGGTCGGGGAAAAGGAAGGGGCCGACTCTTCGTGACCTGGGCTGGACGCGCACTGGCCCTCAGCCAACACCCACGACTGCCCCTCTCAGCCAATACAAGGCCTCGCGCGTGACACGCGTCGCGCGAGACATGCCGGATGAAGCGGAGACGTTCAAGTGTCACTAGGAAGCTCAGGGATCGACTGTCCTCTACCAAGTACGCTACTAGGCGACCGTTTCCCTCCACCGTGCACGACCCCACGAGAGAATACGTGGCGCGAGGGAAGCGCCGCTCCTTGACCAGCACGTTGCGGCTTTTGGGCGTGGCTCCTCGAGACAACTGCCCCGCTCCACCACTCCCCCGACCCACAGTTACTGCGCGTCATGGGAAAGGTAAGTAGAAATCATCATGACCGCAAAAGACTGCGGCCGCGCACGCGCATGTGCATTGTTTTTGGGCCTAGCCCAACAAACGTCGTAGACGCGTGTGTGGCCCATGCCCGGGGACTCCTGTCGGTGTACTACGAAATGGGGTCCTTAGCACCCGGACTTGTGCACCAGACGCCGCAGCCTCCAACCCGGCAAGATCTTGCCAGGCATGAGCATTCCTCCAACTACAACAAGCGAAGGTCAAGTAACCCCGGCAAGACACCTTGTCGGGAGCTCCAGAACGCACGCACCCGCTGATGTGGCTTGAGACTGCGTCGGTACTCCCCAAAGAGGAAGGGATGATGCAGCACTTCTACGGTAAGTATTTCCCTCAGTTATGAAACCAAGGTTATCGAACCAGTCGGAGAACCATGCAACACTATGTAAACAGTACCTGCACACAAAGAACAAATACTTGCAACCCGACGCGTAAGAGAGGTTGTCAATCTCTCCATGGTAAAAAGATAGATTAGATTGTAGTAGATTAGATAGATAGATCGCGCAAGAACACAAAATAAAAGAAGCAGATAAAAAGTGCAGCAAGGTATTTTGGGGTTTTTAGAATAATAGATCTGAAAACAAAAGCGGCAAAAGATAGATCGGAAAGCAATATGTTGAAAGAGTAGACCCTGGGGCCGTAGGTTTCACTAGTGGCTTCTCTCATGAGTATAGCACATGGTGGGTAAACAAATTCCTGTTGGGCAATTGATAAAAGATGAAATAATCATGACGAAAGGTGATGATAATTATATAGGCATCACATCTAAGATTAGTAGACCGAAACGATTACGCATCTACTACTATTACTCCACACATCGACTGCTATCCGGCATGCATCTAGTGTATTAAGTTCATGGAGAAACGGAGTAATGCAATAAGAACGATGACATGACGTAGACAAGATCTATTCATTTAGGAATAGACCCCATCTTGTTATTCTTAATAGCAATGATACATGCGTGCCTCGCTGCCCCTTCTGTCACTAGGAGAGGACACCGCAAGATCAAACCCATGACAAAGCACCTCTTCCCATGGCAAGAAAATTTGATCTTGTTGGCCTAACTAAACCAAAGATTTGAAGAAGAAATACGAGGCTATAAGTAATCATGCATATAAGAGATCAAAGAAGACTCAAATAATATTCATGCATAGAAATTGATCATGAACTCAAAATTCATCGGATCCCAACAAACACACCGCAAAAAGTCATTACATCAAATAGATCTCCAAGAGACCATTGTATTGAGAATCAAAAAAGAGAGAGAAAGCCATCTAGCTACTGCCTACGGACCCGTAGGTCTATGGTGGACTACTGACGCATCATCGGAGAGGCACCAATGAGGATGATGAACCCCTCCGTGATGGTGTTAGATTGGATCTCGCGGTTCTGGAACTTGCGGCGGCTGGAAGTGTTTTTCCTCGACTCCTCTAGGGTTTCAGGAATATTTGGGTATTTATAGAGCTCAGAGGCAGTGTAGGGGACTCCCGAGGCCACCACAACCCACCAGGGCGCGCCGGGGGCCTCTAGCGCGCCCTGGTATATTCTGGGCCCCACGGGCCTCCTCCCAGGTACTTCTTTCGCTCCCTGGATGTCTTTTGGTCCAAAAAAATCTCCAAAAAGTTTCATCATGATTGGCCTCCGTTTGGTACTGATATTCCACGAAGTAAAAAACAAGCACAAAATAGCAACTAGCACTTGGCACTATGTCAATAGGTTAGTCCCAAAAAATGATATAAAGAAGCTATAAAATGATTGTAAAACATCCAAAAATGATAATATAATAGCATGGAACAATCAAAAATTATAGATACGTTGGAGACGTATCAGCATCCCCAAGCTTAATTCCTACTCGTCCTCGAGTAGGTAAATGATAAAAACAAAAAATTTGATGTGGAATGCTGCCTAACATGTTCATCACATATTCTTTTCTTTTGTAGCATGGACATTTGGACTTTTGGATGGTTCAAAGCAATAGTCTAGTTTTGACATAAAGACTTTAATACTCAAGCATGCCAACAAGCAACCATGTCTTTCAAAATATCAACACTAAAGAAAGTTATCCCTAGCCCATCCTGCTCAATAATTGATCCATTCATGAAACACACTCAAATATTAGCTACACCCAATGCACAAGTATGATCATAGTGCCCCCTAGTTAGTGCTTTATAAGAGAAGATGGAGACTCAAATTAAAAATAAAAATTGCATAAAGTAAATAGATTGGCCCTTCGTAGAGGGAAGTAGGGATTTGTAGAGGTGCCAGAGCTCAAAGCTTAAATTGAGAGAGAAAAATATTTTGGGTGGCATGCCTTTCCTGTCAACGAAAACGACCGAGTAGTTCTCAATACTTTCCATGCTAGATACATCATAGGCGGTTCCCAAGCAGAAAATAAAGTATATTCCTTTTTCCACAATTCTTTCACAATCCATGGCCAGCCGTATCCACGGTTGCCTTCCATACCAACAGTTTCCAAGGAATTTATTATTTGACAACATAAAGTAAATTTCTTTTTCATTTCGGGACTTGGCATCCCTATAACCGCCGTACTCTCGTGCAATGACAAGTGAATAAACACTCATCTTGAGAATAACACATCTAGCATGGAAAAATATTGGACACCCCCTACTGTTTCATGAGCGGTACGAGCACACAAAAAGGAAATTCATTTTGAAAATTATAGATGGCACATACAAATTTGCTTAGAACGGCATGGAAATACCGCATATAGGTAGGTATGGTGGACTCATATGGCAAAACTGGGTTTAAGGATTTTGGATGCACAAGTAGTATTTCTACTTAGTACAAGTGGAGGCTAGCAAATAGATTGAGAAGCAACCAACCAAGAAACGAAAATTCACATAAACGGGCATTAAGCATAACTAACACCGAATAATGTACCATAAGTAGGATGTAATTTCATTGCTTAACTATTTACTTTCGTGCTTGCATAGGGAATCACAAACCTTAACACCAATATTCTTACTAAAGCATAATTACACACCAACATGACTCACATATTACTATCGTCATGTCTCAAAACTATAACAAGGAATCAAGTTTAATTTGTCCAATGATCTTCATGAAAGTTTTTATTATATCGCTCTTAAATATCTATCATTTTGGTACTAGTTTCATATATTGCCATTGCTTTTGACAAGATCAAATAATTTAAGTGAAGAACATGAGCATAAAATTTCATCTCTCAAAATAATATAAGTGAAGAATGAGAGAATTTCTTCAAAATGTACTAACTCTCAAATTAATCTAAGTGAAGCATGAGAGTATTTCTTCAAAAAAATTAAAGCACACCGTGCTCAAAAAGATATAAGTGAAGCACTAGAGCAATTCCATAGCTCAATTTTTTTTAAGTGAAGCATATAGAGCAATTCTAACAAATCATAGCATAATTTTGGCTCTCTCAAATTGGTCTGTCCAGCAAGGATATTTGTGACAAACTAAAAAGAAAATCAAGCAAAGACTCAAATAATACAAGACGCTCCAAGCAAAACTCATGATATGTGACGAATAAAAATATAGCTCCTAGTAAAATACCGATGGTCGTTAGAAGAAAGAGGGGATGCCACTCGGGGCATCCCCAAGCTTAGTTGCTTGTTTCTCCTTGGATATTATCTTGGGGTGCCATAGCATCCCCAAGATTAGGCTCTTTTCACTCCTTATTCCTTCATCCATCGTGATCTCACCCAAAACTTGAAAACTTCAATCACACAAAACTCAACAAAACCATCGTGAGATCCGTTAGTATAATAAAGCAAATCACCACTCTAAGTACTGTTGCAAACCCATTAAATTTTTTTTATTGCATTATACCTACTGTATTCTAACTTTACCATGGCTTATACCCTCCAATACAAGCCATAGATTCATCAAAATAGGCACACAATGCAACGAAAACATAATCTATCAAAAACAGAACAGTCTGTAGTAATCTGTACTCTAACCATACTTCTGTAACTCTAAAAATTCTGAAAACGTAGGACAACGTAAAGAATTTGTATACCAACACTGTGTTGAAATTTCAGATCATTATCACGCTCCAGTAAAAAATGACAATTCCTGCACTGGAGTCAAAGTTTCTATTTCAGATTCAGCATCGTTTCTACTCATCTTGTGAGTCATCCTAAAGGCTTTACTTAGCACAAACACTAACTAAAACATAAAAAACAAAATCATAACAGTAGCATAATTTTTTCAACACTAAAGAACAGAAATAAAAAAATAAATTTTAATCATTGGGTTGCCTCCCAACAAGCTCTTTCTTTATAGTCATTAAGATAGGCTTGAGATTTCAATGATGCACTCATGAAAGATAATAATAGCAACACAAAGAGAGCATCGTGAAGCATATGGAAAACACACATAAGTCTAACATACTTCCTATGCATAGGCATTTTATAAGCAAACAAATTATCAAGGCAAGCAAAAACTAGCATATGGAAGGAAGAAGAAAGAGACAATAGCAATCTCAAAATTTCTACAACCATAATTTCCTCTCTCATAATAATTACATGTAGGATCATAATCAAATTCAACAATATATCTATCATAAACAATACTCTCTTTATGATCAACATGCGTAAAGTTTTTATCATCTTCCAAAATAGTGGAATTATCATCAACTAAAGTTATGACCTCTCCAAACCCACTTTTATGAAAAAAATCATAAGATTAAACACTCTCCAAATATGTGGGATTCTTTTTACCTAAAGTTTACGCTCTTCCAAACCCACTTTCCATACTACTACAAACATTATTATCAATAACATATTCAACATGAGGCTTAAATAAATTTTCAAGATCATAAGAACCATTATCACCCCAATCATGATCACTGCAATAAGAAGTGGACATGACAAAATTATCATCCCCAAGCTTGTGGTTTTGCATATTATTAACATAATTAACATTAATAGAATTTATAGTAACATCATTGCAATCAGGCTTTTCAATCAAGGAGCTATCATGAATCACCTTATTAATTTCTTCTTTCAACACTTCATCAAAATTTTCAGATTCATGATTTTCAAACAAAACTTCATAGAGATAATCAAGTGCACTCAACTCACTAGCAATTGGTTCATCATAATTTGGCCTTTTGAAAAGATTAGCAAGTGGATGCTGATCCATATCAATAGATTTTTAGCAAGCGAAGATGCAAGCAAATAGAAGGCACATGGCAACACAAGCAAAGATAGCAAACAAGCAAAAAAGGCAAACGGAAAAGAGGGCGAATAAAACGGCAATTTTTTGTGAAGTGAGGGAGATGAAAACAAAAGGCAAATGGCAAATAATGTAAATTACAAGGAGATGAGATTTGTGATTAGGAAACTAATAGATGTTGATGATGTCTCCCCGGCAACGGTGCCAGAAATTCCTTTGATGTGGCTTGAGACTGCATCGGTATTTCCCCAAAGAGGAAGGGATGATACAGCACAGCTACAGTAAGTATTTCTCTCATTTATGAATCCAAGGTTATCGAACCAGTAGGAGAACCACGCAATACTATGTAAACGGTACCTGCACACAAAAAATAAATACTTGCAACCCGACGCGTAACAGAGGTTGTCAATCTCTCCACGGTAAAAAGATAGATTAGATTGTCGTAGATTTGATTGATAGATCGCACAAGAACACAAAATAAAAGAAGTAAATAAAAATTGCAGCAAGGTATTTTTGGGTTTTTGGAATAATAGATTTGAAAACAAAAGCGGCAAAAGATAGATCGGAAAGCGATATGTTGAAAGAGTGGACCCGGGGGCCGTAGGTTTCACTAGTGGCTTCTCTCATGAGTATAGCACACGGTGGGTAAACAAATTACTGTTGGGCAATTGATAGAAGATCAAATAATCAGGACGATATCCAAGGCGATGATCATTATATATGCATCACGTCCAAGATTAGTAGACCGAAACGATTCTACATCTACTACTATTACTACATCGTACGCTATCACTACAGGAATCAGGTTCTTTGCCGTCCGCCATGGCAGACGGCAAAGGCACAACCACGGACGGCAAAGACCTTTGCCGTCCGCCAGCGGACGGCAAAATTTTGGGCCGAATAAACTCCGGCAAAGAGGGCCTTTGCCGTCAGCCTTGGCACAGCGGACGGCAAAGATTCTTTGCCGTCAGTCTGTAGACGGCAACGAGCTCGAACGGTGTAGTGTTCACGTTAGCACCGTTAGGTGGCTAACGGCCCCCACCAATGTCTTTGCCGTCAGCCCCCGGACGGCAAACACACAAACCCTTTGCCGTCTGCCGTGGACGGCCCCACACATGCCTTTGCCGTCTTCCCCGGACGGCCCCACACAAACCCTTTGCCGTCTGCCATGGACGGCCCCACACAAACCCTTTGCCGTCCACCCCCGCTATGCCGACAGCCACCGTCGGCAAAGAAGCCACCCTTTGTTGTCCGCCCCCGCTATGCCGACGGTGGCCGTCGGCAAAGAAGCCAAATGGCCCGCGGCCTGGCGCTCCCAGGGTTAACAGGTGGCTGCCACGTGTCCTCTTTGCCGACGGCGGCCGTCAGCAAAGCGGTCTTTGCCGTCCGGTGCAGACGGCAAAGAGGCTGTATTGCCTATTTTTTGTTTGTTTTTGTTATATTCAACAATTTTACAGCAACAATATATATATATATATATATATATATTTCACAGCAACAATATCCCTGTCATATGGATATGATCAACCAACAATTATACCAAATTAAAAGTATCAAATGTCACATTGTTCACCATATTACATTAGTTTCATCCATACATACATAGTCTCATACATAGGAAGAAAGTTTCATGTAAGTTCATCGATACAAAATGAAAACAGAAAGTAAACACTAGCACTACATCAAAGCAAGCTGCCGTGAACTCAATCAAATCTGCAAAATTGGAAATAAGAAAGTTACAATAAGAATACTAGAAGAAGTAGAAGATCTAGAAGAAGAAGATGATGAAGAAGCATTTTTCTTCTCTCTCTTTCTCCTCTTGTTTTTCTTCTTCTTATTGCTTATTTGTGTCATTTTAGAGCTAACCTAGGTAATTATCACATTTTTGACCGAACTAAGCTTATTGTGTCATTTTCCAAGAAAATAAGCTAAGTCTATGGCTTCTATGAGGTTACCAAGTCTATTATGCCATTTTTGAGTTAACTAAGCTTATTATGTCATTGTGGAGGAAACAATGCTAAGTATAGGTCATTTTAGAGCTAACTTAGGTACAATATGTTATTTTGGACGTAAGTAAGCTTACTATGTCTTTTTAGAGGAAACAAAGCTAACTTAGGAAAAATATGACATTTGTCTAAGTGCTAAGTTTGTCTTTGTGCTAAGTTTTTCTAAGTGCTAAGTTCGTCTTTGTTTGAGAAAATGAGCCAAGTAAGTGGCATATTACGGCTTACCGTCCTCGTCATCACGGAGGTGAAGCATCGGGGTTCCTTGGGCCGGTTTCACCTGGAGCACTACTTGGCCCTGGAGAAGGATCGTGCGATGCGGCTCGGGAGTTATGCTGCACCAAAGATCATTTGTGTTAGAATGATGACGCTGAAACGTTAAGACTAGTAACTAATGAACATTGAAATGAAACTCACCGTTCCAGCCGTGGTAATGACTGGCATCGGCGGAGGGGTCTTGCCGGTCTTCTCGCACAAAGTCTGCACATTTGGTTTTGACAAGTCAATAATATTGGTTATTAATGCAAAGAACATGTAGTGCATGATTTGGCTAATATGAAGAAGAAACTTAACACGATGAGCTCGTACATGGCCCGGTTAGACGCATCGTTCCATGCCCTCTCCTCCTCCAACAACCTAGCCGCCCTCTCCTCCAAATCCCTCTTCTCCTCCGCCACTTGCCGGGCCTGCTCCGCCAGAAGCGCCTGGGTTGTCTCTCTCTCTTTCTGCAGAGCAGCCTGCAACACAACTCCTTGTTAGCATTGTAATCATCTTTGTTCGCACACACAATGTAATGGAGGAAAGCTATCTGAGTCCGTATGACTAACCTCGATGGCGAGCTGGACTGGCCGTGGACAAGGCATCATCTCAGGGCAGGATCTCGTTTGGCGCGCCTTGATCTGCCGGAGAGTGCGCGAAGACCGTATAAGCCCATCTCCAATGGCTATATGGCCATGGGGCCTCCCGTCGCCAGCTATCATCACCAGGTCTGGATCAATAGGATGCTGGCTCGGGTTGAAGTCCTCCCCATTCACCGCCTTCCCCATATCTCTGTACCTCACGAGCTTGTTGTGGGAGGAGATGTTGGTGAAGTTCTGGGGATTATTGAGGTCAGACTCAGAGAATGCCTTGGCCTTCTTGTACGAGGTAGTATGGGCCATGGCATAGAGGTCGTACACCTGTGGCATCTCCGTCTTATTGTAATGCGCCTACAAGAGAGGAACAAAGTATTAATAAAGGGGTCAAGCTAGCATCAAAAAATGAATTGCAGGAATCATGAAGCAAACCACGTACCCAGTTCCGCCCGAACTAAAATAAGTTGGCGCTGCCTTGATGGTGTGGCACACCTTCCATTTGGGCACGCCGTTCCTTGGCATCGTTGTGGACGGCTCGCCATTCATCAGAGCACCACTCATTCACCAACGCCTCCCAACAATCCATCTTATCCGCACACCATCTCGGGGGCACCTAAGTTAGTTAAGAGAAATTTGAGAGCTACGCCTACGAATCAAAGCAAGGAAACTAAGTACAAGGCCTTAAGAATAGATAATTACCTTCATGTACTGCTCCTTGTCCAGAAACTTTCGGCGGGACGACGACTTGTCCTTCTTAATACGTCGCGAGGCGTAGTAGTCTTGAACAGCCTGTACCCGAGCCTCGTGCCGTAAGTTCTGTAGTAGGCGCCTGCACTCGTAATCGATAAGATTTGCCGCGGCCTCCTCGTATCCCTCCTCACACCTGTAGAAGGTCTGCAATCAAACGAGACAACACTGATTAGTACAATAAATAGCTATTATTGATTTTTAATTGTGTAAAGGAGAAATTACCCAGAACTTTCTGATCACCATGTCGGCCCTCGTATGGCACAACACATCGTCGATCATCTCCTCCGGCGGGGCCGGGGCAGCCAAGTAGTGCTCCCATTTCAATCCTAACTCTCGAAGCTGACCCTCGCCGGGCAACATGACAAACCCCGGGAAGTTATGCCGTAAAAGCACAGCAAGGATGGAGTTGGGCCTGCGGACATCCTTGGCGTGAATCCAACCCCTGCAGTATGACAAAGCCAACGCATTAGATATGTGAAGAAACATGAAGGCAAAAGGTTTAAAAAGAGTAAATGCAATTACTCCAGCAACTCAGGCCTAATCGGCCACCTCTGCTCGCGGGTCGCCGGCACGGGCGGGAGCTGTGTACACCCGCGCTAGTAGACGGTGGCCCCCTCAGCCACCTCGTCCCCGCTCTCAGAAAGCTGATCCCCGCCACCATCAGCATGGCCACTCGGCTCCGGCTGATGCAGATCCGGCCAGGTATCCCATTCGGTCGAAGCGTGTGGAGTCTCGTAGGATGAAGCATCTGGCACAGGAGTCTCGCGGGACGAAGCGTCTGGCACAGGAGTCTCGCGGCTGGCCACGTCTGAGATAGAAAGATCGTCGACCCGAGGCTCATGGACAGGAGTCCTTGTAGCCTCCACCTCAGACGGGTCCACCGTAGCAGTCCTGTGCTCGGGTGAATCAGCTGGGGGTGGGGGCGAGGAAGGCGTAGCAGCCTTCCTACCTCTCCCGCGGCCACCACGTGTAACTTTAGGAGCCTTCCTACCTCTCCCCCGACCTCCTCTCCCGGTCGGCAACTTCACCGACGAAGAAGCTCCCTCGGGTGTCCCAATACTGTCGTACAACGCTCTCCGGAGAGTTTGGGGTGGAATGGAAGTACCCCTCCCACCACGCGCCGACGAAGGAGCCTCGGAACGCTCTCGACCCACGCCCACCATCTTTCAACACCTGCCATGACAAAGAGTAAACGAAATTAGTACAACATAAAAAAATTGAATACCGACATGAATCATAATATGTATATATATAATTTGAGTGTATCATCATCATGTATATAATAAAAATTGAATAATACCTGACATGAACTAATAATAATCTTCATCGTCTATATATGCTCCGGGATCAATAAATGCATCGTCATCATCACTATCATCAATAAATGCATCATCATCATCACTATCGGGAACAACATGTGGAAGGCCTCCTTTATGTAATCGGGCAAGCATTAAGAGGTCATCCGCAGCAGTAACCTCTTCTTCTTCCGTCTCTTCTTGTTCCGGCTCAGGGGTGAAGTCGGATTCACTGTCGCTGTCTACTTCAATGTTCTGGGGTGAAGTAGAGCGGTTCTTGAAACGTTTATTGGAAAGACGTGTTTCTTGGAAGAATTCTCCTTCATATGTGCCTGGGTTAATGTGAGGTTCATAATCATCTTCATTGAGGGGAGGTGGTCTAAAACGTGGCGGCACATCATAAACGACATCCCAACCATTCAGATTTGGATCAGTTTGGCAGGCCCACGGTAGATAAAAAACTTGGGTCGCCTGTTGAGCCGTAATATAGACATCGGGAACATCTAAATGGGTGCTTTGTTTGATTTCGACTAGCCCTATATGTTCATGAGTCCTTCTAGTCTCCTTCGGCTGGAACCAATAACATTTGAAGACTATGACGTTTGGTGGGTTTTCACCAAAGAATATAAGTTCATAAATTGCTTCAACTCTTCCATAATACTCGACACCTCCTTCGCCGATAGCAGAGACACAACAATTTGTAGACTTTTGGTCGGCCATAGATAGCTCTTTGCCAAAAGTATGAAAGCGATACCCATTGATGTCTTATTTGTCAAATGAACGGACCTTATAGTCAAAACCATTAGCGACTTGTCTCAATTCGGAGTCCATAGACTCTGAATTACCCTACAAGTTTAATACGAAAGGATTGTTGCATTAGCCGCAAACTAGACGAAGAAATGAAATCGTCTAATGGAAATTACCGTTTGTTTGAACCAAGAGATGAAACCGGGATAGCCGCCTCCATGCTTTGCCAAAAGCTCATACTCTTCGATGGAATCCTTTTGGATCACCGCTCCATCCGAGAATTTGGCGACGTATCGACTGTATCACATATCCGGGAATAAGAGCATTTCAAAAGGAATTAGAAGTTGCGAAACAATGTACCGAGAACTTACTCGATGTACGACCGCACTTCTGTTAGGTTGTTGAAGATATACAACGAAATGGTCCGCCATTCTTCGACATCAAACGCTATTGCTTTGGAAGCACCGGCTGGTGCGAGCTTCCCTTTGAATAGGCTAAGGTTGGATCGACCTTTTTCACGGTCGCCATCATTGTACCGAGGCTTCGGATTATGCAAATGACGATTCTTGGCTTCGTAGTGTGCTGTCACGAAGTTTGCCGCCTCCTAAGTAATGAATGCCTCGGCCATCGATGCTTCAATTCTACGTTTATTTTTACATTTTGCTCGAAGCTTCTTTTGCATCCTCTCAGTTGCGAAGCACCAACGATTTTGCACGGGCCCCCCAATCTTGCCTTGGTCGGGAGATGCAAAATCAAATGTTGCATTGGATTAAAGAAACCCGGTGGAAAGATCTTTTCTAACTTGCAGATCAACTCCGGCGCCAACTCTTCCAGTTCATCTAGCACGTCAGGCGATAGTTCTTTCACACAAAGAGCATGGAAGAAATAGCTCAGCTCTGCCAGTACTAGCCGTTCATCCTCAGGGATAAAGCCACGCAACATCACCGGCATTACCCGCTCAAGTCATATGTGCCAATCATGACTCTTGAGACCAAATATTTTTAATTTGTCAAGACTCGCTCTCCTCTTTAGATTCGCTGCATACCCATCGGGGAACATCAACTGCATTTTCACCCACAAGATCATTTCCCTCATAGCTGGCCTTCCAACATTGAACCATGCCTTTGGCTTCCTCCATTTCTTCTTTCCTTTCGGTTGTCGCATGTTTTGTAACGGTCTATCACATAGAGCCTCCTGATCGACTCTAGCCTTAGAGTTATCCTTTGACTTCCCCTCTATACCGAACAATGTACCAAAAAGGGCCTCGGCGATATTCTTTTCAGTGTGCATCACGTCGATGTTGTGTGGGCAAATGAGGTCTTTAAAGCAAGGCAGATCCCACAAGCATATCTTGTGAGTCCAGGCGTGTTCTGAATTATACCCTTTGAAATATCCTGGACGCTGTGGATCAAGCTCGAGAACGTTTAACTGATCCAGGGTCTGTTGGCCTGTCAATGCAGGTGGTGCAGAGTTTTTGACTACTCTACCTTTGATGAAATTCTTCTTGTCTTTTCTAAACTTATGGCCAGGATCCAGGAACTGTCTATGCAAGTCAAAGCAAGAATACTTGCGACCCGCCTGCAGCCAATGGAACTGAAGAGATGCCTTGCATGTGGGGCACGGGAACCTTCCATGCACACACCAGCCAATGAATAGCGCATACGCCGGCAAGTCATGCGTCGAGTACATGTACCACACATGCATTTTGAAGTTTTGTTTTGTAGCGGCGTCATATGTCTTGATCCCATTATCCCAAGCTTCTTGCAATTCATCCTTAAGCGGCTGCATGTACACATTCATATTCTTCCCCGGATAGTTGGGCCCTGGAATTATCAATGTCAAGAAAATGTTCTTTCTTTTCATAATCTCTCCGGGGGGGAGATTGAGTGGAATGACAAATACAGGCCAACAACTGTATTGGGTTGCCGTCATACCAAACACATTGAACCCATCCGTGCTGATGGCGACTCGAGGATGCCTTGGATCTGCCGCTTTGTCCTTATGTAATGCATCGAAGTGCTTCCACGCAAAAGCGTCTGAAGTGTGTCCCAACATCCGATTCCCATCTGCATCTAGTTCGGTTCTTTTGCCCAATTTGTGCCACGTCATCTGTCTGGCCGTCTCTTTGACCATGAAAAGACGTTGAAGTCTTGGTATGATTGGCATATACCGAAGAACATTAACTGGGATTTTGGTCTGACTCTTCTCACCCATACCGTGTCTACCACAACATACCTGGAAGACTTGCAAATGGGACAATAGTTCAAGCCCGCATACTCAAGCCTAAATAAGGCACATCCATTCTCACAGGCATCTATCTTCTCATAGGGCATCTTAAGCGCGCGTAGGATTTTGTCCGACTGGTACAGGTTTGCAGGCAATACATGGCCTTTGGGTAGAAAGCGTCCAAATATTGTCATCATCGCGTCGTAGCATTCTCTACCCAGGTTGAACTGAGCCTTTAGAGCCATTACTTGCGCGATGGCATCCAGCTGACAAAGCTCAGTGTGCTCGTGGAGAGGACGTTTTGAAGACTCCAACATTTCATAGAAGGCCTTTGCAGATTCCTCCATCTCATCGTCCGAATCCTGAGCATCATCAAAGTCTTGCACCATCTCTTCGATCCTGGTACCATGCTCGTCGGTGCGACGACGAACCACCTCAGCTCTGGCACGTTAGGCAGACTCACCATGAAATCTCCACACCGTATAATCAGGCGTAAAACCCCACTTATGCAAGTGTTTACCCATTTCATCACGTGTCCACTTTTTATGGTTGTGGCACCGGACACAGGGGCACCAGGTTATTTCCTGGCCATTTGCAAATGCGGCGCTCAGAAACCCCTTGTTTTTTGTTAACCATTCAATGGTCATGTCTTTCTGACTAGGGTGACCGGTGTACATCCACGCACGATCACTCATCTTGCCTACCTACTAAACACACAAGAAATATATATATAATTCATCATCTATATTCATCAGTTAATCAAGTTTGTCAGTTTTATTATGTCCATGCAACCTACACGCTAATAGGTATAGATAGGTCCTAATCCCACCCGAGTATGTGTAGATTGGGTTCGTTTTCCCATGCTCTGCTTTGGATCCGACGCAGAATTTCGACAGCACCTCCCTGCTGTTCTCCTGATACACGTCTCGACAATAAGCAGAGAGGATGTGTATCCGGAGAACAACAGGGAGGCACTGACGAAATTCCGCATCGGATCCGGAGCAAAGCATAAGGGAAAACGAACCCAATCTACACATACTCGGGCTGTCCATGGATAACGTTGGACAATTCGAAAGGATGGCGGTTATAAATATGCAAAGACATGCATATTTATAGATGCCGCCCTTTCGAACGGGAGACGCATACTGGTCACGCATACTGATGATTGAAGACACCTATAGCTAGCAAGTTTCATCGGCACGAAGACCGGAACAGAGCAAATCAAGGGGGGAGGAGATGTGTGCTCACCCACGAACGCAGGGGAGCTCGTCAAACACACAGGGAGGTCGTCGAACAGCAGACCCTCGCAGCGACGAAACAACTGCACATTGAAATCCAAAGATGAGTAACATAGCATTATTGTTTTTTCCGTCAACCTAACTAAATATTTAAAATACGATGCCATCGCCAAGTTGAAATTTAGGGTTCCATCGACGCCGAGGTATGCCCTCCGCCGACAGGCCACCCTGGCCCTCTCTTTCCTATCCTCCTCCTCCTCCTCCTCCTCTTCTTCATCTTCCTTCTTTTCCTTTTTCCTCTTCTTCCCTTTTCCTTTTTCCTCTTCTTCTCCTTATTTTTCTTTTCTTCTTAGTTTTTTTTCATCTTTCTTCTTCTTCTTCTAATTATCTAAACCTAAACTAAACCTAGCCCTAACCTACACCAAACACTAATTAACCTAAACCTAAATAGTAAAAAAATAGAAAAAAAAGGAAAAAAAAATCACCTTGAGGGCCGGTGGAGGAGGGCCGGCCTGGTGGTGGAGGAGGGTCGACGCGGTGGTGGAGGAGGGCCGGCGTGGTGGTGGAGGAGGCTCGACGCGGTGGTGGAGGAGGGCTGGCGCAGGGGGAGGAAGGCCGCGGAGAGAGGGGCAGAGCCGCGGCCTGCTCCGGCGGTGGGGCGGTGGGGCAGAGCCGCGGCCGCTCCGAGGTCGTCGGGGGAGGGGCGGGCACAGGGGCCGGAGAGCGGGGCGGCGGGGCAGGTCGTCGGGGAGGGGCGGCGGGGGAGCTCGTCGGGGGAGAGGCGGGCGTAGGGGCCGGGGAGCGGGGCGGGGCGGCCGGTGATGGTGGCGGCGGGGTGAGTGGCGGCCGGTGAGGGTGGCGGTGGGTGAGGGGCGGCGGGTGAGGGTGGCGGCCGGTGAGGGGCGGCGGGGCAGGGCCGGCCGGTGAGGGGTGGCGGCGGGTGTGGGGCGGCCGGTGGTCGTGCGGGGTGAGAGAGAGATGCACAGAGAGAGAGAGAGAGAGAGAGAGAGGGGGGGGGTCGGGGCCGGCCGGGGGGGTTTGTTAGGCCGGGTTAGGGTCTTTGCCGTCTGCCGTTCGCCCCTTTGCCGTCCGCTAGCAGAGGGCAAAGAGGTGGTGGGGCCGGGGGCTAACGACCGTTAGCCATGCGTCTTCTTTGCCATCTGCTAGCGGACGGCAAAGGGACGAACGGCAGACGGCAAAGATCCGGCGGACGGCATCCAGGCCGTCCATTTGACCTAACCAGCTTCACGGCCCAGTGGGGCCTAGCTGGGCTCTTTGCCGTCTGCCTTTGGTCCCTTTGCCATCCGCTGGCCGACGGCAAAGAGCTGGCGGACGGCAAACAATATCTTTGCCGTCAGCCTGTTTTTTGCCGTCAGTTTCTTGTCAGTGGACAGCAAAGACATTCTTTGCCGTCCGCCAGCAGACGGCAAAGAACTGGCAGACGGCAAATTCCCGGATTCCAGTAGTGTATCCAGCATGCATCTAGTGTATTAAGTTCATGGAGAAACGGAGTAATGCAATAAGAACGATGACATGATGTAGACAAGATCTATTCATGTAGGAATAGACCCCATCTTGTTACCCTTAATAGCAACGATACATGAGTGCCTCACTGCCCCTTCTGTCACTTGGAGAGGACACCGCAAGATCAAACCCATCACAAAGCACCTCTTCCCATGGCAAGAAAAACCGATCTAGTTGGCCTAACTAAACCAAAGATTCAAAGAAGAAATACGAGGCTATAAGTAATCATGCATATAAGAGATCAAAGAAGACTCAAATAATATTCATGGATAGAAACTGATCGTGAACTCAAAATTCATCGGATCCCAACAAACACACCGCAAAAAGTCATTACATCAAATAGATCTCCAAGAGACCATTGTACTGAGAATCAAAAGAGAGAGAGAGAAAGCCATCTAGCTACTGCCTACGGACCCGTAGGTCTATGGTGGACTACTCACGCATCATCGGAGAGGCACCAGTGAGGATGATGAACCCCTCCGTGATGGTGTTAGATTGGATCTCGCGGTTCTGGAACTTGCGGCGGCTGGAAGTGTTTTTCGTTGACTCCTCTAGGGTTTCAGGAATATTTGGGTATTTATAGAGCTCAGAGGCGGTGGAGGGGACTCCCGAGGCCACCAAAACCCACCAGGGCGCGCCGGAGGCCTCTAGCGCGCCCTGGTTTCTTCTGGGCCCCACGGGCCTCCTCCCAGGTACTTCTTTCGCTCCGTGGATATCTTCTGGTCCAAAAAAAATCTCCAAAAAGTTTCATCGCGATTGGAGTCCGTTTGGTACTGATATTCTGCGAAGTAAAAAACAAGCAAAAAACAGCAACTGGCACTTGGTAATATGTCAATAGGTTAGTCCAAAAAAATGATAAAAAGTTGCTATAAAATGATTGTGAAACATCCAGGAATGATAATATAACAGCATGGAACAATAAAAAATTATAGATGCGTTGGAGACGTATCACTCGTGAAGGACTCCCCCGGCAAGGCACAGCTCCAGGTCACCAGGCTGGTTGTCTACATCGGCCAGGTGGCGAGCGGGCAGGCTGATAGCTGGAACCGGTCGGGGCGCGTGGTAGCATGGAGGGATTTATAGCAGCTTTAACGACACCCGTCCCATGGCTTGGCAAAAGAATAGAAGGTAGCTGGGCGGACGACACAGAAGGAGATATGCAATCCTTGCCAGGAGACGTCGCCAGCTTGACACCTCACGACGCATTCAATGCGCCTGTCCTAGTCCGTCAGAGTTAGGTATTTCCCACTACCACCTCTACTGACACTCTGGCAGGAAGCAGTATCCATTGTTCGCCAGATGTAAAGACCATTTTGCCACTGTGGTAACCCCTAGTCTATAAAAGGAGGCCCATGGCTACCTTTACAAAGGTCGAGACGCTGTTCATTTTACACGCGTAGCTGCACTCCCGAGGAACCTCTTGCCGGGGCTGTTGCACTTTGTACTGTGAACGCCCATAAACCACAAGAATACATGACGTAGGGTTTTACACTCCGGCGGCCCGAACCTGTCTAAACCCCCGCGTAAGCAGGAATCAGTGATGCTCTTTGTGGTAGAGACCTACCCACATGATTACAAAGGGTCCTTGACGGATCCATGGATCGTCGTTTCCCCAACAAATGGTTGAGGAATGGTTAAGTGGTGAGGCTGCAGCAAGCACTAAGCATTTGAATATGTGGCAAACTTATGAGTACAAGAATAAGAAGGGTGATCTACGCATAAACGGACGTGAACCAGTAATGATCAAGAAGTGATCGTGAACACCTACCTACGAGTCAATCATAACCCCACCGTATTCTCTCTCAGTTCAGAACTCACGGGTAGAGACAGTCACGGTTACGCACACGGCTGGTGAATTTTATTTGATGTTACTTCTATTTTGCTATGACCGGGTGTTAAAAAAATTTCCAAGTTGCCACATAACTGCGCGCACGGCTTTCAGAAAGATTTAACCCTGCAGGGGTGCTCCAACTCATCCATCATAAACTAGCCACAAGCTGCGTGGAAAACCTAAACCGCAGGATACCACATAGTATCCTCGGAATCCAGGTGGAAAACATCTACCTTGAGATAGCCCGAAGTGTCCTAGGAATCCCGGTGCACAAGACGTTCGTGAAAGGTAAAACAAATCGAACAAGACCGCCCGACGTGTCGACGAACCCGATAGGAGCCGCGTATCTCATTCTCCGGACATGACGGATAAGCGAAGTGTACGGTGGCCTGATAGAAATCTCCCGAGTTGCCCCGGGTTGGCCCCGCACGGGGCTCTAGTTTGGACCAACACTCATGAGGAGCACTGGATCGGGGGGTTGATTAATTATCCACGGGGTCCGGAAAGTCCCTATGCAAGTTTTATTAGTTATTAGGCAAATGTAGTACCAATGTTGGGCCTTGCTAGAAGAGTTTTGTTCCAAAACGAAAATCAAGGGGATCCACATAACAACCCCAAGCATGTGAGGAGCGCTCAATATGGAACATAACACTAGTACACAAGTAACTAGGGCGGAAAGGTGGAACAAATCACCGAGCAAAAGGCCAAGCCTTCCACCTTTTACCAAGTATATATGTGCGTTAAATTAAATAACAATAATATTGTGATATCTCAAGATATCCATGTTGTCACATGGAAACAACCTACACCTGCAACTAGCAATGCTATAAGAAGGGCTGAGCAAGCGGTAACATAGCCAAACAATGGTTTGCTGGGATGTGGAGGGTTAGAGGCTTATCATGGCATTTTGGGAGGCTTGACAAACAAGTGGTAGGTAGCGATACATAGCGATAGCGAGACAACTAGCATGGCAGTGATAGTAGTGGTATCCATGGAGATGGTCATCTTGCCTGAGATCCCGCTTGGAAGAAGAACACATCCATGAAGTAGACGAACGGGACGTAGTCGAATGAATCCTCACACTCCAAATGTTTTCGGAACTCTAACGAGAAGAAGCAATACGGAAAGAAACCAATGACACGGTAAACATCACAACATATTCATGATGCACAAAAAAGGATGATGCATGTCAAGTTTAAATATGCAAGGCAGGGCAAGCACAACAATCAACTATTACACATTAAGTGAAGTTCAATATGCAATGAGTTGCATATTGACGAAACTCCATGTTCGAATAATTTAGTTCATTCTCGTTTATTTACATGGCAAGAGGTGAATCATAAATAAACTAACTATTTAGGCATTTTAAATGAGGTCGGAAACAACATATAGTATTTCTGAAATGACCCCATATGCAAATTATGAAGTTGATCCAGATCAGAACTAAACATATTTTATATTTATTAAACAAGGAAACAAAATGCACCATGTGATTCTACTCGTCATTCTAGGCGATTTACATATATAGATCATTCAAAACGGAGCTACGGCCTAAAAGATATGACCAACACAAGATAACTATGCCATGAATGCAACATGCATGCAAACGACAACCACACACATCTCAAAACATGGATGCAACAAGATATTATGAAACTACATGAAATTCTAAGCATGTTTCATATATGGCATGTTCAAAACGGAGCAACGATTCAACAATAACAGCCAACACAAGTTTTTGTTATAATCTGCCCAAAACAGCAACATGGCATTTTGCACACAACAAAACAACAATCTACATGAACCTAAAATGCACAAACAAGACACGGGGCAGTAAGTTACATGATTCACAACAATTCATCTCACTGCAGCAAGTTGAATAGAAGCATGAATCAATAGCAAATGAGCTCACAAGATGGCTATTGGAACAACAGTTGTGACTTAATGAAAATAACAGTTTTTCACAAACAGTGTTAACCTGAAGTCATATTGACATCTAGAAAACTATATGCTACATGACTTATAATGGCATGAAAATCTACAACATGGTAGTGGGCATGATGCACTTCAATTCATTCCATAATGGCAAGGTCTAATTATGCATAGAATCATGGCTAGCATCAACACAACATGGCATTCTGAAATAACCAGATACTCAGACTTAGTGAAAATCAGAGTAGACATGAGCAACCGTTTTTATCAGGTAGGCATGTTGACAACAAGAAACAAGTATGTAGCAAGGCTATTTCATGGAATCAAATGGCACATCTACATATACCATAACATGCAACTTCAATTCATCCCACATGGGCATTTGCAAAAGAGCTATGAATCCATGGCAATCATCAAGACAAAAAGCAAAGTTTCAATCCAAATTCCAGACTTGGTGAAATTTGACTATCTCCCAATACAACAGTTTGACTAGGCATGATTACATAGCAATAATGATGAGGATATATTCACGAAATATGATGATTCTGCTTGCTTAAGCTGGAAAGAAATATTGAGCCTCGTTGACAAATATCATAAGGTGAATTCTCTCCTAGTTGATAATGCTATTTATTTTAATAAGAGCTTTATACTGCCTAAATCCTTGTGTGTATGTGTCATTAGGTACATTGGAGAGGAATGCATGGCACAAGGGAGCAAGGAGGGGAGCAAGGAGGCATTGCAGCTGGGAAGGGAGGAAGACCCTGTAGTTTCCAGGGCGGTAGTACCGCCCCACACAAGCGGTAGTACCGCCCCAGTACTACCGTCCTAGTACCACTTAGGAAATTTCTTCTGGAATCCAAGCGACCCCAAGCGGTACTAAAGCGGCACTAAGTATTTTTAGAGCGGAAGTACCGCTTAGGAGCGGTAGTACCGCTTGCTATAAGCGGTACTACCGTGCTGCCTGCGCGCAGACTTTGGGGCTGACGGCCTGTGTACCCCTTCGATCTATCTTAGGATATAAATACCCATCCCCTAGAGTTAGTTAAGGTTAGACCACGTTTAAGATAAACCCTAGTTCTTGAGATTGCTTGTAAGCATTCATCTTGAATCCTCATCTCCAATTCGTATCGATCTGGAGATCATATACTGCAAGTTGAGTGTAATCTGCTGTTCCATTGGGAATTAGTATATTGCAATTATACCGTTTCGTGGTCCACGGCTATGTGCGCAAGTGTGTGACGTTGTGAATATCCAAAGGGTTGAGACCTTTTGCATTGGCATCAGGGATCAAGCGAGGGAGAGTTCATCGGCGACAAACAAGTTATCTATCATCTTCATCATCACCTCCGCCGCTTACTGAGAAGATCGGGACACCCCATATCAAATAACAGTAGCATAACAAACAATTATAAGCATGTATAAGATACCAGAAGCCATTAGACATGGCACCCTACAAATTACTCCATTGGAACAAATACATAAGAGGCATGGATTGCTTAATTGATGCTCACAAAACGGAACTTATCGTTAACAGATTATAGTTTTATCACAAAGTCTACTTTAGAGCAACAAATGGACATGTTAATGATGTTTTACATGGCAACCAGAGGCATGGCATCAAAGTACACATCAGATAGAGCAATTCTCATGAAGGAACCACATACAAAAGACCTACGGATTAGATGCAATCATCCACGCAAGTTTGAACAAAATAACAGTTTTGCAAACTACGACGGGATGCACTTTTGCAACAAAGATTTGAGCAGGTAGATGATTCCTAATATGTGTGCAAATGATGCCATCATGTAGAGCACGAAGAGTAGATGATTTTACATATAAAGATCATTTTCATACGGTGCACGGTTTGCGAGATACAAGTTGCACAAAATGCAATATGATGATGACAAACAGGTTTTTCGGGGGCTTGGAGAAAAATTGACCTCGGGGCAAATGGGACGGAGGGTTTCCGCGGGGCGTTTGGTTCGCAGGCTGACGGGGTGGATGGCTGGATCGGGATGGGGCCATCCCGTCTCGAGGCAGAGGCCATGGTCGGCCGGCGAGGATGGCGACGACGCCGGGGATCGCCGGAGGCGCGGCGGATGGAGGCGGGGCGTCGCGGGCAGCCGGATCCGGGCTCCTCCAGCCGGATCTGGGCGGTGGCGACGCGGGATGGTGCCGGTGGCGGGCATGCGAGGCGGTGCGACCGGCGGCGGGCGAGGCTAACGGTGGCGCGATGCAAGGCTGGTGACGGCGAGGTCAGGCTCCACGGCGCGCGGTCGAGGCTGCGAGGGCGGCAAGTAGGCGACCGGTGGGCTGGGCGCACGTGAGGAAACCAGCGAAACCGGAGGTCAGGGCCGGCGAGGGGCAGCGCAGGAGATCGGGCGGCTAGCGCGGGCTTGCGGCGGCGGCGATTCGGGCCCGGGCGGGCCTGCCCTGGGCCTGGCGGGCCCGCTCGATGGAGGGAGGAGCTAGGCGTGACGTGGCAGTGGCTGGTTGGTCGCAGGTGGCGGCGCGGGTGGAGGTGGCAGCGACAAGTGGCGGCGGGGCATTAGGCTGGCGCGAAAAACGAGGAGGAGGGAGAAGGAAGGCCATTTTTGGGTAGTGGAGCCTTCCTTTTATAGGCAGGGGGCTAGGGTTTGGGTTTTTAGTCCGATTTCGGACCGTTCGATCTCGATCGGACGGTCTGGAGGCGGAGGGCTGTGTTAGAGAGGCTAGGTTTGAGAGAAGAGAGAGATGTGCGGCCCGGCAATAGATTTTGAAAACCGAAACATCCGAAAATTGTAACCAACGATAGTGTCGTTCTAGGTTTATCCGTTGGGGTATCAAACGATCTCGGAATGCGACGAAATTTTGTAGGCGGTCTAGCTACACTATATTAAGACCGCACGCCAACTTTCAACCCATTCCAAGGAAGTTTTAGACACACTTTTAAAAACAATATTTTATTGATGCCGCGGGCGCGTGCGTGTGTGGTTGGTCTCGAAACGGTCGTCGACGAAAACGGGGAGAACCGACAACTATGAACGGATGCAAGTTTTAGAAAACGATGGCAATGAAGTGCCGATGAGATGCGAATGATGCGATGTTGAATGCGAGAACCAAACGAATCACACGATGACAACAGAATAAAACGGGAATCTTTTGGAGCGTCAGTCTCGGGCTGTTACAAAATGGATGGGGCAAGTGTTGGCTTGTTCTGAGTGCTCTCTCTATGAATGAGAGGGAGGTGGAGGGGTATATACAGACTTCTCCAAAAATCCAACCGTTACAATATTATTGCCCAACTGGGTGGAACCGAGGATAAATCTCGGTTACGCCGACTAGTGCAAAAGGTTGCAACTTTCGGTGTTTCGCTGAGGCCGATATATAAATCTCGGTGAGTCCGATTTCAGCTGGCTAAGAAGTTCCTCACTTCGATGGCACCGATTCACAGAACTCGGAAATTTCGATTTTTAGTAAATGGATACCCCGAAGGTTGGTCACTATTTTCGGTTACACCGAAATGGAACTTGGTGTCACCGAGTGGCTAGGGTTTAGCTCTGGATTCTGTCTAAGGAAAACTCGGTAGGACTGAATGTGTAAACTTGGTGGCACCGAATTTAGGCTTTAGGGTTTGGATAGAATATATTTGTGGGAGAATGCATGAGGGTTTTGGTGGCTAACTATAAGCACTTGAGCAACCAGATCATCATAGATACCTCATCCCGTTTTAATAGTATTGGCTTTCCTAGGGACTCAAATGTGATTTCTCACAAAATGTGAAATGTAAAGTCTTGAAGCTTGTTGCCATTTGATGTTCCATGCATCTAGGGCATCTCCTCACCATCCTTTGCCAATCCATTCATTGAACTCTTCCTGAAATATGCTTGATAGGATCATTAGTGCAATGAAATAAATGTTGTTATTAATTACCAAACCCACCTAGGAGAGGTTGTGCTTTCATCAGCTACCTCTTATTCTTCCGCCACACCATAAGGATGGGTGTCATTAAAGTTGATGTAATTTTCCAGAGCTGCCACGTGCCCCGACAAGCCCTACCTAGCAGCATGCCTGCTCGACAACTCACTCATGGGAGACAATCAGCCCAGTTAGGTGGAGCAGTGGCTCAGTAGTGGGATCTTGCCGGGAAGGGAGCTGCTGGGTCTTCTCTCGCCGTCAAGATGTCTTGCCAGTGCTTTGATTCTTCTCATGAAGCTGTCTTGAGCGAAGTATCTCCCCAGCAAGGCTTGCCGAGCGGGGAACTGTTGTCGTCTGTGCACTAGTCAGGGTACTAAAGGTCTCATTCTTTAGTACACCCACATACTGTAAGCAAAGCTACTCCAAAAGTTCCATAAAAGAAATTCCTGTTCATTTCGGAATAAATAAAAATTACAAAAGAAATAACCAGCCAGGAAAGTGCACGAGGTGGCCACGAGCTAGGGGCGCGCCCTACCCAGCAGGGAGCGCTTACCTAGCTCGTGGGCCCCTCGTAGACTTTCCTGACTCAGTTTTCCTTTTGTAGACTTGTCCTGCATGGAAAAAATCATTATATATACTGCTTGATGTTTTGACCACCGTATCATAAGTTTTCCCTCTGTTCTTGTTTTGAGCTATTTTCTGTCAGGGTTTCGAGTTCCCGGAAGCTATGTCGTTGTTCTCTTCCAGCAACGTAGGGGATGATGCTTGGTTGTTGCATATGGAGCTTGAGAGAGAGGGACTGTAGAAGTCATTATAGGGGAAGTGTAACAACCCAAGACCGAGACCTCCATTAATTTATGTTATGTTCATGCTTGCATGCTATATGATGTGTGTTTTATTTTATTTTGCATCATGCATCGTGTTCATTAGCTTGTGCTTGTGTTTTTTTCTTTTGTGCTTGCCAACTTTGTGCCCCATTTCAAGTTCATCTCTTGTTCAACTTTCACCTGGAGCATCATCACACCATAGTCCCAAAACACCAAGTGCAACTTTCTTCTTTTCCCTATTCTCATAATTATTTTGAGTTGCACTTTTACTCCTTTAATTCTTGCTAAAACCTTGCCCATAAATACTTCATATGGTATTCATCCACCCTATCAAGTTTCAACTCAATCAGACTTCATTTGAAGGGGTTTCCAAATCCAGACATGCGTAGTTTAATTCTTTATGTTTTGTTTTTACTTGATCCATAAAAACTCCAAGTATGCCCATAAATCACATTCCATGTGTAGGGACTTATCCTAAAATTTTCGCCCATTTAGAGCTCATATGTATGGCTTTCAAAATTCAAACATGTCGAATTAAATTCAACATGTGTGAATTTTACTTCATCTAAAAATCCTCGAACCATTTTATTTAAATCCTGTGCATTTTGGTGAGTCCAGAAAGATATTTCCCCAAGCCTAACTCCACTCCTAACCCTATGTACTTTCCTCTCTATTTATGTTTTTGCAATATAAATAGAAAGGGAAAAGTAAATTAGACAAGAGAGAGAAGCCCACCTAAGCCATACTAGTTGAAAATCAGCCCACCAAGCCCACCAGGACGATCTTCCTGTTCATCTTCTACCTCTTTGTACGGAAGCGCATCCGTCAAGCCATGTCGACGCCCACACCGATTTGACGGCTGGAACAAGAGCCCCTGCTACTACAAAACCTACCTCGCGAGCCCCTGCAACCCTAACCATATCCGTTACCTCCTCGCACCGCCATCTCTCTTCCTCCCCTGTGCTTTCCCTTCTTCCTCAAGAAACAGAGAACAAAGAGCACCATGACCGAGAGCTTCGTCGTTGCTTGCGTGGTCGGAGGCCACCACGGTCGTCTTCGACTTGCCCATCTTCTTCCTTTACATCGACTACATCCGTTCAGACATCTTCCCCGCCCTAGGTCGCCTCCACTACGTCGTCGTTGTCGTCTTCTTCCCGAACCTCTCCACCAATCAGCGCGTCGCCTCGTCATCTCCGTTGCGTCCCCGGCCTCCTCCTCTTGTCCTACGGGACCTAGGTGAGCAGCAGCTCATTCCAGCCCCTATCCGGTTCGATTCCGTCGTCGTAGTTGCCTTCCCGAGCAAGCGGGCGTCATGTCTGCCATGGTCGAGGTCCTTGAGCTAGCGACGCATGCTCCTGCGCCCGTTCCCAGCACACTCACATGAGCACACACGCACTCACTAGCGCCTCTCCGTGCTCGACCGTATGCGCTGGGGACTCGCCGAGTCCTTGTCCCTGCCATGTCCAAGGCGAGCTCGCCATGAGCTCAAGCTCAAGCTGCAGCCCGCGCACTCACGGCCTCCTTCCGCATGCACGTGCAACACCCCCACATGTTTTCGCACTCCTGCCATTGATCTGCAATTCTAGTAGTAGTTGCGCTCGCTCGCTGCCGACGCCGACGAGATCACCGGTCATCCATGGCCAAATCTCGTCAGGTTTAATCTCTGGTCGAGTAGTTCTGGCCTCTTTCAATTGCATGAGCACCCCACTAGCCGAGTTGGTAGCCTCAGCACGCCACATCCAGGAGGTTGAGGGATCAAATCCCAGCGCCTACCATTTTTTTGTGTCATTTTGGTGCGCTCCAGATCAATTTTCGGAATATGTTCATTTCCGTCTAAGCCCACAATTCACAACAAACCCAGAGCTAACCAAGCTGGTCCTCTTGTCATGGCAACAACAAGGGGTCTCGGGTTCAATTCCCAGGCACCCCTTTTGTTTTGGCGACTGCTAGGCGGCATCCGGATGTAGGAAAGCAAAACAACAGCCGCCTCATGGACCGTACGATCTGGACTTCACTAACCATTCGATGGAACTCAACACAGTATTGTATTCTCTTCTTTCTTCTCATTGCAGAATCACCGGCAGCACCAGCTCGTAACACTACCTATCGTAGTAACTCCGGCGGCCTGGCAGCACCGGCTCGCAGCACGGCGGAGCTGTCGCACCATCGTCGGAGCAGCCCAAGCCGTCATCGCAGCATCGTCGGAGCACCCCTGAGCCGCCGTCGCAGCATCCATCATAGCAACCTCGTCGAGGCCGAGATGTCGTCGCAGCACGGCGGCGCCGTCACAACATTCGTTGCAGCACCATCTGTTGCAAGCATCATCAGTCGGCACCACTCATAGCAGCGACTCCCAGCAACGCCACCGATGTGAAAACTCTGTCGGACTCGCAGCAACCCCACCGCGGACTATTGATGCATCCATCGCAGCACAACCGCTCACAGCACGATGGCGTTGTGGCATCACCGCGACGCCCTCGCAGCACCCCGACACCGTCGCAGGCGCAACAACCACCATGTAGTCCCGCCGTGGTGTTGGGATCCATGCAGGATGGAGGAAGTGGAGCTCGCAGCACCACCGCGCCTTCGCAGCACTACCGCTGCAGCGCAATGACGACGTTGCAGCACCTCGACACAGTCGCAGCAACCACCGCGTAGTCCCACCGTGGTGTTGGGATCCATGCAGGATGGAGGAAGTGGAGCTCGCAGCACCGCGCAGGCGCCGTGCAGGACGTGGCCCCATCTGGCGTTGCAGCGGCGAGATCCGACGGCGATAGCTTCTTGGAGTGCTCGACTATGTGGATATAATGGAGGATGACGACGGAGATAGAGAGAGACGAGTGGTGGGGATTAGAGAAGGATATAATGGCTGAACTATGGAGATCTTTTTACACAGGAGAAAAAGGGGCGTGGGTCCAACATGACACGTGTCCTGTGGGCGAGGCGGCTGCCGAGCTATCGCTGCATCCGGATGAAAGGAAGGAGTTTCCTTTTGTTTTGCGTCTCTTTGTTTCGTTATGGGTCACATCCACCCGAGCTAAGATTCATGTCCAGCATAGCCCATTTTGCAGCACAAACACTTGATAGCCTAGTGGGCCAGCATGCTCGTATGCACCCAGGAGGTCCTGAGGTCGATCCCAGGTTCCTCCTTTTGCTCTATTCCCTGTTCTACATACAGGAGGTCAAACACCCAACCGTATGGGCCTCAAACCCAGTTGGCCACTCTATTCCAACTAAATTCATCCCAGCGCCCTGTCCCTTTAGCTTTTTTCCTTTTAGTTTTATTGTTTCTGTTTTGGACATATTCAAATGCAATTTTTTACTTTGCTCATATCTTTTAAATGGTTTTTCCATGTGCACAAGTCATATGTAGATAATGCTCAGTATTGCATCGAGTTCCCTTTTCTCGCTTTTTGCACATATGTTACAAGTTATTAAAATTTTGTTTTGTTCATTGAAGTAGGGCCATTTTGGCATCAAACTTTGAATTTTCATATATAATTAACTGGGCATCGTAATAAAACATGTCATATATGTAAAATGAGTAGAATTTCATGTAGTTTCACAATATCCAACTTCCACACATGTTCAAAATGTTAAAGTTGCTATTTGTATTAATTTTGCACTAATGTCATGCTAAAATGGTTTAATTCATAACTAAATACCCGTAGCTCCGATTAAAATGATCCACATATGTAACTTGACTAGAAAAACGTCTAGAATCACATGGTGCACTTTAGTTTCATTTTTAATAAATATAAAATATGTTTAGTACGGATCAGGAACAAATTCGAAAATATATATGGGGACTTTCCGGAATTGGTATTCGTTGTTCTGGCCTTATTTAAACTTGCCTAAATATGTAGTCTACTTGTGCTTCACCTCTTGCCATGTTTAACAACATTTATACTTGTGTTGTAGATAAATGAGAATGAACTAACTAGTTCAACATGGAGTTTTGTCAATATGCAACTCGTTGCATATCGAACATCACTTAACGTGTAGTGTTTGTTTGTTGCCCCTTGCCATGCCATGCATCTTTGAACCGGACATGCATCATACATGATTGTGCATCATGTCGTGATATGTTGTGGTGTTTACCGTGTCATTTGTTTGTTTCCGTTTTTTCTTCTCCTTGCTAGAGTTCCGAAATCGTTCAGAGTGTGAAGATTCATTCGACTAAGACCGTTCGTCTAGTTCACGGATTCGTTCTTCTTCCAAGCGGGATCTCAGGCAAGATAATCATTTCCCTGGAAACCACTACTATCATTGCTATGCTAGTTTTCTCGTTTCTATCGCTATGTCTCGCTACCTATCACTTGTTTGTCAAGCCTCCCAACATGCCATGATAAGCCTCTAACCTCCACCTTCCCAGCAACCGTTGTTTGGTTATGTTACGGCTTGCTCCCTCTTATAGCATTGATAGTTGCAGGTGCAGGTTGTTCCATATGATAACATGGATATCTTTGGGATATCAAAATATTCTTGCTATTTAATTTAATGCACATATATACTTGGTAAAAGGTGGAAGGCTTGGCCTTTTGCTCAGTGTTTTGTTCCACCTTTGACGCCCTAGTTTTCGTTTACCAGTGTTATGTTCCATATTGAGCGCTCCTAACATGCTCGGGGTTTTTATGGGGACCCCCTTGGTTATTTGTTTTGGGATAAAACTCTTCTGGCAAGGCCCAACATTGGTACTACATTTGCCTAATAACTAATAAAACTTGCATAGGGACTTTCCAGACCCCGTGGATAATTAATAAACAACCGGTCCAGTGCTCCTCATGATTGTTGGCCAAAATAGAACACTGTGCGGGGCCACCCCGAGGCAACTTGGGGGATTTCTATCAAGCCACCATACGCGTGCTTATCCGCCGTGTCCTGAGAAAGTGATATGCGGCTCCTATCAGTATCGTCAACACGTCGGGAGGCCTTGCTGGATTTGTTTTACCTTTCTCAAATGTCTTGTGCACCAGGATTCTAAGGATACTTTGGGCTATCTCGAGGTTGAGATTTTCAACCGCAGCTTGTGGCTAGTTTGTGATTGATGAGTTGGAAAACCCCTGCAGGGTTAAATCTTTTTGAGAGCCGTGCCCGCGGTTATTTTGCAACTTGGAAATTGTTTAACACCTGGTTATAGTAAACTTGAAGTAAACCCATTTAAAATACACTAACCGTGTGTGTAACCGTGGTCGTCTCTTTTCGAGGGAGTTCGGGAAGAGAACACGGTGGGGTTATGTTTGACTCGTAAGTAGGTGTTCAGGATCACTTCTTGATCATTACAAGTTCTCGTCCTTTTATGCGTAGATCAATCTTCTTATTCTTGTACTCGTAAGTTAGCCAGATATCAAATGCTTACTGCTTGCTGCAGCCTCACCACTTAACCATACCTCGCCCATTACACTTTGCTTGTCTTGATACCCTTGGAAATGAGATTGCTGAGTCCCGCTGGCTCACAGATTACTACAACAACAAATGCAGGTACATGTAAAGCAATACTTTGACGTGAGCGCGATGATTGTTCTATTTGGAGTTTCTTCTTCTTCTTCGATCATAGGATGGGTTTCAGGCCGGCAACCTGGGATAGCAGGGTGGACTTCGTCTCATTTTTGTTTGTGTTTCATCCGTAGCCGGATCCTGCTCTTCTGTATGATGATTATATATATTAATGTATTGATGTATTCATGTTGTAGCTTGTGGCGAGTGTAAGCCAAATCAAGTATACTCTTCTCTTGAGTACATGTACTTGTGACGATATCCACCTTGCAAAAGCGTCTCCGATATGCGCTTATAACCCTGCTGAGACTTTCAAGTTTCCGCGAGGATAGAATTGCATATTGGGCGTTACAAGAAGGCTCCTGAGACTCCATTGAAATGCAACCTCCCGCCTCGGAGTGAGGCCCGCTGGCTGGCATCTCCACCTCTTCAAATTCTTGCCCACATGTGGGAAGAAGAAAAAGGCAACCGGTACAGCGGTACAAGATGAGTCTAATCCAAGGAGGCCCCTCGGTAGGTTACGTGGAAATAACTTTCATAATTTAATTCATAACTATGTGGTCGAGAATACTTCTCGTATGCATATGCCATACAATTGTGACATCTCTCGTCCAAGTGAAAGTGATGCACGAAAAAGTTCTTGGTGGCCAGAGAATAAACATCTTATGGTGGAATTGCAAAGGAACACCGCAATGATCCAATGGTTGCTTCAGGAGATGTTGGGCCTGATGGATGCCCTGCTTTCTATCATTGAATTCAAAGCTACCACTTCATCACCACCATCATCGAAGAGAGAAAATTGAGTACACGGCTATGGGCACCACCCTTGGCTTGTTCCAAGCTTGGGGGAGGTGCCCCGATATCGTATCACCATCACTTTTACCATCATTGTCAATCTTAGTTCGATCCTTTGTTATTATATGATTTAGATGAATAAAATTTTAGAATGATCTAGTTTCGAGTGTTTGCTTTATGAGCTATCTATCTATGTAATCGAGTGTGAGAGTTATAATAAAGTGTAGTTTGAGTTGTTTGCTTTACTTTCTTGCATCAATTTTAGCAATGAAAAGAATGAAAAGATCATATGTTAATCCCATGGGGAGTGATGAATTCACATAAGAAGAGTATAATTGATAAAATTTGTTGGAATTTGACAAACATAGCATTGGTCATTGGTGCAATTCGTGACAAAAGTAGTAATGAAAGAGAGGTCTCACATATAAATATACTATCTTGGACATCTTTTATGATTGTGAGCCCCCAATAAATATCTATGCATGATCAACTAGTTGACGTTTGACAAAGAAGACAAAGTAATGAGTTATGTTTGCTTACATTCACATAGAAGTTATATTGTCATGGATCCCCGACATGTGGTGCTTGCTCATAATATTTTAATAGCCAAAACTTCGCACCAAGTAGAGATACTACTTGTGCATCCAAAAACCCTTAAACCCAGCTTCTTACCATAAGAGTCCACCATATATACCTATAGATTGAATAAGATCCTTCAAGTAAGTTGTCATCGGTGCAAAAGCAATAAAAATTGCTCCTAAATATGTATGATCTATTGTAAGGGAAAATAACATTTGTACGAACTTGTGATGGCAAAGAAAGAAAAGTGACAAACTGCATAATAAAGTTTGCTATTATAAGGGGGAATATAAAGTGATGTTCCTTTCCATTAAGAGCTTGCACATTCAAATAAAAAGCACATGACAACCTCTACTTCCTTCTACGAAGGGCCTATCTTTTACTTTTCTGTATTTACTTTTATGCAAGAGTCAATAATGTTAATCACTATTCCGTTCTTATTATTCTCTACTTGGCAAGCATCATGTGGTGAGGAAAGATCCATGCACATATATCCAGCTGGATGTAGGTGATCATGAGTTATTATTGTTCACGTTATCCTTGAGATAAATAGTTGGGTGGTGACAACTATAAACCCCTATCTTCCTGCATGTCTAATTGAAACTTTTTGCTTCACAAATATGTCGTGAGTGTTAGCAATCATAGAAGACTAAATGATAGTAGAGTACAGTGGTGGAACTAGCGAATTGCTAAAGCCTGGTCACGCCATAAACTAAGATTTACTTTGATATATCAAACACCAATAGTATCATATATTTGAATAAACGACATGTGTAATATATGCACTAATGTTTCATAGATCACATAAGTAAATAAAAATAGGACATACTGTAGCAAATAACTCGCTAAGCACTAGACACACAATCAAACCTTTGGATGCCTTGACGATAATAGTCCAATCTACAATGTTCATTCTTTTGCACACAAGAGAACCTACAAGATACACTACATTAACAAATTATTTGTTTTTCATTGAGATTAAACACATTAGATAGAATGAACCATAACAATATGTGCTAGTTGGACCTAGGCAATTTCCCTTTCCAACACTTCATGGCCTGAAACCGTTTAATGATAGCATCATGATCAAGTCTTTTAAAAATCTCCCGATCGGTGTAGCAAATCATCAAGTGATTAAACCATGTATTATTCATCTTGTTGCGCAACTTAGACTTGATAATCTTCCTTGCCGAGAAAGATCTTTCAACCGATGTCATTGAGACCGGCAATAACAACAACTCCATGAGTCTGTACACCAATGGGAAAACCAAATGCTTCTCGGTTTCGACCATCTTTGTAGACAAAGTTTCAAGATATTTACAAGAAGAAAAGGCCTCCATGATAAACTTCAGTTAAGCTAGCAAGCTTGTCAACATCAAACTTGGAGAATGATTTTTTTGCATGAAGACATGAGAAGGCCACTATTATATTTGAAGATGCTTCGTTAAAGCGATGATTCATCTTAGTACATATCTTGTCAATGGCAACATAGAAGACTCAACTCGATAGAAATCAAGATTAGTATAAGTCACACCATCAAGCCTTGAACAACCTCGAACCGGTATTCGTTCATTCATATCGGGCACAGGAATACCATTGGTGACGCAAAAGTGTTGGACTTCATCGAACAAGCTGTCCCAACCACTTTCTCTCATAGAGGCCAATCGAGTTTTGACATCATCAACTAGTTCAATGGCATTCACAATGTTGACATCTTTTCTTTGGAAGACTTGTGAGAGTTCATTTGTGATAGCAAGCAACCTTATCATAAGATGTAGCACATAAGAAAATTTAAAACTCTCCATTATTTCTATCAAACCCGCCGCTTGAGACGGTCCACGACCTTCATCATTGACCTCACGAAGCACATATATGACTGACTTCCACATCTGACTCAAACGAAGCAAAGTTGTATGGTGTGAACCCCATCTAGTATCCCTAGGTCTTGCTAAATTCATTTCTTGGCTCAAACCTCTTCCACTAAATATCTCACCACTCTCAAGCTGTTCTAAGATATTTTGATGGTGTTCCTCTCTCAGTGAATCCCTTCTCTTGCAAGATACAATTGTTGTTGTCACAATCAAGGAGACATACTCAAACAAATCATGAATATATGAGCAACAACTAGCAACTGAGACTACCACCAACTGTAAACGATGGGCAAAGCAATGCACATAAAAGGCATAAGGGTTCTCATCAAGAATTTTCTTTTGCAAACGATTGAATTCACCTCTCATATTTGAAGCTCCATTCTATCCCTGCCCTTGCAACCTATGAATGGATAACTTGTCATGATCAAGAATGTCGACAAGAGCTACCTTTAGTGCCTCTGATGTAGTCTCACTCACATGGTATAGAGAGAGAAATCGTTCCACTGCCTTCCCTTTATCATTAACATACCTACATAAAAAATTGTAACAAGGTTAAATAATAGTATGAAAAAACTATGAAATAACAGTTAAAAAGAATAATTAACCACTACTAACTCAACATTACCGCCATTTTCTCTTTGACGGATATATCACGTGACTTGTCGATAAGCACGGAGAATTTCTTATCGCCAATTTCTCTCATGATCACATCGGTGACCTCTTCTACGCAACACTTTGCAAGATCCTTTTGAATTTCAGCAGCAATCATCTTGGAATTTCTACCACCATGGTCAAATGCATGCCTCACTTTCTCATCTCTAGCTTTGTGCCAATCTACCATCTCATGGAAGTTCCCCTTGTTCAATGAAGTGGAACTTTCATCATGGCCACGCAAAGCCAAGCCTTGAGCAATGAGATATCTTGCACAACCGAGAGAAGAGTGCAAACGAATTTTGTAAAGTACTTCAGACTCCTTTGCCTTCGATTACTAGACACACTTTGCCTTTGATTACAAAAATCATCATAATCCAATCTTGCCTTGTTGTGTGCACTATTTACCCCACCAACATGATCAGGCAATGCTTGATAAGCATGCTTCCAATCCTTGAACCTTTTTTTGTGAAGACATCGTAACCAAAGTGTGTACTACTTCCTGGTTGCTTAAAAATAAAGCAATAGAAACAAAATGCGGCTTGCTTAGACTCACTATATTCTAACCAATCAAATCTCTTATATCAATCCTTAGAAAATTCTCAGTCTTGCTACCAATCTTTTTGCGATCAAATTTGCTGGTTGGTTGGGTTGGACCCTCCAATACATATGCTCTTCTATCCTGATCTTGAATATTTGGATGATAATCAGCAATTTGTTGCCTCTGAGCGGGATCACACAAAATTCCAGTTGGATCAAACTCATCATTGTCCCCACCCTCAAAACAATCCTCGTCATCATCATCATCGAGCATTGCTTGCTCAATCCAGTCCGGAACTTCATCTACTTCGTCATCATCATGTTCGTGAACATCACTTGGTTGTGGGTCTTGCACTGGTGGTTCCACTTGTGAATTTCTTCTTGTGGTAAAAAAAATCTGCTCAACTCTGAAATTTTAACAAACATAACTACATAATGAGAGCTGACACAATCAACGTTTAAATGCACAATTTCTTGGTAAATTAGAGAGATTAACTCACCTAATTGCCACTTGCCACTAGCCCTAATTACTGGTGGTACACTGCTATTGGATGCCTCTTCACCATGGCCTTGTACAGGTTGAGTGTTCGCTGGCGCCTCTCGTGCAGCTAGTGTCGATGATGGTGAGCCACCGTCCACGCAAGCTAGAGTAGAATTTCCACCGGTACTGGAGGATCCGCCGCCTTGGTGCGAGCGCTTGCACTTCCGATATTGACCGTCGCCCGCCGCCGCCAGAGTCATAGGTGTAACAGCTCGAGACCGATGCTCCATAAGATTCCCCTTTTATTCCGCTGTCATCGTGTGATTCGTTTGTTTGTTGCATTCATCATCGCATCATTCGCATCCTCTGCATTGCATCGGCACTCCGTTGCCATTGTTTTGAAAACTCGTATCCATTGATAGTTGTCGGTTCTCTCCGTTCGTGTCGTCGACCGTTTTGAGACCTACCACACACGCACGCGCCCGCGACATCGGTAAAATATGGTTTTAAAAAGTGCGTAACAAATGTTCTTGGAATGGGTTAAAACTTGGCAAGCGGTCTTAATATATTGTAGGTAGACCGTCTGCCAAATTTCATCGCAATCGGAGGTCGTTTGATACCTCAACGTTCAACTGTAGCAACACCGTTATCGGTTTATTAGCGGACGTTTTGGTTTGCAAAACTCTGTGCCGGGCCGCAACCTCCCTCTCATCTCATTCTTTAGCCCACCTACACAGCCCACTAGCCCACCTAGCCTACCCCTGTGTCTGTGGCCGTCGGATCACGATCGGGCGGACGAGAACCAACCCACCTAGTCCATTCCCTATATAAAATCACCCCATGGAAAGAGCCCTCACTCTCTAGGGTTTCCCCTTGCCAAAATTGCAGCAACCCCCTCAAAAAACCCACCTTCTAGCTCCACCTCCTCCGAATCCCGCAGCCCTAGCCACCCCCTCAGATCTGGAAGCTTAGATCTTGATCTAGGGGCTCAAAACCACCCAAATAAGCCCCACATGACAATGTGTGCGGCCACTGGACAATGTCTGGCGACCACAGAGCCTGCTGCCCTCCCCCCCGAACTGAATCAGGAGCTCGCTCGCGAGCCTCCCTTGGAGACCGATGTCGCGCCGCCCGACCAGCGTCAGAACCCGCCATCACCGTGGCCTGCCAAGTCGTCAGCCCACGGCCCCGCGTGCCGCCACGTCCGGTGAGCCGCCGATGACCTCCGGCTCCTCGGCGCCCTGCTCTTTCTCCTCTCCTCTAATCTCTCTCTCCCTCCTTCCCTGTCCATGTCCAGGGAGCAGTTCGCCATGGCCGCCGCACCATGAGCTCGCCGCTGCGCTGTTGACCCCGCCGCCGGCCGGATCCGGCTAGATCCGGACCAGGGGACTCCATCCCCGACCTCCTTGCGCCATTCCCTCGCCGGAACCCGCCTCGCCGTCGTCCATGGCCGCGAGGAAGCGCTCCTTGCCGCTCCCATTGACCCGTGCGTGCAGACCAACGCACGAGCGCCCGCGTGGGCTGTAGACCGAGCCGGCCTGCCTCCTGCACCAGCGGGCCCGCGGCCCAGGTGCGCCCCAGCCCAGCTTACCTCGCTTGGCCTCCTCTCAGATCTGGGCCGAAGCCCATGGTGAGCCTGCGCCCAGCCTCTTCCTTATGCAGTGCCCAGTGCTCATTTTATTATGTTGTGCCCATGCATTGTTTTAGCCCATGTGCTTAGATTTGGCCCGTTACACATTTTTTCTGTGTCTGTGATTTTGCTAATTAACCAATGAATTTCAGAATTGCAAAAAAGTCCTCATGTTCATTCATTCAATAACTCCACAACCGTGCATCGGATTAAAATGCTTTATACATGAAAAATGATTATAATTTCATGTAGATTAATAATATCCAACTTTCATACATATTTAAAATGTTTAAACTCGCTGTTTGTTTGAATTTGCGTTAATGCCATGTTAAAACGGTTTGTCTCACAACTAAATAACCGTAGCTCGGATTTTCAAGATCTATATATGTAACTTGACAAGAAAAATGTGTAGAATAACATGGTGCAATTTATTTTCCTGTTTAACAAATATAAAATATGGCTAGTTCAGATCTGTACCAAATTCATAATTTGCATATGGGGTCGTTTCGAAAATACTATATGTTGTTTCCGACCTCATTTAAAAGGCCTAGATAGTGTAGTTTCATTATGCTTCACCTCTTGCCATGTTTAAAAACATTTAATATTGTTGTGTACCTCAACGGGACTAAACTAAATAATTCAAACGTGGAGTTCCATCAAAATGCAACTCGTTGCATATTGAGCTCCACTTAATGTGTAGTGTTTGACTGTTGCATCTTGTCATGCCATGCCTTGCATATTTAAACTTGACATGCATCATCATTGCTTGCGCATCATGTAATGAATATGTTGTGGTGTTTAGCGTGTCATTTGTTTGTTTCCGGTTTGCTTGTCCTTGATTGAGTTCTGAAAGTTTTTCGGAGTGTGAGGATTCGCTCGACTACGGCAGTTCGTCTACTTCATGTATACGTTCTTCTTCCAAGCGGGATCTCAGGCAAGATGACCATTTCCCTGGATACCACTACTATCATTGCCATGCTAGTTGTCTCGTTTCTATTGCCATGTCTTGCTACCTATCACTTGTTTGTCAAGCCTCCCAAAATGCCATGAAAAACCTCTAACCCTCCACATCCCAGCAAACCATTGTTTGGCTATGTTACCGCTTGCTCAGCCTTTCTTATAGCGTTGCGAGTTGCAGGTGCAAGTGTTTCCATGCGTCGACATGGACTTTTTGAGTTATCACAATATTCTTGCTATTTAATTTAATGCACATATATACTTGGTAAATGTGGAAGGCTTGGCCTTTTGCTCGGTGTTTTGTTCCACTTTTGCCGCCCTAGTTACTTGTGTACCGGTGTTATGTTCCATATTGAGCGCTCCTAACATGCTCGGGGTTGTTATGGGGACCCCATTGATTTTTGTTTTGGGATAAAACTCGCCTGGCAAGGCCCAACATTGATACTATATTTGCTCAACATAATAATTCTGAACACCATTAGTAATGCATAGGGCGTCATGAACCCGTGGATTAATTCAACAAAATACAGGGGGGCTAGTGCTGATGGTGTTGGTCCCAAACGGGCTGCCTGCGAGGCCGCCTCGAGGAAACTCAGGGATTGGTTTTCCTCGTAGCTAGTCCCATCTGGTCGTGTCCTGAGAACGAGATACACGGCTCTTATCGGGTTCGTCGACATGTCGGGCGGCCTTGCTGGATTTGTTTTACCTTTCTCGAACGTCTTGTGCGCGGGATTTCGAGGACATTTCGGGCTATCTCGAGGTTGAGATTTTCCATCGGAATTCCGCAAGTACTATGGGTCATCCCGCATTTGAGAAGTTCCAACGCAGCTTGTAGTTAATTTGTGATGGATGAGATGGAGCATCCCTGCAGGGTTAAATATTTTTGAGAAGTCGTGCCCACGGTTATGTGGCAACATGGAAATTTGTTTAACATCCGGTCATAGAAAACTTAAAGTAAACTCAAATAAAATACACCAACCGTGTGCGTAACTGTGACTGTCTCTACTCGTGAGTTCTGAACCGAGAGAGAACACGATGGGGTTATGCTTGACCTTAAGTAGGTGTTCGGGATCACTTAGTGGTCATTACTAGTTCATGTCCATTTACGCGACGACCCTCCCCCCTTATTCTTGTACTCGTAAGTTAGCCACTGAAATAAATGCTTAGTGCTTGATGCAGCCGCACCACTTAACCATACCTTACCCATTAAGCTTTGCTAGTTTTGATACCCTTGGAAATGAGATTGCTGAGTCCCTATGGCTCACAGATTACTACAACAACAGTTGCAAGTACAGGTAATGTGATGCTTTGACGTGAGCGTGATGCTTGTTTGATTTGAAGTTCTTCTTCTCCTTCATCGATCATAGGATGGGTTCCAGGCCGGCAGCCTGGGACAGCAAGGATGGATGTCATTTTATCGTTTGATTTCGTCCGTAGTCGGACCCTGCCCTTCTGTATGATGATTCTATATGTTGTTGTATTGATGTGATCTTGATTTAGCTTGTGGTGAGTGTAAGCCAATTCCATATACTCATCTCTACTTTACATATACTTGTAATTATATCCATTCTTGCAAAACGACGAGATGCGCTTCTATCCCTGTCGAGGCCCTCGAGCTGAAATGAGGATAGGATCGCATCTTGGGCATTACAATAGGTGAGGCCTGGCCTCGCATCATATCTCTTGGCTCTTGCGATCTTCCCAGTCGACGATAATCCGACAGTCCGCCTCGCCGACTCGGAGGCGCAGTGGCGTAGTAGTGGCTAGGTCACACCCACGACTTTGACGTTGTACGCAGACAAATGAAAACTGATGTAATGGCCGATCGATTCATATTCTTCTGATTTTCTCACGATCTAACTAGGCCTTTTGGCTTGAGTGGTCCACGTAATACACGCAGTCCACAAGAGTAAGGCCCAAACTGCATGAAAAACGCCCAGACTGGCCCAGTTCGAAACACTGTAGATATTTTCTATCGTATATCAGCATTTTTAAGCCATTTTTATGCATACGATGCCTCGGGAAGCTAGCTATAGTTTGGAAAATTGATGTCGTCGAGCCCGGGCATGTGCCCAGGGTGCCCACACGGTAAATTCACCCCTGGTTGAGTATGTCAACTTGCTAAACAAAGCACTGACATAGACTCTTTCTGAAAATATGATGGATTGTAATTGTTTCAATGACTAAGAACATAGTTTGTTAGTTTTCAATAAGGTTTATGATTCATACTTTAGCTTGTGGATGGATTGTCACTTGTTCATGAGAAGTTTTATGATATTATGTTGGACCTATGATAATGAGCATGATGCTTTCATGTCCGTATTTTATATTATCGACACCTCTCTCTCTCTCTCTCTCTCTCTCTCTAAGCATGTGGTCATGATTATCGAGTTCGGCTTTCGCTTGAGGACAAGCGAGGCCTCAGCTTGGCGGAGTTGATATGTCCATTTTGCATCATGTTTTCTTGTTGATGTTTATTATCTTTTGAGTCGTTATTTCACTTTATGATGCAATCCTAATGCATTTTCTCTCTTATTTTGCAAGTTACATATACAAAGGGAGATTGTCGGCAATTGGAATTCTGGACCAAAAAGGATCACCCAAGAGCTGGATATTCTCTGGAACTCCACATAAGCTGAAAATTGATGAAGAATTATTTTGGAATATATAAAAATTATTGGTGAAAGAATCAACAAAAGGGGACCCACCAGGTGTCCACGAGCCTGGGGCGTGCCCTACCCCCTAGGGCACATGATATCCTGCAAGTACACTGGGTTTAGTTGTAGCGTTTTCGAAGTAAGAGTATCGATCCCACAGGGGGCACAGGAATTGGGATTTTGCCTCTTGTAGAGAATTATGTAACTTTGTGCCTGCAGATAATTGTAGACTTGGAGGAGAGTGAGGGCGGATTTTAAATAAAGATTGAGTAATAGGGTGACTTGTAACTAAATAGCATAAAAGTAAATAAAATATAGGAATTGTAATGACGGTGAAACAACAGAATTAAAAAGTCGTTCTCACGGAGTTTGGAATCCTCTTTGGTATGTTTCTGGTACTACTATGCATAAACATAGCATGGAACAAATACTTGAGCCACTGTTGATGATTATGCTGGGCGGAGCCGGGTACAGAACACATTCTACTCGTGGTAGACTTTGTGCCACACACGCCACCATCATAGTCTCCCCCTGTGGGTTACAACTCAAAATAATTAAGGGTTTCCCCGTGGAAGCGGCCTCACTAAGGTTCTCAGTAAATCCCAGATCACTTGTAAAGGTTAGGAGCATTAGGCTTTTACTGCTACCTTGAATTACCTCCACGTCCTAGACCTATGCAAAGTCAGTGATATACTTCGTGGCCAATAAAGGCACAAATGCTGACTGGGGCCCCTTCACAACATTCACGAATTTATTAAACTAAGCATTCAGCAGAGGATCTCATATCCATAATAAATGTTTCAGATCCTACACATACAAAGGTTCATCCATATCCCTTAGAACTTGGGGTCTACTCACACATGGGAACAACAATCATCATGGTAATGGTAATGGAATACATGGACAAATGATTCAATCGATACACCAAAGGATTTACTAGGGTTCTTGATGTTGCAGATGATAAGGATGTGGATGATGATGATGATGAAGGTGGTGATGATGTAGATGGTTATGATGATGTCATTTCTCTCGCGGTGAGAGGAATCGCCTTCTTCTCCTGGTCAATCCTCCCTCTGTATGGGCCCCGAAGGCTAGGGTTAAGCCTTCTGGATGAGTTTATGGAGTATCTGTGCGTATGTTTCATGATCTGCTTCAACGAGGCGAAAATAGCCGATCTCCCAGAGGCGGCGGCGCGCCAAATGACCGCTCATGCTATTGGAAAGATGCCCTAGAGGCAATAATAAATTGGTTATTATCATATTTTCCTGTTCACGGTAATCGTCTATTATCCATGCTAGAATTGTATTGATCGGAAACTCAGATACATGTGCGAATACATAGACAACACCGTATCCGTAGTGATCCTGTACTAGACTGGCTCATTAATCAAATATGGTTAAGGTTTCCTGAACATGGACATGAGTTGTCATTTCATAACGGGATCACATCATTAGGAGAATGATTTGATGGACAAGACCCAACCGTAAGCTTAGCATATGATCGTATCACTTAAGTTTATTGCTAATGCTTTCTTCATGTCAAGTATTTGTTCCTAAGATAATGAGATCATGCAACTCCCTGACACCTTAGGAATACCTTGTGTGCTATCAAATGTCACTTCATAACTGGGTGATGATAAAGGTGCTCTACAGGTATCTCCAAGGTTGTTTGTTGGGTTGGCGTGAATCGAGACTGGGATTTGTCACTCCGTATGACAGAGAGGTATTCTGGGCCCTCTTGGTAATACAACATCACAAGAAGCTTGCAAGCAATGTGGATAATGAGTTAGCCACGGGATCTTGTATTACGGAACGAGTAAAGGGACTTGCTAGTAACGAGATTGAACTAGGTATGGAGACACCGACGATCGAATCTCGGGCAAGTAACATATAGATGGACAAAGGGAACTGCATACGGTATTGACTGAATCCTTGTCATCGTGGTTCGACCGATAAAGATCTTCGTGGAATATTTAGGAACCAATATGGCCATCCAGGTTCCGCTATTTGTTATTGAATGAAGAGGAGTCTCGGTCATGTCTACATGATTCTCAAACCTGTAGGGCCCAAATGCTTAACATTCGATGACGCTAGAGTAGTATTGGGATATGTACGTTGGTGAACAAATGTTTCTCGGAGTCTCGGATGAGATCCCGGCTGTCACGAGGAGCTCCGGAATGGTCTGAAGGTAAGGATTTATATATGGGAAGTCATATTTTGGCTACCAGAAAAGTTTCGGGTTTTGCCAGTATTGTATCGGGAAGCTTCCTGATGGTTTCGGAGGGTTCCGGAGGTGTCCGGAAGGGTCCCTCCAGCCCCTGTGGCATGCATGGATTGTAGGGGGTGGGCCCTGTCCTTGTTGGGCCAGGGGAACCAGCCCCACAAGGCCCATGCAGCAAGGGAAGGGGAAACCCTAAGGGGGAGGGCCCTCCACTTTGCTTGGAGGGCACTCCTTCCCCCTTTGGTCGCCACCCCCTCCTTTGTGGAGGGGCAAAGGGGGTTGCGCCCCTCCCCCTTGCTTCTATAAATAGAGGAGGGGTGGGGAGGGCAGCAAGGCACCAATTCCTTCCCCCTCCCTTGAGCAGCCCCTCTCATATCTTCATGAGTTCTTCCTCGTTTGCAGTTCCGGAGGTCTTTGGCAAAGCCCTGCTGGTGCTGCTCCACCACCATCTCCACCATGTCATCGTGTTGGTCAAGATCCCATCAACTTTTACACCCTCTCTTGCCGGATCAATGAGGAGGAGATGTCATTGAGCCGCATGTGAGCTGAATGCGGAGGTGCTGTCCGTTCGGCGCTAGATCGGATTGGATCACGATTGGATCGTGAAGAGTACGACTACATCAATCGCGTTATATACGCTTCCGCTTAACAGTCTACAAGGGTACGTAGACACACTCTTCACTCTCGTTGCTATACATCTCCATAGGTAGATCTTGGGTGTTCGTAGGAAAAAAAATTATTTTCCATGCATCGTTCCCCATCACATGCGAGCGGGTGCACTCGCATGGAACGCCATCGTTCGCTCTAGAATCGCGACGACGGCTGTTTCTTTGGCCTTCATGCTTGATTTTTTATGGAAAGTGTTTATAACCTTTAATACGTGATTCCACTGCCATTTTGGGGGATTTTCTCCATCAAATGAATATTGCTCCAAAAGATGTTACCTGAGGGATTATCAACAAAGGAAGTGTGTGAACGCGGTAAAATTCCACAAAGCCCACCTTGTAGGCAAAAAATACATAGAAAAACATCACGTGAATTGGGCTCATCAATTCCCCCAAGCTTAAGTCTTGCTCGTCCCTGAGCAAGTACCATGGCTGGTAAAGAACAAGGTCTCCCTTGTGTTTATAAGATACGGATCTCAAAAGTTATGAGTCCATTACCCCCAAGAGGAACGTTTGCTGATGAGTATACGTGGCTACAACAGCCCATACTTACTTTGGTAATGATCATGCAGGCGTCCACACCTTGTCATTTGATTTCACTTGAGGACAAATAACCACTTCATATCCTAGTTCATTGTTGTTTCAACTCGGTAAGCATTTTTCTTTTCCTTCATTTCTCTTGTAGAAAGCTTTTATTAAAAAGGTTCGGTCTCTCGTCATTTAATCATACTGAAGGCTCATTAAAATCTTTATGTGTAAGCCAACCTTATTTCTTAGACCGACTTCATTTCCCAAGCTATTTTTAGCAGAGGGTTAGTTTAGTTGCTTGCCCTTAAGTAAGTTCAACCCTTCAATTAGCTAGCATATATAGTTATTTTATCTCCCTTCAAAAATTTATACAACTAAGATGTAGGGGATTTATAATCATCATGCAAGTAAATATGCACTATTATTTGGACCACAACAACCATCGAGCATGTTCTCAAATAAAAGCAATGATCTCATACATCAAGATATCCCTAAACTCATCGGAAGGGGTCATCCCTTATTCAAGAGAAACAATTGATAGTTCAACCTTATTGAATAAAGCTTATTCTCTAATCTTGCTAAAAAGTAAATGCAGAAAGGGTGAAGATACAAAGTGCACATGACTCTCCCCCTGCTACTTGTGAGTTGCGTTGGGTTTTTCCCTGAAGAGGAAGGGTGAAGTTGTACAATAGAGACAACTATTTCCCTCAGTGAGAACCAAGGTTACCGAACCAATACGAGAATCACAACAACTTGTCTTTCAAGCGGTACCTGCACACACAAAACCAAACACTTGCACCCAATGAGGGCAAGAGGGCTGTCAAGCCCCTTCAACTCGTTACTTCCAAGGATTACTTAAGATACTGGTAGATATATAAAAATCAAATAAAAATAAAAGTAAAGTAAAGAAATTGCAGCAAGGTATTTTGAGGTTTTTAGCAAATATGATTAGGTAGATCCAGGGGCCATAGTGTTCACTGGAGGCTTCTCTCTCGAAAGTAGCATATGGTGGGTAGACAAATTACTGTTGGGCAATTGATAGAAAAGCGCATAGTTATGATTATTTATTCATGGCAATGATCATGTACATAGGCATCACGTCTGTGACAGGTAGACTGAAACGATTCTGCATCTACTACTATTACTCCACCAATCGATCGCTATCCAGCATGCATCTATGGTATTAAGTTTATGCAAATAGAGTAATGCTTTAAGCAAGATGACATGATGTATACAAAGTAAGCACAAGCAATATGTTCAAACCCCATCGTTTTATCCTTAGTAGCAACAATACAATACGTGTCTTGTCCTTTCTGCCACTTGGATATATAGCACCGCAAGTTCGAACCCAATACAATACGTGTCTTGTCCTTTCTGCCCACCTCCCATTGAAGATAAATCAAACTAGTTGGCCAAATCAAATCGATAGATCAGAGAGACTTACAAAGCTATAAAAATCGTACATAATAGAATTCAGAGAAGACTCAATTACTTTTCATGAATAATCTGATCATAAACCCACAATTCATCGGATCCCAACAAACACACCACAAAAGAAGATTACATCGGATAGATCAACGCGAGAATTGCGAAGAACTTTGTATTGAAGAACAAAGAGAGAGAAGACGCCATTTAGCTACTAGCTATGGACCCGTAGATCTGTGGTGAACTACTCACACATCGTCTTGGAGGCAGCAAGGTTGATGAAGATGGCCTCTGTGATGGATTCCCCCTCCGGAAGAGTACCGAAAAAGTCCTCCGGATGCGATCAGGGAAGAACAGAGGCTTGCGGCAGCGGAAAAATTGTTTTGGGTGGCACTCTGTTGGTTTCCCGATTTTAGAGAATTTATGCATGTGGAATTAGGTCGGACGGTGCCACAAGGGGCCCACAAGACATCAGGGCGCGCCCACCCTCCTGGGTGCACCCTGTAGCCTTGTCGTCTCCTCGCTTTGCGTTTGGTCACCTCCCAAAGCTTCCACGATCTCTTTTATCTAGAAAAAAATCATCAAAAAATTTCGTAGCATTTGGACTTCGTTTGGTACTGATTTCCTCGTAAAACAGAAAACACGTAGAAAACAGCAACTCGCACTAGGCACTAGGTTAATAGGTTAGTACCCAAAAATGATATAAAATAGCATATTATTGCAAATAAAGTATCCAAGATTGATAATTTAATAGCATGGAACAATCAAAAATTACCGATACGTCGGAGACGTATCACCATCCCCAAGCTTAATTCCTGCTCGTCCTAGAGTAGGTAAGTGATAAAAACTGAATTTTTGATGCGACATGCTACCCAACATGTAATCTCTTTTAGGTATGATCTTGAGAAACGATGAATCAATTGACATTAACATAATAATATCCATGAACATAAGAAGCATAATCATTACTGTTTCAAAATATCCGATCATTAAAAAAGTGTTATCCCCTACTCATTGTATCATACCAAGCATGGCACGACTCCGTCTTCACCGCATAAGTATAAATCATGAGCACCCCGGTGTCAAATCAGGCAATTGGATCATACTTCCAACGCGCTTTAGCATTTTCAACAACACACAATACATGAGCCTGAGTTGTGGATATAGCATATTAGTGGAATAGAGTATGGTGATAGGTATCAAAGGAGTCAAAAGGTGGGAAAATCACATATCAAGTAGGCATATCAACGTGCTATGAAGATGCCCATCGATTGATATCGATGCGGGGAGTAGGGGTTGCCATGCAACGGATGCACTAGAGCGATAAGTTTATGAAAGCTCAAATGAAACTAAGTGGGTCTGCATCCAACTTTCTTGCTCATGAAGACCTCGGGCATTTGAGGAAGCCCGTCACTGGAATATACAAGCCATGTTCTATAACAAAAAATTCCCCCTAGTATATGAAAGTGACAAAACTGGAGACTCCCTATATGAAGAACATGGTGCCACTTTGAGGCACAAGTGTGGTAAAGGATGGTAGCAAAGTCCCTTCTCTCTTTTTTCTCCCTTTTCTTTGTTTTTTCCTTTTTATTTTTTATTTTTCTCTTTTTTTTTGTGGTGGGCTCATTAGGTCTCCCCCATTTTTTATTTTTCATCCGGAGTCTCATCCTAACTTGAGGGGGAATCATAGTCTCCATCATCCTTTCTTCACTAGGACAATGCTCTAATAATGATGATCATCACACTTTTATTTACTTACAACTCGAAATTAAAACTCAATGAAGAATAATTTGGCTATATGAATGCCTCTGGCAGTGTACAGGACGTGTAATGATCTAGTGTAACATGTAATCAAGGATGAATGGTGGATTTGCCACAAATACTATGTCAGCTCTATATGATCATGCAAAGCAATATGATGATGAACACACATGTCATGTGACAGAACAATGGAAGTTGCATGGCAATATATCTCGGAATGGCTATGGAAATGCCATGATAGGTAGGTATGGTGGCTGTTGAGGGAGTCTGGGACTACGGGGTCCTCGGGCTGCCAGTCTATCTCTCATGGACTGGATTGTTGGGCCGCTCTATGGTCCTTATCGGAAGGCCGAGCTATGGGACAATTTTGTGTTCGAGAAGGAAATCTCTGGTGCCTTGGTGTGCCCTCCAAGTCAAGATAATAGATTCGGCATATTCGTTCCCTAAATGGTAGCCGACCATATGTAACCCTAGGTACCCCTGGTGTCTATATAAACCAGAGGGTTTTAGTTCATAAGCGACAGAATCATCATACCCATATAGGGCTTAGTACATCTGATCTCGTGGTAGATTGACTCTGTAGGATGTAGAGTTTTACCTCCTCGAGAGGGCCCGAACTAGGGTAAACACTGTCCCTCTTTCTTCCTGTTTCCCATCGATCCAAGATCCACAGTTCGAGACCCCCTACCCGAGATCTGCCGGTTTTGACACCGACATTGGTGCTTTCATTGAGAGTTCCATTGTGTGATTGCCAAAGGATTGATGGCACGCTTAATCATCAGCAACGACGTTCACAATGGGGACATTTTTGTCCCTGGGAAAATCTTTGCATTCGGCAGCATGATGCTGCACGCCGATGAAACCGGCCACCTTTGCTAGATCGGAAGCTACTCCCCCGATTAGGAGATCAGGTTCGGGAACTTAGAGTTCTCTGCCAACTCCCTAGGGGATATGATCCTTACCGGGCTCACAGCCTTGCCCGATGAGCATGGGAATCCCGAAGCTTTGACTTTGAACCCCCAGCTCGGCCCTGTCCTCGGGTCAACCCTCACCTCGGATTCGTCCTTGAGCTTGGACCCAATCATAGCGTCCGAAGACCAGGGGTCATCCTTGGCCGAGCATGTTTCTCGCGTTGATACATCGGAGCCTAATTTTGAGGAACTCCGGAGGATTAACCCGGCTGACCTCTCGCTGTTGAATGAGATGCTGGCCCAGATCGAGACAATGAATATTGCGTACGACCCATATATCGGGGTACGACAATCTATGGGTCCGGTGAGGTCCCTTTGTGATTAGGCAGGGAGGACTCTAACACGCAAAGAGCATCACTGATTCCTGCGTACGCGGGGGTTTAGACAGGTTCAGGCCATCGGAGCGTAAAACCATATGCCATGTGTTCTTTTGGATTATGAGTGTTCATAGTACAGGGCGCAACAACCCCGGCAAGAGGTGCCTCGGGAGTGCAGCTACACGTGTAGAATGAACAGAGTGTCAACCTTTGTAAAGGTAGCCATGGGCCTCCTTTTATAGACAAAGGGTTACCACAGTGGCAAAATGGTCTTTACATCTAGTGAACAGTGGATACTGCCCTCTGCCAGAGTGTTAGCAGAGGTGGTAGTGGGAAATACTTAACTCTGACGGACAAGGGCAGGCGCATCGAATGTGCCATGAGGTTTCAAGTTGGCGACGTCTCCCGGCAAGGATTGCATCTCCTTCTGTGACGTCTGCCCATCTACCTTCTGTTCTTTTGCCACGCCATGGGGCAGGTGTCGTTAAAGTCGATGTAAATCCCCCCATGCTGCCACGTGCCCTGGTCGGTTCCACCTATCCGCCTGCCCACTCGCCACCTAGTCGATGTAGACAACTGATACGTCTCCAACGTATCTATAATTTTTGCTTGTTCCATGCTATTATATTATCATTCTTGTATGTTTTACAATCATTTTATTACAACTTTATATCATTTTTTGGGACTAACCTATTGACATAGTGCCGAAGTGCCAGTTGCTGTTTTTGGTTGTTTTTTAATTCGTAGAAAATCAGTACCAAACGGAGACAAAATGCTACGGGGATTTTTGTGGATTTTTTACAGACCAGAAGAAAGAAGTTGGGCCAAAGAACACCAGAAGAGGGGGCCCAGGGTGGCCAGCACCCACCAGGACGCGCCAGAGGCCCCCTGGCGCGGCCTGGTGGGTGCTGGGCACCTCGGGCACCCCCTCCACTGCCTCCGAAGCCTATAAATTCCCAAATATTTGGAAACCCCAAAAAATAACCCTAGACTCTCCGCTCCGCCGCCGCAACTCTCTGTATCGTCAAAAAACCAATCTGGAGACGTTCCAGTACCCTGCTAGAGAGGGGAATCCATCTCCGGTGGCCATCTCCATCATCCCGGCGGAGTCCATGATGAGGAGGGAGTAGTCCACCCTCGGGGCTGAGGGTATGTATGAGTAGCTATGTGTTCAATCTCTCTCTCTCTCTCTCTCTCGTGTTCTTGAGATGTCACGATCTTGATGTATCACGGGCTTTGTTAATATAGTCGGATCACATGATGCTATTCCCTTGCTACCTTGTTGTGATGAATTGAATCTTCCCCTTTGAGATATCGTTATGTTGGATTGGATATTGGTTTTGAGAACACTTGATATATGTCTTGCATATGGATACCTGTGATGACAATGGGGTGTTCTATTGATTCACTTGATATATGTTTTGGTACTCAACTTGCGGATTCCCACGGTGACATTGGGGTAATCTATGCATAGGGGTTGATACACGTTCTTGTCCTACTTTCTCCGATAGAAATCTTGGGGCACTCTTTGAGGTTCTTTGTGTTGGATTGAGTATTATGAATCTGAAATTGTTTGATGCGTATCGTATAATTAACTCATGGATACTTGTGGTGACATTGGAGTATCTAGGTGACATTAGAGTTGGTTGATGCGTATCATATGGTGTTATTCTAGTACGAACTCTTAGATAGATCGAACGGAAAGGATAACTTGATGTTATCTTAGTACGAACTCTTGAATAGATCGATCGGAAAGCATAACTTTAAGGTGGTTTCATACCCTACAAACAATTTCTTCTTATGTTCTCCGCTAGATAAGAACTTTGGAGTGATTCTTTGTTGCACGTTAAGGGATGGTTATGTGATCCAATTATATTAGCACTGTTGAGAGATTGCAGTAGTGAAAGTACGGACCCTAGGCCTTGTTTTCAAGCATTGCAATACCGTTTGTGCTCACTTTTGTTACTTGCTACCTTGCTGTTTTTATATTTTCAGATTACAAAAACCTATATCTACCATCCATATTGCACTTGTATCACCATCTCTTCGCCGAACTAGTGCACCTATACAATTTCCCATTGTATTGGGTGTGTTGGGGACACAAGAGATTTCTTGTATTTGATTGCAGGGTTGTTTGAGAGAGACCATCTTCATCCTACACCTCCCACGGATTGATAATCCTTAGGCCATCCACTTGAGGGAAAATTGCTACTGTCCTACAAAACTCTGCGCTTGGAGGCCCAACAAAGTCTACAAGAATAAAGTTGCGTAGTAGACATCAAGCTCTTTTCTGGCGCTGTTGCCGGGGAGGTGAGTGCTTGAAGGTATATCTTTAGATCTTGCAATTAAATCTTTTAGTTTCTTGCTTTTCACTAGTTTGGTTTTATAAAAGAAAACTACGAAAAATGGAGTTTAGGTTGCATCATTTGTTTCGTCTTTATAATGTCTTTCGTGAAAATAAGGATTCCGAAAATTGTGCTCAATTGGTAGAGGAAGAAACAATGAAAATACTTAATGAGAATTCCTTGAATGATGAGCATGATAGCAATATTGTTAGCATGAATTTTCTGAATATCGAAAATACTTATGATGATTGCACTAATCATGATAAAAATGTTTCTTATAAGCATGTCAATTTTTGTGGAGTGGATAAAGTTTGTGAAGACGTGCTTTATAGGGATGATAGATTTTGTAAGAAGCATAAACATGATAGAACCAATTCTTTGCTCAAAGTGATAGATTAATTTGCTACAAAATTATGTTCCCTTTGTCCTATTACCTGTGAACTTTGTAATAAAGTTGGTCATCTTAATTTCCAATGCAACCTTTTTCATGATCAAATCATGGCCAAATATTGTAATGACTTGATCACCCTTGAACTTTATGATGAGCTTTATCTATTTTTGGGGAGTGAAGAATTGACACATAAAAATAGTTGGTTTGAAGTATTCATTCTCACGGACGACATTGAAACTAATCTAAAAAATATCTATATGTTTTGCATGGTAAATTGCAATGAGAATGCTTATATTGACAACTATAGAAAGATGGGAAAACTAATAGAATATAAAAGGAATACTAATGAAAGGGTAAAGAATTCCACTTTCCCTCCTATTGTCTCTCATGATGTAATAGGTTATGAGGAGGAGCTCCATATTCAACCAATCTCATCAATAAGAAGCTCTAAAAATTAATTAAACCCACACATGACGTGGTGAAGAAGAAGAAAAGAAGAAAGAGTAGAGGTAAAAAGGTATCTCTTCCAAATGATGTTGCTCCTATTATTCTTGTGCCTCACGAGAATGAATCAAAAATGATTGTGGAAGATGATACGCTTGATGATGATTTTGTTATGCCAATTGCTTGTTGTGATGACTATGATTGGGAAGGTAATGATACTACTTATAATTTTGAAAATCTTTTTTGCACCAACTTGGTAAATTATGATGATAATAATTGTTATGCTATTGGTGCTATTCATGCTATTAATGATGAGAGTGATTATGCTTATGATATGCCTAGCCACAAGCTTGGGGATGCTATGTTTGATGATAATGACATGTTTGAGAATTTATTTGCTGCAATTAATGTTTGTTCCAAGCTTAGGGATGCTATGCTTAATGAAGATGATCTTTTTAGTTCCCCTACTTTGAATGATCAAATTTGTTATGATGATTGCGTGCCTCCTATTTATGATGATTGTGATATTTATGAAAGTGGGTTTGGAAGAGTGTCAACTTTAGATAATTATTATCCCACTATTTTGGAGGGTGCTGAATTTTATTATAATGATAAATGTGGATTTGGAGAGGCCATGACTTTATTTAGTAATGATTCCACTATTTTGGAAGAGGTTTCACTTGACTATGATGAGAACAAAGTGGCTACTTATGATGATTATTGTGATGATACTTATGTTATAAAAAGTAGTAATAATTATTGTCATGATTTTGGATATCATTTTACTGAACGTTACTATTTTAATGTGGAAACAATTTATAGTATTCGAGTTTCATTTGATGCTCCCACTTTTATGAATGAGAAGAAATTTGCTTATGTGGAGAGTAATAAATTTTCTATGCTTGTAGATCATGAAAAGAATTCTTTATGTGATAGTTATATTGTTAAATTCCTTCATGATGCTACTGGAAATTATTATGAGGAGGAACATATGCTTGTGGGAATTGCAATAATATCAAGTTTCCTCTCTATGTGTTCAAAGTTTTGAAGTTATGCTTGTTTTGCCTTCCTATGCTAGTTGATTCTTGCTCCCATAAATTGTTTGCTCACAAAATCCCTATGCATAGGAAGTGGGTTAGAATTAAATGTGCTTGTCATGAGATTCATGATGCTCTCTTTATGTTTTAATTCTTTACTTTTATGTGAGCATCATTGAAATCATCATGCCTAGCTAAAAAGGCATTAAAGAAAAGCGCTTGTTGGGAGACAACCCAACACTTATACTTTCTGTTTTAATGTGTTCACACGATTAATCTACTGTAGTAATCATGCTTTGTGCCTTTTATTTCAATAAAGTGCCAAGTAAAGCCTTTGGGATGACTCACAAGATGAGTAGAATTGATGCTGAACCAAAACAGAAACTTTTGACTCCAGTACAGGAATTTTCATTTTTTACTGGAGCATTATAATGATCTGAAATTTTTACAAAGTATTCATATACAAATTATTCAGGTTGTCCTAATTTTTCAGAATTTTTGGAGACATAGAAGTATGGTTACACTACATATCTTCACAGACTGTTCTATTTTTGACAGATTCTGTTTTGCATGCATAGTTTGCTTGTTTTAGTATTCCCATAGCCTATATTTAGTGGTATAAATTATGGGAATGGTAGAATGCAGTAGGTATTATGTGAGAACAATTATGAATCTTTTCTAGACAGTACCTAAGTGAATGATCTTTACTTCTTATACTAACCCATCTCACGAAGTTCCGTTAAGTTTTGTGTGATTGAAGTTTTCAAGTTTTGGGTGAGATACCGATATGAGGAGAATAAGGAGTGACAAGAACCTAAGCTTGGGGATGCCCAAGGCACCCCAAGGTAATATCCAAGGAAGACTCAAGCACCCAAGCTTGGGGATGCCCCGGAAGGCATCCCCTCTTTCGTCTCCAACATTATCGGTATGTCTTACTTAGAGCTATATTTTTATTCGTCACATAATATGTGCTTTGCTTGGATCGTCATTATATTTTGTTATTTTCTATTAGGTGTTATTTACAATCTTGTTTTTCAATAAAAAAAGGTTCCAAGAATTGTCTTAGGATGCTTGCATTGCATGTTTTGATGTGTGCTGTGTAAAAACAGAAACTTTTGCTGTAGTGTTTGAATTTTCATATTTTACTGGAACGTGGAAAGTTTCTGAAATTTTTACACAATGTTTTCATATAAACTCCTTAGCATGTCCTAAATTTTCATAATTGTTTGAGTTACATACGTACACTAGTTTAATAGATTACTACAGACTGTTCTGTTTGGACAGATTGCTGTCATAGTTTCGTTATCTACTTATCCTATAGTTTCCATAGCCTATATCGGTAGATATAAATTGTGGAAACGATAGTAAACAGTAGATTATGTTTGAAAATTATTGTGCAACTTGTCTAGGCATTACATGAAGTGTTGATTTGTTTTTATGTGTACTAACCGATCTCACGAGTTCTTTTCGAGTTTTGTGTGGATGAAGATTTTGAGAATAGGTGAAACCATGATATGAGAGGATTGAACGAGATACAAAAGCTCAAGCTTGGGGATGCCCAAGGCACCCCAAGTAAATATTTCAAGAAGTCTCAAGCATCTAAGCTTGGGGATGCTATGCATCCCACCTCTCTTCGTCAACTATCGGTTAGCCTATGTTAAGCCTAAATTTTTATTTGTTCACATGATGCGTGCTATTCTTGGAGTTCTATTTTTTGTTTAGTTTGCTGTTTGAATAAAATACTTAGATCTGAAAATCTTTACTGAGAGAGAGAGTCCTCACATAGCTACTTAGTTGTTTGACTACTCATTGATCTTTACTTATATATTTTGAGAGTAGCTTGTCATTTGCTCATGTGCTTCACTTAAATTTGTTTGAGCTTGCCAAAAAGCAATGGCAATATATGAAACTAGTCCCAAAGTGATAGATATCCAAGGAGGATATAATAAAATCTTTCATGAAGATCATTGGACAAATTAAACTTGATTCCTTGTAATAGTTTTGAAACATGATGATAGTAATATGTGAGTCATGCTAGTGAGTAATTATGCTTAGTAGGAATATTGGTGTTAAGGTTTGTGATTCCCTATGCATGCACGAAAGTCAATAGTTATGCAATGAAGTTACATCCTACTTGTGGTGCATTATTCGGTGTTAGTTCTGTTCAATTCTCACTTATGTGATTTTTCGTTTCTTGGTTTGGTTGCTTCCCAATCTATTTGCTAGCCTTCATTTGTACTAAGTAGAACTACTACTTGTGCATCCAAAATCCTTAAACCAAGTTTTGCCTTATGAGTCCACCATACCTACCTATATGCGGTATTTCCATGCCGTTCCAAGCAAATTTGTATGTGCCATCTCTAAATTTTCAAAATAAATTTTCTCTTTTGTGTGCCCGTACCGCTCATGAAACGGTGGGGAGTGTCCAATATTTTCCATGCTAGATGTGTTATTCTCAAGATGAGTGTTTATTCACTTGTCATTGCACGAGAGTGCGGCGGTAATAGGGATGCCCATTCCCGAAATGAAAAAGAAAGAAAAAATATTTACTTTATGTTGTCAAATAATAAATTCCTTGGAAAGTGTTGGTATGGAAGGCAACCGTGGATACGGGCCACCAGGGAAAGTGAAAGTTTGGTGGAAAAAGGAATAAACTTTATTTTCTGTTTGGGAACCGCCTATGATATATCTAGCATGGAAAGTATTGTGAGCTACTTTGTCGTTTTCGTTGACAGGAAAAGCATGCCACCCAAAGTATTTTTCTCTCTCAATTTAAACCTTGAGCTCTGGCACCTCTACAAATCCCTACTTCCCTCTGCGAAGGGCCTATCTATTTACTTTATGCAATTTTCATTTTTTGCTTTGAGTCTACATCTTCTCTTATAAGCACCAACTAGAGGGCACTATGATCGTACTTGACCATTGGGCATAGCTAATATTTGAGTGTGTTTCATGAATGGATCAATGATTGAGCATGATGGGCTAGGGATAACTTTCTTTAGTGTTGATATTTTGAAAGACATGGTTGCTCATTGACATGCTTGAGTATTGAAGTCATTATGTTAAAACTAGACTATTGCTTTGAATCATTTACAAGTCCACATGTCCATGCTATACAAAGAAGAAAAGAATATGATAAACATGTTAGGCAGCATTCCACATCAAAAATTCTGTTTTTATCATTTACCTACTCGAGGACGAGTAGGAATTAAGCTTGGGGATGCTGATACGTCTCCAATGTATCTATAATTTTTGCTTGTTCCATGCTGTTATATTATCATTCTTGGATGTTTTACAATCATTTTATTACAACTTTATATCATTTTTTGGGACTAACCTATTGACATAGTGCCAAAGTGCCAGTTGCTGTTTTTGCTTGTTTTTTACTTTGTAGAAAATCAGTACCAAATGGAGGCAAAACGCTGTGGGGATTTTTGTGGAATTTTTTACGTTCCAGAAGAAAGAACATGGGCCAAAGACCACCAGATTTCCCCTGGCGCGGCCTGGTGGGTGCTGGGCACCTCGGGCACCCCCTCCACCGCCTCCGACGCCTATAAATTCCCAAATATTCGGAAACCCCAAAAAATAACTCTAGACTCTCCGCTCCGCCGCCTCAACTCTCTGTATTGTCGAAAAACCAATCTGGAGATGTTCCAGTATCCTGCCGGAGAGGGGAATCCATCTCCGGTGGCCATCTCCATCATCGCGTCGGAGGCCATGATGAGGAGGGAGTAGTCCACCCTCGAGGCTGAGGGTATGTACCAGTAGCTATGTGTTCAATCTCTCTCTCTCTCTCGTGTTCTTGAGATGTCACGATCCTGATGTATCAAGGGCTTTGTTAATATAGTCGGATCACATGATGCTATTCCCTTGCTACCTTGTTGTGATGAATTGAATCTTCCCCTTTGAGATATCGTTATGTTGGATTGGATATTGGATTTGAGAACACTTGATATATGTCTTGCATATGGATACCCGTGGTGACAATGGGGTGTTCTATTGATTCACTTGATATATGTTTTGGTACTCAACTTGCGGATTCTCGCGGTGACATTGGGGTAATCTATGCATAGGGGTTGATACACGTTCTTGTCCTACTTTCTCCGATAGAAATCTTGGGGCACTCTTTGAGGTTCTTTGTGTTGGATTGAGTATTATGAATCTGAAATTGTTTGATGCGTATCGTATAATTAACTCATGGATACTTGTGGAGACATTGGAATATCTAGGTGACATTAGAGTTGGTTGATGCATATCATATGGTGTTATTCTAGTACGAACTCTTAGATAGATCGAACGAAAAGGATAACTTGATGTTATCTTAGTACGAACTCTTGAATAGATCAATCGAAAAGGATAACTTTAAGGTGGTTTCGTACCCTACAAACAATTTCTTCTTATGTTCTCCGCTAGATAAGAACTTTGGAGTGATTCTTCGTTGCACGTTGAGGGATGGTTATGTGATCCAATTATATTAGCACTGTTGAGAGATTGCACTAGCGAAAGTACGGACCCTTGGCCTTGTTTTCAAGCATTGCAATACCGTTTGTGCTCACTTTTGTTACTTGCTACCTTGCTGTTTTTATATTTTCAGATTACAAAAACCTATATCTACCATCCATATTGCACTTGTATCACCATCTCTTTGCCGAACTAGTGCACCTATAAAATCTGCCATTGTATTGGGTGTGTTGCGGACACAAGAGATTTCTTGTATTTGATTGCAGGGTTGTTTGAGAGAGACCATCTTCATCCTACACCTCCCACGGATTGATAAACCTTAGGTCATCCACTTGAGGGAAAATGGCTACTGTTCTACAAAACTCTACGCTTGGAGGCCCAACAAAGTCTACAAGAATAAAGTTGCGTAGTAGACATCAACAACCAACCTGGCGACGCAGAGCTAGTCCTTGGCGGGCAGAGTCCTTGGCAGGCACGTGGATCCTTGAGCCCCTGGCAAGGCGTCTTGCTGGGCTTACTTGGCCTTTGCTCATCGTAATTGGAAGAATGTTTCTGTTTAACAAGATCTCGCCGGGCTAGAGGCTGCGGCGTCTGGTGCACAAGTCAGGGTGCTAAGGACCTCGTTTCTTAGTACACGGACAGGAGCCCTCGGGCTTGGGCCACACATGCGTCCGTGACGTTTGTTGGGCTAGGCCCAAAAACAGTGCACAGGTGCACACGGCCGCAATTCTCTGAGGTTATGATGATTTTTACTGACCTTTCCCACGACGTGCATTGACAGCGGGTTGTGGGAGTGGCAAAACGCGGCGGTCGCCCGAGGGGGCGTGCCCAAAAGCCGCACCGTGTTGGACAAGGAGCGACGCTTCCTTCGCACCACGTATTCTCACGTGGGGTCGCGTATGGGGAAGGGAAACGGTCGCCCCAATAGCGCGCTTGGTAGTGAATAGTCGACTCCCAAACCCTCCAACATTGCTTGAGTGTCTCTGCCTCCCCCGTCGCGTCCTGCGCGACGCGTGTCATACACGGGGCCTGGTATTGGCTGAGAGGGGCGATCGCGGGCACTAACTGAGGGCTAGTGCGCATCCGGCCCAGGTCACGAAGAATCGGCCCTTCCCCTTCCCCGGCTCTATAAGGAGGGGAGGACCGAGTGGAGGCGTTACTCATCCGCGCCCTTCTGCTCCCAATCATTCGCCCATCTTCTTCTTCTTCCCTCACCTTCCGCCACCTTCTCCAGCGCGTTCCCCTCGAGATGGCAAGGGGCCGCGGTCGTGCTCGCGGGTCGGGTGACGTTGCGAGGGATGCTCCGCAAAGCCCGATGCGAATCGTGGTGACAATGGCGGGTGTCGGGTCCAGCTCCCACGGACAGTCGTCGTCCATGGGTCGTGGGCAGGCGGCTCCGTCGGCCCGCGGGGGTCGCGGTGGTTGGACGGTTTCGCCGAACCGCGGCGGCCGCGGTGGCGGCCTTGGTGGCGCACCTCTCCCTCAACCCCACACGGGGATCCACGCGGGGGAGGAGGTGCTGGAGTTTGTCATGGCGGTACCTCGCCGTCCCCAGAGCTGGCTGCGTCTCCCCGACCCGTTTGCTCGGGCCATGGAAGGCAGCCCGCCCTAGGGGTTATGGCTGCGGGCGGACAACTGTTGCAACGGCCCCGCCTGGGTAGCCGTTGATCTCTCCGCCGGAAGCGCCATGTTCCTGATGCGGGGGTGGAAGTCATTCGCCCGCGCCCGTGGCCTGGGCCCCAGGCATCTCCTCCACTTCAAGTTCGACGACGCCGCCACCCTCTTCGTGAAGATCTTCGGGGTGTCCGGCGTCTGCTTGGAGTGCTGTGCGGAGAGCTCGAGCGGTAGCGACTACGACTCCTCCAGGGATAGTGACGACGACGGCAGCACCTTCGGCATCAAGCAGAAGGAGGCCGACTAGGCGCACATGGCATCATAGCGAGGGTTTTAAGGATCCGGGAATGAGGCTCTATCTACGAGACCTTGTTTCCGGAACAACTGCCACATCATAGTGGTAGATCTTCTGCCGAAGGCCGATGGGGTCGTTAGAGGAAATCATACTCCGTCCTAACCCCGTCGCCGCCATCGCCGAGCTTGGCGTCCTTCCCTTCGGGTGCTGGTGGGGATGTTATAGAAAGTCGTACTCCGTCCCGTCCCCGTTGCCGCCGTCGCCGGACTTGGCGTCCTCCTTTTATATTTAAGCCGAGCCCGACGTTTTCCTTTTGTATTTATATTGTACCCAATTCAACCCTACAATGAAATGAAGGGAAAAGATTGGGAAGCCTTAAAATAGCAACGAGTTCGCTTATGCGCCTTATAAACGTCTGCTACCCTACCGCAAAAGAGTCTTGAGTTCATGTGTTTTTCGGGTTTCTTCGCTCGTCAAGGGCACTTGCTAATGCGTACGCCCTCCCTCCAAGCGCTTCTAAGGATAAATCCTGAGCACCCTGATAGAGACGTTGCTTCTGGCAAGGCTGCCCTGCCATCCTCGTCGCGGCAACCTTAAGTGTTGGGCATGCTTCCAGCACCCAAGTGCGCAACGAACTTAACAAGGGCCCTTAGCGTGCAAGCTTTCCCACACAACTGGAAAAAATCTTGAATTTTTTAAGGGGTTGTGCAACTTAGCTTTTTCTCATCGCATCTCTTGCCGCCGAACGCTTCCGTAGGTGCCCACACCGTTACTCCCCCCAGGGAGACTTGCACGCGGGGTTCCTTCTCCTTTTGAGAAAAAGAAAGAAGAGAAAATAGAGTAGGCATGAAACCTAGGTGGTCCAACAGCCCTCTTATGCAACATGTCATGAAAGATACCGAAAATAAATATGTACTTTGACAAAAGGTTGCGGAATACTTAGCTTTCATTAACTACGCACAGGGTCATCGTCTGGCTTTGTACAAAGGATTACATGCCCTTCCGGCATAACTTGCACAAAAGGGGTTGCCGGGCGGACCCGGCAACCGCGCCTCACGGGTAGAACTTTTGAAGATGCTCGATATTCCACGAGTTTTGCAGCGGAGTGCCATCTTCAGTCTCCAGGCGAACTGCGCCAGGCCTGGTGACTCGTACTACCCAGTAAGGGCCTTCCAACTTCGGCGTCAACTTGTTTGATCTCTTCGCGGACTGAATCCGTCGAAGAACAAGGTCACCTTCCTCAACAATCTTGGCATGCACCTTGCAGCTATGGTAGCGGCGCAAGGCCTGCTGGTACATAGCGGCACACAGTGCGTCCTGGAGACGATCTTCCTCGAGGAGCGTGCCATCATCATGTCGTTGCCGCTCTTGCTAGTCCTCATCAAAGGCATGCACTCTCGGTGACCCGTACGTGAGTTCCGTGGGGAGAACTGCTTCTGCACCATAAACTAGGGAGAAGGGTGTCTCGCCGGTGGCTCGATTTGGCGTCGTTCTGGTCGACCAAAGAACCGCCGGCAACTCATCAATCCAGCGCTTTCTATACTTGCGCAACTTGTCGAAAGTTATCGTCTTAAGGCCCCGCAACACTTCAGCATTCGCCCTCTCTACTTGCCCGTTGCTCCCGGGGTGGGCAGCCGAGGCGAAGCAGACCTTGGTGCCGATATCTTGAAAGTATTGCATGAAAGTGCTGCTGGTGAACTGTGTGCCGTTATTGGTGATTATCCTGTTCAGGACCCCGAAACGACAAACAATCCCTCTGAGAAACTTGACTGGTGCCTGCGTCGTTACCTTTCTCACTGGCTCAACTTCGGTCCACTTAGTGAACTTGTCAATGGCTACGAACAAGAACTCGAAGCCCCCGGTAGCACGGGGGAGGGGGCCGATGATGTCAAGACCCAGACCGAGAATGGCTAGGAGAGCGGCACGGTTTGAAGGGCTTGTGCTGGTTGGTGTATCTGCTTGGTGTGATATTGGCATGTTTCACATGTTGTCACCACCACCAAGGCGTCTTGAAGGGCTGTGGTCCAGTAGAAGCCTTGCCGGAACGCCTTCCCAACAAGGACTCGTGATCCTATGTGGGAGCCACAGATCCCCTCGCGTACCTCCGCCAACAGCTGTTGTCCTTCTTCTCGAGGAATACACTTCAGCTTCACGCCGTTCAGCCTCCTCCTGTACAAGGTGTTGTCCATGAATTGGTACATGCTTGACCACGGGCCTACTCATTCGGCTTCTTCTTGTTCCTCGGGAAGATCTCCTGTCTAGAGGTATTGGACGATTTGCTACGCCCATGTCGGAGCTTGTGGCTCGACGACAAGGACCAAAGGCATTTCTTCCGCCACAGGGACACTAGCTTCTACGACCAGGACCCTCGGGTCTGTCGAAGCTTGTGGTTCCCCGACACATGGGTGGTCGCTCCCGGCAACCCTCTTGGCGGCCACTGACAGCTTTGCCGGAAGATGGTCGCCG